>CM039526.1:15330339-15379722 GCA_022433055.1 Begonia peltatifolia | reverse complement strand
CTCTCTCTCTCTCTCTCTCTCTCTCTCTCTCTCTCTCTCTCTCTCTCATCATGCCTTCCTTGTACTATACCTACCCTGAAACTCAGGGAATTATCTCTAGTTATATTCTGTCTCTGAGTATCCCTCCTTTTACAAAACCATTTGAATGGTGATTTGTCAGAGAAATGAGTCACTGCTTTTAAAAAAAAATTTGATTTTTTTTTCATCAGGGCATCAGTTATGCCAAGCTAGCAAATCTTCCTCCAATCGTGGGTCTCTGTAAGTACCTTAATTTTCTAAGAAATTTTCCATTTTTGCAACACAGTTTCTTGACTTTAACAGCCATGATTATGCAGATTCAAGCTTTGTTCCTCCTCTGGTATATGCTGTTCTTGGTAGCTCGAGGGATCTGGCAGTAGGCCCAGTTTCCATTGCTTCGCTCATACTTGGATCAATGTTGAGGCAAGAAGTTTCTCCAACTAAAGACCCTGTTGTCTTTCTTCAGCTTGCTCTCACTTCCACTCTCTTTGCTGGCCTCTTCCAAGCTTGTTTGGGTTTTTTAAGGTTCTTGTTGTCTCCCTCTTTCTTCAAATTACCGTCTCTGAGTAATGATTTATAAGCACGGAGTCATTTTCTGTAACTATAAGGTGTTTTGAGCTAAAATAAGAGCATAAGAAGTTATGCAGGAGTAAATGGTAGTAAGAGAGGTAGGTAGAAAATTGGATTTATGAGTGATGAAGAATGCAATGAATGAACGCAGGCTTGGATTTATAATTGATTTTCTGTCAAAGGCGACACTGATTGGGTTCATGGGAGGAGCCGCCATTATCGTGTCTCTGCAACAGCTTAAAAGCCTGCTGGGGATCCAGCATTTCACAAACCAAATGGGTTTAATTCCTGTCTTGACCTCCGTTTTTCATCATACCAACGAGGCATGTTCATTGCTGTGCCATTTTTCTTACTTTATTAAACTATTTTAGTAGTTAGAAAACAAAGAGGTTGTGTTGTGTGCGCGCAGTGGTCATGGCAGACTATAGTGATGGGAGCGTGCTTCTTGTTTTTACTGCTTCTCACCAGACACATTGTAAGTTTCTTTCGGCTCTTGGCTCTTGGCTCTTGCATTACGTTCAGAAACCCAACCGAACCATAATGTTTAAACTTAACCGAGTTTTTGAAAAGTGGTTGGAGTTGGACTGAAATGGAAGGTTTTCTGCTTCGCAGAGCATCAAGAGGCCGAAGCTGTTCTGGGTGTCAGCCGGAGCCCCTCTTGTCTCTGTCATTCTCTCCACCATCCTCGTTTTCGCCTTCAAAGCTAACACCCATGGGATCAGCATTGTGACTTCCTCTTCCATTAACTCAAATTCCACCACTGTCGTTATCCTCTTCTTCCCTGATCGATTCCTGATTCTCTCTGTTTTGCAGATCGGAAAATTGCAAGAAGGCCTCAATCCTTCCTCGTTGAATATGCTGAACTTTAAAGGCGACTATTTAGGGCTTGTGTTGAAGACTGGCCTCGTCACTGGCATCATTTCTCTCACTGTAAGTTTCTCTTCGCATTTTAGGGTTTCGAGAGATGGAGAAAATTTGATTTTTTTTTTGTTAATACGCGCATAAATTCCAACCCACCTGTTCTAATAACTTCAGCAATCTGTTCAAATTGCATGCATTGAAATCAAGCAATATTTTGTGTTAATCAATCTTGTTGTGGATAATATCAAGGAGCAACTTTTAAATTGAGTGGAAGAGTTACGTTCTTACTATGGGATTGCCCTGCCTCCTGGCTGTATAATCCCAGACGAAAGATAATTCCAGTTCCAAGTTTTGCATGGGTTGTAACCAAAAATGGTTTTGCTTCTAAGGATTAGTGGAAAAAGAAAAGAGAACTAATTCCAGAGAGTTAATTTGAACTAAAATTTGATAACTATTTGCAGGCTAAATTTCCATGCCATTCACAAGAATCTCAGATTGAAAGTGTATTAAGCTTTCTGTGGATTAGTGTTTGGTCTTCGTTTTCAAATGAGATGAAGAGTGAAGACTAGTAATAATTAAGTTCAAACTATATGTCCTCCCTCGTATAGAAGTTTTGACGATAACACTCTCTATCTATTATATAATATTATAGTTGATTTCAAACAGGAAGGAATTGCAGTTGGGCGGACTTTTGCTGCTATAAAGGACTATCGAGTTGATGGAAACAAAGAGATGATAGCTATTGGCCTAATGAACGTGGTTGGCTCATTTACTTCCTGTTATGTAACAACAGGTAAATATCCATCTTCTCTTCTCCTCAATCAAACATTTCCTACACATTTAACAAAAAGTTCTTTGAATTTCAGGTGCCTTTTCAAGGTCGGCTGTGAATCACAACGCTGGAGCCAAAACTGCAGTATCTAACATCGTAATGTCTGTGACGGTTATGGTGACACTTCTCTTCCTAATGCCCCTATTTCAATATACGCCAAATCTTGTATTGGCTGCAATTATTGTTACAGCTGTGGTTGGCCTCATTGATGTACCTGCTGCTTATAGCATTTGGAAGATTGACAAATTCGATTTTGTTGTAATGTTATGTGCATTCTTTGGAGTTCTTTTGATCTCTGTCCAAAATGGCCTGGCTATTGCTGTAAGTTTGCTGATCTTTCAACTTTTGGAATTATCTGTTGATCTTTCCTGGTCATGTTCTGTTCTTTACGCTGAACAAGCCCAGCTACTTGTAAAAAGTCTACGAAGATGTAGATCAGAGATGATAAGTAGACAGATTAGGGGATCATAAAGGTCCAAAAGATTATAAAAGTAGATAAATTAGGGAGGAACAATATCATTCTCAAGAATCAGTATCAGATTCTGTTGTGTAGGGGGTGTATTTGAAGTGGCTATTTTTATATATATATATCAAATTAAAATGGGATTAAAACATCAAGATCCTTAAAATCTAAATGAAAGAATATAAACAAATAATGATCCTAACTGCATTATTGTATTTGATAAAATACATACAATATGTCTTTTTTAACTATAAAAGTAAACAATTTTCCTGTATCTTATCTGTCAATTAGACTGTCAATCACATCTTTTCTTTGAGGAGGAATTTTACGAAGCCTCTATATTTATTTTTGATGCTATGTTTCCAAGATTGAATGATTTGGAAGTGGTAGAAAATTTATGGGCTTCTTGTTCCATTTTTAGGTTGGTTTGTCCATTTTGAAGATCATCCTGCAAGTAACCAGGCCAAAAACAATGATGCTGGGTAACATTCCCGGGACAGATATATATCGTAATATTCACCATTACAAGGAAGCCCTGAGAGTTCCTGGCTTTCTTATTTTATGCATTGAAGCTCCAATCAACTTTGCTAACACCACATATCTCAATGAAAGGTTGATTTCACTTCTAAACCATTTTGTGCAATTCGTTCAGTAACTCTTGAAGATTCAGTTCCTTTCCTTGGGTTCTTTTTAATGTGCTATATGATTTTTCTGTGAAGGATATTGAGATGGATAGAAGAATATGAAGCAGAAGATGATAACATTAAAAAGGGATCAAGCCTTCACTTTCTCATACTAGAAATGTCAGGTAAGCTTTCTGCTCAAGATGAAAAACATATTTCGACAAGTAATTGAATTAATAAGAGATCCAAAAATTATGATAAAATTATAATCGTTGAAGTCGGCAGAGCATAAAACGCTGAGTTTTAAATACCAATCTCATAGAAAATATTACCCCTTCATAATAAAATTTTGGCGTAAGGAATCATTCAACAAAAAATGCAATGACAAAGTAATAGGTCAAAGACTTGTTTTTCATCGTTGTAAGTTTATTCTTTGGAATATTTTTAGCTGTGAGTGCCATAGACACTAGTGGAGTTACACTTTTCAAAGACTTGAGGAGATCTATGGAAAAGAAGGGTGTTCAGGCAAGTACATGATAGTTATACTCATTTCCTATTTTTCTTTTTCAGTGTTCTTGGGAATGTCTCTGAGATACAATTTTTCTGATCGAGACAAAAACAGTTTTGATTGAAAAGAAATTCTTAAAAACTTTTATGAGAATTATGAACAAACACGGGGCTTAATCTCTCTTATTTCTCTCAAACAAAACATACAGCTTGTATTGGTGAATCCCGTGGGAGAGGTTATGGAGAAGTTAATAAAAGCAGACGATGGCAGAGAATTTATGAGGCCAGATAATCTGTACTTGACAGTTGGAGAGGCAGTAGCTTTTCTCTCAACGACAATCAAAGGACAACCATAAGGAATGTTGAATGAGAACAAGTATGATGCTTTAATTATGATCCCCTTGGATCTAAATCATGCGTTAATTATATAATATATTCATAATTTAGGGTGGAGCCAGTGATTAGCAGTCCTACCAGCTCTTTTATTTGACAAGAAATTATAGACTCGGGATTACTGGGATAAATGTCTGCAAGGAATGGGATTAAGTTGGATAAAAATTGTGCATTTTCTATGATTATTTCATGCTTTTACTTTCTTTTCCAGAAATTCCTTCATGTAATTTGTGAAGAACTTCTTGATTATGGACTTTTTTGTCCGTACGGTTTGAACCCAGATGAAGTTCCGTTATTTCGATAATCTCTCAGAGAAGACACCACTCAGGGTTGCTCTAATCTCTTTGAATTGGAAGGAGTTAAATAAGACATACTTTATAAGGAATGTTTCTGCAGGACTGGTTTGGTTTTGGTTTTTTTCTAAGAGGCAGAACATTTGGAAACCGAACCAAACTAAACAATAATTCAACAATTCATGTCAAATGAAGACCCTGGAGTGGCAGTCACTGAAAAAGTAATTTCGTATATATATATATATATATATTTGAAAATCTCTTTTCCAAATCAATTTTGAAAAAGAAAACAAGATTAGGATTCAATTACAACCACAGTCCTCGTCATGCATCTTCTCCTTTTCTGCATATCCAATGCACAAAAATGGCTTCAAACAAAGGTTAAAACTAAGGTCAGCGACGAGTTCTTTGGTAGAGCGTATAACCAACTAAAGCCGACATCAAAAAAGTCCACAACACCTGCCCAAAATAAGATAAAAAGAAGCTTCTCAATCTACCAAATCCAAGATTAAACTTTCGAAAAGAAATTACGAAAGATCGTTACGGTGTTAATCGTATGCCACCGTTCAAGCCTTTTGATCCTCGACTGCATATCCTCAATGATCCCTTCTATTGTGGGTACTTCCCTTGTTGCTGCTGAAGATTCTGAAGATGTGCTGCTCCCCTGATACCAAAAACATACATTTTTTCTATTTTTTATCTGAAATTCCTTCCACAAGAATCATAGATTATTCATTCATTGATTTATAAAGAAAAAAAATTATAATTTATAAAGTAAATTTAACAAATATGTTCAGCAGTTACCTGAGATTGAATAAACTCCACAAGTTCCTGCAGCCTTCCAGCTTGCCGACTGTTAGTAGCACCAGACCCTTCTAATGCTGGTAATTTCTCCAATATTATTTGAAGATAGCTCTGTAAAATACAACAAACCAGTTAAAACCAATTCATTCACGCACAGCATAATTTTGACATTTGTGTTGAAAATAAAAAGATTACAAAACAATTAAATGTGGCAATAATGTTATTCCTCAGCAAAATCCTTATTTATTTGTTATTCAGTGTCTCTAGAGGACATCCAACAAAACTGATAAGCTTTGATGAGAAGCTTAGATACTGGGAAATTCGAATTCATTTTCCAGCCTTCTTGCACTCTTCTATTTTGATTCTTCTTTTTATATTTGATTGAAAGAAAGTAATGGGAATGATGCAGGCCTATAGAAAAATTAAAAAAAAATGGTTCAAGTTAAACCTTGGTGGTGTATGAACCATCCAGTTGAAGCATTGATCCAGCAGCAGCAACAGCCTCTTTGTTAACCCCCTTGATTTGTATGTAGCGACTAGGAATGTCTTGTAGTTGGTCAACCTCCACCAAAATCTTTTAAGAAATAATTTAAATGAATAAAAATAAAACTAAGCTTTCAGGATAATCTCAATTGTCTTTCTCTTGTCATTTTATCTCACTAAAACATTACCTTTCCATCTTGGTATATGTATGCAGATGCTTCAATGTAAGCCACAGCTTGATACCTAACACGAGGAAAAGAAAACATAGTTTTACCAACCAACACTTTTACATAATAATCAAAACCAAATGATGTGTCAGCATTTTTTTTAAATAAGAAACAAAATGTATTGAAAAACGGAATGGACCATACGAGAGAGCGGAAGAACCCTTCTCTCGTCTGGTAATTATGGATTGATTCCAAACTTACCCAAGGTTAAGAAGGCCAGCAACTGTATTTATACTGATGTCAAAGTCCACTTTAGGTTGAATGATGAAATTCCCTTCTCGAATAGGCTTACAAAAGTAATGAGAACATGAAAGAAAACCAAACAGATTCAGGGCAGGGAAAACTGTGAGTAGCAAAATTAATAGTTTGGGTTCATTACAGACCTCCCTTATAAGCAATGCAAATCGGCCTTCACATATCCTCACTCGTATACAATCACTCTCTTCTAACTGCCCATTCACGGGAATTCCAGAAAGCTTCAAATATATATCAATGAAATTTTGTGCAGAACTGTAAAACTTCGCAGGATCGAGAAGTTTCAAAATATCATGATAAACCACCTGTATTGTCATAAAACATGGGGAGCATGTCATGGAAAAAAACAAATGATACCGAGCTCAAGAAAAAAAATTGAAAAGTTTGATACCTGTTTATTACTCTTAAGAACAAACAATGAGCTCTCAGGGGAAAGCACAGGGTCAAAGTCATTTCGAATTTTGAGCTGAACAAATTAAGAAGACTCAGATCAAAATACAAATTTTACATTTTATTTCTCAGAAAATGTAGGAAAAGTTTTAAATTTTTTTCATGGCCATACGCAGATCATTTCATGTATAGATATTTTTGTCTAAAAATTAGAAAGTAAATTTTTGGAAACCAAGTCAATATAATCCACTGACATGGGCATGAACAAGATGTGGTTCAATATGCTGCTGGAACATCGGAAACACTGTCATCATGATGTCATTTTGTGACATGAAACACCCAACTCTGCTTTTGTCCCTTTGAACTCTAGAAATCAAATGTGAATGAACACCTCCAACCTGTTTTCACATCACAGAATAACACCATTCCCTAAATGAGCTGCTCATAACGTCATATTTATCTCAATCTAGCGAAAAGCTGATGCTTGAAAGTAAATGAACCAAGCAGGAGTATAAGTATATCAAAAACAAAGTAGCAATTCTTACAACAGCAATCCACAAATCAAGTGACTTTCTGATGTCAGAATGCAATGCATAAACCCCTTCAAAAATGATCTGATCCAAAGAGAAAGGAGACATTGTGTTAGCTTCCTAAGAAAAATATTAACTAATATAATTCAGGTTCTTCTTATCCCGAGAACTGGTAAATTTTCTCATATAGTGCTCCACCCCATGGAGTGAATAATTGTAGACAACATCTTTGCTCAATTTATTAAAAAGACGTTAGATTCTTAAAAAAAGCTTCGTTTTGAAAAACAGAATAATAGAAAACAATCGAAAACAACTTCAAAACTATTATCAAATAATAATTTTTGAAAAGGGTATGTTTTAAGGAAAAAAAATGAAATTCAAACCTTTCTTTTTTCCTGTTTATCGTCCACAAAAAATAAACTAAATGAAATCGACAATTCTACTTTTTTCTTCTTTCAAGAATAGTTTGTAGAAATATCTCCCAAAGAACCTTTTGAACCCAATAATTAAACAAGAAAACAAAATAAGAGGGCACTATATGCCTCTACCTGAATATAAAATCTGTGAAAAATTAGCATAATTGGAAATTAAGTAAAGATATTTTTCACTGATCCATTTTTCTCCTCCCTTCCCTTCTATCATGCTCTATCATTCTTTTAATTTCTCAACGTACAGCATATAAAACGCCTATGCACCCACTACATTGCTCAGTTAAAGAGTTTTCTTTTATCCTTAATAGGGAGATGAATCAAAACAAACCACTCCACAATCATCGGAAACTTGAAGTTCTTTGAACCCACTCCGGGCACCAGTCTCTAAGTCAAATACAGGTACTTTTGTTTTCCGACCATTTTTCATGTCATCAATATTCTGCAAACACATCATATTAGATGTACCGGAGATAAAACAACAATTAAATTATTTGACAGACTATAAATGAAATTATAGGCATTACAATAGTCAATAGTTCTACGTTTTATAATATTGATTTTAAGACCGGAAACAATCCATACTAATTTCATAATCTACTGTCATGAGAAAACAAACGCTTACATTATAATTCATTTTGAGTTTAGCAAGAGTGTGAAAAACCTCCTTCAAAGTTCACCTACTCTAGCCATGAAGGGCCTAATCATAAGGCTCAACAAAATAGGGGCCATGAAAGGGTAGTGCACCTAGATTATTGTAACTGCAGGAGTGGGGTAGAATGGAAAATGGGTAAAATAATTGGTTGTCATTTTGGTAGAGGTAATTTGGGGTATGTGAAGGGTGTCGAGAGCAAGAGAAATGGTGGATTGATGTTCATACTTCATTTTCATTTTAAGGAGAACTTGTATACATCTCAAATAATTTGTCATATCCTCATATGTTTTCTTATTTTCTATAGTAATTCAATACATTTCGATTGAATTAAGCAGGTTCATAACAGAGTGCTTGGGGACAATTATTCATTACTTTCAAGCTTCCTTGGATGATACAACCATCCATCTTAAGCTTTCTAAGCCATGCTCTTCAATGTAAAGCAGCACATAAAAAGCTAAAAATTCTTTGAAGATCTGGTCCTCTAGCAACAACAATGGTTCTATGGCTAAGTCATAATGCAATCATTTTTAAGATAGTGAGACAACATTAATTCCTTTATTACGAAATGGACCTACAACTCTCAGCACTTTACGAGTTACCCATTTGCTGTGCTCATCTAAGGCGCTTCCCATGTGTTTGTTTTTTTAGTTTTATGGGATATTTCTTTATACTCCCCATCTATGCAGAGATATACATTCAAGCTATTCCAATAAATTAGTTTCTTAAAAAAAAGGACGGAGATATCAATCACTCAACATTTACTTGGAAGATTATTCATTCAACTGAATAGAGCATGGGCATGAAAGTTGACACCACACTATAATGATATACAAAGTGACTATAACTATATTTACCTTAATGTACATATATAAATATACATAGGATCCAACATAAAAAATTTTGGGAAATAACCTTGGTCGCATGTCAAAAGTGTTTAAATGATGTTGGCAAGTGTTACAGCCTCAATGGATTTAACAATAACGATCCATCAAACAATGTTTGGTTGGTAAAGGGACCAAATGGTATATTTGAATATCAAACATACAGTTCCTAAAGCATTTCCATCAAACAAAAATTTTATAACTAGTTAGACAAAGTTGGAAAAACTTACACCCATAATGATTAGAAAAAGTACATAGCTGCGAGTACTTTTACCTTTGATAGTAATGACAAATCAAGTGTACTGAAGTCGTCAAACTTAAAATCCTTCGCTTGTTCTGATTTATTATAGCTTTCCAGGGCAATTACCTCACAACCAACAATATTTGCCATTTTACGTGCTAAACTAGTCTTTCCTGACCCACTTGGCCCACCTGCAATAGTAGCAAAGGCATGAAAACCAACTAAGCGATCATGTTGTTGTGAAAAATTTAACTATGATATCTGTAGCAGGAAAACGTCTACTCCTGGAGAATTAAATATAAAAAATTACATCTTGTCAAACTCTGACATATAACAAGAATCATTGCATAAAAAAAAAGGTATAGGTGAAATCCAAACCTGAAAATTGGCATATAATTTTAAGGTTCTAATAACTAAATGATGGGGGAGTCTCCAAGAGAGAAGAAGAAACTCCAGTGTGTTGGATTCAGATTGGAAAATGTCAATTACATAGAACATAATCCTAATTGCTAATTGCCAATTTGGAGAAACTCCAAGTAAACTGACAACTAAGATATCATAATGGAACATCACTACTTCGAGAGGAATGGCAACGAAACTTCAGCAAGATAAGTAAATATACAGGATAAAATATTAGTCGTTACCAATTCCCACTATCACTGGGAGACCTTTATTCTCCAACAAGGCCTGAAAAAAAAAGTGATGCATTTATAAAATTTACACTTTAATTGAAATATCTCCGTAGAAGTTAAATTTCAATGCATCCCAACACCCTTACCTGTATTGCTTGAACAGCTAAAAGCAAACCCCTATCCAAGTCAAATGACTCAGGAATTGGAGCGAGCTTCATGGTATCCCTGAAACAGGAAGAATCTGTGGTTGCTTCAAGAAATAGAAACTTAAGCAGAGTTGTTAAATTACCCTTTAATCCCAATCTTATGTTCTTACGATATTTTAACGTTAAATAACTTTTAATTACCCGAACTATTAAATTTAACCATTAGCAACATGTTCCCTTATACCTGGATATTTTAATTCAAAATGAAGTGATAAAACAAAGATATGAACTCACAATCTTCTTCTGAATATTGAAATAGTCACAGGTAACATACCAATCTCTGAGGTATCAGTCTCAGAAGGATAAATGAATTGCCATGTAGCTACCAAAGGCTCCATTTTGGACTTTGTAGGAGAACGAGTCCACGGCTGAGACAAATCCTCAAGCCGAGTGACGAAGTTAGGTGTAACACGAATTGGCTTCGGTGCAACAACAAACCTTTCTTGATTACTGGTCACAGACAAATTGTGCAAAGGTGGTGGCGTATTAAGGCGAGGTACACCTGCAAGTTAAACATAGAAAAGAGCAGTACTTAAATCTAACTTGACTATCTTACTCACTAAGCGTAAATGAGTTGAAGTCAACAATTACCAAGGTATACATAATTAAATAGTAAAGTACAGAGGTATGTCCCTGCAGTGCATAATTTCTTCAGAGAAGGGATAAAACTCCTGTAAGATTTATTAGAGCTAAAATATAAAGAATCAGAACATTATTACATATTTTTGCCCCTCGTCGTTCATAATGATAACAATTTTATCCTTTTTTTGTATATGCACTCAAAAAGAAGAATCTCAAAAAGAACACTGCAATATTTTTCTTATTTCATAATGAATCACAACTCAATATTTATACTACTAGGATTACAAAAAGTAAAATAAAAAATATATAATTAATTCCTAATTTATAAGAATTACAACTAATTTTTAAGAATCACTCAAATTAGATTAACTCTATACTCCTCCTCAAGTTGGATGGTATATGTTATACATTTCAAGCTTGTCTATCAGTCGTTCAAACATGTGCTTGAAGAGAGCCTTCATAAGAATGTCTACAGCTTGATGTATGGTACGTATATAGGAGATTTCAAAAATGCCTTGATCAATCTTCTCCTTGATAAAATGTTAGTCGATCTCGACATGTTTTGTTCTATCATGATGAATTGGATTATGTGAAATTGAGATCGCAGCCTTGTTGTCACACCAAATAGTTATAGGACTTTGCTTTCTTATTTGTAGTTCTTCGAGCAGTCTTTTCAGTCAAAGTGCTTCACATATACCAAGAGCAGTGGAACGAAGTTCTGCCTCAGCACTACTCCTTGCACAACGGACTGCCTCTTACTCTGCCAAGTGATCAGATTACCAAAAAACGAAAAAATAATAACCTGAAGTGGATCTCCGATCATTTGGACATCCTGCCCCATCAACAAAAACTTCAACATTTTTTGTAGTTTGTTTTTTGAACATTAATCCTCTATCAGGCATTCCTTTAGATACTTCAAAATTCTATTTACAGTATTCAAGTGACATTGATATGATGAGTGCATAAATTAACTAATAAAACTCACCGGAAATGTGATGTCCGATCTGGTGTGTGCAAGGTAAATCAATCTGCCAACAAGTCGTTGAAACATATTTTGGTCTACTAGTGAATCTTCTTGATTGGTCTCAAGTTTTACATTCGGATTCATAGGAGTATCAACTGGTTTACATCCCATTAACCCAATGTTTCTTAGCAAGTCAAGAATATATTTTCGCTGTGAGACAAATATTCCTTCCTTATTTCGAGCAATTTCTATTCCAAGAAAAAATCTTAGTTTCCCAAAATCCTTCATTTCAAACGTTGTTGTAAAATGTTTCTTGATCTTTTCTATCTCTACAAAATAATTATCTGTAATTATAATATCGTCTACATAAACTATTAATATAGCGATCTTATCCTTCACTCTATGGTAGAATAGAGTATGATCAGTGTGAGCTTGTTTGTAGCCGAGCTGTTGAACTATCTTCGACATCTGTCAAACCAAGCTTTCGAAGATTGTTTTAAACCATATAGAGCTTTCTTTAGACGACAAACTAATCCTTCTTTGTTCTTGTTGAATCCTAGTGGCAGATCCATGTACACTTCTAATCGCGTTGAGAAAGACATTTTTGACATTTAGTTGATGCAGTGGCCAATCTAAATTTGATGCAAGAGATAGTAATGCCTGAATTGTGTTGATCTTTGCCACAGGAGCGAAAGTTTTTTTAGAATCAATACCGTAAGTTTGAGTGTATCCTTTTGCCACAAGACGTGTCTTGTATCTTTCAACTGAACCATCACTCTTGTACTTAATCGTGAAGACCCACTTTGTAATCAACACAATTCTTCCTTCAGGTTGTTTGACTACATCCCATGTACCATTTTTTTCCAAGGCTTTGATCTCTTCATGTACCACTATACACCACTATTTGTGTTGAAGAGCCTCATCGATATTGGTAGACAATGTCGTTGCTGAGAGATTAGTTACCAAAGCACACATGGGTTTAGATAAATGAGAATATTCTAAAAAATTTAAAATAGGATGTTGAGTACATAGGCGAGTACTTTTGTGAAGTGCGATTGACATATCCAATTGTAGCGGTTCACTATTGTCAGAACTAGAACTTGAGGCAGACAAGTGAGATGCTAGAGGTATCGGATCACACTTGTTTTCTACACGCTGTCTTCTGCTGCAAGTTAATGGAAGAGTGATACGGGGAGAAATTTGTGATGATTTTGGATTTTGCCGAATTTTTTGAAGTAAAGGAAAAATCTATTTTGGTGAAGAAGTAGAATCGTGCTCCTGGGAGGAAGGAGAATTTCGTTCCTGATTTCTAGGGAACGAGGAAGGAAAAATATGTTTCTGTAAAGGAGAATCGGATTTCTGAGAAGAAGAATCCTGCTTTTGAATTTTAGGGACCGACGACGGGAAACTCTGTGACTTGAATGAAGTGAGGGAAGGAGAACCCGCGTCCGCGCCCGCTTTGTTCGTCGAAGATTTCGCATAGGCCAACTCCTGAGAAGGAAGCGCTTCGTTCATCGAAGATTTCGCATCGACTAGTTCCTGGGAAGAAAGGGTAAAGATCTCCCCCTGAGCTGGAGGTGTGTTCTCTTCAATCGACAGAGAGTCAGTGTCGGCCAACTTATGAGAAGTAGAAGACCGATTTTTTCCCAAAAATATTTCCAATTTGTCAAAGAAATACGTGAATATGAAGGATTAATCAAAGGCTCTCCCTGATTGGATGAATTTAACTAAAATGATTGGTGTTCAAAAAAAATAATATCTCTAGAAATAAAACATTTCCTTTTTGAAGGAGAGTAACAGCTATACCTTTTTTTTGTGGAAGAGTACTCAACAAAAACACATTTGATACTCTTAGGCTCTAATTTAGACTTAAATGATCGTGAATATAAATAAAAACTGAGCATCCAAATATACATAACGGAAGATCGAAAAAGACATGAGATTTGAGAAAATATTTTTTAAGAGTTGAAATCGAAGTTTTGAATTTTAACACCGTGAATGGTAACCGATTTATTAAATAGCATGCAATTAAAATAGCGTTCCCCCATAAGTGTTTAGGTAAATTGCTAATGAAAAGCAGTGTTCGAGCAACTTCTAGAAGATGATAATTTTTTCTTTCCAATACACCATTTTGTTGTGGTGTATTGACACAAGAACTTTAATGAATGATACCCTGTTTTGAAAAACATTCATTTAGTGAGGAATTGAAATATTTAGTTCCATTATCAGTTCGAAGAATTTGGACACGAGAGTTACATTGCGTGAAACTCACGTTATAAAATTGCTCAAAATTATGTACAACTTCAGATTTCTCACGTAAAAGAAACATCCAACAAACACGAAAATGATCATCAATAAAGGAAATAAACCATCTTTTATTTGAAATTGAAGCAATTCGTGAAGGAACCCATAGGTCATTATGAACAAGTGAAAAAAGTTTTGAAGCATGATAAGAATGAATTGGAAAAGGAACCAGGTATGTTTAGCCAATTGACAGATTTTACATACAAAGTGATTCGAAGAAAGGAACAACGTTGGAAATAAATGACGCATATAAGAGAAACTAGGGTAACCAAGACGGTGATGAAGAAGCTTTATAGGAGACTGAATCACAAACAACTTTACAACAATGAACCTTAGTGTCAGCATGTAGAAAGTAGTATATTCCAGCAACCTCTTTAACACATCCAATCGTCCTCCCTGAGTTCCGATCTTGAAAAACACATAATTTTTTTGGAAAATTAGTCACACAGTCAGAGTCTCGAATAAGTTTGCTAATTGAGAGCAAGTTATATGACAACTTGGTAACAAATAAAACATTATACAATAAGAGATCTGGACTAAGAGTCACAGTTCTAATTCCCACTACGGGTAAAATTGATCCATCCGCCAAAGTAACAGTACGAGTACCACAATATCGACTAGAAGAAGAAAAAATAGTGTGAGCACTCGACATATGCTCAGGCGCACCAGAATCAATAATCCACGACTCACCCGATGTGGCTGACTTATTCATAGTAGAGGAGGAAATACCATGAATCATCAAGGATGTAGAAGATGAAAACAATTGACCAATCTGATCAAGTTGTGTCCGAGTAAAGGTCAAAGGTGATGAGAATGCTACAACTAGAGGCTTCGATCCATCGCTCTTGCGTTGGCTACGTGAGACTCAATCTGCGGGTTTAAGTTTCCAGCAGGTTTCTTTGCTGTAATGGGGTCGGTTATAGTGATCACACCAAAGAGACTTGCAAAAGCCACGAGAGTTGTGGTATCGAGCAGCTATGGCGGAGACATCAGAGTTAATAGAATATGCAGACATCGTAGAAGAGCCACCAAGCATGATACAGCGGCGTTGTTCTTAACGACGAACTTCCGAAAAATAGCATCAAGACTCGAAAGAGGTTTAATGCTTAGAATGTGACCACGAACATCCTCGAGAATATGATTGAATCCAGTCAGAAGGTCGTAGGTCCGTTCTTTAGTAGTTTGAGATAAATTTCATGGTTTGTGGCGTCAATCCATGTTGGTTGATGAAAAGATCAAGTTCCTGCCAGAGTTTGGTCAAAGAACTATAATATTGAGTGACTGTAATTTTATCTTGACGCAGATTTTTAGAACGATGTCGCAAATCAAACATTTGTGAAGAGTCTTCTAGATCAGAATAAGCCAACGCGACTGCATCCCATATTGCTTTAGTCGTAGGGTAGAAAAGATAAATCTCAGCAAAGGAAAAATCGAGTGTAGAAGTCAGGCCATCATCATAGAATCTTGAATATCCTAAGTAGCAAAGGAAAAATCGGTTGGAGATGGCTTAGGAAAGGAGCCATCGAGATAGCCAAAACGACTCTTCCTTCAAATAATAAGTTGGACGGATCTAAACCATTGCATGTAATTCTGATAAGAGAGTTTAAAATTAGTGATTTGAAATAGTAAAGAATTATCGGAAGTGGCGGGAACAATTTTGGGAATTGATTTAACCGCATCCGAAGATACGTCAAAATCATTTATCCTACTCATTCCTAGAAACTGAGATTCTTCAACTAAATAATATTTTTATTACTTTGATACCATATAAGCACTCAAAAGAAAAGAATCTCATAGAGAACACTGCAATATTTTTCATATTTCATAATGAATTATAACTCAATATTTATACTACTAGAATTACAAAAGTAAAATAGAAAATATATAAATAATTCCTAATTTATAGGAATTATGACTGATTTTTAGGAATGACTCAAATTACACTGCTTCTACATTTTGGATTTTTTTATTTACCATTGGGCCTTAATATTGAAAGATAATAATCCCTTGTGACCATTGGCAATCCATACCATCCCCCAAAATTCACAGTAAACAACCCACCTTCCCCCTTGTATTTCTTTCACGTCTATTTCCATACCCCAATCCATAAACTGCATGCAATTCATCAGTACTTTTTCGTTCATCATATTCTACACCAATGTATTAACAAGATCTTAAAATTCATTGATTTTAATATTATTATGAGAACAAAGAATTTACATTTATATATATATTTTTTAAAAGTATTTATTTTAAATTTTGGTTCTTACTTACATTTTGACATGACTTGCATGTGATCCCTACTAGGATTAAATGAAAAATTACAAGCATAATATCCATAAATGAAACAAAAACCGTTGTCCAAACCTTTTTTCTCAAGAATCATTTCCAAATACGATTTTGTGATCCAAGGTCCAGCTATACCCATCCTCAAGACCTCCTCTCCAACTGTCTAAATAAAATCAGAGATAACATGATGAGAAATCTAAATTAAATCATAACTAAATAAATTCACCATTAAAAAATGCATATAAAAATAACTGTACAAAATAACTGCAGTCCTGGAATGAAATCACATAAATATAACCTTGACCAAACATGGAAAGGAATATAAATCATGTAATTAATAAATCTTCAGGTAAGACACGATTGTGTCCATCTAACAAGGCCAATGCGAATAGCATTAGAATACTGGCAAATATAAATTGCTGATCACCTAAGTTATATACCACAGCTAATAAAGTCCTAACAAAATTAAAATTATAATAGTATTAGTTGTCTATCATTTGATCTACAAATAAGGTATCTAATAGATAATCCAGTGTCGATTTATTTCATGCCCGCAGGCAGGTTAGGGCAACAAGAGCAAGGAACTATAAAAAGACAAAAAACTGATATTAATTAATGGAAAAAAAGAAAGATAAATTTGAGAACTTGCTAAATTGAAAATTGACACGACCCTTTCCAAGAAATCACAATATCTGAAGAACAACCCACCAACCATTTTTGCGCAACTTACCCACTAGGCACCTCAATTAAGTCTCGGCCATTTGAAAAAAAATGATGAAAATCAAGGAAGACTTGCGAGAAAATTCTAAATAGGGAAAAAAAAAAAAGGAAGTGCATACTTTTCTGTTCGTGCCTCTTAGCACCATGAAAGTCTCCCCAAGAGTATCAATGCTTTCAAGGGACAGCGAAACATTGCCATTATCAACAAATTTAGATGCCCTCTTATAACTAACAACTACCGAGTATTCCAAAGCCAGCAATCCACCGAGAGTCGTGCGTCCAACCTGCTACAACATTCAATAGAAGTAATATAAAATCCCAGGTCCATGTCACACATAAATGTGCACGTAAAAAGGTGTTGAGGATTTCCCAAAGTACTCTATGATGATTAGAACAATATTTTTGTGTCCAAAACTGTAACTATTTCAAACAATATTAGCTGTGGAAAGATACAATCTTTCCCTTGTAAATCACAATAGACCATAATGTGATTACTAGTTTCCTTGTGAACCTTAGAGAAAGAACAATTCGTTGTCAAAATTTTTAGGGGATTGTTCTTTTGGATTTAATCACTCATGTACAGTTACTCATTTTCTAAGTTCCAAACGAACACTTGTATCGCTGGTGGAATCTCCTTCAAAATAAATCCACATAAAAGAAAGTTCATATAATGAGATAAATTAAGGTTTGAATACAAAGATTTTGAAGAAAAAATTGCAAGAGGAGAAGGGGTCATTAACGTCTTAAAGATTCCAATTCTCAAGGAGAACGAAGAGGCAATTCCAAATGAATCAATGATCTTTGAAAAGGCATATTCCAAAGAAGGATTCATGTTTGGTATACATAATTAAGTAATGCAATAAAGGCATTTTTAATATGAAAGAGGCCATAGATTCATGTTTCTTTATTAACATGTAAAATACCTTCATTTATATGAATGAAAATCATTAAGTTTTCTACAAAAGGCAATAACTTGTATTAACTAAAAAGAACTCCATCTGTATCAGTATGTTAGACAAGCCACACGAACCATTTGCATCAGAATCTATTGTGTGCTCTGACGGCTCCACCCACAATTTAGATCTGATAAGTGATCATCTATTTATTATTATCAATATTTAATCATTGATGAAGAAATAATTGGAAGTCTTCAATTTAAATAGAAAGTGCAAATGAAAAGAAACATTAAGAAAGTGAATATTCATGTAATATTGCAAGGAATTTGTGGTTATATTTATGCTTTTACTTACTGGATTATTTGCCAAAACACCCAGCTAAATACATGTAATATAGTTGAAAAATTAAGCTATAAGCAGTTTTATGTATAAACAGATAAAAGTGATTAAAAATAGGCCTATAGAAATTACCTCAAATTCAGCTTTAGGGCGAATAATGAAGTTTTTGTCAACAATTCTCTGATCACCAAGTGATAGATAATATTTAATACCAGATTGTCGGACCTTTATCCAATCATTAATGCGCGCCTCTTCGCTCGCTGAAGGAGGCCTAAGATACATCTCAATAAAACTGAAATCCAAACAAATTTTGGGGCACTCAGACCAACCACGCCTTTAATTATTGAGGGAAAGCCAGTAACCAGAATAAAAATGTATGGAAATACTTACTTCTCTTCCTGTGCTTTCAATCCTTGGAAAGTGTTAGCTGAATTTACATCAGAGAGCTGTCATGAGAAATATTAATAGAATTTTCATGAGTCATTGCATGTACACGATGAATTGGACAACAAGAAACTGAACTGTTTAGCTACAAGGGGGAAAAAACACCTCTTAGAATATGTTGAGAGACATGACAATGGAACCCAAAATGTTGGTTTCTAATCAAAAGCGGAATGGAAATCATCTTACAATAGGAAATAACTTATAACCACAAACATTTTATTATCTATGACAAAAGATGCATTCTGATTATTTGTTATTTAATAAAATAAACGATAAAATTTGGACTCCTATGTAAAAGAGTTTCCTAAGTTTAGAACGCCATTGTATCAAATGAACAGAAATAAAATCTTGAACTTGAATTATCAGAATAAAAATAGCTCAAAACATTGGAAATTAGTTTATTAGCATCATGATTCTTACGTCTCCCACAATGTAAAGAAGACGAAGAGAATTACACAACACAAATACAGAGATTATGAAATAATGATTACAATTACGTAAATTAGCCTTTTCTCTGATGTCATATTCTAACCACAAAATTGAATGTGCAAATCGAATGTGTAAAAGCAAATAAAGCACTGTGATAGAACAATTCAAAGAACATAATGAAGCTGGCTAGAAGACTAACAGAAAAAAAAAAAAAAAAGGCAGAAAATTCATATACATTGAAATTTGAGAATACAACAAAAATTTTTACAGACCTCAGTTTTGCATTTCAGCTTGTATATTGCCTCCCTAAATGATGACACAAAGCTGTTGTTAATTCTAATCTGCAACATGAAATCAAATATATTGAGAAATCGTACCAAAAATACTAAGACAGATACAATGAAACAGAAACCTGAGCATGATGCAGATCCGGTTCAATGTGCTTTCTAAACAATGGAAAAATGCTATCAATAAGGTGATCCAACGAACAAGAATCGCCTATGTCATATCTAACTTTTGAAAGAAGACTAAAATGGACTCCACCAACCTGCAATGTGGAAACAATGCATTAGAATCCTAGTAAAAAACTTAAGCAAAACACAAAATTATAAATATTGAAGCATCATATTTTTAACTTCAAAAATTATATAAACCATGATGACAAAGTACTTACTACTGCCACTCGAATATCTAGCAAAGAGCGCAATTTTGCATGCAGTGCATAGGTACCATCAATGATAACCTAATAACAAAATCAAAAAGATTAACTTGATCATATTCTTAAAATACCAGAAAAACTGCATTGAGCGTTGCTTACCACACCAGATGAAGCACTCTTTATCACTTTTGAAGCGACCCTTTTCTTTTGGTGATGATCAAACTCTGGGATTTCAATATCTTCACCTTTACTTAAAGCCTGCGTATCAAGTTCATACTTGACAAAGTAACTAGAAGTATTGTTGTCGGAGTAAAACTATAAAGGTTCGAGCTGGGAAGGTAGAAATGTTTACAATTTTTTATAAGAAAGGAGATATAAATTATGAAGGTGTAGACCAAGAATTTCTAACAGAAGCTGACTGATGAAGTGCATGAGAAAATTAAAATAAAAAATACCATCACACTTTTTTATTGAGAGATGAGAAAAAGATTCAAACCTCTAGATTGTGGACTAGTGCTTCAAAATCATTTCCTTCATCAACAGAATCTCTATAGTTCTCCATCGAAATAACTATGCAACCAATAACAGATGCCACCTTCTCTGCTAAGCTTCAGAAATATACAAGTAAGCATGATGTATCAGATCAATTTTGACATCAAAGGCAAGTAATAAAATTTCATATTCATGGACGTAAAAAAAGAGAATGGATAAAAATAAAAATGTTATAAAAAAAATTTACCTGGATTTACCAGAACCACTTGGACCACCGATACCGACTGTGACAAGACTATCCTTTTTCTCTCTAAGTTCTTGGATGGATTTTACCAGCAAATAATAACCATGATCGAAGGACTGCATATGTTGAATCCAGTAACTGTTAGAGTTTTCTTTAGAACTTTCAGGTCAGGTGCTTTTTCTGATTGAAAATCATTGAAGAGAAAAAAAAAAAAAAAAAGCATTCCAACCAATAATAATAACGAGCTTCATCATAAGAGAAAAGAATTACAAGTACAAGCCAACTGTTCACAACATAAATGAATTTGTATAGAAATTGAAAATGTACAGAAAAGGAGGATGGAATTTTACACCAAAAGAAAACAGTAGTTCCTGAATTGCTTAGTAGTATATGAACATTTTGCAATTAAGAAGATAATACTAATCGAAAAGCTCTGTTATGTAGCAAGTTATCCTAAGAAAGTTATAGCATTAAGCCAAAAAAATAATCATTAAAACTTCTTTCTCCCAAAGAATGTTAACATGAATAATTTGGAAGCTCAATAGAAGCATAAAAATTATAACATGACCAGTTTCCTGAAACCCAAAGTTCAGCCATTAATTTCCAACATGCAGCAACACAGCGGAACAGATATGAAACTTATAAAAGAAGTCAAAGAACAAGATGCCCAACAGACCTACTTATAATTTTACTATCCCAAATCGGAAGCTAGACCATACCCAGTTTCATGAATAATACAATTTGCAACCAAATAAAATGGGTTAAAACAGTGACGAACAACGATCATCGTGAAATATAAAAACCCCGGAAATCAGAATGAGAAAAAAAAAAAAAAAAAATTGAGTATAGCCCACCACATGAAGCGGAAGCGATTGAAGAATGGAGGAGGAACTGGAAGAAGTGGATGGTTGCTGCTGAAAATAATCTCTGCCTCCTTGGAAAACTCGCTGAACCACTTCGTCATCCATCTTCTTCTGTCCTTGTTTTCTCTTCAGTGCTCCATCCGACAGCTAAGGAATCTGATTTTTCAGCTTGATCCACAGAAAAATAGCAAAATTAAGAGTCTGGTAGATTGTGCGTCAATGAAATAATCCGAGAAGTAGATACATATTGGTTGCTTTCACCTACGCTAAAGCACTAAACTTGCAGCTCCCTCCTCGAATATCATATATTCCTTTGCATTTATATTTCTTTTTCTTGTTTGGGGACAGCCTTACCAAGAAGCTTTCACGAGGTCTCCCTGTTTAATTATTTTTTTACTTTATACTTTCGTCTAATTTCCTTGTTAACTCGTTACAAATTTTCAGTCCACAATATGATTAGTTTATTCTCAGTCAAACTGTCGCAGTTTTTTGTTAAATTTGATAACGAAAATCGATTCTGTGACCATTTACTAACCAAACTAAAATTAGGATGACTTTGATGAGATGATATAAATTACGATAAAGTGACTTGAAATATGATAGCAATGAAAAAATATTACCTTCCCAACTATTGAGCATAAGTTATATTTTTCGTTGACGCGGACGTGCTAACATCGATAAAAATAAAACAAATTGATATATGAACATTGTTAATTGTTGTGGTTGGATTATTTTTGGAAATTTGATGTTTAGAAAATGGGCTGCATATTACCCCTCCCCACCCAATACATTAGCTCACGTGACATTCATTAATAAAATAAAATATTAATTAATTAATTTTCATTACTCTTAAATACAAAAGCTTAGTAAACTAGGATTGTAATATGTGCAAATGGGCAGCGGTCGGGTGGATTTGAAATTTGTTTGCTAGATCGGGAGGGAGTGGGGCTCCTCCTGAACCTGCTGATTTCATGCAAGCGGGCTACCCTATCGGCTTAGTCCGAGGGGTTCTGGCGTGGCTGGGGCTTCTTGTAGCAGCCAGCCCAGTCCATTGAAGATCCAAACTTCTATTGACCCTAAATACAAAAGCTTAGTAAACTAGTATATATGAGTAAGAAGTTGTTGAACAAGGCATCGTGAACAAGTGTCGAGCTGCCTTACTCCAGTGGCTTGTAGTCCCGGTTACTTATGGGACCCGTTGCTCCACCTCTCGGGAACCATTGGGGCTAAAGAAAAAAAAAAAAAACGGAGATTTTGAGTGTTCACATGATTAAAATTGATGATATTATTGTGTGACTTCTCAAAATATCCCCCCCATAACATGCATCAAAATATATTGTTTCAATCTTAGAAAGAGAGAGAGAGAGAGAGACTTGTCCTGAACCGTGGTTCAAAGTCCCTATTTTTTATAATCACTGTAGAGTTTATGTAGGGTACAATGCTTGTGTACGTGACTTCACAATATAAATTAAGTAGAATTAAATATCAAATCCATAATTACTAGAAAAAAAAAAAAAAAAACATCATTCAAATCACGTAACCAGAGAGCCGTGTGCTTCAAATTCACTATAACCAGTTATTTATCCTGACATTGACCCTCAACTATATTACAATCCATCTACTATTACTCATAACTTCCCTTTTTTGTTTTATTTTTTATTTTTTTTGCGCAGCGCGACACCACAAAATTAATGCATACATTATTATGTATTATCTATCTCTAGTGGGTCGGCCGATTTTTCAATGCCCTCGAAGGCCAAATTGGTAATTTGAGTTCTCTACGTACTCTAACACGTGTTTTTATTATTTCGCATGCATGGAAAATAATACGGGAGATTGACAGCGTATTTGTACAGACTAATAACCATATGATATTATGATATGTTTAATTTTAAAAAACTAATTAGAAATACAAAAGTATTCGATGTTTTGAAAGAAGTAGACACAAATCAAAACAAAAGGACATAATCAAGGGGGAATCTCTAATTTGGTGATTAGTGCTGATTGAAGAGATTAGACGTGAGATAATCTAATTGCCTTGATACCCAATAGGAATCCGACGCCGAGCTTTGAATGGAATCAATGTCTTGGAGACAGAAACACATAAATCATTAGCTATTCATATTATAATACCTTTTCTTTTTTTTTTAAATTAATTTTATTTTTATCCTACCCCTTAAATCTTCCAACATATTTTTTCTATGCGCCAAACAATAATTATTATAATAAATTAATAATATAACACGTTATTTATAAATATATTTAGAAAATAAAAAATTAATATTTTTTTTAAAATTTTTTAGAAAGTATAATTGTAAAGATTTTAAAAAAGATCGTGACTAGTAAAAGACGAGAGTAACAACTAACACGTGATCTTTTCAAAAAAAAAAAGAGTTAAATTTTATGTGATATTATTTTCATATTTCATTTATTGAGTTTTTAGACGTGGATTTAATATATCAATATTTTAAAATTGAAGGATGAAATGAAAAATAAGGCTGGTGAAAAATAAATTTTAAAAAAATGTACGAAATTCTAAGTAATTATATGATAATTGGACTACTACTACTATTTTTTTATTATTTAAAATTAAAATTTAAAAAATGGCATATAATTTAATTAATTAAGATATATAATAATGAAAAGGGGTCCAACTCCAAGAAGAACAATACCCCACCACCTCATCTACCCCTACGATCTAACGGTAATGATTATTGACTTCATTGCTGATGGCTCTTAAATTAAAAAAAAAAAAAAAAAGAAATTATAATTAATCTTGTGAATTAAGTATAAATAGGGGGACGGTGGAGTGCAGAGTGACGTTTAGAAGCTTAGAATTGCAGTTGGTTAGCATAGCATCCCTCAGAGGGTGAGCACGACGGAGAAGATTTCAGTACGCCATCTTCTTTCTTCTTCCTCACTTCCTTCCTTAAACCGTTTTTTTTATCTTCCTTTTTACTCCTCAGGCTCAAATGCTTCTGCTCTTACTCTGCAAGATCTGACCATAACCCCCGCCCATTCAACAACATGATTACCGGCAAAGACATCTACAGTGTCTTCACTGCCGTGATTCCGCTGTATGTGGCCATGATGTTGGCCTATGGCTCTGTTCGGTGGTGGAAGATCTTCTCGCCGGATCAGTGCTCCGGCATCAATCGCTTCGTCGCTATCTTTGCCGTTCCTCTACTTTCCTTTCACTTCATCTCTACCAACGATCCTTACGCCATGAATCTCCGCTTCGTCGCCGCCGATACGCTCCAGAAAGTCATCGTGCTCTTCCTACTCGGACTCTGGACTAATTTCACCAAAAGCGGAAGCCTAGAGTGGATGATTACCATTTTCTCTCTCTCCACACTCCCCAACACTCTTGTCATGGGAATTCCCTTACTAATCGGCATGTACGGCCAATACGCTGGAAGCTTAATGGTTCAGATTGTTGTGTTGCAGTGTATAATATGGTATACTCTCTTACTCTTCCTGTTTGAGTATAGAGGTGCTAAGATTTTGATCATGGAGCAGTTTCCCGAAACAGCAGCTTCGATTGTTTCCTTCAAGGTTGATTCCGACGTTGTCTCGCTCGACGGTCGGGATTTTCTCGAAACAGATGCTGAAATCGGTGAAGACGGAAAGCTTCACGTGACTGTGAGGAAATCCAACGCTTCGAGGAGGTCTCTCGGTCCCTGTTCGCTTCCGGCATTAACGCCTCGGCCATCTAACCTCACCGGAGCCGAGATTTACAGCCTCAGCTCGTCCAGGAATCCCACGCCTCGCGGCTCCAATTTCAACAACTCCGATTTCTACTCCATGATGGGATACCAAGGCTTCACCGGTCGGCTATCAAATTTCGGTCCGGCAGACTTGTATTCCGTCCAATCCTCCCGAGGTCCAACTCCTCGGCCGTCCAATTTTGAAGAGAATTGCGCAGTTCAGACTGTCACTTCTCCGAGATTCGGATTCTACCCTGGCCAACCGGTGACAACCTCGTATCCGGCTCCGAATCCTGAATTCACTAAGAGTGCATCAAAACCTCAACCTCAGTCGCAGCCGCAGCTGCAGCCGCCGCCCCCGCCTCCTCAGCAAGGTCCGAATAGCAAAACAAACCACGACGCCAAGGAGCTCCATATGTTTGTTTGGAGCTCCAGCGCGTCACCGGTGTCGGAAAGAGGTGGGCTCCACGTTTTCGGCGGGACAGAATTCGGAGCATCCGAACAATCCGGACGTTCCGAACAGGGCGCGAAGGAAATCAGGATGTTGGTCGCTGATCACCCTCAAAATGGCGAAAATAAAGGTACGAAAATGTATACCCAACGCAAAAAATAGAAAATAAAAAAATGGGTATCCATGGACTAATTTTATAACCAGGAGGTACACCCTTGTTTATTTCTTTCCTTTTTTCGCCCTTAGAACCAATAAATCACTCGACGGTTCATTCTCCGGCCTTTCTGAGATATCAAAAAATTAATTAGACAACGACAGCAAAATTTTTGCATACTTCGACGGTATTTACACTTTGTGTTACTTTATGAAGCAGCTCTGGATACGGAGGGATTTCCCGGCGAAGGCTTCACCTTTTCCGGTCGAGAAGGAGAGGAAGATGAAAGAAACCAAAAAGAGGGACCCACCGGCCTGAATAAGCTGGGATCCAGCTCGACGGCGGAGCTTCATCCCAATGTAGGCGGAGCTCCGGAGGCCGTTTCCGCCAAACAAATGCCTCCGGCGAGCGTTATGACTCGTCTGATCTTAATCATGGTGTGGAGAAAGCTTATCCGAAACCCCAACACTTACTCCAGCCTCATTGGCCTCACCTGGTCCCTTGTTTCCTTCCGGTAAGCGTCATTAATACGCAGACAAACTCCATAGTCCATTGTTTCTTTCCTGACACTGATTAAACTATTTCATTTCTCCATCTGGAAAGTGGGCAGTCTTTTTATTTTCTTATTCTTTATTTATTGGTTGGATTTTGAAACTGTAGGTGGCATGTGGCTATGCCGAAAATAATAGAGAAGTCAATTTCCATACTGTCTGATGCCGGTTTAGGAATGGCCATGTTCAGCTTAGGTGAGTATTATGTGGATCTTTCTAATTTTCTCACAATCACTGGTTTTCCAAGAAAAGCGCATAATAAACAGAGACAATTACATGGATAATCTTCTTTTCTGTGGGAAATATGATAATTGAAAAGTGAATTTTAGTGGATGGTTTCCTGGAATCATTCAATCAAGCATGCGTGGGTATCTCTTTTGTGTTCTGAATAATGGGGATGAGATTGGGGAGTTGGGTTTACAATGATGTCTGCTTTCCTGTCAAAAGTCATGGGTAAGGCTAAAACCCACCTCACATCCATCCATTTGTTTCTTTACAATATAATGTTGTCTGTCCCAACTATATCCGAATTATTGGTTATGATTTTAGTAGTTTAGATTACAACTGAGTTAGGGGACAAAATAACTAAGTTAAGCCACTAAATACCCGATTAAATTGAAGTTATTAAATTTGACATTGATTTGTTCTAAAGTTCTTTGTCTTGAACTATTAGTTGGATGTTCACCACCCGACATGTGGGTCCTGTCCCAACGTCAATGGCGGTCCAAGCTCCTTTTAGGGGCATAGGTTGCAATAGATGCCATAACTGGTCCCCTAGGGGTGAGAGAGAGAGGGGGAGAGAGATGCCCTTAGAGAGAGATGGATGCATATTTTAATGTGGTTTTTGGAGGGTCCTTATTTGGTTGTTTCGTGATGAAAGGTATATTTATGGGTCTGCAACCGAAGCTAATCGCATGTGGGAACTCCGTTGCTAGCTTTGCCATGGCCGTCAGATTCCTCACTGGCCCAGCCGTTATGGCCATTGCCTCAATTGCCATTGGCCTCCGCGGCGATCTCCTGCGTATCGCCATTGTTCAGGTAATTGCAATTTTTCCCTTTTAACCTTTTTAGCAAAATCTTGATGCACCACACTCTTTCGGCAGAACTTCATCTTACTGTTACGTTTTTTTAATTTTTCAAAAAAATAACATGTAAAAACTTGTTTGTACATTGTCGTATAAAATTAGGGTTTCCTAGTGATTTAGTCACGGTAAAGAACATGGTTATGTCTTAGTCTAAGAAACACTCTAACTTCATCCCAACTTTTATCAACTTTAAGATTATGTGAACTGTCACTTTAAATACCAAATTCATTCCATGAGTTATGTTAACCCGTCTATGTTCAATATTTTTTTAGCTACACTCTGACGCCTAAGCTAGTTAATTTGTTTGATGGTAAAAATAGGCTGCTCTTCCTCAAGGAATTGTTCCATTTGTGTTCGCTAAAGAATATAACGTCCATCCAGCCATTCTCAACACAGCGTAAGTGAAAAATTCAATTTGATCCGTTCTTGCCCTTCACACATTAGTCTCTCAACTTAAATTTGAACCTTTCAGGGTCATATTTGGGATGTTGATTGCTTTGCCAATCACTCTACTCTACTACGTACTGCTTGGATTGTAACCTCTTTCTTCCTCTAAAAGAAGCTGGCCGGGCCACATCGCCGACGTCCAAACGACGAGCTCCGATGGCTCTCTGCACAAAAAAAAAAAAAAGCTTGAAGTGTGCGACATTGGCGGAAGAATTCACAGAGAGAGGAGGAGGAGAATGAAGTTCTACTGGTTAGTGATTTGACTTTAATGCAATGGAATCACATCCTTCAAATTCATTCTCTTGGCTGTCATCGTTTTGAATGTAATTAGAAGTCTGGTTTTTGAAGGGAATTAGTTTTCGTTGAAAAAGTGGCCAAGTTAGACTGTGGCTGAATGTACAGAGGATACAGCTTGTGTTTGTATTTAAGTAACGTTCACCTTCCCCCACTGTATTTGCTACAATCTTTAGTAACATTTTAACTTATTTATTTGTGGCTCAATTTTATTAAACTCTTATTTCATTCAAGAAGTAAGAGGGTAATGCTCGGGTGTATCGTTACGGTGTAAAATTAGAGTGCTAGAAGTCGAAGTAGAGAATAGATGTAGTCAACTAACGTGAATACAATATCTAAGAACACAATCTCTTTATCTAATAATTTAGGGCAAAAAGGAAGTGGATTGGATTACAATAGATAAGGAAGAGGGAAAGATGGAGGCAAAAAAGACTAGCTTTTCTCTTTTTTGCCCGTTTCTAGCTTTTGGTAAAAGATGTTTGCTTTTTCTTCTTTTTATTTTTTGCAATTTCCCTTGAATATTTCAACTTCTTTTTAATTACCTTACACTCTTCTCTATCGATATCATCTCTTCTACTCGTAATTAGAGATATGCCGAATTCATTTTCGATTCTAACTTTTGAAAAATAAAATTTATAATTGGACCTAATAGAAACAAAGTTCATCAATTCCGGTTTTATAAAACGTGTCGACATCCATTCAAACTAGTACCAAGAGAATTTTTAGGATTTTTAATATTTGTTGAATTACAAGCCAAAACCGACTAAATTCGACCAAACTAAAGAATCAAAATCTAAAACCCAAACTTAAATGTAATCAGGCAGAACTGAAAACCAGGCTTGGTTTTAGTTCGGTTCCAAACCATGTTATGTTCTAGTACCGAAATTTAGGAATCGAACCGGCTCGGTTCAATTCAGATTTAGGGAGAAATCAAATCGAATTAGCAAAGCAAGATAGACGAGCACTCCAATTCTCTTTTGATTTGTGTACAATATAATGGTTTGTGGCCACTAATAGCCACATAAACATATACTAAGTTATAGAAGAGCAACAAAATTTCATGATGTTTGTGGAAGTAAATGGTTCATAAGTATAATTATTCTCTCTAACTAGTGCAAGACCTTTTAAAGATAAAACTTGAAAAAAAAAAATCTTGCAGATTTGGACCCCAAAAACGAGTAGAATTATACCAGCTCAACCAAGGGTTTACACGTACTGCTTATCATTCTTCAACTTGATAACCAGTTTAGTTGATCCTGATGTACTTAGTTTATCAATAAGATTGCATAGTTCAATAACACTACTAACATGATTATTAGCTCTTGTTTGTCAATGCATTAGAACCTTTGTACCGATCCAATTCATGTTTTCAATCAAGAACATGAAAAGAGGAAGGTAGATCCAAAAGAGTCACGTTCATAAAAATTAAGATCGGTATATAGTGTAAGGTATACAAGTATCGAAGCCAATAATTAGCTATTTAAACAAGTGTGACAAGATAGGACAATATGGTACGTTGTCTAGGTATAGGTCTCATTCATACAATAAAACTACGAAGTTGATTTGAAAAATATTCTCATGCCAATGGATGTCTAACATCAATGCTTTGAAAGATACAAAACTAGGGCAAAATAAGTTTAATGACTTTCATTTTCCTTTCTCATATGGGCATGGAATATGACATTTCTTTTTTTTTTTTTTTTTTTTTAATTTTGTGGATACCTTTTTTTTTTTTTCCTTTGATTTAAATACAAATATTCACGATTGTTTGGGTATTAACATCTCCATAATCTTATTTTGCCCTTCCCACATGTTCTTCTTTGATTTGAAATCTGTGAATGAATGTCTACGGATTTAAATCCTAATTAGTACTTTGCCGGATAGTTAGTCGCGGTTGATCTGGGATCCGATAATTGTTTTTTTCCCGTTATTTTTCTTCTAAAATCATAATCAAAACATGTTTTTTGGTTTTTTTAAGTAATAAAGAAAGAATCTTGAACAAATTTAAGAATATACCTCTAACCCATATTAGACGACTAAATTAATGAGTCTTTTCTATTTGTACATGAGTTGAAGAGCGGAGGAGAGAGAAAAGGGACGTGAAATAAAGAAAAACTGACTACAAAATGACGAGGCAGATGGAGATGGTGAGTTGTGGGCGAGAGAGAGAGGGAGAGAGAGAGAGAGTATTTTTGGATTGACATCTTTGACAGCGATACGATGATGGGTAAATGTTAAAAAAGATCATGTTTCAAATCAACGTACACGTGGCAAAAGCAACGGTGGGTCCATGGTTACACCCCATAATGTGTTCATGTGTAATCTAGCTAGGGTTTTGAAGCAGTGGTAGAAATGGCAGCCATTCCCATGTATAGATGAATCGTGGGTATATAAAACTTAATTTAAATCCAAAACCATAATTTTTTTTAAAAATAAATTCTGAATTTAAAATAATTCAAACCTTAAACTAAAAATAAAAAGTAATTTAAATTTTTTCAGTCGATCAGTTACTATATATCGATCGACCGGCCCGTGATCAATTATTGATCAGGAGCATCACAGACTGTATTTTTTAGTGAGAACGTTTGATCGTTCTCCTCTGTTATTTAAGTAGAGATTTTTTATTTTTCAACCCAAAGCTGTCGAAAACTTTAAAACCTCTCTACTATTTTCTTGCTCCGACGAAATTTCTGTTAGTTGACCAACAAAGCAAGGTATGAATTGTTATTTTTTTATAGTTTAAGGTTTATTAACCTTTGTTTTTCTAAAACAATTTTTTTAATGTAATATTTATCGTTTAATATTTTTACAACTTCTTTATAGATTCATAACAAAATTTAATTGAAAAAAGTTATTTGATAATTTTGCAAACTATATAAAGCTTATAATTTTATTTAAAAAACCAATTGAGTTTTAATTATTTTGTTTCAATTAAGTATTTAATATAACACTGGTATTAATATTTGAACTTGACAGTATTTGGTCAAGAAATTTTAGAATGAAGAGTGTCAAAAAAATTTTGAGCTGGATTTGCTCAAATGTTAAATTGTTTATTGGAAGACTGTCAATTTTAAAGTTTAGGAGTCGTTGGACATGTAAAAGATGTTTAACAGCATCGGCCTATGCGGGGTGCATACACTGAGAGACGATAGTTGTGATATAATAGTTCGCTTGTTCTACGCGAACTTGACAGTAACCGAAAAGTCAGAAGGTTTGAGTACGTACATCATCGGTACAGAGCTTCAAATACGTACACGTACGGTGAATACAGTGCTTAGGTTCGCCATGGAAGGGGCAGAGCAATATTACTATGCTTCCTGAGACTGCCATTTTTTCAGATTACCCGAAAGAGTAGGGTTCCTACGGGGAATTCATCACAATTCCGACATTGCGGTGTTCATGAAACTACAATCGAGAGATTTGAATCTCAGAGCTCGAGTTCTTCACAACATGCTAACCCGCACCCTTCCGCTGCGAGATGAACATAATGATCTCGTAAGCTGCATGAATATGTATGTCATGCATAGTGCAACAAGAAGACTTTTGACCCTAGCTTATTGATTTTAAATCACATGCGTGGGGTCGGGCGGATATCCAATAAGAATCTCCTGTATGGCACACTAATTTATAAGATCATCCAGCTCTTTGGAATTCGGCTACCAGTCGACAAGCAGATAAGAGCTCATAAATCCGTCATCGTATTTGACAGGAGTCATTTGATTTGGACGAGCCTTGTTGACGTCGACAGCACTTGGATACTGAAGAGCAATTATGGAGCATCCATCTCTCGGGCTATGCTGATGGAGGAGGCTACATCGCCGTCATTGGCCCTTCCAGGAGGGTGGTAGATAGGACGTGATGCAGTATCTGCAACAGATATATCATATGCAACAGATTTATAAGATGCAGCAGCAAGAGATGTAACTCCTCATAGGCAGAGTCGATGAGCTCGCCGTGGGACAGAGAGAGGCGACTGAGTTACAAAATTATCTCATTGAGTACTATAGAGAGATGGATGAGCGTATCAAGGATTGTATGACGAAAACGACGATAATCCACTGACATAGTTTAAATTAGTTTTTGTATTTCATTTCATGTATTTTACTTCTCGTTGGTAAATTTTATGTACTTTAATTATATGTAATTATTTATAATTTATTTAAATATATATTTCTATTCAAAATTAACATAATTAATTTGTTTTAAATTTGTTATATTAATTAATGTATTAAATTACTTTATAGTAGAATTTTTTTGTAGCAAAAGTTTTAATTTGAATAATTATATAAACTAAAAGAAATGTATAATTATAATTTTGAATAACTTCAAATATTTAAATAAATAATTATAATTTGAATAACCGTTAAAATTGCATGAAAATGAAATAAATATTACACGAATGTTAAATAATTTATCTTTCTTTTTATTTTCAAACATAAATTACAACGGTCAATAATTTTTGTCTCGACCCCGCATCGCAGATTTATATACGTAATGAAAACTATAATAAAAAAAATGACAGTGTATTTATGAGCGAAATGTGTTGAATTATACCTGTGACCCGTCAAATATGTGGAAATCCATAAATGTATATTGTGAAGCAGCGCCTAAAGCAGATCCTCTATGAGGACTAATGCGGCTGTTATGCACCTACAGATAACATATACGACACGACATCTTTGAGTTCTTCTTACTAATTATCGAACTGCGCGGCTTATCGACATTTCACACTCTTGTATTGTTCGGCCTACCAGGTTGGCAATATCTTATAGGTGAGATGCGTTCATTCAAACCTCGCATTTGCAGCCACATTTGGTAGTTGCTCCTGGTGATAGTATTGATGCACGTAATTTTCTAATGTCACTCTCAGGAAATGCATGTAAGGAATGAAGTGGACATAAAGGATTTCAGTAAGCTCCTACCTGTTACAGTTGTACACACTAACATTCATGTCGACAACGTATTATTCGTAGTAATTGCTGACCTCAAATCGTTGTTCTCTTGCAAAGATAGAGCTCTAATTTCGAGCTGCACTTTCTAACTTAACAAGTTTTTTCATTATCTGAGGACACAAAAGGTCTGTTGATTGGGCTAACTTCTCAAATATTTTACAATGTGAGTCATAAAACACCTTCTGATCATCTCGAACATGGTCAAAATCTGTTTGTTCCTCGCAGACAATAGAACTACATTGAATTATTTGCACAAATTATTTAACCACATTTCGCATTTGGGGATCAAAGAGAATACATGACTAGCCCAATATTTAGATTCTTCTTCTCGAAGTCATGCATGGGCATCCGGGTTAAGCTGATGTAATTTCCTCATTTCTATTTTGAAATGATAACTTGTGGTTGCTCTGACCGCATTCTACATCGCATATTTGTATGCTCTACTCCAAAATTGGCTTTTGAAATTTACTTACATATGTCGGAGGTAATAGCATTGTTCGCCTTCTTTAAATTAATCTTCCACATCTTTCACCAAACCTTAATATTTGAAAAAAAAACAGAGTCAACATAAAATAATATAATTATCACAACGCTCATATTTATAAATAACAATTAAAAATGTATTATATATTTTGTTGATCCGAAATGATTGTCCATTCGTCTCCGGATATAGTGTTTAGATCTCGCTTCAAATGTTGCAAAAACCACGTCCATGTGTCCGTGCACTCTTTTTCGACGTTAACAATAACGAGATATATTCCGTCATTGTGATCAATACTGACAACTGTAAGTAATTGGCTGGAACACGAGTCTTTCAGATGAAAACCATCCAAACAGATAATATGACGACCGTACTATATCAAATTTGTCTTGCAAGTAGCCATGCACATATACATTTTCAAACTGTATGAATACGTTTGTATTTCTAACTAAATTCGTCTAAATTATACCTGACATCTTAAAATAAGATCTATCCAAATATATTCTACATGACATCCTAAATTAGAATTTTTCAAATCAATTCAACCAATTATAACACAAAATATATTCCATATATTGAAATGTTTATATCATTATTAAAGAGTATTCTAGCATAAGCGAATAAAAATATAAAGTTCACATCAGTCAATCACGACATGTGACTTTATAACCTAAAAGTTTTATGTCTCATTGTATATTGTACCTTGCCTTGGTTTCTTCGAACTGATGAACGTCTTCGCTATCTAAAAAATATGAATATCTACGAAATGAGTCATTGGTCCAGCAAATAAATCTAACGACTAAAATAGTTAGTCTAAACCTTATCCACGTTATCCAGGCTCTTACATCAACCTCCACCTAACTATGATTATTTTGAAATCATTTTAAATCTAATATTTATTTTTATTTGAAATTCATGTCATTTATATAAAAATGCATGTAGATTCGTAATTCGAACCGTTTAAAACCCATCATTCACGGTTTAAAACTATTTTCAATAATTAATTCAAACTAATGCAATTTATAAAGAAAATTTATGTTATTTAAAACTATAATTTAAATCAATGTTCCCAAATAGTTTTTAACATTCAATTTGAAATGTTAAAAATGCAATTCATTATAACTGACTCATATGATCATCACATACCTACATGTTTTCAAGCTTTCACTAGTAGGGCTGTAGGATCCACACATTGTTTCCCCACGAGGTTTTAGGAATTTTCAACCCAAGGAGGACTCACAGTCACTCTTTTTTTTTTCTTTTATAGTCATATTCATCATACACGAAAAAGTAAATCCAAACCAATGAATTTTTATGTTACCATGGCTTCCAACTCTCTCATTCCTAAATACATACTTAAAACAGTTAATAAGCAATACTATGCATGTTTAAAACACTCACTCATCTATAAATTTTGTATTTAAAATTAATAAGTTCAATTTAAATAAAAAACGTAGTTTTCAAATTGTTATATTTAACAACAGATGCCACATTTCATCTTTTAAAATATTGGTTTAGTGGTTAATTATCATTAAATTATTGCTATCCATAAGAAAAGACAATTTTATCCCTCTCTTTTTTATTATTTACTATTTAACCAATTTTAATTAATTCTTAATATTAATTAACTTTAATTTAATCTCAACTAAATTAAAATTGATCTAATTTTCATTGTCACTCAAATTTTAATATGAAAATGTGTTAAATTTTTATACGCTTAAAATGTTTTAACAAAGCGATCGATCGACTATGCTTTGAAATTTAACATTTTTCCAAAATATCTCATTTTATCCGTTTTATCGTATCATTTTTCTAACACATTTCTCCTAAATCTTAATTTACATCTCATTTATAATTGTATATCCAAATTTTCATTTTAAATTCTAAAATTTTCAAACTATTACATACATTCTTTGGCATACGAATAAATTAGAGTCTATCTCGTAAGTATGTATTTTTAATTTGCTGCCTGAATTTGATCTATGTATTTTTACTCCATATGACCACAGTAGCTTTTACTGTTCGTTACTCTTACCTTTATTAAGTTTCTGAGCTACGCTTCTTACTCTTTTAGCAAAACTGTGTATAATGTTGACAGTCAACTCATTCCTAACTGTCTTAATAATAGAAGAGATTTCTCACGTAGATTGACTTTTGAATCTGTCCAGATAATGATTTACCACATATTTACTGTAGCGTGTCGATTCTCAATTTTCCTTGAACAGCTATGAGAATCGGTCAAACTCTTTATTTGAAACGTAAGCTCGTCTTATATCTTTGAAAGATGCAGTCACCACTCACATCTGTCTTCACACTCAGCCGTTAGTCGCACCTTTTCACTTTTGGTGAATTTTATACCATAATCATTTTTCAAAGAATACTTGACTATTTCTTCTCTAATTTTGTTTAAAGAACCATATTTTCTACCCAAAAAAAATTTCATTACCGGTATGTTTTCCACCTCATCATCATCTGAGTCGACCGATGTTCTAAACTCATCGTCTAGAGTTCTAGAGGTCAAATACACCTCTATTTCTTTATTTGCATCTAAGTGATCGAATACTCGTGATCACCATATGTAAGAGTGGCGTACGAATATCAATCCATATCAACATCACCAGTTGATGTTTCATCTAAATCAATCGATCTACTTGAATCAGAATCCATTGTCGTCGCTAAACGATAAAGAGCAATTTTGACCGATCAACCAAGAGAAATTTCGCCGAAGCAAGAAAATAGTTTAGAGATTTTAGAGTTTTCGAGAACTGTTGAGTAAAAATGGAGAACCATTCTTTAAATATAAGAGGAGAACGGTCGATCGGTCCGTGAGACCAATTGACCATTCTCACTAAAGGTCATGGCCCGTGATCAATAATTGATCACGGGTGTAAACGGTCGACTAGTCCAGTTGACTTGGTCGACTGACAATGTTTAAATTATTTTTTTATAATTTAAGATTTAAATTATTTCAATTTTTATTTTAAGAATTTTTTTAAAAAAAATTATATTTTAATGTTTATATTGAATTGTTGAGAGGAGAGAGAGAGGGGTTGAAGAAGATAGGATCCAGCCAAAGTAGGTATACTTTTAATGATGAAAATTTGTCCAAATGTAGACTTTTTATTTGCATTATTTATGTTATCCTAGTTCTTAAAAATTGAAAGTTGTATATATAATTGGAGCCAATTTTGACAGCAATTGATTACTATTTGGTAGGGTAGATAGTCCTCTCACTTTTCTGAGGGAAGGGTTATGGTGTGAATGATAAATGGGCAGACTGTCCATCCTGTTCTTCCCCTAATGGTGAATGGTCTTGAGAAGCTAAAGCATCCTTAAGAAAGATGTGCCTAGACTAATATCTACTCCTTTGAATTCTCCTTGTATAAATATCAAACTTTAATTTTCAATCTTTCTCAAGTGTTTTTGTTGCGAGGATATGTTAATTAATAGATTTTTAGTTTAACTTTTACACTCTAATCTTGCACTATAATAAGTTATAAATAATTAAAAATATACTATTTATATCAACTAATGAATTATAAGACTCGTTATATTGTAAGAAAGGAGTATAAAATTATAGATTATTAATCTATCTTAACTTAAATTAGTATATTCTAAGTTTAGACAAAGAAGAAGAAGAATTACCGTTAAGAACAGCATCCACTCGAGAGGTTTAAACTATAAATCATGGTAATTAAGAATGATAATAAAGAGAAATTAAGAAATTAAGAGGACAGTCTTATCAAAAAAAAAATATTTAAGAAGACAAGAGAGTGAGTGATTGAACATGTGGTGTTGTCCTCGTGTGCGTGGCTTCGTTCTCCAGCATACATGGAGAAAGCATCTTTACCCAAACTAATTAAGATCTAATTCAACGAATAAATAAGCCATGAATTCAATAAATTAAGATCTGTTGTATATATCAGTGGAAAGAAGACACAGAAGAATGTATGTTCCAACGTCTTTTAGTAGAATTAAAACAATTAATTAATGCTCTGTTGCGTGACAGACGTATGACTTGTTTGTTATTAACATTTCCTTTCTGCAAAAGCTGAAGCAAACTCACATGGAAACCTGGGTGTGGGAGGGGAAGCTTACCAAACCCTAGTTTGGAAATGTAATACCTGTGCAAGTTGGGAGTTGGACCAAATCAATATATGCCGTGGTTTAGATGGAAGTAAATACACGCAAACAAGAAGCAATCAAAGCAGAGAGAGAGAGAGAGAGAGAGAGAGGGAGGTCGAGATCAGTGTAGGGAAAACCACGGACAGGAGCTGTGAAGATGGACCAGAAGAAGAGGAGGGACCATGTAGAGAGAGAAAGGGTTAGGTTAAGGGGTGAGAGAGACAGTGCAGGAGTAAAGGGTGGCAATGGATGGATATAATAGGAGAGTTTGAGTTCAGGCATGACTCTCTTTCTGTGTTACATCTTGTCAACACCAAAAAGTTTTGAATTTATCTCCCTAACCCTAATCAATTCCCTCTCTCTTTTTCATTCCGAGAAAAAGAAACAAGCAGGAGAATCCAAGACTCACCTAGAAGCTTCAAAAGCCTGATGAATTCAATAAATTTCTCTCGGTTTCGATTATTTGCCACGAGCCGACAGGGAATCCAATGACAAAACGGGGAGAATCTAATGAATTTTCGGTCCCAAACAAAAAAAAAAAAAAAAAAAGAAGAAAAACAAGTAGAAAAATACAATAATCAGCAAGAGAAGCTTCAATTATAGATTTATGGATTTGAAGATCAAATGAGAGAGCTCTATCTGTCTTTGCGCAGGACAACACGTGTTCATAGCAACAAAGAAAAAGGAATATGCTCATTTTCAGGTTTTTTTGTTTATGTTTAAAGTCACACCTGTCGACTACATAATTTGATTTAGTCAAACATCCAAGAAGAATACATATATTATGATTTACTCTCCTTAAAATTATAAACAGATTTATTCAAGTTCGGTTTCTCGGAAGCATAGTATTCAGGGGTGAAATTCGGTTCGGTTTGAATTTGAAAAAAATTATTTTGTAACCGGTTCAGTTCGTTTTTCGATTTTTTTCTTTCAAAAACTAATCAAAACTCAAACCCGAAAAAAAAAAAAAAAAGGGTGAAAGTTTGATGTATTAACGATAGATTGGGTTGGGCCTAAAATTGAAAAAATAAGTCGAAATACTTAGATTTTGGTTGGGCCTTGGTCCATTGAGCTTTGGCCTTATTTTTATTGTCTCAATTCAAAGCTTAAACAAGGAAGAATTATTATTTTTTTGAAAATAAAAAATTGACAAGTATTAATTTATATGTTTAATTAAGGAATAAATGATTAATTAGAGTATGAGAAAGGTTGAATAATGCAAGTGTGTGCTCGTGAGGGCATCAAGTGTGATAAATATGAATATTTTCTAATTATTATTTTAATAAATTACAAATTTTTTAATTCACTTGTTTAAATTAGGTTACTTTCCTTATTTCAATGTGAACGAGTGGAAGGATTCTACTCCAATTTTCTTATTCAATGGGATTTGCTTGATTTATTTTATTTAGAAAGACATAATTGTATTTTCCACTTATTTACAATAATCTCACTAATGAAATAATTACAAAAATTTCAACTCAAATTATATATTTGTTAAAATAGTTAAATATTTGCTAGTTTCCTTTTACAATAATACGAAATTTTCAATTATATTTCCATAATATATTTTAGTTGAGTTTACCCCAAAATAATGTTTCCAACAAAGTAGAAAATTCTAGTGTAGCATGAGGAATTAAATTGTCAAACTATTGAAATTGTCTCGACCAAAAGCGGCAACATCGCCGAGCCAACGTCCTTTAATACATTCTCGTTGGGCCGAGAAGTTTGTTATGTGGTTAGAATGAGCATGTAATTACTTGTATACACGAGAAAAACAGACTATAACTTACCTGAACGATGGAAGCTTGGATTCGAACTTTCGAAGATGATGAAAATGGCAAGGAGATGTTGAATTCCATGCAAAACCCTTGGCAAATGAAGAGTCCTTTCGTCTTCATCTCCTATTCATCGTCTTTTCGACCTCTTAAGTTTTATGCGAGAATTGGAGTTTTCCTTTCATTTTATAAACTATATATATTTATATTTTTTATATAGATTTAAAAGATGAAAAATCAAGTAAGCATTTCAAATAAACAAGTGTTCATGGAAAATAATGTGACATTAAAAATTTAATACGTCCAAATATGAAAACTATGAGAAATAACTCAAGAGAGGCACTTTTTTTAACAACTATGGCAGCAATTAAAAGAATTTTAGTTATATTGTAAGTAGGTTTAGAACTAACTACAGATCACGTAAGGAACTAAGCTTCCTACATCAAGATACAAACTTATGTAAGATTATGTGTATGTATATGTATATGCCTGCAAGAGATGATTAAATTTTTAAATGGTAAGTCTATGATTTAGCAGGAAGATTATTCATCTGTAAAATCTTAATGATTATACATGTGCAAGTTTATAAAATTTAGCATGTTTTAGATGAGAAAAATGACCTAATCTTATGAACAGAAAGATTATAATATTCCTCAAAAGAATTTCATAAAAACGATGCAGAAACGTATTTTCCAAATTTTTTGAGGGTTTTTAAAATACTTCAATTCTTACCATAATTTCAGGTCGAACAGACAATGAAATGGAGATTAATCTTCAAAAGGGCTGCTCATTTGACAAAATCAGCATCGAATTCAACAGCTTTTTCTTGCTCAAAGACGACGAGTTACTGCTTTTCCACCACTTTATCGGCAGGCCTTGATAATAAAGCAAGCAAACAAAAAGATCACACAGTCAAGAACAATCAAAACAAGCCTGAATCGAAACTAAAACAAGTATATGAAAGACATACAAAGAGATGCGAGAAAGAAGGAAGAGAAAGAAACCCTCTAAATTCTAGAGAGATGAAAAGATGGGTCTCTTAATTAGGTTAAAAGAGACTCAATCTTGTCATTATAAAGAGACGAAGATAAGATCTAAAATATCTATTATTGTTTCTTCAGACGATCTTTTTCTTCGCTGGTTTTTATTATCTAATATATGTAAAAAATAATATATATTAGAAGAGAGAAAAACTATTACAAACAAAAACAGTTAGATTGCAGGCAGTTCTCGTACTTCATGGGCCAACAGCCTAGTACTTTTCTAAGGTCCCCACATGAATTTATTAGAAGAAAAAACTAATGGGGTCTGCTATATCTGCTATATGTTTTTGGAACTGGTCCAATACAATAATGTATTTATGATTGTTTAATTACTTTCTAAGTATAATTATGACTCGCTCTTTCTCTACGCCTCTCGTTCTCTGTCTTAAAAGGATTGTATGATTGTGTTGTAACACAAATAAACTTTCTACGAATGTTACTTTGAGTGCATATAAATTTAAGATTCGTTGTTTGTGTCGTGAACAAGTAGCAATTTAACGATGAATTTAGGCAATTTATGTCCCATGCTGTAACGGGTATTGATGTTATTTAACTCCATTCGAAGATCAATATGTCATCATAGTACACAGTTTAAGAAGGCACAACCAACACCTTCCCATGAATTCTTTTAGTACAATGGTGATAATGTTTCCAATTTTATTTTTTCATGTTTTGTATTCTTTTTGTTCATCTTTAAAGGACTGTCGTTGCCGCTGCTCTCTCTTGACGTTTTTTCTGCCACTCTCGGTATTGTGAACAAATTGGTTAAACAAGTGAAAATATCAACTTATTTTTTCAAAAAGTATGACGATTTTCTAGCATTGCGGACTTGGAAAATCAAGTACGAGAATGCTCGACATTAAAGAGTATAGGATTGACATAATAATTATTCTTGGAGAATCCTTCTTGACTATTGAAAGAAGTTTGATTGATCTCAAAATGAGTTATCAAGAACAAAAAGTTGCTTCCAACATCTTTCATATATGAGAGAGAAAGAGAGAGAGAGAGAGAGAGAGAGAGAGAGAGAGAGAGAGAGAGAGAGAGAGAGAGTTTAATAGGGTTGGTACTTGGTTGGTCGTACAGAATAAATACGTAATGGGATAATTAAAGGGTGTCGAATTCAGTGCGAAACACTGTCAAATGAAAAGTCTCTGTTGCTTACACCTTACATTCATCCTCAGTTCGACCTCCAAAAACATTAGATATTCATCATCAAAACCACCCACACTTACAAATTCTACTCAAAAGAACTGACTTTCTACCTTGAAGCTACAGAGATCATTCAATCTTCGACAACTAGCACTTACAATCAAAGTTTTCCCCACTTAAAATCTAAACTTTTATGCAGTAATATATTCGATGAATTACTTATACTAATCCATAGACAAAATAGCATTTACATCTATGATATAAATTGATTATAAATTTCATGCAGCAAGTTGTGAAAACCTACTATGATTTCTTATTATAATTTCCTACATCAACTCTACTGATTCGGGTTTGCTTTTCTTGGATTAGTTAGTGTGTTCTTCCACATAAACATGATCAGAAATACATCTAAATTAAGAAAAGATAAAGAATCACAGCCATAGTATCCTCACAAATTGTATTATTAAGAACTTTTATGGCATCATAAGTAGGTTTCCAAGTAATATAAATCACTTCCTATCGTTTAGGTTCGAGTTTATGCATATATGTAAATATAGTCAAGGTTAGGTGAAGGGTTTATAACCTAAAATGTTATCTACCCCATAAATTCCTTTCATGTTTTAATGCAACTAACTTTTCAAGGTCGAACAGACAATGAAACAAAGGTCAATCTGCAACAAGACTGTTCATTTGGCAAAGAAAGCATCGAATCCACTCACCCATTTCACTTGCTGATCCAATGATCGTGATTCTTCGTCTTTTTTTTTTTGTTTTTTACTGTGATTATCAGTCTGAAGAGTGTAAACCCACCTGAGAAACAGAAAAAAGAAAAGGGCAGAGAAAGTTATAGAGAGAGAGAGAGAGAGAGAGAGAGAGAGAGAGAGGGTTGATCAGAAGAGAGTAAAAAGAGAAGTGATCAATTACCTTAAAATTATGATCTGAGAGAATTGAGGTTACTTCACTCCCATTGGGTACGAGTTCTTTGAATTAGGGTGCATTCTGACTTTATAGAGATGAGAGTGACAAGAAGAAACATCTGTGCCAGGAAAAGATGGAAGCTTTGACCCACGGATGACACATACACAAGAATGTTGGAGAAGTGCATGATGTTCTTAGCTACTTCCAGGGAGAGAGAGAGAGAGAGAGAGAGAGAGCAAAGTGAGGTTAGATAAGGTCATGCGTTTCTGTGTTTTTGGACTACCACACACATGATCTATAGCTTTCATCCACCTTTCTCTCCTTCCCCACACACTCTACTATCACTTTTTTCCATAAAAAAAAGAACAATTTCTTTTGTAATTCAGCTGCAAGGTTAAATCATTTTCAATGAATCATAAATATGAATGAATACTCATTTCAGAAGAAAACCTAAATTTGATTCGAAAGTAGAGTATAAATGCTTCCACGTGTTTTTGTTCGAATTTAACTAGTGCTCTCATTCTTTTAAAAAAGGATATATTTATATAAAAAGAAATTATTTATTTTCTTTATTAGAAGAATCAATAATTTGTGAAGTCCAACTTCCTAAGAAAAATAAAGAAATTGATCGATCTTTTTTAATAATAATAATAATAATAATTCATTTAGAGGGTCTTAGTTTAAGTTAAGGACAAAGGTATTGGTGGTTGGTGTCATAGGGTGCCAAACCCCCTGTGGAAAGTGGAAACAAAGCTACCAACCATCTACATTCTTTCTTTTTTTATTACCAACCATTTGTGAAGTCCAACAAGGGTTTGTGGAAGAAAGTTCTTTTTTTTTATTATTATTTAATAATTATTTATATAAAATTAATTTACCTCTACCTCACGCTTAACCTTCAATTTTTTTATACAGAACTTACTTATACATTATAATTATATCATTAAAAATCATTATTCAAAAAAAAAATTGTTAATAAAACGTGAGACAGAGATAGTAGGATCTCAACTATATTGACAGTGAACAATGTTAAAAAAATAATAATATATAATTAAGATAGTTTTACAATAATAATAAATTACATTGATTTTGTTATTTAAAATACATAAAGAAAAATTTTGAATAATTTAAACGTTAAATTATCAAAACTTAACAATTCAAACATTAGCTTACCGATCACTAAAAAAAAAAAAGATTTCGTCGTTATAAAAAAATATTAAAGAGATTTTAGAACTAAAAAGAGACGGGTTTCTCGTCTCTTAGATGAGTCATCTCATCTCTCGCCTTCTTTGCAGGAGTGTAACCCATGAGGAGATGAGATGATTCATGGGTCGACCCATAAAAATTTAATTTGGATTTTTTTTTTTTATAACTTTATCCCATTTAAAATTTATAGAATTATTTTATCTAATTTTTGAAATAAATAAATAAACTAAAATTCGTCGTTGACTAAGGATTGACCTACCTTCTTAAGCCAATAGCCATGGCAGTCATCAAAATTCACTAGACTCCAGCTTCCACCTCTCTCTTCCACGGGATTCTCTTTCCTCTCTACCAAGGTGAATCCATGAAAGCTGCCTCCAGCGAGTATTTGGGATTAGATTGATAAAATTACTCTACTTTCAGAGGGAGGGAGGGGAGGGAGATATCTGCTTCAATGGCCGGTGGACTCGCCGGCCACGGACTGAGTACTCCCGGAGTTCTCTTGCTTAATCTCGTGCAACACGTTATTTGTACGTCGGCGGGAACTAACCTCGGCGACGTATTCGAGATGGACTTTACCGATCTGGTGCGTCCGATTGCTCTCTTAAGTCACATTTTCGAAGAGATTAGGGATTTGCTGACGCATAATGAATTTGGAGTTTCCGATGCATCGACGTCGTTGCCTTTTTCGAAATTGGCGACGGTAATGAGTTCTCCTGGCTGTCCGATCTGATTTTTAGCTCTGAAGGCCGCTAAGCGTCTACTTTTCGTCGCTCCTACTTTCATTTCCGGCAATAGCTGTTCTGTAAATGGCCTGTTTTTTTTCCCAAATAATGATCTTTCGTCCATAAATTCCTCCATTTCTTAATTGGTATTTCTTTGTTCAATGAGTTAAGATTGGTTGTGGTTGTAGCTTATCCATTTCTGATTTGGTGTATGCATCAGTCATTACCGTTTTGTCTATAAAAAATCTCACTTAAAGGTTATATGCCTTGATTCAAGGATGAAGCTGTCCAGAAAATAGAATTCCAGTTCAAATACGTTACTTGGAAGTTGGAGAAAGCTTTGGGAAATCTACCATTTCCTCGATATGATATCTCAGAGGAAGTTCAAGAACAGGTAGAAGAATTAAGATAATTATGGGTCGTATTATTTGGAAGTTGGTCTTATTTTCATAGATCCTCTTAGGTTGAGCTGGCAAGAGCACAGTTGAGAAGAGCTGCTAAGAAGTATGGATCGCCATGTTCAATTACACCATCAGTTCTCTCTCAGTTGCTGGACCAAGAAATAAGCATTTTATTGGCCGACCAGTGGTTGAATGGTGTTCCTTTCGAGAATTATTGTACTATAGATGATGATGTTACTGTGAAGATGGATACTTTCTGAAACAGTCCTAGCTTGGTCTGCCATTATAAGGAACAGAGAACTCGATTATTTGAGAAAATCAAGAATACTTCTACTTCTGAAGTCTCTCCAAACGATGCTAATGCTGAAGGGCGTGGAAATTCCACTGATTAGATCAAGAATTGTGATGCAATTATTGTTCCCCGGACGATTTCTATACCCCATATCTCTGGAATTAATGAGAGAACCCTGTTATTGTGGCCACAGGAAAGGTATATTATTGAACTTTTATTCTTAATTTATGTCCAAAATCTTGCTCTCTTATCATACTTTTGCTTCTAATTTGGCTGTTAAAAAAAGACCAACCGGCCAAAGCCAATCAAATCATCATTTATAGAGCGGTTTCATGTTATAATGGAAATGTAATCTTCTCCGCTGAGTTTATACGAATCTGGACTAGTTTATTGTTGAACTTTTATTATAATTGGTTTGCTTTGCCTCAAATCGCTTCATCAACTGGTTTGCTTTTATCGTTTCTTGTTCTACAGACGTATGAAAGATCCTACATTCAAAGATGGATAGATTGCGGCGATATGACATGCCCAAAATTTCAACAGAAGCTTCAAAATTTAACCCTTACACCAAATTACATTCTGAGAAGTCTCATCTCGCAGTGGTGTCTTAAGCACAAATTGAACAACCGACCAGATTAACCAAATTTTGGCGGAACATGTCGTGATGTCTGCGAAGAAATAGCAGCCATTGAAGCATTGGTTCACAAGCTTTACTGCCATTACATCGAGGAGCAAAGAGCAGCAGTGACTGAACTCCGATCCCTATCCAAAAGAAGTACAGATAACAGAATACTGATAGCAGAGGCAGGAGCCATTTCGGCTTTGGTCCAACTTTTGACGACGGAAGACCTAGAAACACAAGAGAATGCAGCACTTCCATTCTCGACCTTTTGATATACGAAAACAGCCAAGGACTCATCGTGCTAGCCGGAGCCATACCGTCGATTGTTTAGGTCCTTCAAATCAGAAGCATGGAGGCTAGAGAACATGCAGCCGCCACCCTCTTTAGCCTCTCACTTGCAGATGAAAACAGGGTCATAACTGGCGCATCTGGGGCAATCCCAGCATTGGTTGAATTGCGCAAAATGGGAAAAGTAGAGGGAAAAAAGATGCAGCCACTGCACTATTCAATTTATGCATTTATCCTGGAAACAAAGGCCGAGCTGTGAGGACAGGAATCCTCCCGGCTCTACTGAAGATGCTTACGGATCCAAATTCACGCATGGTAGACAATGCCCTCACCATAATGTCGTTACTCGCCAACCATCAAGAGGCGAAAGTTGCTATCCTAAAAGTTAGACCCATGCCAGTTTTGATAGACATTGTGAGAACGAGTTTGCCTCGGAACAGAGAAAACACGGCAGCCATTTTACTTGCATCGTGTAAGAGAGATTCTGAAAATCTCGCCTCTCTCGGAGCTGTTATACCTCTGACTGAGCTTGCAAAGAGTGGCACAGATAGAGCAAAACGGAAAGCTGACTTCATTGCTGGAGCATCTTCAGAAATTGCGGCAGCATTAGAAGGTGGTTAATCTCCATTTTGCTTCATTGTTTTCGTCTAGAGTGCAATGACCAAGGTACAGCAATGCCGATTCATTGATTTGGTGTATTTTCTTACATTTTTCTGATTTTGTATACATTTGGCCTATTTTGAAACACAATTCATTGCAAAGAAATTGTTTTTCTGATTTTTTTTCTTTTGCTTTGATTGGATCTTCCAAAGAAATAGTTTTGTTTAACCTCGTATTGTTTGATCATTGAAATTTTTACTAATTTTTTAGCAATATATATATTCGAAAAATTACAGCTGTACCAAACTGGTTGGAAGAGTACCTCCAATGCGAAATCTAGCACTTAAACCAGTTGATAAATGAGAAAACACAACATATTCTGAATTATTCTCGGGCTTTGGCCGAGTTTAAACTAGATCTTGAAAAGTAGAGGAGAAAAAGAAGCAATTGAGCACGTTTGTTTGAAGAATCACACTCTTACTCTCCTACTCTTTCACTTTGGTAGGTGTTGAAATTTGGTAAATAAATGTGAAACCAAAATAATTTTATTTTCTGAATTTTAATTTAAAAAAGAGTGGAGAAAAGCATGAGTTACCACTGGGTACGAAGCACATTCCCTTAATTTCTTCAATTAATGAATTATCAATTAATATTTTTATAAATGAGAAACACAAGAAATCTATTCTTTTGGAGCAACAACAAAACCAGTGAATTATTTACTCAACTAAATACAATGGTTTGTACCAAATTCATTAATTTTAAAAAAGCGCAACTCACGCCAAGAAGTTTACAGAGCTTTAACGAGTACAGTACAACAGTCCTCGAATTAATAATACTCAAGTCTCCTGAAATCACGTAGCGTTCATCGTTATTTTAATATTTACATGAAGAAGAAATCATGTGTAACGGAGTCCATGATCTTAGAATTAATAACAATGTTGATCAAAGCTAAAAGTCTTGATTATTGAGTAATTAGCAGCCAATTTAAAGGTCGTCTCGTAGAAAATATGGTAGTTGGAGTTGAAATCTGTTTGGATGGTGAGAAAACAACAAAGAAAGTGAAAGAAAATGACTCTTGAATTATTTTTCAAAGGCTAGTGCCCTTCTTTCTTGACCAATGACTCTCAGTAATTAATTTATTAATTATGAGATTATCACCTTCTCTGATCCTCCACCAACCCTACCATAAACAATGCTACAAACCCTAAAACCACTAACAACCATGCAAAAAAAAAAAAAGATCTCTTCTTTGTCATTTGTGTAATTTCACATTGAAAAGTGCTATATTTCTTTAAAATAAAACCAGATTTAATTAATATATGGTCTGTTATCTCTCTCTCTCTCTCTCTCTCTCTCTCTCCCCTATATAACCTACTCACTCAGCTCAGCTCTGAAATAAACAACTTCCCGGGTCTTACTTTTCTTCCATTTTAGTCCAATAATCCACGCAGTAGAGAGATAATGGGAAACAGTGTAGGAGGAAGAAAGAGATGGGTGAAAGTGATGAAAATAAACGGAGAAACGATCAAAGTAGAGGCAGGAACGGAAGCAGGAGACGTAACTGGAACTCATCCAAACCATGTACTGTTAGAGTCAGAAGCAGTGAAGCATTTCGGCATCAGAGCCACGCCATTAAAACCAGACCAAAAGCTCGACCCAAAAAAGCTCTATTTCCTCTTAGAGTTACCACAGCTCCAAACAGAGAAACTCCCCAGAAGGGTTCGATCGGGCATCGTCATGAGCGCCAAAGACAGGCTGGAGAGCCTCATGCTATCTCGCAGGTCGTCTTCCGACCTTTCGATCTTGAAGCAGACGAGCGGTTCAGGCGAGGAGGACGCCATGGGAGGGAGGATGAGAGTGAAAATGAGGCTTCCGAGAAAAGAAGTGGAGAAGTTGATGAGAGAGAGCGGAAGCCAAGCAGAAGCGTCGGAGAAGCTGATGAGTCTTTGCATGGAGAAATTCGGAAATGATGGGAGCGAAGTTACAGAAAAGGGCGGCCATGGGAGAGCTCCACAGGGTTTCAAAGCTCGTGAGGTCAGTGGGAAACAATCAACGCCATCCTTTAATTCTAATGAATGATAGTCATATCAATCTACTCTCATTTTTCTCATTTGAGTGCATTCAATTTGCAGAGAAAGGTGAGTTTTCATCCACGATCTGAGATTCAAATTGCTGTTGCTTCTTAAGAAACGCACCGCTTCAGTTTATATCAATCCAAAGCGATGCAGCTAAAGACCGATACGATCCCACCTTCAAGAATAAACAAATCTTGTAGTTTAGTGAGTAAATTACATTTTACCGACTTAGATTTCTGTACTTTCGAATTTCTGACTGTGATAGTGAAAACTTATGAGTATTGAAACATATTGGACGCAAACCTTCCATCATGTTCCATTAATTTTCTATCAAATTGTCCAATTTCCCATTGCCTCGAGGAAAGTATTAGTTAGAACACTTGAATCTGGAAGATTGAACTTGTATTCAGACCTTTATTAGGGTAGAGCTGATGATCAACTTTGTTTGTGTGTGTGTGTGTTTGTGTGTGTGTGAGAGAGAAAGAGAGAGAGAGAGAGAGAGAGAGAGAGAGAGAGAGAGAGAGAGAGA
>CM039526.1:15302125-15330329 GCA_022433055.1 Begonia peltatifolia | reverse complement strand
GAGAGAGAGAGAGAGAGAGAGAGAGAGAGAGAGAGAGAGAGAGAGAGCAACAAGCCTGATCAACTGAACTTGGCTGGCGGCCACTGAGTTCTTCCCTGGTCGACCACCAGCAGTGCGCTCCTTGGGCTAAAAATCCACATTCTCCTTTTTTTTTACACAGTTTAGAACTTGTATATTTCTATACCTCATTTCTAGAGGTATAGAGGTTTGAGTATTACAGATATAGCATATTTCAAGTCCAATAATTCAGCTTCTTAAGTATGATTATATAGAAGAGATGAAATGATATGAAGCACTCTCTTTCATCTTTACAAACAGGGTTCATAGACAAAAGGTAGGCGAAGAAATTACTTTAGCAAAAGAAATCTTGAAAGAAACATCCAATCTCCCCAAAAAGAGTGTACCTAGAATGAACTTCACCCCTAATAAAAGGAAGGGATTTGCCACCTAGAATTGTCTTTTTCCTTTGCCTACTTATCACCCCCATTTACACAGAAGGTAATGAAACCAAAAAATAAATAAATAAATTCAGAGGGAGACATCTTACATTCTTCCCTTTCTTTACCATCAATTGTGTAGTAATTCCTACTCCACTAACAAAGACTGAACACATGAAGCGACGGTAAAATAATACGAGCAAGATCATTACGAAGACCATTGATCCGGGACGGTGAGAAAATAAGAGGTCATTGCCTTCCTGAACCTTTTTTTGTACTGTTTTGGAGAAATAATGGTTGGAGAAGCATTCTTTAAACCTCCAAGTATTCCAGAAGCTTTTACCCATGTTTCCAAATGCTTGTCCCAAGTATATTGTCTCATAAAATCAATAATTCCTAAAACAAGTTCCTTCTTCTTCTCATCTATGCCAACCAACAGTGAATAATCCATCACATCAACAGACTGAGAAAGCAGAATCAAAATGAATCTGGATTAGTAAGTCGAAAGAGAACATTTCAAGCCGAGACCAAGTAAATCTAGGGAGTTTAGATAGGTTTTGTTTGTTTTGATTTTAAGCCAAAAATATGAAGTGGACCTATAACCAAGAAAACTCAAGTCTTTTTAAGTCCTATTCCAAATGCTTTTGCAAGTTTGAGAAACCTAACAGCAAGATTAGGAAACTAACTTTCTCATCTTCACGCAAGAGCCAAACTTCAAAATTTACTGACCATTTAGAAGCAGAATAAATAACCTTCATGCAACAATACCAAAGCAACATAAAGACATCTTACCGCCAAAAAGGAAGTATCATTCCAAATAGCTCTTTCCAGGCTTCGCTTTGCCTTGCTTCCAAGAAAGATGGGTTTTGTCTGCAGTGTTTCTATCAAGTTCATATCTAGCAATACCTTGTTTGTGCCAGAGGCATCTGGGTTGTATCGAGATCGTAAAGATCCCTTCAAATCATATATCTTAGAGATACTTCTCTTGAAAAAGAGATTTTCCATCACCATTAGATCCATTTTCATTTCCTTGCCTCCTTTTAGATGTTTCACAGTGACCTGCCCATTACACAATCACCAAAAAAAAAACATTTAACCAGCTACTTCATGAACAATACCCACGGGGTAGTTTTGATAAAAGGAATTCTGATAAATTTAAACTAATAAAAGAATACTCACTTGATAGATTCCTAAAATTTTGGCAAGGCATGTTGGACTTCCGGATTTGAGAGAATCTGATAAATACTTGAAATATTCAGGAGCGAATTCCTCAAAGGAATCAAGTTCTGTCTTTGTCACTTGTTTAATTATGAATCTCTCATCAAGTGTCCTGGCAAAGTAGACATTACTTTTCCCCCCTTGTGCATTCCATCTCTGGCAACGACTTAAAGATCGCACAAAATCTACTTCGCCTGGGCAACATTTTTTTCTGAGAGAATCAAATTGCTTTGCAAAATAACAAGTCACAGAAAACTTTGCTTTCCCTCCAGAACTAGAATAGTCATCTCCAAAAGAAATTCTCAGATGGGGAGATCTTTTAGGATCAGTAAATAGGGACCCTACGGATGATGAACTTTCTTCAGATCCATACCTTCCGTAATGAATATATTCCAGATCAAGAGAGCCAAAGGAAGGCCAAGCTGAGAAAGTGGAAGTTGTGGCATCATCAGTGTGCTTGCCCGGGCTTTTTGGGCATCCTGGATGCTCAATTGATTTATCTGAAACCCAGTTTTCGTAATCCTTGGAACTCAGAGCATAAGATATTATACTAGAGGGTTCATTGTCATAAACAGCAATAACCACATCATTTACGCCTGTCTGAGGAAGAAGCAGTCGAACTCCATCAGCCATATGAGACGCAGAAGAAATAAAATATGGAGTAGAGCTGAGTAGTAACTTCAACTTTTGTGCTTCCAATGTCAGTATTTCAGAATTCATAGTCATTATATTAGAAACAGGATCCCTCACCATATGTCTGTAATCCCCAGAAGCATGGAAAGATCTAGCCGTCGACAAGTGTAATTTCGAGGGAGGCAATCCTTTCCGGATTCTTTCTTGAAGTCTCAATGCAGAATCAAAAGAATAAACTCGAACAGGTGACATGAGGCTTCTTCTATGAAAATTATCATCTTGACCCATCTCCTTGACCACATTAGACTTGAGTTCATCAGCCTGTACAGCATCCAGGTCTTGAGATTTCATCAAGATTTGTCCACTTCCTGACCATGCAGAATCTATTCTCTCAGTAAAAGCAGATCCGTGTAAGGGTAATCTTTCTAAGTATGCCTTTTTGACAGAATTTTCCCCGCAGAAATGAGTTTCCTCCTCTTTGCCTAAATGGCAAGATGTTATTGTTGAGGATTCTGAAACTTGTAATTCTTGCATCTCCTCTAACGGAGTATAATTTCCAACAGACTTGTGTTCACATGAAGATTTAGGGGTGCTCCCTCCAGACCCGAGGCATAGTTTTCCATCTTCAACATAATAATTGTTTCCAAAATCTTTCACCTCAGCAAAAGCAGTATCAACTTTCAAACTAGAACCGCTTTTCAGGAGTGAATCCAATGAATATAGCTGACGATCCCAAAAATAAGAATCAATAACAAGAGACCGTCTCAAACGATTTATCCCTAGAATGTCCACAGAAATCAACCCTGGTTGTGAAGTTTCCCCAATGACAGGTTGCAGCAAATCCTATATATAATTAAGCAAAAAAGAAAACTCATTACACAGGGTGACATTTATTCACATTAACATATTTACAAGAATTACAGTGGCACTAGTACTTACATTGTAATCACTTCGTTCCTTTCTCAGCGTGTCTTTGAAATATGTGATGTGATTCTGTATGTCGCCAACATCTGAAAATTCCGGCCCAAAAGATTTACTTTTTTGTTCCATGCCATCAATAATATCAAGAATCTCCGCATATAATGTCTCCACTTTATGAATTAGCTGCCGAAAAAGACAAAATGTCAGTTGCTAACAGTCTCACAAATTTGTACACGGCACTCAATTAGCCCAGTAAAGTATTATAATTTATCCAAACTTAAATGACCTCTGATGCCTCTTTTCTCATCCACTCCAGTTGAACATAGCCATTGAACTCAAGTATAGATGGGGGCAACTGAACAGAAAGAATATCGATAGGAGAATATCGGAAGCACGAAACCATGCTCCCAAACCTGTTAAATTGAGACTTAATCAATAACGACACTATCACACTTACCCATCATAGAACCATTTATATCTAGATCATTCTCCTGTTTTTTATCCACAACAAAAATAAATAACTTCACACTAAAAAAAACCGAATCCACAAGCATACCCATAGAAACGCAGACAGTCCCTTTGCAGTGAATGCCCACAATTGGCAATACGATTAGCAGTCGCATGGTTTGAAAAGCCAAGTTCCAAAAACTTTCCAAAAGAAAGGCCCCATGCAGCATCAGACATGACCACCCTTCGAGTTGCTGGAGGAACACCATCTATTTGAGCACACTTTAGACAACGATGCCACATCCATATCTTCCCATCGTGTTCCCCTGGCAGTTTAATAGATGGAAGTCGTCTAACATGTATAGTAAGATTTCCTTGCTGGTGCGTATAACAGAAGACATGACCCTCAGCTAGCTCTTTGCAATACCTGCAGCAAGATGTCTGCAACAAATGTCCACAGAAACACAAAAAATTAAACATTAGATCACGTACTTACTCTTTGGAAGTCACTTCTAGTTTTTCATCAAATTGAAATGATTAGCAAGGACCTGATCAAAAAGATCATCTCGAAGGTATCTCCCAAGAGGCTTATCACAACAACCATAGAACTTTATGCGCAGAAGACGGGAGCGTTCACATACAGTTCCTTTAAGAGCACAATGGCTTGAAAAAGAAACCAAAATACTTTGGTGACTGTCTGCTGTAGAAAAGTACTCACTGGAGAGATCAGTTTCGTCAACCAATTCAGATTTGGCTTCATCATGAATTTTCCCAAATTGCTCTCTATCATGACTATGAACTTCTTGGAATTCAGAAAAATTTCCAATGGAAAAATTAGCTGAGCTGAGTCCGACTGAATCCTCACGCTCATTTAGAGAGCATAGATTCAAACCTGGATCAAATGGTACATCATCAGAGTAAGGATCCAATAGTGTGCTCCCATAATCTATAGTACCAGCAGACAGTGGAAATGTAAGATCGTCATCAGAAAGTGGCTTCATTTTCTCTAGTTCTGAATTTACAATAAAATTGTCTTCAGTAGAGACATCAGCTACAGAGTTTAACGAAGCAAGGTCATTATGGGCTGCTGGAGTGGATATATCAGCACTTGACTTTTCCAGAAAACAAGTTGAATGCTTCAGTGTTAATTTAGGTAGGGAAGCACCCTCATCAGCAAGGAAAGAAGTCTCGAGGGATAAATGATAGGCTGCAAAAATTGCATATTGACAGACATGTTTGACCTTTTTAAGTTCTTCTCGACACATGCCTTTCAGCAGGACCTATGAAACAATTTACAAGAGTATGATTAAAAATAGATATCAACTTCTAACATTTGAAGTTGCAAATAAGATAAAAGGATTAGGATATAACATAACAACTCTTCTGATTAATTAGCTGCAAAATATTTTAAGCAAAAAATTATTACCGTGCAACCTAATCGCCTTGGGCACCCTTCAAAATACATGAGTGCTTTAGATGGCTTTCTGTTAAACTGGTTGGCATTCTCATGGTCTTCAGAAACCTTCTCTACCCGGAATAATTCACAGTGTCCCAATCGTGACATGGAAATTTTATCAACAGATGGAGTGATAAGTGCACCAGTGCTCCTGGCTATTCGCTCTAGTAATGGCTTCTTGACATTAAGTACTAATGAAATATCTTTTGCTAATAAATATTCTTGAGCAAATGAAGAGACACTTCTTTCAACCAGCAAAACATTAGGTCGCAGAGCTTCTATCCTTTGAGTAATCATTTTGAGATGCTCATTTTCCTGCAAAAAGATTTGAAGAAAAGATCATTCCAAGGAAATTATATTTAGCAAAAAATCAAGAATAATTAAAAATTCAGGGTTAATTTATAAAACACCTGGTGTAGTAAAGTATCTAAAGACGCCAATTGGTTGGGTACTCGCTGATATTCAAGCGCTCCACCTAATAAAAGCAATCTCGGACTTTTATACTGGGAAGTCATGCGCTTATGCTTTATATTTTTTGTGCATACAACGCCTTTTATGAAAGTACTGTAGTCATACAGATAAAATTTTTAAATATGTTACAAAAATAATCAAGAAAATAAAGATGTACAGAGCAAGAGGTGTACTAATGATATTTTACTAGAATTTCTACCTCTCGCTAGGAGTTCCTGATGCTATGCATTTAACCTTGACATAATCACCAGGATCCATACTACCTCCTCTGCTAGTGTCTGGTCTCACAAAATTTGCTGCCTGCCAGGCTATTGTGGTGACAATGTCAAGCCAATCCTCACCATTCTCCCTTCCAGATTTGATGCCCTCTCCCTCTAACAGTTGTGCAACAAGAGCTCTAAAATGTCCCTGTACAACAGCTTTGAGAGGTTCCTTGTTACAGTCGGATAGTTTTGATGGAAACATGCTAGGGAAGCTACTACTGGCTGCAAACGTCACACCAGATTCCCCAATATTATCTTCTTCGTCATCATAAGTAAAGAAATTATCTTCTGCCTCATCGTTTTCCACCTCTGATGGAGGAGGAAACCAGATAAGACCATTGTTTTCAAAATCCAGTGGTCTTTGTAACTTATCATACTCGTTCTGGACAGTTGACAAGTTATCAGAGAAATCATCAGTAATATATTGATCAACTATCCCTCTTCCGTGCCCAATTAAAGGCGGACTGAAGGGTCCATCATGAGGAGACAAAGGACTTTCCACTCTCCCCTGCTGTACAGGATGTCTGATTCTACTAGAAGGAGATTTGAACTTAGCAGGACTGTATGAAGGACTTGATCCCATTGAATTATAAGACTCATTTCTGACACTACTTGAATCCATGTCAGACCCGTCTAGAAAATAATCACTTGTTGGGCTATAACAGTGTCTCCCAGAATCTTCTGCGTACTCTTCATCACTCCTAGAACTCCTAGATTACCAAAAAAAAAGTGTCCATAACAGAAGAAATCATGAATGCAAAGTATTTTAAGCTTTATTAGGATATCTACGCTGAATAAGAATTCCATCTTTGGAGCTCCAAATTGCACCAGAAAAAATTAGTTGTTCATGGTGAACACTTTATGCATGAGACAACCTAGAGATCATGCCCCTCATGATAATATCAACCTGGGTTTGTGTAGAAAAAAATTCTTAAAGAGCGGTGCATAGTTTCATGGGAACAGTCATGTGTAACCTACCTAATACCCAAGAATAAAAAAGAACCACCTTACGAATAAGATTGGTTCTGAAAATTTAATTTTCCTAAATAACAGCCTAAAAGAGTCTACAAGTCTAAAATAAATGACATTATTCTAATTATGACTACATGGTTCCCGAGGAGAAAGTTAATAGTTCACATCACAGCAGCTGCACAAGCTTTTGAATCAATATTAAAAGAGAAAATAAAACACTACTTGGATCTCAACAATAATTGCAACCTGGATCAACAATACCTGCAGGGAGAGGGACGAACAGATACAGGAGATGGATGACCGCTAAAGGAGCTCGTTGTTTTGTACGACACTTCTTGTGAAGAACACCCATAATCCTGAACGTTAAGCTGATGATGATGGTAATCAGTCTGAACTGATTCAATATTCACTGTACACTTGATTCCTTCACCACTAAAACTTGGCGATGGAGGCTCAGGGCTATCTCGAGGAGAAACAGAAGGATGCACTTTCTCACAATATTTTTTTACCCTTTCCTTCCTCGTAGTAATATTAGAACAATATTTGCACAATTTAATCATGTCTGCAACTTTTCCAGCATCAATTACAGTGTTTGATTCAACAACATAAGTTTCAGACCCATGAATACATTTGTCACATAAAAGGCGGCCACAGCTCTGGCAGCCATATCTCAGAGAAAACTCCCCACTTGAATAACATTCACAATGCATTTTGTAACTACTATCAGGTATGGAAAATTCCTTCAAAGAAGACAATGATCTGTTACTGCCAAAGAGAATCCAAGATCTAACCTTGTCAATTATATGTAGCAGTGAACTACCAGGTATTCCCATATAAGGAAAAAACTATCTTGATTGAAAACCACAATTTTGAGTCCACAAAATCGAATTCTTCCAGATACGCAAATATCATTCGCTTAATCAGAATTTGGGTGGAAGCAAATAGAGAATCTGTTGCCAAATATAATGATAAAGCCCACAATAAAAATAGTGGGTGATTTGGGTGTAAATATATGAATCTCAGGGCAGATTCTATTACTTTCTCTCTTTCTCTGTGGTTATAGAGGGACCTAAGTTTGAAAGAAAAAGAGTAATAAATCCTCCAGGAAGATTATATGAGGAGGAGCTTGAACTAAGATGCTCAAATCTTAACACTATTTACACCGAAATAGATCACAAATTCGTCAAAAATAACTTGAGAGCAAGAAGAAGATGAGGAAGAACACTAAACCCTAAATCCTTCCGATCTAGGAGACCTCAAGAACGCATCTGGCAATCGATCTAAGCAACCGAACAACAAAATGCAGGAACACATAATCATGAAACAGACTCTGATAGATAATAAACAAGTGGAAAACACAGATTGCGTGTTGCTCTTCAAAACCTCACAAAAGCACAAAAGCTAGCTGAAAGCGATTCCCGACGTCGAAGAGAACAACACTGAGCGAGTATTTTCAGCTGGGGATGAAGGAGAAGAGATTGTATATCAGAAGAAAACAGAGAAAAGGGAACTGAAGGAAAGATTTTGAATGGAGGGTAAAGATTAAAACGGAAAGGAGAAAAAGGAAGCGTACGGAGTCAGCTCGCATCTCGGAGCATACAAACTTTGATCCTCTGATTCATCATCCATTAACACACCCCCATTTTCACCTCCCATCATCTGCTCTGTTTCTGTTGCTCCAATCTTTTTCACTTTTCCACTTGATCTTCCTTCCCCATTTCTCCTTCCTGCTTCTCTTAAACTTGCCAAAAAGCACAACCCAACATGCCAAACCAGACCTCTCTCTCTCTTTCTCTCTCTCTACTTTACAACATGCTGCAAAGTGCTCAACAAGTCATTGGCTCACATGCCCTTCTTTAGCTAATTATTATCAATAAATTCTTATCTGAACACATCCTCTAAATCAAATTAGTAATTAATGAATGCATCCCTAATTAACTCCAAATAATTATTAATTACAATCTAATTATATCTTGTAAAATTGTATTTCTTCAAGTGAAGTTAATTTACTAAAAATGTGGAAACAAAAGAATCTGAATTAGGGTTCTTAATCTGCTAATTTAAAATCCTGGCTGCAAGCAGTGGACTGCGTGTGACATGAAAGGAAAAGAAGACGGAAGGGAATAATTGCTTTACACGCTTAGCATGCGCGTGCAGTGCACGTCATTGACAAGGACTAGAAATTAGAAACTGGTCTTCGTTGGTGGGTCAGACAAAAACGGGTCAAAATCAAAAACCCGGAGGCTAGATTTTGGTGGTTAGTTGACTATTTATCCAATTAATTCATATATAAGAATTAAACCCACATGACTTTATTTTTATAATATGATTATATTATTAGATTGTTACGTAGGGTAGCTCAAATCTTAATCTCCCATCAACTTCAAAATTCAAATAAAATAAAATAAAATAAAATAAAATAAAATCCCATGCTTGCTTGGACAAGGGAATTGACAATTACGCATCGTGAAAACAAGAGTCATTGATTGATTTGAACATTTTGTAAGTGAAGTCATCTGTTACGCTGCAACTTCAAAACTCAAGGCATTGTGTTTCAACCAATTATTAATATTTAAATAATAAATATGGAGGGTTGGATGGGGATTGGTGGGAGGACAACGTCTACAAATCCTGAGAGTCTATGCCCAAAGATGGGCCTTATAATCATTTCTTTAATTAAATAAGTACGAGAGAGAGAGAGAGAGAGAGTAGAATAGGGTTGGCCAACCATGTAATAGATGGTGAAGTTATAATTTCTCAAAAGTTGAATAATGTTGTACAAATAAATTATGTGTAATCCTACAACTTGACTACTTTTAATGTGCTCTTCTTTTTCACAATCTAATAATGCGTCTCCAAGCCGAGATTATGATCCTGGGTCTTCAAAAACCCAAGAGTACAACTTAAGAGCCTAAGGTTTTCAAGCCTAGCACGCCTATGTTTTTTCCATGTTCATTTTTCAACTTTTTCGGTTGGGTATTAATTTTCCGACTTATTTAGGCTTTGTTTTTTTAAAAAAGAAGAAGAAATTGAAGACTTAATATACAAACCCGAATCAAAATAGAATCAAAAAAGCCAACTAAATCGGACTGAAATGGCGTTTCTGTTTTGGTTCATAACCTTGTTTGGCTCGGTTTCAATTCTTTGGAGACGATTTGGTTCGGTCAGAGTACACCTAGCCAAACCAAAACAAAATTAAGATAATAAATAATAATTGTTTAATTTTTGGTGGCATAGAAGATTAGTTTCAGTTAAAACCGAACCAAATCCAACTAAACAAATAAACCAAACCAAACCAAACCAAATGAAATGAAATGGAACAAAAAACCAAATGCAATTTCAGAATGTCTCTGGATCTTATTCGGTTTGATTATGATTTCTAATAACAGGAGCTGGATCTATTTGGTTCAATTCAAACTTGAGGCGAGACATAACCCAACCTGTCCGGTCCAACCCAGACGCATACCATTTTATTAAACAATATTTAATTAAATGGTGGGAGAGACGTGACTAAGATTAATTTATTTAATTAAAAAAATAAAAAAGAAAAGTTAGAAGAGCAGGAAGAGGGTAAGCCGCCCACAAGACAATTTCTTCATTGCCATCGTCATAATCTTCCATCGTGACTCATATCCATGTGTAGGAATTAGGATATCTTTTTTTTTTTTTTTTTATTATTTGGTTGGTGTTATTCTTTTTTTTTTTTAAATAAAAAAATCTATAATAAATTAAAAAAGGTCCCCACATTACAGTTTATATTTTCTTCTCTTATTTTTTTAAAATGATATTACGTGTACTCTCTAAACATAATTGTCGACGTATTTATGCAATTAGTATAATAATTTAATTATTTATGATTTATTACATTAATTTTATCGATAATTATTTGATACATCAACAAATACATTATAATTTTTTCTTATCATTTATGTATTGAACGTAATAAATCAATTAAACAAAAATGTCTTGACAAAGAAAGTTTTTAAAAACAAAATTCAAACTATTTTCAAATATATATATATATATAAATAATTAGTTATTACATATCTTTTTAAGGCAATTAACATATCTTTTATTAGTAAAAATAAAAAATTATACTTTAAAGTTCATATTTTAAGAAAGTAGTGAAGTTTCTAAGAAGGAATAGGATGATGTTAACTTAGTGTGTAGAGCCAGTAGCCACCTACTTGAGAACAAATTAGCCATAGATTAAAAAAAGTCAAGCAGTTGGTAAAAGCATCTTCTAGCATTAAAAATGCATTTACTTTTTGTAATTAACCCTAACTAATTGCTTATGAAAGAATCTTGTCATTGATTAACTCTCAATATAAGTAAACTATAATAATAATAATAATAATAATAATAATAATAATAAAAGTATATCATTATTTAAAACTTTAGAAATAAAAGTAGGAACAGCTATTCTCGGACACACCACCATTGTCGTTATCCGACTGCACCCATTCATCGACTGGCTCGACTATTCTACGACGAGGTCCAACTAAGTCACGCATGTAACCTGCCTTGAGAAAAATGATGATAAATTATTATGATTTTTGTTGTGTTATTTAGAAATAATGTTACGAATGTGGTCGGCCAAGACAATCCCACTTGAAATGACATGGAACGTATTGCTTTTTATGTCATTATTTTCTACTTTTTGAATTATCTATTTGATACATGAGTTGGTAGATATCCCAATCCTACTCTCCTAAAGTGCTTAGCTTTTGTCTTCTTTCCACCATTTAGATTCCTTTCTCTTTCTCAAATACAAAACTTCTTATGAATGATGTATTACTCTCGGATAACATTTTGATTTTCGATTCATGTTTTGATTGACGATTATCACACGTACTTGTGACCCGATTGTTATCTTTGCATTTGTTTTCGATTCGCCAACATCTACGATAATTAGTTTGGCCAAAGTCCGTGACAAAATGGAAGAATTCATATGAAATTGTCAGTCGACAGTTTGAAGAATGACAAAGATGTAAACGTGTAAAACTCGAAACCATACTAACTAGACAAACATTCGTTTCTCCCTCAAAATTTCTTCTATCAAGTATGCTCTCACAAGTTGTGACCTACCCTCCATTTTTTCTCTTTGTATTATTCTACAAAGTTTCATTACCTATTAGCCACTACTACGAGTAAAAATGTCACGATATAAAGTCGAGTATGACAAAAATGTCATAGTATACTGATTATGTTGTTTTTAGCCTCTCGTTATTGTAAGAAATGATTTTAAGAGAGAGAAAGAATGAATGAATTGTAGAGATGTATCCAACACAAGTTATAAAGATATTGATGAACATCAGTTGCAATGTCAAAACAATATAATACAAGGACGTGACACGTAAATTATCACAAACTTTATAAATCAAACGACTTGCATAGTTATTTCTATTTTTTTAAAAAAAAAAAAAATAATTTTTGCTTATAATCCTTTTGAGTTGAGCAGCCCAAAATAGAGCACCTCAAAACCACGATGGTCTGAATGAATTTAGCCCAAATAAATTCACTACTCCATCATATGATTCCATCATAATGTTGTTTACTTTAGGCTCATACATTATTTTATCCTTTTCCGTTGCAGTGTTACACTATGCGATAGGTGAAAGATGTTTGTTTTTTTTTTTTTTTTTCTGTCGCTCGTTAAGCATATAAAAAAATATTGTGATATTTCATTTTGTATCGCATTTTTTTAACGATCATTTGTATATATTGTCATGGATAATTTCATCATTTGTAGTTGAAAAGAATGTTTCGAACTTAGAGTTTTCTTGATTTCCTTCCAAAGAATCAAAAGTTTTGTAAACATGTCGTTTTTCTTAGAGTGTGTGGATTACTCGATGACCGGAGGCAATATTTCAATTACTTATTCATAATTGTATCAATCATGGGTGTAAATCAGGACAAATGTTACTCATGAGTGTATACTAGTGCATCTCTTAAATGTTACTCATTTCCCAAGCGAAAATGTATCTTTTTATCACAATTTCAAAGACAAATCTCACCGTGATCTTGAAAGTAAAATAGTATTACAAGAACTTATTGAGCTTATAAATTAAACGGAAAAACTCGGACATGAACAATCGAGCTTGCCAACTTGAAGCGTCAACTTTGTCGATCTCGAGAGACATGCCGGGCTTTCTTCAACTTCTTTTAGGCTTGAATTTGGGGTTACTTCTTCTTAAATATAATTTTTTTTAATGTTTTTGAAATGTAGTATAAGTCTATAAAATAAACTTTTTAAGAACGAGTGAGGATTAGGAAGCTAGAGGTCAACCCTAGTTCAAGTTTTGGGTTGCCAAATGTGTACTAGGCATTACTTTAAAGGACATTGATTGGTCACTTTGAGTCCAGGTTTGATTTACTTCTCCACAGTCTTTCGAACCCAACTTTCGTTTCTACAAAATTACTTTATTTTTTTGTCTTTAACGTCAGTACATTTAAATTGTATCTTGAAATTAGGATTGAACATATGATTTTAATTAATTTCACCACTCGTATTTATTTATTTATTTTTATTATTGTCGTCTCATTTATTTGTTTGTAACATATCAAAATAATACAGACACGAGTCACTTGTTCTTCGAACGACGAACGAAAAATACCTGGAAAATTTTAAATTATAACGTGTTTTCTTGAAATCAAAGTAGTTTTAATGCCGTTTTTGACCTAACGAAACATTATTTATCAACGAGAAACATTACATTTTTGAAATCGAAATATGCGGAGAAGATTAGGTTTGAAGATTGTACAAAAATGGGAAAGAAGACTTGAGACTTGTAGGTAAGAAAGTTAGGACACACAACTCTATATCACATTCAAGCATAGGATTTGCTCATCAATCACTTTCCTACATTTTATAAGATTTAGCGACCTGAATTTTATTTTGATCGGCCTTTAAAAATTCAAGCGAATTAAATTATAAATATTTTTTAAATCTGTGGCATCAGTGGAAGAATTTATTTATTTTAAAAATTTTGTTCTACTATTTCATTATTTCCACACAAAATATTACTCTCGTAGGGTTTTTTTTTTTTCTATATGCATTTTAATTTTATACACTCAATTTTACTGTCATTGAAAAAATTAATGCTCTAATTTTGACTATTTATTATTATAGCAATTCATAAAATGCACGTCGTGATATAAAATTTAGAGCGTAAAATATATACACACAAGCAATGTGTATTAAATTTAGTCTTTTTAATGAGTTAAGAAAAGCAATAAAGAGAAAAAAAAATATCGTCCTACCGTTACCGAGCTGAGGGGCTTCTTCCAATTTTCACGATGATGTACATACGTCTTAAATAATTTAACTTTGCATTAAAACTCATTTAGGTGATATAAGTGTGAAAAATAATCTTAGAAATTTCAAATATGTCGCATTGCACGGCTGTTTGTTTGAGTCACACGGTACGTGGAATATACGAGAATCAATATATTCTTCTATGACAATGTGACTAAAAAGGAAAGCAGAAAAATTGAGACATTTCTCTATCAATATTCTCGAAATCCGCGGTCAAACTCTACGAACATTGTGATTGTGAGAAAATTATGCATCTTTCTCATTCTATACATATATGTAATTGTAGGAAGTTTTGAAAATATTTTAGGGCTCGAGTACAGCTTAGTTGAAGTTTAGTACGAATATCTGTTCAATTCGAATCGAAAACAAGTTGTTTGGTTTCGTCCGATTCAAAAATTGGGCGATACCCAATAATCTTAAATTATGAAGATTTTTAATACCAGTCTCTCTAACTCTCTCTATACTATACACACGCATGCGCGTGTGTGTATATATGTATGTGTATATATATATATATATATTGACTGTTAGATATGGAATGGAAGCATGGTCATCTGCTGAATAGAGCCAACATTGATCATTCATTTTCAATGCCTAGTTCTCTGTTTCTCCGACTCCTTAGCTTCTTCCCCTTCTTTTTCCCAACGTCTTGATTTCATAAACTGCTTATTTTGTCTTTTTTGACTAATTCAACATTGATCGCAAACTTTGACAAAGGTTGAAAAACCTAAAGCCAAATCTACGGGAAGAAGATTATAAAACAACCTTCTTCGAAAATAATAAAACAAGAGAATAGCCTGAACTAAAGAAAAAAATCACAGGTAGACCAGAAAAATGAGCTATGTCGAGAGAACCCTTTATCGGGTTTTGAAACCCGAACAAAATTAGTTTTAAAAATTCATCAAATTCAAAAGTTTAGTAGGCATAATAAGATGGAACGTTAAACAGGAACAGTTCATGATATTGAATCATCACTGTTAAGAATAGACGCCACAATTCTGACCTAATTACTCCGTCTATTTTTGAGATTTGGACGTGGAGTGGAGGAAAATTCACCCATAAACTCTTATCCTGTTCTGCAGTACCGCTGCTTGTTGTTTTGCGCAAACATTCAGCAGCTTTTTGAGAAAATTCACCTTTGAAATGTTTTCTGTTTTTTTTTTTTTAGTGTTTTAATGTAAACAAACGTTTTAGATTTTGTACTCAGAAACCAATGGATAAGGGTGAGTGTGAGATTAGTCCATGTCACTTCCATTCTATCCAAAATAAATTGAAATGTTTTTAAAAATAATAATTCAAGACGACTGATTAATTGTACGAAATTAATAAAATGATAAACCCAAAAATAGATATTTATATTATTACATTATAAATAATTCAATATTAGTTGTATACGATGACAAAATAATTTTAAAGGAAATCTAAGTACGGGTTTAAGATTATCGATAACATCAACATTATTATAAAAGAACTCTCTAATGTGATTGGAGAATCCTAGAAACATTGATTATGTCATTAAGTTCATTGCAGTTCAGGAGTCCCCAAGTCTTAGAAATGGTTGATAATCTGATATTTATTAATGATTTCAACAACGGATAGCTGTCATAACAGTTACAGCAGTAATAAATAATCTAGGCCTTCACAGCCTTAAATGGATGTAATGTTTATGCAACAAGGCACGAAAAGTTGGAAAATAAGGGGACTCATGCAAGGCTACTTATGCATCATTTACCGATTCCAATATCCAAAAGAAAATAGCAGTTTTCTAAACCTTCCAAAATTATTGAAGGTTGATCTGAATTTCTTTAATATTTTGGACAAACTGGACATACCTAGATGAGATCATGTTCTTGAGATTCATAAAACAAGTCTCAAAACACAAAAAAATGAGCCTATTTCTAACTTTAATGGAGATGTCAATGGATTTTTCTTAAGAAAAAGGAACAGAAATGGTTGGATCGACGTTCAAATCAGGTAACAGCCCACCAGATTCAAAAATTTTATCATCTTTTGCAGAGCTTTTTAGACCAGATGAAGTTGCAGAAATAGAGGCTCGTGGGTTTTGAGTTATTCTATGGTTATTTGGATCTATGCCCATGTTTAGAAGCTTCTTTCTTAGGTGAGAATTCCAGTAGTTCTTCACTTCGTTATCTGTTCTTCCCGGCAATCTTCCAGCTATTAGAGACCACCTGCAACATTTCATTTTACATTCACAAACTACAATCGATTGGATAAAAATTCGTATTAAACTTATGAAATACGTATACTGCGTATACATCGATTTATCTCGCAGGACTTACACGACTCGAGTCGAGATAATTTGTGCATTTATTAATCGAGACTAAAACAGAAATTCAAACTCTAAACCTTGACAAATGGTGATAATTTCAAGGCCACCATGTTCTACGTGTTTATAAATCACAAAATTAAAGGGTGTTACTTAGATTCTTTGAGCATGGAATTCCACTTGCCACAAACCAATTTCATACTCTAGGGTAGTGTGATTGTTGAAATCTTTCATCTAAAAGATCTCGGGTTCAAATTAATTTCTTAAAAAATTAAAATATACAAGCGTACGCGAGAACCAATCAAGAAATTTATATCCATTAGTAACAAAGTTAAAAGTTTTTGCAATTGTAGTTAATTTATACTCACCGGTTTCCGAGGAGGGCATGAAGCTTGATGATAAGGTCTTCTTCGTCTTCAGCAAAGTTACCTCTTTTAAGGTCGGGCCTTAAATAGTTTATCCATCTAAGTCTGCAACTTTTACCGCAACGAAGTAGACCTAAAAATTAATACAAAGAAAACCCTTATTTGAATGTCAATCTCTGTCTCTTTCTACGTCATTTTCTGTCCGTAAAAAAAAAAAGGATGAGAGGGTAAGAATCAGAGACCTGCAGCCTGAGGGAGGGTCCGCCAGCAGCCTTCGCCGTGTTTTCTGATGTAATCGATGAGTTTTTGGTCTTCCTGCTTAGACCAAGCTCCTCTGTTCGTGTCTTGCTTCTCACAGCAAGGTTTCCTCATCATCTAGAGATTGAACGATAATGAAAGATTATAGTAGAATCAACCACAAATGCTTTTTTTTAGAGAGAGAAACAGAGAGTGTGTGAAGATAATGAGGTTGAAGATTAAGAATGTGGGTGGAGGTATATATCATGGCTGTTGGAGTTTTGGATATGGAGAAACATAAGGTTGACTTGGACTGGTGGGTTTGGCCATGCGTGATCTTGCTTCTGTGCATTTGACCCACCAAGTAGTAGGGTTTTCACAATGTTGTTAGTTGCCGTCGAGGACCATCCTCTCTCTCTCTCTCTCTCCTCACTCTACTCTCTACCTCTCTCTCTCTCTTCTTTCTCTCTCCACTGCCTAAACTTTATCTCTCCCTCTGCATTTTTTAAAAGATTTTTTAAATGACGGAGAGATTTTCTTCCATGAATGAATTGCAGCAGAACACAACGTCTGGTAGCAGCTAAAGGGTTCGTCATTTGATAGGCTCTTAACCCATTATAATATGATATAAATAAAATAAACCTAGTATAATTAGTCTTGCAAAGACGAGTGCGAGAACCCGGGCAATCTCGTCGACACTTTGTGATGCACGAGTAAAGTTCTTATCAAAATTAAGGACAAAATTGTATCCAAAATGTATAATATCGTATTAACCAATTCCACAATTAAAACGTTAAAACAAAGTTAGAATCCCGTGTTTGACGATACAACAAATGTAGACTCAAAACACCTAATTCAGTAGCCTTGCACTTTTGTTTTTAAATTATCTTCTGAAATTTCATTATTTATATTATTTGCTGCTCTAACAACAACGTTAAACCATGATTTAATTTCTATTAATTGAAAAAAAGAAATGGGTAATAAATACACACCCGTCTGTAGATAGATTAACTTTGATTGCGAACATTCGGGAGATTAATCATAAAATATACGAACCGATTTATTTGCTGAATTAAATAATTTTTGGTTATATCTTCGATCTACGAATAAAAGGTTCGACGCATAACGTGATTCTCATGTTTTCTCATCACAATGAAATTGTGACAAAATACGTCCCACATTGGCGGCCCCAATGCTTCTCGTAACAGCCTACTTCTAGTCCCTAAGGTATCCGTGTACCTTACTCGATAACATCAATCCATCCCTGCTGTAGGGTTGAACACGGTTCGATTAGATCTGGACTTGTTTTAGTTAATTTTAGGTGAAAGTATTTGGCATACAACTTATACTTGAAATATAAATTTCGAACTTATTTTGAAAATTACATTATATATTTTATATACATGTGATTATAATATTACAAAAATTAGTCCATCACTTGGGCATGTAATTTCCAATAAACTCATGCAGATAAGGTTTGAAACTCATTGTCAACAGCTCAGCTACTTGAAATAGAAAGGGAGAGAAAGAGACAATTCGAGGAAAAAATTAACCATTTTTTGTCATGTTTTTTTATTTTTCTTACTTTACAATTCATTGCGTCGTTCTAACCTTGTTCTTACCATTCGCGTGACATCAAGGCTTCAAAAATAGAGTAAGCTTATTGGTTTTTTTGAAGCTCTCCGAGATTCAGTTGATTAATACTAGAATTTGTCTCGATTTTATTTGGTTAACTAAGAGGGGTTTTAATCTGTTTTTTTTGGTCCAAAATCGAACAAACAAAAACAAAACAAATATTTACGTAAAAAAAAAAAAAAATTATTTAACAAAAAGAAAGAAATATTTAGCTTAATATTTTGATAGAAAGTTCCATGACTCAACCATATATCTATAACACTAAATTGAAATACTAAATTGACACCGAGACTCAATCATATATCTATAACACTAAATTGAAATTGGGTTACACTAACGCCTAGTGTCAATTTTCATACATAATTTATGGGATTTGAAAGTTTATTTCTACACGTTTTTTTCTAATCCACGTAAAACGAACATTTTTGTTGTTTCGTGTGTCAGAAACCTACTTAAAATGCATTAATGAGAGAGAGAGATTAGAGTGATTCAGGAATATGGATAATAATTCAATACCCTTTTGTGGAAAACTAGTTTTTCTACAGAATTTATAAATATTTTTTTTAATATTAGAAACTGGAACTTTAGTACTTAAACCTCGAAAACATAAATAATAATTGAAAAAATGAAGTAGAGGAGAGAGATAAGAGTAGGTGAAGGGGGTAGCATGCGTATTCCTCCTTGAATTCTTCTCTTTCTCGTGTTGATTGACCTATACATACCTACGTACATTAGGTATGTGTATGTGTATGTGTATGTGTGTGTATATATATATATATATATATATATATATAGCTTTGGAAATTCCAGTTCATGAATCAAAACACGTAATATGTTTGAATGCAGGCTGCTTATGTAACTCAAAAATCACATTAACAAGACAAACTCATGAAACTGATGACAGTTAAAAGAAAGATTTTACTGGTACTGAAAAAATTGAAGTGATGAACCTTGTCTTGTATTCTAATTCTATCAACTGTAACGCACAGCTTTGGCGGTAATTGAAGACGTCCAATATGTCCTTAAATGCTAATTGTGGTCCAGTTGGCGGACACCATATTCTGTGTATTTCTATTTATACTTATTTTACATTCAATGAGACGTCAGTACTTGACTGCCTGATGGGCACGTGCGTTTTGTTCTTAATGGTCAATACACGAACGATGGTTAAACGTCAAATTTCTATTTTAGAGAGAGAGAGAGAGAGAGAGCGAGAGAGAGCGAGAGAGAGAGAGAGCTTGTTATTTCAGATGAAGGGGAGGTGGAAGCACAACAACTCTTAACTTTTTGAAACTTAAATATCATTTTTCTTTCTGGAAATAGCTGGAGTCAATCAAATGCTCCCCGGCTCGTTTTAACCTTTCAATAATCCGGGACGGGGAAAGAGTCGAGATGACTTAGTTGTCTTAAACGGGCCGAGTCAAATCCAAAATATGAGCAGGTTCTTTCAACTCGTTGGACTAATTCTTCTTCATTTTGTGGGCCGCGATCATGAAGGCCTACATGGGAGCCCAATCCACCTGGGTTGGGTTTCTCCAATAATGGCCCAAACTCCCCCTCCATTAATGGCCCCAATCCCATTGTTCTCGACATTTGGGAATTCGTATTTTTAATATACTAATTTAAAATATAAATTAAATAAAGTTTTAATTGGCTTTGGACCAAAAACAAGGAATAGTAACAAGGCTTTCAAGTCCTAAGCTACGTTCTCTATAAAAACCATGAAGAATACCGACCCCGTTGGTCGGTCGATCCTTATCTTTCCATTCATCATCTTCTCCCCCGTTCTACGCTATATCGTAAACCACATTATGTGTGTTTCATTCGCGTTCTCGACTGAGAATTCCAATCTTCAGAAGATTCGCAATGAGTTTCTTCAAACTTTTTTGGCTTGTGGGGCTGCCTTCAAAATATTGACCTCCCTCCATTGGAGCACGGATCCATCCACCACCGCCTCTTTTGCCCAAAGCACCAAGCCCTCCAAACAATCAAATCCCAATTTAGGGGATAAAATTATTATCTTATAATATAAATAGCATCGAAAGTCATTTCATTTCACCCAAAACGGGTCGGTTTTGCCCGCGATTGAGGATAGTCCGATCAAGCATGTCCCACGCAGCATCATACTTCTTAAATTGACAAGCAAAAGCAGTACCACTGAGGATCATTTCGCCGAAATTCAAGGAGTCGAGGAAGTGGTGTTCCATCTTAGGGGGATTGTCCCAGACCATATATCTCAGAACACTATTCACGGTTTTGTTCTGAAAATCGGGCGAATTGCAAGCATCGGAGTGAAAATATCCCTCCTCGGGTAATACCACATTCGTAAAATACATCAGAAGGGTCGTCGGAAGATTATCCCAACCGAAAATGCAGAATTCCAAAAACGATCGACTAAGAATGACCCAAGGGGGGCCTGCAAATTAGAAAATCGACAACTGCCAAATCCTTCTTTCAACAAAACTGAGGAAATAGTAGTTGGAAAAATTGAGATTAGACTTTGCCTGTGAAAATTTTGAGAGCGTCGACAACAACAACAACAATGGGCTGAACCCTCTGAGATCTAAATCAAAACAACCACCCCAGATTTTGAATCAGCAAATTTGATCGAAAGAACAATCATAGAAAATGGCAAGCAATGGAGTTTCTAACAGATGTATTTTCATCTGTTAGATCTCTTCTAACAGATGAAAATACATGTGAGAGATCTGCAAGTAGATAACACACATTGAAAGTAAACATCAGAACGATATAAAAGTCCATTACAGAGCAAAGAAAGAAAATCCATTATCGACAAACTTGAGTTAAAGAAGACAATATCTGCCTCTTAGATAGAACTCATAAGAAGAATGGTTCATCTTTCAAAATAAGAACATGTTTCTGCACTAACCGAAGTGTAGATTAGATTTGACAACACAATGTTACTTTGCTGTGTCAAAGCAGATACTACTTTCAAAGATGATATTGATCCACTCTATTTCAAAACGCAGAAAGTTACTCAGATTGAATAAACTAATATGTTAGACCACCATTGTCAGATGTCTTTTAACTTTTACTGACTATTCTAGGGGATTTAAGTTGTGCAGGTATTCCCACTAAATCAACGTTCATCGACGTTTCCAAATGCCTGAATGGCAGGCACAGATTCAACCGCCATAGCCAGCTGTTGCCTTTCACAGTCGGAGGCGTCAGTCGTGAGATGTAAGAGACCTATTTCTAGGGTGTTATACTGCAAGCAATAGCTGGAAGATCTGATCCCCTTCACCACTTCCGTCGGAAATGTAGTTGGCAAAAGCGGGTGATAGTGCAATCCGTGATGAACTATCGAAGGAAAAGAGGCCTGGATGAACTGAAAACGGAATATGAGCAACAAGAGGAGCGCAGAGAGAGAACTACGGCGGAGAAGAGAGCGTAAACACCCATTTCTTCTCTGCACCCACGCGTTAATATTTTTCTTCGTCTTGCCGCGTATGAAAAAAATCAGCAATCACGGGAAAAAATTCCCTCGCCGTAGGAGAGCATGTGGGAATCGCACAAATCAGGAAATTTCTGTATCGGTACGGCTAAATTTTGGTTTTAATGGAGTTCAAAGACTCGAGTCAATGGCGGATCTTGATCTCACTCTCAATCTCTCCAATGTAAAATGGGGGGTTTATAGGCTTCTCAGGCAGAGAGATTTGTTGAAGATGGAAAAATGACGAAATTATTTGCTGAGAAATCAAAAATTGTCTTCAACTTTCTCGCTCGCTACTAAGAAAGAACCATCTACTACACAACATGACATTTCAACTTCAAAATAAAAAATTTTAATTTAGAGTTCCCAATGAATGAATGAATATAATAACATTTAATAATTCTTTATTCAATATATAAATTATAAAAATGGATCTGTTCGAATGACGGCCGATAAAGAAAAGGGTTCTCATTAATTTGTAATTTCTCCATAATATATTATCTTCATACTATGAAACATAAATAATAATCACTTCAATGTATAAAAGGCCGGAAGTTCCATATTTAACATGAAATTAGTATTATTGTAATTGAATTTTAAATTAACAAAGTCGGATATTAAAATAAGAAGAGACTTCAATAGCATGACACACACTACCACAAGAGTATTAAGAAACATTTTCATTTATACATTTCAAGTAAATAATTAAATTGGACACATTGATCACAATTTCATGAAATAATCGTAAAAAAATTAAATTAATCAAAAATTGTGTACAACATACTTGGAGACCGATGTTCTAACTTTCTACCATGAACCATTAATTAATTAATTCGTCGTTCACCCATGAGCCATGCTAACCCTATCAATGACAATATGACCTGTACTATTATTCAATCCGCAATTTCAAATAAATGACACTAGGGTTTCGAGAGGATGCTTGCTTCGCTTCAACTCAAGTCGAGCTAAAGTTACCGATCCACTCTCGACAGTTTCTTACAACCTTGCAAAGAGAAGGGTTTCAAATTACAAGAACTCGTATCATTGAAGCATCAACTTAGGGTTCTCATCACAAAGAAGAAGATATTTGCTGCGTCCGCAGAGCGTCACTTCCACAACTTTCAAAAGGGTCTGTTCACTTTGACCTGCAACACAAATGGGTTAGAAAAATATTGATTGCTATTAAGATAATTTGAAAAAGAAAGAGTTGGGAGACTGAGGGAGCTCCCTTCAGTCCAAGAAGTGCCAGCCATTACCGAACTAGACTCCTGCTTCGCTAAATCAGAAAATCACCATTGTTGATGAGCTTTTGAGCTAGCGAGTCAGCAGCTTAGTCTCGGTTCTTTAGCTGTCTCAGACTGGACTGAAAAGAGCTCCCCTTCTTCATTTTTCATAACTCCGTAGTTCGAAAGAGAACAAGCATCAGAAGAGAAACACACAACCCACATCACAACGTCAGAAAAATGAAGGGTCTCGCAAACTAACATCACTAAATCGTGCCATCTATTAAGAACAATCAGACCAAAAATCGTTTAGTCGTTCTAAAAACACAGATCACATATAAATAAACGTCATTAACGTAGGAAAGATGAAGCCATTATAAGGAAATTAGTATTCTAGTCTTGCCAGTCAGCACATAATCTCGAAGAGTAGATAAAGAGTGTGCATAAAAGGAAGAGTAAGAGTGGTAAAATGGTTGGTACGAGGAAAGAATGAGGGCGAGTGAATATATATAAAGGCAGGTCGGGGAGATAATATAGTACGTATTGAATAATATTTAATATTTATAAGATAATAATACTGCAAGCTTTCAAATTGAGTAGACAAGTCTCTACTTTTCGTACTCTGTTAGAAATCATATCAAACAGCTGGACAGTTCAAAATTATTCTTTGGTGACCTGCGAGATTGATTGAAGATCATAGAGGCTAGAGGAGCTAGGTTCAATTTCCCCATCACATTTCTTTGTGATGTTAAATCAGACGTATGATAATAAAACTCTTCCTTCAATGACTTGCTTGGGGTAGAATATGAGTTTCGCTGGCCGGCCTCAAAACGCGACGCATAATAATATCACGAACCACGATTTAGAAACATGTCGTGTTTATTTTGTACATTAAATTTTCTTTTTTTTTTTTACTTTCTTTCCATTGTATTTTCCAAACTTATTTTAAAGACATGTTTGAAGAACAAGCTAGACAAGCATTGCATCGGGGTTTTATTTTTCATTAAGTGTGGAATATTTTCATCTTTAATGAGCATTTTTTTTGGCTCCTTTTTTTGTGCCTTGTTAAATTATTTCTTGGCTTTTTTCTTAGTAACAAAATTTCAAAAATTGGGTTTCCTTGAGATTTGCTTCCTCATTACTCAATAATTCTTAATAATCCAAGATTATGAAGTGATCAAGCTCTGACATATTTGAATGTCATTAGGGTTTATTTAGGATCAACAGCTTAAATAATTAATAGAATATGTTTAGCCAGTTTAACATTGGGGAGACACTTGCATACAGAACAAAGGGGCTCGTGATGTCTACATGGGTTTTTGTTACCCCCTTTTCCTTTGTATGAATCAAACCAATTCAAGTTGCAGACGCTATCTCTGCTTGTTTTTTCCCATCATTTTCTACTTCGTTTTCTCAGGGAAAAAATGAAAGAATCTCGTAAACTTTCACCTGTACCAGAAAGACAAAGTTAGATAAACCTACCTCCATCCTCATCTTCCTGCCAGTAGAAGAAGATGACAAATTCAAAGCTTGCTTTAGTTTCCATGGTTCAGTCAATTTCAAACTGCTTCGCAAGAAACAATTACAATTTCTTGATATTTCTGCGTTTGAGAATGACGTCTGGTTTTCAATATTGTAAAAAAAAAAAAAACCAAAAAAGAAAAGAAAATAGTTTAATTAATGAAAGTCATCTCCCATCCTCCAGTTGAATCCAAACCAACTCCGAGCTGGTTCTGGGTCAGATTTGGATTTCCATCACATTCAAACTAGTTTCCCACAAAACCCATTCAGTTTCTTTCTTTTGAAATGCTAAAACTGGGTTGTAAGTCTTGGAACGTCGAAAAAGTGGAGAGCAAATCTGGAAAAAAAGGACAACGTAACATCAAACTAATGAACAACTGCAAAAGAGTGGTACGTTCTGGGGAGGGTTCGTCCTTTGGATGTAAATGACTCGTGGTGACTCAGTCGATTTCATGGGTTTAAGATTTGCGAAAACACTAAGAATCCTACCCAGAATCTTACATCACATAACCAAATCCATCTGACTTGTCATTTCACCTATTTCCTGTGAGCTTTGTCTTCTTCTCACTCTCGTCCCTAGCCCTAGCACCAAGTTTAACCTAGAAAAGAGGAAGACGTGGTGCGATTAGCAGACAGAACCCAGGTCCGGCCAGAGCGAAAAAGAAGTTCAGGCATACTGAGAGCGGGAAGAAGGACGAGTTCAAGAGATTGCTAGATTTGTAGCATGACACACCTGAGATGGATGAATCTATATACTGATCACGAAATAATTAGAGAGTGCGCACAAATAATACTTCAGCGTATAAAGGAACTAAAATACCAATACAAAATATGTACCCGAAAAGAATATCTACCGGAAGAGAATATAAAGTGAGTGACAGACTCTCGTAATATGGTCTTGTTTATGTGAAAACGAGTCTTAAAACTATGAGCAGTGAAAATGCTGCGAATGAATTTAAATTTGCTTTTTGTTCAACTTTTTTACATAAAAAAAAAAAACCGAAATCGGTTCAACAGAACCGACACCGGCTTTCAACTTTTCGAAGCCCTCATGTGATGACTCATTTTTGAAAATGCCTCGACCCTCCTCGCTGTTCCCCTTTTGAGGAACTAGGTTTTCTTCTGACCTTCGCTCATGGCGCCGAAACGTCCATCTCCATTGGATGACCCCCCTGCTGGTTCTTCTTCTGAGGAAGAAGACACTACTTCTGGAGACGAAGAAGATGTATCCAAAGAAGGATCTTCTTCCGAAGAGGATGAGGAAGAAGAAAAGGCAGACTCCAAGCCGGAAAAGTCTGCACCTCTACCTTCTGCTACTGCTACTGATAAAAAAGTAACTACTAAGAAACAAGATCCTCCGATGATCTTGCAGGCGCAACAATCGTCATCGGAGTCTGAATCTGGATCTGGATCTGGATCTGGATCTGAGTCTGAATCAGATCCTGAGGCAGGGAAAATCGTCATGCCAATTGCCTCGAAGCCGATGCAAGAGACTCCTAAGCGACAAAAGCTGCGGCAGAAGGCGGATATGGCGGTGAGGTCGTCAGTGAAGAGGCCGAGTCAGAGGGCCAGGGAAACGAAGCGAGCGAAAAAGGGCACTGAGGCCCTTTTTAATGATGGAGCTGTTGCAGAACTCGACTTGAAGAAGACCGGGGATGAAAGTAAGAAGCTTTTTCAGAGACTATGGAGCGAGGAGGACGAGATAGTAATTTTGAAGGGTATCAGTGACTACAGGGCAAAGAAAGGGTTTGAACCTCCAGCGGATACGAACGATTTTCACGATTTCATCAGGAAATATCTCCATGTAGATGTTTCGACGCCACAGCTAAGAGACAAGGTTCGGAGACTGAAGAAGAAGTACAGAAACAACGTGAGAAGAGCGAAGAAAGGAGAAGATCCTACATTTACAAAGCCTCATGAGCAGAAAGCTTTTGAATTGGCGAAAAAGGTTTGGGGCAATGGGGTTGAAACTCCACTTCCCAAGCAGCCTATGTTCAATGGGACCCCTAGAAAGAGTCAGAGAGCAAGTAGCAGCATGTCATCGAGGGAAGAACTACTTGGGATGCCGGAAAATGTCAAAGAGAAGGATAAGATGCATGCTGATGGAAACCTGGCCTCATCTGAATGCTTGAACGAGCTTCTTCATTTCAATAAAAATCGGGGAGTGGTAGGACTTACGGAAAGTGTGGTGAAGCAGGGGTTGGAGTTGATTGAAGGGTCGAAGAAGGCAGAGTTAGACGAGCAGTGGGAAAAGTTGCACTTTGCTGAATTGGAGCTTTTTGTGAGGAGGACGGAGTTAGTAAGGGATCAAGCGAGGCTAATATTGGAGGCATACAAGACTTGCAACAACTGAGGGTGGGAACGGTAGATTCGAAAGTTGAAGGTAGGGATGAGACTCTTGGGTGGTGTTAATGATGTTATGTATGTTTAATTAGGTTTGATGTACTCTGGATTTCCAGAGTCGTTGAATATTCTCTGTTTGTGTGTGTTAATTTAGAGGAATTCTATCTTCCTAGACATGAACTTGCTAAATTTCAATCATCGCGTAGGAATAGTCTACTATTTTGGAATGTTGTGGTCACTAGTTGGATCTGTAACTGTTCTTGGAACAATCACGGGTGGAAAAAGGCGAGGATAGTAAGGTTTTGCCGTTTTGGATCATAGAATAGAAATTGTCGTGGGAGCCCTGCAGCTTGATTGTTGTCTTGGGATTTCCTCCTGTTTTCTTTTAAATGTTGCAGTGGTAGAGACTTGAGCCAGAAGGAAAAAGTTGTACACAGGCTCCCGTGTGGTGAGGCCGAATTTGCTCTAGCGGAGCTAAGCTATGCAAAGTTAAGGGAGACTAGTAGAGTATAAGTGTTCATTTATGAGTCGGTGAAGAATGGTAGTGTCAACTTTGTGATTTAAAATTGACTAAATTTACCCCAAGACTCCTACTTTGCTCACGAAGCAGTCTTTATTTCATAGATAACAACCCAGATTTTATTTAGCAGATAATTTGTCGCACACAACTTTTCAAACCATATTACAAACACAAATTATTTATTTATTTATTCGTTCAAGCACAGTTGCTCTCTATTGCTTGCAGAGATGGTCTTCGACGTCTCTAGTGAGGCCAACCAGTAAGTCGAGGTAGTGCTCAGGAGGAGGAACATCATCGCTCTGTTTCTCATAAACTATGCTGAGATTAGCCACAGACCCTCTGCCTTTTGGAGTGAACTTTAAAGATGCCCTATAGCTATCTCCTTTGTACTGTTTCAAGAAGTCTCCATCCAACCCCACCAGGGTCACTGTAGTATTCTCGTCATCATATTCGACTTTCTCCTTGAACACCTCTGCCTTCCCA
>CM039526.1:15288188-15302115 GCA_022433055.1 Begonia peltatifolia | reverse complement strand
AAGAGTTGAAAAATACAAAGAGAGGACTGAGTTCGACGATGAGAAGAAAACAGTGACACAGGTTGGAATCGACGGAGAAGTGATGGTAAATCATTACAAATACTGCAAGGCCATCTACGAAGTCATCCCCAAGGGACATTGCAGCATAGTTAAACTGAGGGTCGAGTATGAGAAGCATGACGACGACGCCCCTTGTCCTGAAAAGTATATTGACGCCATGATCGGTGTATCAAAGGGCGTTTCAGATCATCTCACCAAGGGTTAGAGAGAAGATGTGCTGTTATTGATAGTAATATTTGACAAAATAAAGTCGATCTCTGTGAGGATTGTTCATGTAATGCTTGTTGTGTGACTGATAATAATGTGTTCCTTTGAGTCAATTTGGTGAATTGAAAGTTAGCTATTTCTAGTGTAAGATTATGCCATAATAATAAAAGTTTCTAAGTGTTTTATTATATTTAGTATCGACACAAATTTATTATAAATTATTTATTTTTATCCGTCAATTTCAAGTTATAAAGCAAAAATAGAAACTTTTCAAATCAAACCCTAAATAGGAAGGAAAAATAGAAATTTAAAATTAAAAATTAATTAGAGTAGTAAACAAAAAAAAATCAATACACAAGAATTTACGTGTTTCGAAATAAATCGTCATATGTTCATGACTCAAAATTCTGGCACTGAATTTTATAAGAGAATTTACAAAACAGGTATATTTGTATATCACTCTGGATTACATTTCTCTTTATTTTATTTTTTCTCCCACTTACTTTTTTGTCTCTAGTTTGTCTCTATTTCTGTTGGCTCACTAACCTCTCTATTTATAGCAAAATAATATTTACCCTAAAAGGATTAAGAAATCATTAATTAAAAGAATTAGGAAACCGAACTAAAATGTTGAACTAATAATTAACACATGTATGTATATGCATCCTTATGTTGTAGAGATTTTCGGACTCTTCAACTATGACCTTAAATTATTGAGCTTTGAACAATGGTAGGCCCATTTGAATTAGAGATTTATTTTATGTTGAGTTATTGTATATTTATTTTAATTAATAATTTACTTTCTCAGTACTTTATATTATGTAAAACTAAGGGGCGAAATTTGATTTTTGGGCCAAGTCGGGTCGTTCCTCACTATCTATGGTCTCCTTTGGGGCGTGTCAGTATTTTCCATAGATATTGATATGATTTTCTCTTTTGATTTTGTTCTTCCTAAAATGAGCTAAATTTTTGTTATTGGATTAATATTTGAATTTGCATTAATTTTTTTTTTTTTTTTATCTTTTTCATTGTATTGATTCATATTGCGTTCGTTTGTTCTGTTTAATTTTTATGTTAATCCGATTATCTTGCCAATATGTAAATTAATCTAATAACGTGTATTGAATTTGTTATTTTATGCTTGAGTTAACTTCTTATAGACTTGATTCTATTAAGATAAATACTCGACAATCAAATCTATATTAGTATTCACTTTTCATATTTCGATCATGTAGTTGTAATTGCATTGAAAAATCATTGGTTGCTAATACAAATATAAAGTCGAGTACATAGCTACTTGTGAAGTTGCAAAAGAAATAATTTAGCTTTGAAAGTTCATGCCCACCGATCTGGAAGTGGTTACATATATGGATGTGTCTCTAGCAACGATTATCCATATGCCAATATAAAAGGACCAAGAAGTAAGAACGATCGAAATACGAGGTTAAACATAATATGGTGCAAATGAATAGACTTGCAAGAGTAGAGAAGAGCCTTGAGCTTTTTAAAATGAAAAATCAATGTTGAATATGAGATAATGGGGGTTGTGGTTTTTAACAATTAATTTAAGATATAATCCGTCACGTATTCAAATAAAAAGATACGAATGACACATTGTATTAGATATTGAAGCTTGCAGGTATCATAGTCGAAATGATGTTTATTCAAATTCAAACGATCACATGTTCAAATTAGAATACATATAAAATATTGAATACATTATTTATTCAACATTATTATCGTTGAATACATAATATATAGATGTATCTTATTTTATAATTTAAACAAATAGGGCATCAAAAATATTCTCCTCCCACCATCGACTATTAAATAACTCGATGCATCTGAGCATTGGTTTTTATTTTTTTTCAATTTGAGTGAGTTTTAAGCATCATTACAACTATCACTCGTGTTCTTCGTAGTTATCCAATCGCCCGTGACAATCAAGGTAAGTGATTAGGAGGAGAAAATCGTACTTCAAAGGAGTTTGAATTCTCAAGAATGATGAATATTGATGCCTTGGATTGATTATTAAAGTCCAAACTGAATTGGAAAATGTCTCATGACACAACTCAAGCCAAGTCATGGAAGTTGGCATATTGTACAAATTTTATGTATGCTCCTCCGTGACCAAAAGAAGATCAGTCATGGAGAAAACACACGTTGCCCATGTATTGTGTCTCCCCCTGTGATCGGGTTGACCATGGGGGGACAGGTTTAGGTTTACGTCCGAGATAGTCAATATTTCAAGGATTTGATTTTGAAAGTAATGTCATATTGTGGCGTACTTGTGGTATAATATTAAAAAAAATAACTTCACAATCATGATTAAATCTTGTGAGATGTGATTTGTCGACAGCATCGTTCAGCATCGGAATGCGACTTATGTCCCAGTTCAATAATTCGTCATTATTGCATGTGAATTGTATTTGGTGTGACAATAAAATAATTTGCCTAGTTTCCCACATCTGTTAGTCTTTTAGTTTTTCTTTTTAATTTCCAGTTTAATGATTTTGGTTTCTAATTTATAGAATTTAAAACATCTTAAGATCGACTGCGCGGATGAAGTGCGGAGCCTCCAGCCTTATTAACCAAAGTCGGATATCGAAAAAGAATGAATTATAGGAGAGACAATTTGGTTAGTAACTAATAATGTTAAGTTTAGTCTTTAATTTAACATTATATTTTATCTCCTAAGATGACATTAATAATTAACTTATGATAAATAACCTTACTCTTTCTTATTTTTATATTTTACATTAGTGCGAGTAGTTTTATTATTGTGCAGTAAAGATTTGAATATGTTGCAGATTTTTTTTTTTTTTTTTGTCGTCGATAAAATAGATTATTATATCAATCAATTATAAGTAATAAAGTAGTAAGGCACCCATGTCCACTTGTATGAGAACGTGGTACACGTTGATTTTTTATGATAAAATAATGGGCATAAAAGATAATTAATCCCCGCAAGAATAATGAGAATGGTTTTTTTTTTTAAAAACATTTAAAGTAATATTTACAACGATTCAAACTTTAAATTATAAAAAATGAGCAACTTAAACTTTGCCGGTTGGCCGGTTACTGTACACCGGTCGATCTGTCTATCTAGTGTCTACGTGACAATGGATGACCAATGCGATTGACCGGTCAGTGCCTATGATGATGAGACTGATCGATCGTTCTCCTCTCCTATTTTAGGAAAGGTTTTCTATTTTTTAATCAGTTCTCGAAAACTCTAAAACTTCTCCAATACTTTCTTGTTTCGGTGAAATTTCTCTTGGCTGACCGGTAATACAATGTATAAATTGTTATTTTTTGATAGTTTAAGATTTTATTAATTTTTTTTTATAAAGTAATCTTTATCGTTTAATACTTTTACAACTTCTTCATAGATTCATAATGAAATTTTATTGAAAAAAATTATGTGGTAATTTTGTAAACTATATAAAATTTATAATTTTATTTTAAAAAAAATTAATTTGGTCTTACTTATTTTGTTTAACTTATTCATAAGATCATTTAGCTCGCTGAGATTCAGCTACTAGTTGGCAAGTAGATGAGAGCTTACAAATCTGTCGACGTATTTGACATGAGTCATTTGATTTAGATGAGTCACGTTGATGTCAACGACATTTGAATGTTGAAAAGCAATAAGATGGCATCCACCTCTCGAGCTATGCCAATAGAAGAGGCCACATCGTTGCCATTGGGCTCCCAAGAGAGTAGTGGATGAGACAGGGTGCAGCAGATGTATCATGTAGTCACAAAAAAAAAAAAAACATAAATCTTGGGTAAGGCATAAGAAAATATCACTTCTTCATCGTTTGTCAAACTAAGGCATTAGAAAAATATCAAAATCACAAAAAGTGACAACATAAAATACACTAAAAAAATGTCATAGCAGCGGAGGGATAAAAAAGTTACACCCCGTTGTCAATTATTAAAGCACTACATTATAAAATAGTATCATTCACCAAATTAGATTGACATGCATCGGCTAATTTGTCTTCTACGTGAACCTAAGCAGGATTTGTTTATTCCCAGAGAAGGACAAATCTAATTGTTGACTTGGACTCTCTTTCTTATTTACCTTGTTGCATGTTTAAAGGACTAATATCAATGCAAAACTATTTCAAGTGTAACTTTACCAATTTGTCTCGTAAAAACAAGGACGATTCAAAATTTTGTTAATTTTGAGTATTCAGTACATACTAACGGGTTGAAATATCCAATATCGATTGAAAGAGTAGAAATTAAGTGTTTTATAAGTAGAATTTTTCTGTTAATCTAATACAATGCATTTTTGACTAACTACAAAATCAAATCCTATAGTAAGAATTCTGGCCTAAAACGAACAATATTGTAGTGAGAGTCTGAGAAAACTCTACAAGGTTATTATTATAAGTCTTTGTTTCGCTGATATGAATAAAAGTACCATAAAATGGCAGAAGATACACCATAATCACGTATATTTCATCAAAAACACAGTGCATGCAAACATTAGACGGCATGAAGGTGCTGAACAACAAAGCAGGGTCAAACCAAAGAAGAGTGGCTCATTAGTCTCGAGCTTATTGCGTTTTAAGGGTCGGGAGCAGAAGGGTAGTTCCATTTTTATGGCTTTACAAGATGGGCTTCGATGTCTTGAGTAAGCCAACCATTAAGCCAATGTACAACTCAGGATGAGGAGCATCGTCCCTCAGTTTCTCATAGACCAGAGTCAGTCCAGCCTTGCATCCACTTCCATCTGGAATGAAATGATACGTTCCTTTGAAAGCTCTTGTAGTTGTCAAAGACATGCCCTTCTACACCCCACTAGGGTTGTCGAACACTTCCTCCTTTCCCACTAATTTTCCAGCAAAATAACTCGTTATTGTATTAATATGGCCATAAAAATGATGATTAGTCTAAGTTTAATAGCTGAAAACCTTATCCACAGTATAATTCAGAGCCATGGGTCTCCCAGTCTCCCTTATGGACCTTCATGTCCTGAATCCACCCAGGAGAAGCAGTGGGAACGTGAAAGCGATGAGCTTTGTGTTGGAAAAAATAACGACTCTGAAATCCGGCAGGAACAAAAAACGATAGCAGATGCGATCTGAAAATTACCAGGAATATTTTTCCACGCCGTAAGATTATAACGGCCAAGAAGTAAGAGAAATAATAGAGAAAAATCAACACCGAGAATTTTACGTGGAAACTCAAATCGGGAAAAAACCACGGGGACCGAGTCCAGAAAGATCTCACTATGAAAAATAGGATTTACAATATTTTTCTAGATATTGAATAATATATAAAATACTCACTAAGAGAAATTACCACTCTTAGAACTCTTAATGTGCACAAAAGCACCACACCTATTTTTCTCTCAGTCTTTCTTTTCTCTCCCTCTAAAATAATTTTTACTATTTCTCTCCCTCTTCTCAGAAGTAATTTTCTTATTCTCTCTTGGATAGAAGAATTCATTTCTGTTCGGATGATTTTTCATTCCTCAATAACTGATAAAACATCATAAGAAAATATTTATGACGTGATTGAAATTTTCTCTGTCCCTCCTCGTTAAGGAGGACCCCACACTTTGAACATTTTGGACAACTTTTCTGCAGATTCTTTCAATGGTATTTCAGTCTCCCATTTGTAGACTAGACCAGCCATTTCTTCTTTCTTTCTTAGAGATTGCTTAGATAAATGCTACTTCGAATTTATGTACTATTAAATTAAAATCGTTCAATAATTGGAGGACTGAAGATTTGGAGTAAATATTTTAAACACGATCAAAATGATTCATTCCCTTCCAAGTTTAAATGATTTAATTTAACACCACAATGAAAATTCGTCTTAAATGGTACCTATTATTATATTTATTTGGCTTCAAAATTATATTAATCAAAGTATGCTAGAGCGTAAAGCTAAAATGATACATTCAATACTTAACAGTAGAAACGCATTCATTACACGAAAATCAAATACAAACATAACTTATAAGAACAAAGTACAATCAAACCAGATAAGAGTGGCTCGTTAGTCTCGAGCTTATTACATAATAATGGAAGAGAGGAGGGTTCCATTTTCATGGCTTAACAAGGTGGTTTTCAATGTCTTGGGTGAGGCCGACCATTAGGTCAAGATAAACCTCAGGATGAGGAGAATCATCCTTCAGTTTCTCATATATCAGAGTAAGTCTGGCCTTGGATCTACTTCCATCTGGAATGAAATGATATGTTCCTTGAAAGCTCTTGTAGCGGTCAAAAACATGACCTTCAACACCTACTAGGGTTGTGGAATAGTTGGCATCGTCAAACGCAACTTTCTCCTTGAACACTTCTGCCTTTCCCGCTAATTTTGCAGCAAAATAACTCATTGTTTTATTAATACAGCCATAAATATGATTATTTATCTAGACAAAAAACAGAAAATCTTACCCACGGTGTAATTCCAGATCCTGATAGAACCATGGCTTTCCCAGTCACCCTCGTGGACCTTCACGCCCTGAATCCACCCAGGAGAAGCAGTTGGAACGTGAGAGCAATGTTCTTTGAACAGTTTGTAGAACTTGTGAGCAGGTTCTTTCAAGGGTATCTCAGTCTCCCATTTGTAGACTAAACCAGCCATTTCTTCTTCTTTCTTAGAGGTTGCTTAGATAAATGCTACTTCTTTGGCCATGGCTATTATATAGACCTCCGATGGCTAACTGTATGATCATTTATACTAGTCAAAGAGTTAGGTGCGCTATTATTGAGTTAGGATCTGAGTAATTAAAGAGGTAGGCCCATCGTCTAATTGTTTAGACTGAAAAGGCTCCCTTTCTTATCCACTCTTCTTCGTCTGCCTCCTTGCCTTGAATAAGATCCTGAATTTGCGATTTTATGGGAAATTGAAACGACCCTTAACGTAACAAAATCTCATCCATGAAATCAACCCCATTTTCCAATCCTCTTTATTTGGATACCCTTTCTGTTTTTGCAAGATTGGCTCCCAAATTTGTTTGGTGAGGATTCACCTCTCCCGAAAACATAAAATGTTTCATTCAATCCACCCACATGTCTTAAATATACAAGACAAAATACTTAGTGACGCGTACTATTTTGTCTCATTTATTAGATTTTTCAAAAAGTTTCATTGTAAAGTATGAAGAAACTGAGAGAAAATTAAGATGCTAACAAATCTGATAATGGTGGTAAAGATGTTCTAAACATTTTTTATATACGAGACGTTATAATTTTTCGACCTTAAGTAAATGGGAATTGAATGAAAAAGAGCTGTTTTTTTTTTATTAACTTTTTATTTAGGAATTGTTGTTTTGATGAATGTTTGTTCTTCTTTCCCGAACTTCCTGAACCTAGTTCCTCCAAAAATTCTCTTCCTTCCCTCTTCTCTTCGCCTCTGCATATCAAAGATCAAGTTGTTGAGTTTCTCGTTGTCCCAGTATAATATTATTTACTTTTGACTGAAATTTAGTTAAATTTATTCTTGGAATTAATAAAAAATGTATTGTATTAGATTAATAAGATGAACTTTATTTATAAAAAAATTTAATTTTCACTCTATCAAACAATATAAGATTGTGCATACTCAGTAATATGTGCTGAATCCTCGCAATTAATAGAATTTTTTATCGTACTTGTTTGGGCGGACAAAATAGCCAAATCCAGCTGCAAGAGGGAGAGGGTTTAACTACTATTGGCCATCCTATTCTTACCAAACGCTCTTATTGGAGAATGAGTTTGATTTATTGAATTTCATCGCATTTTCTCCTTTTCAAATCACCAAATATCATATGTCAAGTTCTATGTCAACTATCAAATTAGATCAAGTACTAACTTGTCTCGAAATCCAAACATCTTTTACTGAATCCCAAGCACGGACACATGGTTGACCTTCCTCTAATAAATTTGAATTTCAAATAAAAAAAAACAATTGGTAGAAAAACTAAAGAATATACGGATGTCTACCTATTAATAATAGCACAGTAAGGGCTACCAATTGGCTCCGTTTCTACGTACACTAAGTCAACTCTTGTCTAATTAATTAAAAAATATTAAACAATAAAAAGAAGAAGAAAAATAAATAAAAAGAATGATTTACAAGAGTAAAGAAACAAGAAGTTAAAAGAAATACAAAATATGGGTTCACTCGTAATATTTTCATGATTCTCAATTAATCAAACTTTATATGTGATGATCCGAATGTGTACGTATGAACACGACTGCGGGGCAAAACTCGGGTTGCGGGGTAAACTTCAGGACACAACCCCAGTGTAGGCAAATTTCAAATTCAAGTATAGACAAATCTCGGGTCGTCAAAATCCTACATCGTTTGGGGAGATATATGAAAATAAAACATATATAAGGAAATCCTCCCAAGATAGTAAGATTCGTTTTGAAGCACAATTGACAACGGATCTCATAAGAACTCCGAAGTTATAAGTGTTCCGGTAAGAGCAGTACCATGTTGGATAACTGACTGGGAAGTCTTTACCAAACAAATTCATGAAGGGAAGATATTGGGGTCCGGTCCAATATCTAAAGCGGACATTATCTTACTGAAAAAAGAGGTCATTATAATATAAATATATATAAAATCATTGAGGTCAAAATCAATGTTGTAACGCTTTGTAAAATTTGTTAAAAGTAACCTTATTGTTACAGAACTAAGTAAAAAATCCCCTTAGAACCTTTTAGAGGATGACAAGCGAACCTCTAATTCGGCAAACAAAATGGGTTTCTATATTCAATCCTAGAAACCCTAAAAAAACTTATTGACACATGTTAAGGACACACCATAAAGAAGAAACCATTAATGCCTTTTCCAAGTGATGGCTTGCATGTCTTCCATCATTCAATACCAACCACTATCCCTGGGGCTTGGTAACTAAGCCATGCTTGATGGGCTTGTATCCATTAGCATTAGTTGCCTTTGATCCACATCTCCTCGATCAACTTCAAAGCTATTTCTACTTGAAGGCTTTCATAATTTTCTTAGAGAATAGATCTTCTAATGTCGCAATGCAAGGCTTTGCTCCATGCAAGCATCCTTTTATTCGTGCAACTCAGTTCTTCTGCAACAACACCCTCAAGTGACATGCATTCTTCATCACTTGACCATTTGGTTTTGTACTAGGATTTAGCAATTACTTGGACAATTTGTGCATCTTTGTCTCAGCTCAATACTTATAAAACAAAGGGTGAATGTCAAAATAAATCTTGGAGTATTTTCAACATATATCTTAAATTTTTGCTTTCCACCTCTGATTTAATGCAGTTATCAACCGACACTCTCACCGTTGGGGGGTTTACGTGTTCTTTGCTGGTGGTTTGCCGAACGAGTAATTGAGACTAAGTCTGAAATACTCTATTACGAGGGCTGCCATACTCTTGATTTGGAAGCTGCAGAGCCAATGGATTTACCTATTTTTCCCCTGTTTTCTCCCCTGCAGAGTTTTTCACCCAAATAATTTTTAGGTCTTATGTACGATAAAATGAAGGCAACTGAAGAACGAAACCGCCGATTCTGAAAATGCATAAAGGTTTAAAGGATTTGACAGACAACCGAGTTCGATTTCTCGCTTAAATCCGGAAAATTATGTAAATAGAAGAAGCATATACCTCCGATCCTTGTTTAGTTCCTTCAGATTCATCAAACACATTTTTCTTTGATTTTCCTGCTGTTACGAACTGTTTTTCTTCATCTGCGCATCCTTCTCTCACAATCCTTTCATAACTTCTAAAATTCGAATTAAAAAAAAAAAAAAAAAAAACTTCTCATTTCAAACATTTTGCAATCCCAGCCCTAAATTTATTCGAACGCAAATCGGGCCTCGAGTATTGATTAGTCAATAAACTTGGCCGAGAAGAAGAGGCTCAGACGGACGAAGAAGCTTAATACGCGTAAAGCGGACTGAATTTCTCCTGTTATTCAAGCCCTCTTTCGAGGGCGAAAATGGCGGAAGAGAGGAGATGAGCTACGTGATGACCAGGGTTCTCTTTCTTTCCGTCAGTATGTTGTAAAACCAAGGTCGCTATCGCTTGGCATGCCCCACGTCTTCTGTTGGCACGTGCGGAATCCCGGGCATCATTTAAAGGACTCTCCAACGACAGTGGTGTGGGCTGATAATAAAAAATGTTAATGGATGAAATTATATCCGTTAAAAATACATCAGAATTTATTTTGAGGTAAAATATATTATTCGTAACTTAATTAACATCCAAAATTCTTTTGTAATCTAAAAAAATGTACCACTTGAAAAACTTGTTAAATTTGACAGATGTATGATGCCTGACTGTTCAATTAATTTATATTAACTCTTATTTTAATATGGTATTAAATTAGTCACTTAGCAAATATAATTTAGGATTGATATCGAAGAATTTAGCGAATTCCATGACACTGCAATATATTTTTCTCTCGCTAATCAATTTTAAGATTCATTGGGTTAAAAAAATTAAGGATAATAGTTGTGTCAATCTCTTAAATCCAGAGTCTAAAAATATATTTTATCTTAATTTTAGGGTGATTATCGATTTAAACTTTCTATTTTTGGAATACTTATCATTAATATCGTATACTTTAAATTTATTGAAGGATATATATAATTAGGTGTTGGGCAAGGATCAAAGAAAATCTTAGAATGGCATGCATGTAATTTAATTATGTATGGAGGATATTCTTACAATGTTTGTCAACGCCTTATATTCATTGCCAAGGCCGCCCGGCGTCCGCACTTCATGCTCATTCTCCGCCGTTCACACTTTAATACAAAGAGCGGAAACTAGAGAGAGAAAGCGATCTCTGGCTTTTAGGGCTAGAGAGTGAAAAGGAAGAGAGAAAGGGGAGGGGGGAAGAGGGAGAAACAGAGAGAATTTTTAAAAGCTGTAATCGAAGCGATTAACAATGGAAGACAATCTACTCGCTGTCAATTCGAACGCAAACGAAGAATTCCAGCCTGCCGCTGTTAAGCTTAACAATGGTGGAACTGACCATGGCTGGCACAAGGTTTCCTACGCGAAGCGCCAGAGAAAGCCAGTCAAGCCCTCGCAGGCTGCTTCTGGTTCTAGCAAGTTTGTTTCCAATGGTACGGTCTCTAATGGGGATAATGTTTTCCGATCACTAGAACAGCAGGCGGAGGACCGCCGCCGGAGAATTGTCGAAGCGCAGAAGGCTATTGATGTTTCCGATGGAATTTATCCGGTGAAATCGCAGATCCGATCTGATGATGAAGGTGCGCAGGATAGCGATGAAGAAGCTGCCGCCGCTACTGGGAAGACAGAGGAGGCGAAGAAGGTGAAGCCGAAGAAGGTGAAGAAGCCTAAGGTTACGGTGGCTGAGGCTGCGGCTAAGATAGATGCGGACAATTTATCTGTATTTCTCGCAAATATATCGGTGAGATCAGTGGTCCATTACATCATGCATTTTATGTCTAATCTACATTGATATGTCAATTTAAGGAAAAAATTTGATTTTTTTATTTTCTTGTTTTGATTTCCTGGTGAATTGTATAGGCTTTGTATGTAACACAGCCGGAGTTTCAGCTGATGCGTTTTGCCGATTATTTTGGAAGTGCATTTTCAGATGTCGCAGCATCTCAATTCCCGTGGTTGAAGATGTTCAAGGACTCTACCGTGGCAAAGCTAGTTGATGTGAGTTTAATTGTACATTTGGGATTATCTCTTAGATTCATTTGCATTTTGGATGAATTTCATTGCAAGGCTGATGGGCGAATATTTCTTGAACAGATTCCTCTTAGTCATCTTTCTGAAGCTGTTTGTAAGACATCAGTTGAGTGGCTCAGTAAACATTCTCTTGAGGCACTTAGCTCTTTTGTATTGTGGTCCTTAGATCGTATTTTAACTGACTTGGCAAGCCAGCAATCTAATGCCAAGGGCACTAAAAAAGTTGTGAAACAAGTATCCTCAAAATCTCAGGTAATTAATCCATGAATGCTGGATTTCCTTCTCCTAATTGTTTTACCTAGCAATCTTGTCTCATAATTTTTTACAGTGCCATCAGCTGTGGGGGTTATATAATTGCGTGTTTCCTAGTCATATTCTCCTTTGTTACTTTATTGATCAAAGAACTTGTCGATGCAGTGTTTGACTGTTGTTTGTCTGTTTGGATAATGCTTCATTTTTTTCTAACATGGTCAGAGGCTTGTAATGTAATTATGAGATATAGCGAAAAATGGGATGGAATAATTCAGATATGAAACTCCATTGAATTATTTAAAGGATTATATAATTATGTATGCTCAGAGTTATTGTTAGCATTTATCTGTCATATGTTTTTTTTCTCTAACGTTAAATTGCCATTTGATAATACGACATCTTATTATACTATGAGGAAAAATGGTCTCATGAGGGATTATCATGTAAGTATACTACATTGTTCTTATAGCTACCTTGCTGAATTTCACTTGCTCGATGTGGAAAAAACCCATTATTACAGCTAGGATATCTGGGTAGATTTACATGATTGAGGAATAAAAAAGGGATAGGATAGGGATGAATACCTGGTTGGGGGGAATTTGTGTGTGAAAAGGGGCTGAAGCCAAGGGCCTGAAGTCCGGGGGAAGGCTATGCATTCTTTCTCTGATTTTCTTTTATTAGGGGGAGAGCTAACAAGCCTCTTTAATGTCTGTTGTCATCTTATTTTCTTCCTCTGAATTAGAAGTTGACTTAATACTATTAGAGTTTATCATGTTCGTGAAAGAGGTCTTTGGTCGACCTCAAGTTTTTATATGTTCTTGTTTACATCTATTATATGCCATTACTTATCGCTTTAAAATGATTGTGCACCATAAGCAATTTAGTTTATCATTTTACTACTGAAGGACTTGATATCCTATCCTTTTCAGTTTATTTTTGACGTTTTGGCTCAGCTTGGAATAGGATTTATGTCAGTTTCCCTTGGAGACTTGGATATAAAGAGCTAAGAACGCTAATAGGATATTTGTTTAATTGAGTAAACAATCAGAGGAAGTGTTTTTTCTTTGTCAGGGATCTCACTAGACATGTTTAACGAGCGAGCTGGCTCGCCAACTCGCCCGCTCGGCTCGCTACAGTGGCGAGCTGAGTCGGCTCGACTCGCTACTGTAGCGAGCCGAGCTTAGCCCGGTTTCACGAGACGGGTCGAGCCGAGCTTACACGTTGGACTCGCGAGCCCGCCAGAGACCGAGCCAAACGAGCGAGTCAACGAGCCAGTTCGTTGGCTCGGCAGGTCAGGCTCGCGAGCCAACCCGCACCTCCACTCCCCTGGCGGCCGGAACCAACGGTGTGTCGAGGAGAACGATGCGTCACCCCTCATCGCCCAAAGAGGGGCGACGTATCGCCCCATTCTCGGTGATGCAAATCGCGTATTATATCGCCCCATACATCGCTCCACTTATTAGAGTGGGGCGATGCTTACTAGAGTGGGGCGATTGATCGCCCTACTTTGCTGAAGTGGGGCGATACATCGCTCCAAGGGTGATTGATCGCCCCATTTGCTGGGTGGGCAACTGGGTGGGACGATTGGGGCGATTGATCGCCCCATTTATTGGTGGGCAATTGGGTGGGGCGATTGATCGCCCCACTTCCACTTGCAAGCACTGTTCACGTGAACAGTGTAAGACTATTCACGTGAACAGTGCATGAACAGTGCAGATACTGTTCATGTGAACAGTGCA
>CM039526.1:15207841-15288178 GCA_022433055.1 Begonia peltatifolia | reverse complement strand
GTGAACAGTGCATGAACAGTGCAGATACTGTTCATGTGAACAGTGCATGAACAGTATCTGGTACTGTTCACGTTAATAATAAAAAAAATATTTTTTTGAGTTTAAATGACAATTTAAATAAATGACTCTCTACGAATATAAACGTTTCCGCTACAAATTTAAATGATTTAAAAAATGTATTGATTTAAAGATAATAATCTATAGAAAAGTAAGTGAGTCACAGTCTGAGGGTTCTACGATTTTTGGGTCATAACAAATTTTTACTGAGAAAACATTATGTTTTTTGCTATAAAACATCACCTTGCTTGCCGTTTGAATTAGGCGACTCTGGGACTGAATCAAGTGATGATCACGGTGTTATATTTATTCATTGTTTCTTTTGATTGGTGATTTTTGGTATATCATTGTGAAAATTAAATGTTTGATAGTTTTTTAAGGTTTTATGTAGTTTTGATTTTTCTTATGACTAGTTCTAGTGTTAGTGTTCGAAGGGAAAGAACAAAGACATCTGATGTTTAGAATTATTTTAATATTGTTAACGATGGCGATGATAAAAATTCCAGAGTTAAATGTAATCACTGTGGAAATTAGTGGATAGCGAGAACATCTAATTCTTCTAATTATGTTTGATTATTTTCTACTTTAATTTTTATTTAATTACATTATGTCATATATTATTTATTTGTTTTTATCTTTTCTTGTGATTTTGATTTTGATATTTTATATCTAACTTGTTATGCGTTACAAAAAAAAAATTTAACTAGTAATTACCAGACAAGTTTAGAAAGAGAAAAAAAACGAGAGGACCAGAACCGAGACCAGAAATCTGGTCTGGTTCTGAAAACATTTTTGGGTTTATTGATACAAAAATTTAAAAATCGAATTTTAGTAGTCCGGTTCTAATCTTTCTAAAATGCGGATCGTCCCGACTACTATCACCCCTAAGAAATAACGATTCGAATAATCCGAGTTGTTTTTATCATTCACTGATAGTAAAGTGTTTGAAAAACTTATATTATATTAATATAAGTTGAAAATATTTACATACAATCACCTCATTAGGCTCGGCTCGTTAAACTCGTTGGACCGGCTCGACTCGGCTCGTTAGGCTCGGCAGGCTCGTTAGGCTCGGCAGGCTCGGTGAGCCAAACCTTTTCAGGCTCGGCTCGCTCGTTTAACACCTTTAGATCTCACTCTATTGGCTATTAAGATAAAAGAAGTTAAGCAAAGTATCTTTGAATTTTCTCCCTCAAACTTCGTGGATTCCCTCTAACAACTTGTGCCAGCATTGTTTTTTCTCTGTTGATTTTCATATTGTCATGAAATTGCAACTGTTTTGCTCAGTTCTTTTTTGAGGTATTTTGTCAGCCTTGAACATGACAAGATAATTTTAAGGTCGTACCTTTCTGCTTCTGACACATATCATGCCATAACAGGTTGCGATATTTGCGGTTGTGGCAATGGTACTGCGAAGGAAACCTGATGTGTTAATTAATCTATTGCCAACATTAAGGGAAAATCCAAAATATCAAGGGCAGGATAAGCTTCTTGTTGCTATATGGATGTCAGTTCAGGTACATTTGATTGTATATTATCTGCTTGTCTATTGAAGTATACTGTTTTTGTTTAATAGCTTGTATGCAAGACTTAAACTTCTTTATGCAGGCTAGTCAAGGGGACTTGGCTGTTGGGTTATATGTGTGGTCGCACTACTTCTTGCCTATAGTTGGTGGTAAATCGTGTAATCCACTGTCAAGGGATCTAGTTTTGCAACTTGTGGAGAGGTGTGAATGCAACCATTTCTCCCAAGTTTTTAGTTTTCTTTTATTCTCGTTGCCTTGCATGGTTTTAAAATTTTATGTATTTTATTGTAGAATTTTATCTGCACCAAAAGCCCGTACTATTTTAGTAAATGGTGCTGTAAGGAAAGGGGAACGTTTGATCCCACCTTCTGCATTGGAGACACTAATGCGTGCTACCTTCCCTATTGCTTCAGCCAGAGTTAAGGTAATTGTAGTCAAGGGAATTATAGTTATTGCTCATATCTATAATGTGAAGATGAAGTAATCTCATAAGTTTTGATTAAATGCAGGCGACTGAAAGGTTTGAGACCATCTATCCCACTTTACAGGAGGTTGCCCTAGCTGGCTCCTCAGGAAGCAAAGCAATGAAGCAAGTTTCTCAGCAGATTTTTCATTTTAGTATTAAAGCAGCTGGAGAAAGTATGGATTCCTGAACTTGTTGTCTTTTCAATTTCCATACTTTCTCGAATTCAGACAATGTGAGATGTAAATTTAAACAACCCTATTAAACAGGCACTCCTGAGTTATCAAGACAAGCAACTAACCTTGTCATTTGGTGTTTGACCCAAAATATGGATTGTTGCAAGCAGTGGGTGAGCTTTCCACCATTGTTTCTGTACTTTTCTTTCGTTACTCACTCCAGTAATGTAAATGCTCCAGATTTCATAATTTTAATCCCCATCTGGGCTTAAGCAGGACCAGGTTTATGTGGATAACATAGAAGCAAGTCTCGTGGTTCTTAAACAGCTTAGAGCTGAATGGAAGGAGATTTCTACAAAACTTCTTCCGTTTGACCGTCTGAGGGAAACTCTTAAAAATTTTAGGCTCAAGGTATTTTGCAAATGCCTTTTTCGTAATCTTCTTAACATGAAAAATACCATTACATAGGAAAAAAAAACAATCTGACGGCATCTTTCAATTTTATCATATCTTAATTGCCTGTGTTAAATTTCTCATCATTTTGTGTTTTGGTTACAGAATGAAAATGCATTGGCTAAAGGTGCGGATGCTCCTCACCACACAACCTTTCAGGAGGCAGACAAACATGCTAAGGTGATATTGGGAAGACTGTCTCGTGGAGTTGGGTGCGTAAAAGGCGTGGCTCTTGCCGCTGTTGCCGTGGCCATTGGAGCAGTTATCTTATCCCAAAATATGGAGTCATGGGATTTGAAGAAATTCTTTGATGTTTTGCAAAATCCTTTCTAAGAAAGAGGCTCAACATAAGTAGCCTGTATTGCAAAGCATCAAGCTGCTCTTTTCTCGTTTTGGTGCAGCAATCCAATTTGGCTGGTAAAAAATCCGAGTATGTGTGACTTATCATACGTATCTGTTTTCGGCAGGTTATAGAAGTGATGATAGATTTAAGTTAAATACTTTATTTAATGTTTAATCTGGTTTTATAGTCATTTTAGGACACTTTTTATCTGCCATATTTTCAGTTTGATCTTAGGTTCTTTATTACTTTCTGATACCCAAAGCAAGGTCTTTTTAACTTGAAAGGAATTGAAAGAGACGGTCCACCAAAATTTTGTGAAGAATGTGTTAAATGGTGAAAACAATTCACTTTCCAATCAATTTATTTGCTTTTCTGATCATATTCAATTGCCAGATTCTAGAATTTTATAAACGTGAATTAACTGTTTGATGTGATATCCTCCTCACCGTATGAAACTACACTTCGAATAAAGAGAAAGAATGTCATTCCTCTGGCTACAATCATGTCATTCTTCGTCAGCTTTACATTTGAACTCTTCTAAAGTAACTTGCAGCTCTAATGTCAATGAATTTGCATTGTGTCATTTCTGGTCTTCAAGGTACCACATTTCTCCTAATTTCTTGTACTTATCTTCGTGGCTTTTTAAAAATGTGCTCACAAGTAATTCTTCTTTGATGAGCTATACAAGATTTAATCAACAACACATTGAATTGCACTGGTATAAGAGGAATATACCTAGAACTTCATCCATCTTTCTTTGAGTTTTGGCAAGTGAGCCCAATTTGAAGGGAAACTCAGTCCCAACAAATCAAAACCATAGAAGATGATTAATATAACTTTCCAGTGTTGGTTTTGGTCTTGTTTCTTTTGTGGGGTTCTTATTGATGGCAAGCTCACCCATGCACGTACTCCTTGCAAGAGGAAATATTCTATTTTTGCATTCTTCTCTTCAACAAGATCTACCATCTTGTTGAATTTGTTACCTTGCAAAAGGGTCTTGCTATATAGAAAAACTCGGGTGAAGAAGACTTTTTCATGAAAGAAGAGAAAATTGAGAAGAAAAATATAGAGGCTCCCTAGGCCTATAATGACATACAGAACAATACACCATCGAAACGCAGATTGATAAAGGTTTAGAGACGACTAATCTCGGAGGGAAAAATAGCAGTCTTAGTTTTTCAGACATCAATGGCAAAAGCCGAGTAGTAAAATTCGTTTTTCTGCAATTAGGTATATATGTTTTAATTTCAATTTCTAAATCGTGTTTAGACCGTGTAAGGATTCTATATTAAACTCACTATCGAAGAGAATTTAGAATCCTAGAACTCAACAAAACTCAAATCAAACTTATTTAGTTGAAGATACGATCAACAATTATCAGCAATGAAAATTTTATTCCATATCTAAAAAGTTAAGTTTGCATGAACAGACTGAGAAATAGAGTGAACATGAGCCAAAATCTACCGACCATTTTGAACGACAATCAATAATACCAGTAGACCATTAAGTCAAACCTAAACATTGTCGAACTTTGTTAAGAACTTATTGTTTAGTGAGAAGAAATTTTCAGAGTCAGTGACCTGTTGAACCAGGATTTCCATTTCACACACCCTTTTGTCATGGCTTCTATTGACTTCCCATCTTCATCCGCTTCCATTGCTTGAGGCCTCTTGTGCAGCATGAAATTCCGAATTCCTTGCGACCCAATTCGATCCCACGGATTCAGAGCTGCTCAGAATTCAAAATGAAATCGATACCCAATGAAGAATTTAGAGAAATCAAAAGAATTAGTCATAGACAATGAAATTTTAAGCTGGTTTTGTGTTCTACAGCATAAAAAACACCGCTCTTTCAACCATGCACAAAATATACCGGTACGCTGCAGAAAAATTATCAAAGCAATTGGATCGAAGATAAAATATAATATTGAGGATTTGAGAAGTGTTACCATCTGATCCACCATTTGAGCAGTACAGAAGAAATTCATCAGGATTTAATCCGATATTTGGAAGCCTCCCTTCCCGAGCATAGGATTGAAGTGCAGTATCAATAACAGCACCCACAAGATCATCCTCATTGACGATAAATCGAACTGGACCAGAACTTCCAATCACACTGACGCTAATCAACAGCCTGTTTCCCTTTGCATTCTGATTCTTCTTCCTCTTCGACACCATCTTCGCAACAGTTTGCAACTCTTGTCTCCAAAACGATAAGAATGGAGAAACACTGAAAATCAAAAGGAGATCATGGCAACTACTTGAAATTCCTCACTCTATATTTCACAAAACAACCAATCAAGAGATTACCAAAAAAAAAAAAACGGAAAGAGTAATTCTGCACTCTTCAATGTCCGAAAATGAATTCAAGGATCGAGGCCGAGGCAGCGATAGTACCAGACTTCTTTACAGAATCCCAACGCGAAAAATGAAGCAATGGCGCCCGCCTTGAAATCAAAAGGCAAGCGCAAGAGGCAACTAGAATCGGAGATTTCTTCCACCATTAACAACCCTTTCTGATTTCCTCTGACCTATTTCTGAATCTAAAAAGCGAACAGCGGAAATCCCAAGACAGAAGAGCGATCAGCAATGGCCCCAAGGTAGAAAGCAGCGAGCGTTGTGGCGAGTGGAGTCTGAGATGAAAGACAGGTATTTATAGAAGAGAGGAGAGAGACGATCGGCAAAGGAGAACATGGAAACAAAGGGTAAAAGGGTAATATTCAACACAATAATTTTTTTTTAAACAATTCAATTCAGGCCCCATAACTTTTTTGTTTTGCCAAATCAGATTCTATCAGACGTTCGTTTGCGATTCAAATATTTTTATTTAATTTTTTATTAAATTAATTATTTTTTATATTTTAAAATTTATAAAGTTATAAATTAATTTTAAAAAATAAAAAAAAAATATTCAATTTACTTGAAATTTTTACCACATATTTATTATACTATGAGAAGATAATTTGAAAATTTTTGTCATTTTCTAATACTTTTATGATTTATTATAATTATTTTATAAACTAATTAACTAAAATTATAATAAATTGTACAAGTATTAGAAAATTACAAAAATTTTTAAATTATCTTCTTATAATGTGTTGAATATGTGATAAAGACTTCAAATAAATTGAATATCTTTGTTTGTCGTGAACATGTAAGAGAACGGTCAGTTCAATTGGACTGGTCGTCCTCTCACGTTAAATAATAAATTAATTTTAAAAAAAATAACAAACGATACTCAATTAACTTGAAATTTATATTACATATTCAGCACATTATAAGAAGATAATTTGAAAATTTTCGTGATTTTGTAACACTTATACGATTTATTATAATTTTAGTTAATTAGTTTATAAAATAATTATAATAAATCACATAAGTATTAGAAAATCATGAAAATTTTCAGATTATATACCCATAATGTAGTAAAAATTTCAAATAAATTGAATATCGTTTGTTATTTTTTTAAAATTAATTTATAACTTTATAATTTTTAAATATAAAAAATAATAAATTTAACAAAAAATTAAACGAAAAGGTTTGAATTGCAAACGGCGTATACGATAGGGTCTGATTGGGCAAAACAAAAACGTTAGAGATCAAATGACAAATGACCCCATACAATAGGGTTTGAATTGAACTTTTACCTTTTTTTTTCATAAAAATGTTTTATAGTAAATTTAATTCTTAAAACATGTTTTAGTCACATAAATTATCTAAAATATTATATATGTTTTTTATTATCTTTTGTGACATTGTTAAATGTCGATACTTTATTATTGTATGAATTAATTATTTTTAATTGAATATTTATGACTAATAATATTGTTCATTGACATAATTTATCTATAAATTATGCACCTACTCGATTTTGCAATATTGTATTTATCTTCGATGACTATCAAAGTTTGGCAAGTTATATACTAAATTGCATTGACTAAGGTTTTTCGCCCCCCGATCGGTAGCAAACTGATAAATCTGACCCTCGATCGATCTGAAGGAATGAGGTATAAGATGGTTAGCCGAGAAGAGTCTTGAACTAATCGTAAATTAAATTAGATTTATAATTTTAAAAGAAGTAGTATTTTCTTACAAAATTAAATTTATGAAGAAAAATACAATAAAGTTGGGAATAAATTAAAATAGACAGAGGACAAAAGGAAGAAGATGATGCTCGATTCTATTTGTTTAGTTCTTTAAGCATTGGATCCTTCTTTGCCTTTCTTCTTTCTAGGTTTGACCCAAATTCAGGCCATTCATTTCAAAGAATTCGTCATCTTTTTTAGTACCAAAAGTTACTATAATAATTCTACATAAATAAATGGAATTAGGTTACTATATAATATAATATATTTATTAAACATATTGTTTATATGCCGAATGCTCGTTGTATATCATCTTATTATATGCATACCTGATCAAATTTTCGGGTTGGATGGTTACAAGGATTGTAATAAAAAAGATTACTGAATTTAGCGTTCGAAGTGGTACTTTTCGGAGTTGCCTTTCGAAGTCTTGGCTCTTGAAAAATTTGACCTAAACCTCTCTAAATTAGTCATATATAGTGTATTTTTAATGATTTTTACAAACAGTTGCACATCGAGATAAATATGTTGTGATTTCTTTACGAAAATATAATCAAAAAGTGAAAATAGGGAAGAGCAATCTTTGATTTTTTTTTTTATGGTTATAATATGAATGTAGACGTAATTAATAGACTTTTGCTCGATCTTACTTTATACACTAACCAACTAAAATGTGGACGTTACAGTTAACTTTGGGTCTCATAATTTCATCAATTTGAAAAGTTGATTGTGGGTTACCTTTCAATACGAATGCCATGTGTTGTGGTCGAAAAATAAAAGATAAAAATCAAATAAAACATTAAATTATAAGTTGTTTTTCAATTTAAATACATAATTATTTTTTTTTTGTCAATTCAAACATCAAACTATCCACGGCAAATCGATCTAATTTGTTAAATAAACGTTAAAAAATTACACATGTCATGCACACTTTCCTTTGTGTTGCTTTAACGCCCTTCTCCCCCGACCTTCATTCTTCACTTTCTTCCCTCTATTTTCAAACTTTCATGAAACAATCTTTTTCATCTTCTGCTACTACAAACTCCAACAGAGACATTTTTTATCGTATCCATTTGAGGAAAGCTTATGCAAAAATGGAGAATCTATTTCGTTCTATCAATAGAGATAATTTCTTTTGTCGTCACTACATTTGGGTGAACGGTCTAGTTACGCAACGGGATGCGGAAAGGAAAAGAAAAATATGATTTCAAAAGAAACCAAGTTTAGAAAAGTCTGTGAATAATTCAATAATTTGAAAATAAGAGTACAATAGAAATAAATAGTCTAAACGTTTTAAGAAACATAATAAAAATTAATAAATACATAAAATGATTTCTAAAATGAAAGATATCTCTTTGCTTGAGAAATTGAGGGTCAAAATGATTGATTTTGGGCCTAAGAATGGTCGATAATGGATAAACCCCATAATAAGTTGTGGGCCTCTATGATAGCTTCAACTAGATATATTATAACAGAAATTCTAATATATGTAGTGAAAGTTATGGCTTTCTGAAGCCCAATAAATCAATTTGCATATGTGATGGCTGCAGTCGCAATCCCAAATCGCTTGGAGAAAAAATGTAAATGAAACGTATACGCAAGAAAACTCTCCCAAGATAGTAAGACGCGTTTTCGGGGTAAACTTGACAGCGAATCTCATAAGAACTTCGTAGTTAAGAGTGATTCGGCAAGGGCAGTATTAAGTTGGGTGATCGACTAAGAAGTCTTTGTTGAAAACAAATCTGTGAGAACCGAGGGTTGCCCAAAGCGGATAATATCTTATTGGGGAAGAAAGAGTTCGTTACAAATAGTATCAGAGGCTGTGCTCAACATGTAGCCGACAGGGACATTGGCCCCCGGTGTGGGGAGGGGGGGGGGGGAGAGAGGTGTTTTGTGATGGCTGCGGGCGCAATCCCACATCGCTTGGAGGAAAAATATGGATGAAACATATATAAGGAAACCCTCCCAAGATAGTAAGACGTGTTTTTGAGAAAAATTTGATAACGGATCCCATAAGAATTCCATAGTTAAGAGGGTTCCGGCGAGAACAGTACCAGGTTGGGTGATCGACTCCAAAACGCTTGTTGAAAATAAATTCATGAGGACCAATAGTTGTCCAAAGCGGACAATATCTTACTAAGGATGAAGAGGTTCGTTATATCATCATTCTCTCTCACCATAGAAAAAACTCGACCCCGAGTTTTTTAGATATAATGATTCGTCGTTAGGGTAGAAATGGTCGATATCCACAACATTAAATGTCTTAGATATACCGATAGTATTTGGCAGTCCAATGATGTACGCATTATCGTTGATTTTCTTCTCCGCTCGACACGGTCTGTACTTTTTTAGTTGCGATTGGAAACTGTTCTTTTCGTAGAAACATCATCACTTGACCCTCAACAACAATGACTTGCTGTTGGCGTTGCTTATCTGCCGCTTCTTTATACTTAGCGTTGGACTGTTCAATTTTTTGTTTTACATCTGTCGTAACCTTTTGTCATTGTTCTGTCATATGCTTTATTATAATGTTGGTGTCTGAGTCTAAGACCAGGGGAGTTTAAGCAAGTCTAAGACATGCTGGCGTGGCTTGATGTAGACAATGGCAAAAGGAGACATATCCGTCATTCTGTGAACGACACTGTTGTATGCGAACTTAGCCTGTGGTAAGGCAAGATCCCATTGTTTTGGTTTGTCGGTGCAAATACTCTAGATCAGGTTGCCTAGCATTCTTTTTGTTGCTTCTGCCCAAGGATGGATCATACTACTATAGTTGAGGGAAGAATCGAACATTCGTCACAGGATCCGCTGACGTGACAAAGAAATTTGTCATCTCGATCAGATGTAATAGGCTTCGGCACGCCATGCAAGCGCACCACTTCTTTGAAGAAGAATTTTGCTATATTATGTGCGTCAACGATTTTTCTCTCTAGAATAAAGCGTGTCATTTTAGAAAATATGTTTCTTATCACAAATATAGAGTCGACTCACCCTTGTGTTCTAAGTAATCCAATGATAAAATTCATGGATAGATCTTCCATGGGTATATATTATAACAGTGATTCTGATTAAGTAGTGAAAGTCACGATGGTTTGAAATTCAAAGAGTCAATGTGCATCACCAGGTCATAGTTGGCGCCGGAGCATTGGGCTGTCGATGACAGCTTGCTTGAGAGAGCAAGGAGTGCTCGAGAGAGCAATGTTGTTTCCCATTTCTATGTTTCTCCCCATTTTCTTATGGGTTTTCTTTACTTTCGCATTCTAAACTTTTCTCTTCATTTCTTCAGTATTAATGTATTACTCTCTCTCTCTCTCCTTCATTTTATCTTAATTTTCCTCATTTTTAGCCTGTTTAAACTATTTGTTTTGTTGATTTAATCACTTGGGTCACATGCTTTAAACAAAGGCTGTATTTTTAATGATTCGATTCGGTGAAATTTTCAATTTGATATGCTTTTCGGCGCTGGTTTCTCACTGGAACAACGGAATCATCCACCTTCCGGTGAAAAACTTTTCACTTTTACAGTTAAGCGAAATTTAAAAAGATTTGATCTTTTACTGCTGTCAAATCCACTTACAGAAAACAACAATAATGGCAACAAATCTCTCTCTCTCTCTCTCTCTCTCTCTCTCTCTCTCTCTCTATCTCCCCTCTAATTTTTCTCCCAAAGATATTTTTCTAATTACGCCTTTTCGATTATTTTATTTTCTCCCTGTTCTTCTAATCCACCTCTTCATCTTATACGAAGATCCATTTTTGATCGCCTTATCAGTTCGGCAATGTTCAGAGTCATACTGGGTTAGAGAGATAAGGTTGGAGAGAGATAGAGGGAGCAATGGGTTCCTATGTTTCCATTCATCGAGTGTCTGAGTCCGCCTTTAAATTGAGTCATTCTCTTCGGTGCAAGACTGAGAATCTGGTGATTATACCGTCGCCGATCAAGAATGATAGACCTATCACCGGGGAACATCCGATCAACAGAGTTTCTGCTGAATCCCGGAAGTGTAATTTTTTAACGTCCATATAATAAATTGAGTCTATTTACTAACTGTAGTTAAAAAAATATTATTTATTGTTTAAATTAAAAAATACCCCTTTCATCCAAAAATAAATAATAATAATCCATTTATTATTGATAAATGAATAATTTTATGTCACGTTAATTAATTATATTTTACCTTAATCAATACTACCATTAATTAGTGTTATGAGTTGTCAGAAGATAAATCATCATTGTTGGGATTTTTTTTTTGTGTTACTTAATATTATTTGATTTATATAGTTAGCTTTTTTTATTTAAATTGCAAAAAAAAGATTGATTCTCGACTATAATATTTTATATATATTCGAGATTCTTTCCCAATCAACTAATCCCACTCAGAACCCTAAATATAGTTTAGAGATGATTGATTACATCAAATCGATCCACTATTTACTGTCTAATTGATTTACAAAAATCCAAAAAAAAAAAAAAAAAACTGCATCTCCAAGAAAATAGCAGTCCTTCGATAAACGGAGGGGAGAAGGGACGACAAAGTCTTCGAGGAATTCTCTTACAGGGAAAATTTTCTCGGCTGCCAAACAGAAAAGTTTCTATCTGTAATGGAAACTTTTCAAGGCCTTCTCAAAATTAGGGTTCAAAGAGGAGTTAATCTGGCTGTTCGTGATGTTCGAACTCGCACCAGTGATCCATACGTCGTCATTTCCATGGCTCAACAGGCTTGTTCCTTCTTTCTTTTATCAATTATCTTTTGACAATTTAGTTTGTATCATTTCAATGTTGAATAATATTTTAATAAATTTCAAAAACATTTAAGAAAATAATCTTTGAGACGATACCAAGATGTTTTTCTTGAGCAAAAATAATTTTTTGAAATTTTATCAGATCGATTCCCCAAAGGGTGTCGACCAAGTTCAAGAAAGATCGATCGTTTTCACTGCAAAACTTGATTTTGAAGATGATGAACATCGCAAAACTTTGGCTGAGTTTATTGAATTTAACCATAAACAATTGCAGAGATTGACGACTCGGGTGGTGAAGAAGAACTGCAATCCCGTTTGGAATGAGGATTTCACTCTTTCCATTTCAAATCTCAATACTCCAATAACCCTAGTAATTTACTAATTAACTCCACAATTTTTAATTTATAACTGTCCAACAAAACTTCTTAATTGCAAAGTACTGATTTTGCTGTTTGTTTCAGACAGTGTATGACAAAGACAAGTTCACAGAAGATGATAAAATGGGTGATGCAGAGATTGACATCAAACCCTACATAGAATGTCTTAAAATGGGTTTGAAGAATCTACCAAATGGGTGTGCGGTTAAGAGAATTCAGCCGGACCGCTCGAACTGCCTCTCCGACGAGAGCTCGTGTGTTTGGAACGAAGGAAAAATTGTTCAGGACATGCCTCTCCGGTTGAGGAATGTAGAGTGTGGGGAAGTTATGATTCAGATTGAGTTGATCGTTGGTCCTCAATCTGAACCTTATTTGGCCATTAAAGACTAGTCAGGGCTTTACTTCTACTATTCTTTCAAGGTTTCTTAACTTGTTTTTTTGGGTTTATGAAATGATTGTATTATAACCTAGTAAGATATTACATTTGGTTTTGTGACGGGATTCTCAATCTTCGATGTTCAATATTATTCGTTTTGGAGTCAAATTTTGCACGATTTTATTTTTAAAATTAACTCAACATACATTGTACTAGTTAGAGATGACAACTTTATTTATAAATCGTTTACTTTCTGTTATTGTTAGAGTTCGGTGTGATCCGAATTCTAGTTGAGTCGGATCGAAATCATATTTAATATTACAATATTATGATTTTCTTATATATTGATAGTTGAGTCACAAAATTTAATAATATTATGATTTTATATTTTGAATTTTTTTCTCATTCCGTGATTTTTTCTCATCTAAAATTTTTTACGTAAATTTTGATATTCATATTTTTCTGTATTTATTTTTTTTTTTTCAATTATTATTGTTCGAGTATGGACTCTCCATTTACAATTCAACCATGATTTGGAGATAGATATTATCTTTTTGTCAAAAAACAATTGAAATAACCAAAATAGTTGTAATATATCTTAATATTTTCAGATACTCGTATTAAAAATATCTCTGAATTATTTATTGATTTTTTTTGGTAAACCGAGAAAGAGACTGTTTTATCCTCAAATATAGGCAGAGGAAGCAGGCTAGTTCCCTTCAACAATGGCCTCCTTATCCATGCTTTCATTACCCAGAAGCTTTCCTCTCGCCTCTCTCTCTCAAAATGGCTCTCCCTCTCCACCTCTTCCACCTAATCCCAACTCCACGCCTCTCATCCCCTCTACCGACAACACCGTCACTCTTCCTGCCGATGCCCGCCGGAGGGAACCCCGTCGACGTCGTCGGCCATCCGTCATGGAAATTGAACGAGCTATTGGCGGGGGAAGATTCCGCGATTCTAGCCTCAAGTAAATTCGTCTCCTTCCTCGTTTTAATGCGACTTTTTTTGTGTTAATTCAGTCGTGTGATCCAAATTTGTCTGGATGATGATGTTTTTGAGGATAATTCTCTAAAGGGTGTGAGAAATTATGAATTCTCAGGGATTTGGACGAAGTTAAGAAGATTGAATTCGATATGTTCTCGTTGAATTTCATCGGCAACGATAAGTTCGAAGGGGAGATCATGAAGAGTGTACGAGAGACCGGGGAATGGGTAACCAAAGAAACCGAAGGAAGGTTTAGATCAAACGGTAATGATTTGAGAACATTTTGCAGAAAATTTTATCAGTAGTTTCTGATTAACTAGACTCATTTGAGCTGAGTTTTCTTACCATTTTCCGGGAAAATTCTACTGTTATGGGACATCATCTGTTTGGTTTCCAAGAAAACTTGATGATTTCAACTTGAATTTTAATGATGGCTGTCATTTTGCAGAAAAAAGAATTTTACTGTTTTCACTTCAATGGATGCTACCCATATGGACGGTGTGTCTTCTGGTTGCATCTGGAGTTGTGAAGCTTCCATTCAGCACCCAATTTCTTGATGATCTAATTATGTGATTCTCTAATTCTTTCCTTGACGATGAAGTAATCGAGATCGACCTACACTTTGATTAATTTCGATCGATCCTGAAATTCATTATCCGTAAATATTGATACAGTTGTAGTTGTAACATGTGATGCAATACATAGACTTTATGCTACATATAATGTAGTCGCCATGCTCACAGAACTATGTAATCTTTTATTTTCTATGGAACCATATCAAGATCACACAGTTTTACGATGATAAAGGTCGCCGCGCGGGGTCACAACTCAATGACACCAAGTCATAACGTCTTCGTGACTTGGAACACTCCTCTAAATCCGAGAATTCGGCGATGCAAGGCAACAAAGGTTTTCTCAAATCCCTTCCGAGATCAAGCCTGTTGGTTGTAGCGTCTTTGAAGATAGCGGCAAAGCAGGTCAAGAGCACGTCTCGCACTAACAGTGCCACGAGAGAGGCCAAACATGGGTTCCCCCACATTTAGAAAGATAGCCAAAGAACAAGTATATTTTAAATGAGCATATTTATATTTTAAAATAACATATTTATGTGTATTATATAGAGTTAGTTGTAGATAATTATTGATTTTATAACATGTAAATACATTTGAAGGTAATTTTATTTGGTATGTATACATACTATGATAATGTTATACATACACCGTTCCAGACATTTATTATTTTAACAGTTAGGTTTAATTAATATATTATTACTACCTTTTAATATATCGTGATCAAGGGGATGGTAGAATATCTGGTGATTAACTCAGTGCTGTCCCTCTCCCACTCCCACTCCCATTCCCACTGTGGCTAGTCTTTCAAACACGCGTTTGACAACTTGGCTGGCTTCTAGACACAAACTAATATATTAATTTAGATTAATAAATTAATTGAAAATTAAAAAAGAAGAATTAAGAACACCATTATTTACTTTTCTTATAGAAAATGCTCGGATTTCTATATATATATTTTTTTTTATTTGGAATTTAAATATGAAAACTTCATAAAAATGAATGGAAAGTTTTTATTTTTATTTTTATTTTTATTTTTATTTTTATTTTTATTTTTATTTTTATAAAAAAAAAAAAAAAAAGCCTTATACGTGGAAGAAATGAAACATATGAAATCAAATTTTTAGAAAGTCAGATGAATGAGAAATTAATAAATAGGAATCATAAATTTAGGCACACAGTGCACGTTGGAATGCGTCAATCTCCAAATAAACGTGTACTTATTATCCATTGAATTTCATTTTATCTGTCAATTTTAAATTAAGAAAAAAGAAATAGAAGTCCCCTATTTCATTTTCATATTTAATCGTAACACGAGTTCATTGCAACTATCAGAACTTACAAACTCCAAGTATGTTGTACGTCTTGGTTTAATTCTACCTTGGGAGAGACAAATTGAGAACAATCGGAATCTAAGCTGAGATCATCAGTTGAGTTTTTTGTCCTAATTTTAATAAAATTGAATGTTATTATATATTTAGGATATCCAAAAATCAGTCAAAATTGGCTATAAATCAAATTGAAAATTAGAAATTGTAGCTATCCGGTTCGTTCCTATTTGGATTGGACCGGTCCGCCCTTAAACAGTCATCGATGACGTGTTTGGGTTTTCTTGTCAGCTCGATATCTCAGTTTGGTTAAAACCGTGTTAGAAGAATATTATTATTTCGTTGTGACTTGGAAGCCAAGGCGGTTCAACTTTTTATTTATTTAAAAATAATATTAAAAAGTCAAGGCGGGGTCAACTCTATATCTCAGTTTTCTTAACGCAGCGGCAGCGGAACGAGACAGAGAAACAAAGACGATCAAACAGAAGGATTTCCATTTCTGTTGAGTCAAATTATTTGAATTTTCACGCTCATGGCTCCTTACCAAGATTTTTGGGTGTTTCTTTTGTCGGCTTCGTTCCTGGGCTAAATTATGACGAGTTCGAAGAATTTCATTCATAAACTCATCCAATCCTTTACAGTCGGTTCTTTGAAAGGTGATTGAACGAATTTGGGCTCGAGGGTTTCTTTTTCTGTTTGATTTTGGTTTAATTTTTTGGTGGTTTTGTGTGATCAGAGAGTGAAAGAGAGGAAGATTTGGAGAAGATCGCTGCGCAGGAACAGGTGCAGTTCCGGTTTGATACTTTAGTTGCAGCGACGGGAAATTTCCATCCGAGTCACAAGCTCGGAGAAGGCGGCTTCGGACCTGTTTTCAAGGTGAGAATGAGTTGATTCGAAAGAGAATGTTGATTTATTTATTTTTTGTTCTTTTTGCTTGTTTTGCTGGATTTTCTAGAATATTATCAGAAGGAAATGGAGAAAGATTGATTAACGTTGATTACAGGAAGACAGTAGATCAAGCTTCCATGGGTCTCTCCATTATACTCTGTTCCTTTTGATTCCTGAAATCAATTTACTATTCTTCAGCTAAGATAGAGAGACTAGAGAGAGAGAGAGAGACTTTTGTCTTAGTTCATGAGCTGCCTGGCAAGTTGTTTCCTTAGATGTTCATTACAAGTATTCGAACAATATTTAATTTGACAATATGAAACTTGATTAAAAACTGTTTCATTGGTTTACTAGATTGTTCTTTTTTTTTTTTCCAGGGGAAATTGGATGATGGAAGAGAGATTGCAGTGAAAAAGTTGTCACAGTGCTCAAAGCAAGGGATGAAAGAGTTTAAGAACGAGGCCAAGTTGCTGGCTAGAGTTCAGCACCGGAACATCGTCGAGTTACTCGGATATTGTGTGCACGGAGAAGATAAGTTACTCGTTTATGAATACGTCTCCAACGAGAGCCTCGACAAGCTCCTCTTTAGTAAGTACTTCTTGGTTTAATTATCATATTACTTACTGATGATCTGATTGATGCAAAACATCGATAAATATTTAAATTCGGAGTGAAATCGACAGAAAGATTAGGAAGATCAAACCAATAATGAGAATAAAGAACTGCCTATAAAATTCCTAAATCGAAATTCGACTAGTAAACTGTTTGTGCAATTCGTATTAAGATGTGGTATTTATGCAGATATCATATAATGGATTTATTACGGCTTTGATGCAGAATCCAATCGAAGAGAGGTGCTTGATTGGAAGCGAAGATATGAGATAATCAATGGCATCGCCCGAGGCTTGCTCTACCTTCACGAAGACTCTAATAAAGTCATCATCCATCGCGACATCAAAGCCAGCAATATTTTACTTGATGATAGGTGGGTTCCTAAGATTGCCGATTTCGGAATGGCCCGCCTCTTCCCCGAAGATCAAACTCATGTTAACACTCACGTGGCTGGAACCAAGTATGCACTTATTGTTCTTTGTGACGTATACTAGATTACTAGTATGATACGAGAAATTCTACTCATTCACTCTTCTTAAAAGATGGGAATATCTATTCGAGAGTGGAATTAATATAATAATTTGACTTGTCATTTATGTAACAGCGGGTACATGGCACCTGAGTACATGATCCGCGGCGACTTATCAGCGTTGGCAGACGTTTTTAGCTTTGGGGTTTTGGTTCTTGAAATAATAAGCGGACAGAGAAATTCTTTGTTTAATTCATTTGCTAAAGCAGACAATCTATTAGAATGGGTAATCTATCCCGCCTCTAACATACTTATCTTTCGTTATAGATTTTGTGAAAACTACTATCAATTCACCAATTGGATTCACATTTTCCCGGATTAAGACTTGATCAAACCTTCTTTTCAGTTGTTTGGTGGAGTTGGTATAGATAATTGATCTATTCAATGGGATAAGAAAGTCTAACCCAAATTCTTTTAAGTTCAGGCATACAAGCTTCACAAGAGAGGAAGAATCAAGGAGATAGTGGATCCCGCTTTGGCCGAATCAACCACGCCGGAGGAGCAAGTGGCGAGGTGCATTCAAATCGGACTGCTTTGCGTGCAGGGAAATCCAGCGCTACGACCCACCATGCGTCGCGTGGTAGTGATGCTATCGAGAAAACCGAGAAATTTAGATGAACCAACTAAACCAGGCGTGCAGGGCTCACTGTACAAATGGAATAGGAAGCAAGGTAGACGGTTCGAAACTTCAAGTGAGTCGCATTCAAACTCGACCAATAAAAGTTCTACTTTTAGTGAGAATGTATCGGCATTTGAACGAGCATCTACATCAGCATCTACATCAACCTCTACACATGCATCTACATCAAAAATGACATATGTATCTGCATTGCGGTCTATTTCACCTGATTCGGTAGTTGCTTCTCGGGGTAAACTACGTCCCGAATCTTAGAGATTGATTTTTTTTAATAGTTAAAAATTTTTCATTGTTTTTTTTTTAAATTTATGTGCATTCTTGATGTGAAATTTTGTAAATGATGGAACCTATTGGAGTTGGCAATAGAAAGGAAAGCAGGAGGAAGATGAAAGCTATGGGCGGGGGAGTTGGGCTTCTCAAAGAGAACTGAATTTGGATCCAAATCCAGGAAGCCTAATTTATTTATTAATTAGTATAATAAATTAATATTTGTTTAAATAATTAATGATATTCGGAACAAAAAGATTAAATTATAAAATTAAAATAATTAAAAAAATGAAAAAGGGCAGATGGATGAAAATAGAGTTTTGTTTTTTAATAAATAATAACGAAAAGAGAATTTTTTAATCGCATTTATCTAAATACGCATCCGAACAATATAAATATTCTCTTCCACATGGCGGTCTCTCTCTCGTCTTCCCTTCCAGCTCCGTCCTTTCTATAAAGCAAGCCGATTTGCTTCTTTCGCAACATTCCGTTTCTGTTCCACAATTCACAGAGAAAACGCAAGGTAAACCAATGTCTGATTTAAACTTCTGTTGCTGTCCGCTTCTTATTCTTTTTTTTTTTTTTTTTTTTTTTTTTCCGATTCTGTGGATCTGTTTTTGCTGTTGTAGTGGATTTGTTCGAAACATTCGAAAATGGTGATGTTTAAAGTGACGAGGAAGGAAACTGCGCCTATTGATGGCCAGAAGCCCGGTACTTCTGGTCTCCGGAAGAAGGTTCGATTGAGCTCGATCATTGCGTTGATTTCTTCACTTTTGGCATTTTTCGGAAAATGATTTACTTTCCATGACCGTTCATTTTGTGTTGTTGAAGTACAAGATAAACCGATGGGGATGGGATCCGATTGTTTCATTTTGCGGATGTTTTTTTATTTTTTTTATTCTCTTTGCCTCCGATCTTATTTGCGTGGATCCCTGCTTTGTTTTCCATTTTTCAGCTCATTTTAGTACGAGTTAAACTGATATACTTTGGATCATTTTGTTTCATTTCGCGACTGCTCTCAATTTGTTAGATTTATATAGAGCTGCATCAGATCTAAGATACGCTTGCAGCATCGAGTTGTTTTCATAGTTTATATCAATTTATGATGATACTATTCAGTGGGATTTGAAATCGCTAAAACCAATGGCTTGCAGTTTGTTGTGAAACAATTTTTACATGATCTGAGCAACCAAAGAGATCAATTTATATCTACACATGGCCTGAGCAAGACAATTTTTACTTAAAACAATTTGTCTATAGTTTGTTTATTTATAATTGCAGTTTATATTAACGTTTTTGTTAAGTTGAGAAAATTTCTTCTTCATAAAGCTTGAATTTATGGTTGACCTTTTGTGGGACTAATATACAATTTGATACTCCGATTCAATAAGATGATTCATAAGCATAAATTATTTTTCTGGTCTTTGTGTTTGTAGAAATATAGATCATTAGTTCACTATAACATTTCTATACTTGTTCTATCCCGGCGATTTAAGTAGCTTATCGTGACTAGTAGTACATTACAAGTAGTTCTAGGACTTTCAAATAGTTGTTTGAACGGTTTACATTTGCATAATCAATAAGTTGCAGAAATTGGCATTTTTAAAGTTTGGACCATGAAAGAAATAATTAACTTATTAGTCATCCTCAGGTCATGAATAAGTAATCAATGGTTTGTAAAAGTTATTACCTCATGGAATTGATTTTTGTGCACTTGAATCATGTTGTAATATGTATGTGCGCTTGTATCATGTTGTAATATGCATTTCCAAGTTCATACGGAACTTGGAAATGCAATCATTACTTGCATATAGTACATAATTTTAGGTTCTTTTTTGGAGGGAGGGAGAAAGTTTGTGCACAGTGCTGCTTTTATCGGGAGATGCTGTTTTTTTCCTTATAAATCTTTCTTCTTTTATACTTTCATGCTACTAACATGTGTATTTTTATGTATTTTAGGTGAAAGTTTTTATCCAACCTAATTACCTGGAAAATTTCGTCCAGTCCACATTCACTGCTCTTAGAGCCGAGAAAGTTAGAGGTGGGTTTTTTTTTGCTTGCTTTTCACCTGTATATATGCAATTTTGATTGTTGGGTTTACTGAGAACTATATTCTTCGTGCACAAATAGCTGAAAAAGGAGCTAAATGTGTTGGGCCTATACAACTACAGAAAATGTTAACAGAGCTTTTCAATATGTCATACCATATCAAATATGGATGCACCTTGTATTGAAAGTGAATTTTTAGCTCGCCAATGGCCAATAAACCAGATGCTTTTTCTTTGCAGATGGATGAATATGTTTTACCAAGATTTATCCATAATTTTTCATCCCATAAAGAGAAACGTTGATTGGTTACCTTTCTTAATGACATTGAGATGTCAAAATGTCCCGTCTCTTCTGTTGGACTTCTTTATGTTTTTCAAAATCTCTAACTAGTTCCTCTATTAGAGGTTATTCAATCAAGTTTACTGACAGGCTTTTGTTTTGCCTCTTTGTGTCTTTTCTATAACTAAATCTCTGTATCTCTCTCTTCTTCTATCTCACACACACCCAGACACCACACATAAACACAATAAGAAGAAACATTTTTTTCCTTTTCTGCAAGAACATTCTTGCACTACATCTCATTGTTTTTATTTCAATTATGCGCTGTTGATACTTTCCCGTGGACACTCGGGTGAGCCTCATTTGGAAGTGCAATTTAGAAGTATGGCTATAAATGGTTGGGCTTGAGGAGCATATCCTAAGTCTGATCTTCTTCGATGGGAATCAAGTAATTAAGTTTTAGGCGTCCAACGCAGGTGCCAACTTTTGTTAGGAAAAATAACCCTTGCCTGCAAGTTGCTATCAAATAAAGTGGTCTCATGCTTTCAAGTACCCATGGGATTTTCCAAGAGAGATAATTATGTGATGATCATATAAGAAAATTCAGTAGTAAGGCCCGGATGAACTTAGGCTCGGAGAGTGCACTCCCAAGTCTGGTCATGGTTGATGAGGATTTAGTAATTAATTCTGCTCATCTACTTTTAGTTGCAACTTTTATTGAATTATAGAGTTTGCCTATACAAGCTTTTATCATTTTCTTTAATCAAGGAACAAATTTTGTATTTACACTTTTCTTCATCCATGTAGGTGCTACACTTGTTGTTTCTGGTGATGGTCGTTATTACTCCAAGGATGCAATTCAGGTTATTACTGTACATAATTTGCTGAGTTTCGTAGATAAATGTAGAAAATAATTTTATTTATGTGATAGATTTTGTCCACGATGATTTTTAAAAAGGAAAAAGTTGATTGCTGATGGTGATTTATTTGCAAACAATTGTTTGACTTTACACAATACTAAAGTACACAAGTTTGAAAAGAAGAAACAGATGACTAATCTGTATTGCTTCTGTGGTCATTATGTTGCTTTATGATGAGTTTGTTCGTTTTTCCATTCTTAACAAAATAAATTTATTATGCGAAATATTGCTTTGACAGATCTGGGCCTATATATTAATGGTATTTTTCTTTATCGAGTAGTGTTTCTAACAAAGTTGACTATTTGGCCTACACACCTATAACTGAGGTTAGGAGTCTGAGCATGACTGGTGTTCTTCCTCGTGTGATTTGTACCTATAAAAAATTCCTTTGTGACGAAATAGAAAGAATATTATATATATTTAGATATTAACAGGTTAATAATCTATATAGATATCAAGAACTTGACGTAATATTATCTACTATTTATAATTATCATACAGGACCATGGAACTGTGATATACTGTAGAATGTTGATGGACATTGGTTCATAAATAAAATTATATCGGCTTTCTTTTTGTTTTATGTATATTAAATTTCATAGCTTAAGTTGGATGTCATATTACAATCTCTTCTTTTTGCCTGTTAAATCGGCAGATTATTATTAAAATGTCAGCTGCTAATGGAGTAAGGCGTGTTTGGATTGGTCAAAATGGATTACTTTCAACTCCTGCTGTCTCGGCAGTAATACGTGAAAGAGTTGGGATAGATGTAAGATATTGCGTTGTTAGAATTTACTCCCGTCACCGGTTTTCAAATTCATTGTTTGTTTTCTAATTGGGAAAATGTGAATGATTTCTAGCCTCAACTGTAACTTTTAACTAGGGATCCAGAGCATCAGGAGCATTTATTTTGACAGCTAGTCACAATCCAGGTGGTCCCCATGAGGTATGAACAACCATATCTCCTTTGTCTTCAAATGTCCCCGTACTTTCTCTTATCAAGTTAAGTTCTCTCTTCAATAAATTTTAGAATAGTGATAAGTATACTCTCTTATTTCACTTTTTTTAAAAATTCGTTAATGTGTCAAATATCTATTAGTGCAATTAATGTAATAAATTATAAAAAGTAATTTATTACATTAACTTTAATTACATCAATAATTATATGACACGTTAACAAGTTTTTAAAAAAAGTAAAATAAGATAATACACCTAGTATTATTCTAAATTTTATGACTCAACTTGAAAACCTATGCTCATGTTTCTTATCTATTTGACATAAGCTAAATGATTATATGTGGTATCAGTTGCCTCCATATTTGTTATTAGGTGTCGTACTAGCGAATAATACTTTTTGGTTTTTCATAGATTTAGTCTATATAAATACATTCCTTCTCATTGATTATATGGTGACAGGTTTTTTTTTTATAAAAAACAAAATATACGAAGAAAATAATATATAATGAGATTGAAGGGAAGAGAATCCTCTCTTGCAAAGCTCACAAGAGCTATCATATGATAAAATAGTATAGTAGAAATTAGTGGTAGTTAGTAGGAGTGGGTAGAAGTTAAAAGAAGTTAGTAAAATACTTGTAACTGAATTGTAGAAATACAAGGAAATGGAAACATTCCTCCTCATTGATTATATGGTGATAATATTTTTTTTATAAAAAACAAAATATATTAAGAAAATAATATATAATGGGACTGGAGGGAAGAGAATCCTCTCTTGCAAGGTTCCTAAGAACTATCATATGATAAAATAGTATAGTAGAAGTTAGTGGTATTTAGTAAGAGTGGGTAAAAGTTAAAAGAAATTAATAAAATACTTGTAACTGAATTGTATAAATACAAGGAAATAGAAACAGAAAGGACTATCTAGTACTTGGGGAGGAAAAATTAAGGAGATTCCAGGATCTCAAAAGACTGGGGGAGTGTGCGTGAGTTAGTGTCCTAGTTGTAGAGATGATGATTTTGTATATTTCTATCGATTTCTTGAACAACATGAAGTTCCTTTCATCATAATCATATGATAACGATGAAAACTTCTTATAATCTGTGAGTTGCTCGAGAAACCAACTTAATAAATTACGGATGCATTCAAATAGCTAAACAAAGTAACAACACAAGGGAGGAGGTATTGGAAATTGACATGACATGACCAATTATTTTTTTGTCCTTTTGTTTTATTGCAGGATTTTGGCATTAAGTACAACATGGAAAATGGTGGGCCTGCTCCTGAGTCTATCACTGACAAGATATATGAGAATACAAAGTCTATACAAGAGTACTTCATTGCTGAGGATATGCCCGATGTATATCTTTAATTCTAAGTTTCTGTAATTAAAAGTTCCATGTCTATGTAGCTCAGACCTCATGTCATTGATTATTGTCTCTTGTTCTAGGTGAATATCTATGCCATTGGCGTAACAAGCTTTGATGGACCTGAGGGACAATTTGATGTAGACGTTTTTGACTCTGCTAGTGATTACGTGAAGTTGATGAAGTAAGCTTTCGCCATCATTGTAGTGTGGCATACTTTTTTGTGGGAGTATAATTATTGTATATGAATGTTACAATTATTTTTTGAGAAAAAAAAAATTCTTAAACCATAGAATTTGTGACAAAACAAACCTTAAACTATTTTTGTTGACGTAACAAACTTTAAACTATCTTATGTTAACAAACCAACTTTCCAGGCGCGGTCGACCGTGCCAAGTAGAGGTCGCCCATTTCCCTGTGCTTTTTGCACTATTTCAAGTGCAGACGGCCGCATTTTAACTGCAGTCAACCACGTGAAGCTGAGATCGTCCGTTTTCTATTACATTTTGCACCAATTTCAAGTGCAGACGACCATATTTTAGTTCCGGTTGACCACGGGAAGCCGAGGTCGCTCGTTCTCAAATGTGTTTTGCACCTATTTCAAGTGCATGTGACTGCAGTTAAACTCCGGGCGATCGCAAATGTTTGGATTGTTAGCAAATACTAGTTAAAGGTTTGTTTTGTTAGCGAATATATTTTAAGGTTTGTTTTATCTCTAAACTTATAATTTAGGGTTTTTATTGATAGTTACTTTTATTTTTTATTTTATCGGAAAACAACTATTTAGTTATAAATAACCTTTTGAACTGATTAAATGTTTAGGTTAACTAATACTTGCTATACACTGAAGCATGCATTTTGAAGATAAATTTCTATTGCTCTTGTGTTTTTAAACCAATGGAGATCTGATCACTTAAAACTAATAATTATGAAAACATTTATCTTAGTCGTCACCTTACAAACATTTAGTGCAATTCTAAAGCCTAGTTAACTTATAACTAATGCATGAGTAAGTTTGATGGTCCCTAGACTGGTCAAATTACATGTAGTTTTAATTCCGATTTGAGGTTAAAGTCAATTGTCTCTCTTATTTTAGTCAGTTTTACGAGGTTGACTTTTGTAAGCAACTGCTTTTAAGTCTCTGGTCATTGGAGACCTCTAGTCTGCGATTACTCTTACTAATGTGATTTTATGAAGCAAATTTAAAGACCAAACGTTGTAGCAATAATTAGCTGTGTTGACTTGTTCCATTAATTTGAACCTACTTAATTTATGAGGTTTCCCTGGTGATTGGAATTAGATAGGAAAAGAGAGCAGACTGATGGACTCAAGACACTCCAATCTCTCGCATTCCCACCCTGCATTATTTAATATTGTGTTTGTGTTTGGAAATTTCAGGTCAATTTTTGATTTTGATGCTATTCGCTTGTTGCTTTCGTCACCAAAGTTCACGTTCTGGTATGCTGTTACCTAGCATCCTTGGGAGGAAATTTGTGTCGTACGACTTTGTAATATTGTGGTAGTTGCTAATGTGATTGTTTTTATGCAAAAAGCTATGATGCTTTACATGGAGTTGCGGGAGCTTATGCTAAGCGTATTTTTGTTGAAGAGCTTGGTGCACAAGAAAGTTCATTATTGAACTGTGTACCCAAGGTTAGTTTGGGTGATTAATATTATGTCACTGCCTTTATCTGGTGTTATACTGGCTTACTAATTTGACATAGCTTTATCTAAACAGGAGGACTTTGGGGGAGGACATCCTGACCCCAATCTGACTTATGCAAAGGAGTTGGTTGCTCGCATGGGTTTGAGTAGTAAATCAAACTCTGATGAAGAACCTCCAGAATTTGGTGCCGCTGCTGATGGTGATGCAGATCGTAATATGGTCCTCGGCAAAAGGTGGTGCTTTCAGTTGGCTTATTCTTTTTTTTTTCTCCTCCTTGCATTACATTAATTATTGTACACTATATATTGCTTTCAGGTTTTTTGTCACCCCATCTGATTCTGTTGCTATAATTGCTGCAAATGCTGTTGAAGCTATACCATATTTCTCTTCTGGCTTAAAAGGAGTTGCCAGGTACTATATATATTATGCAACTGATTTTTTCTCTCCTTCTCTGTTCTCACGACATCACCATGCATTAACGCAATATGCCATAGTCTCTTTTTGGAAAGATTATGTATATATTTGAAGTTTAAACGATTATACTTTTATTTTTTGGCCTCTACACGTATGTATCAATTAAATTTTAAAAATCAAAATTGATGATAAACATGCAACATGAAAGCGTTCACTGACTACTATTTTTTTCACTGTGCAATGTGGAGAAGTGTGGATGAAGAGAATGGTTGGAAAATTAGATCAATAATATATGATGTTTACGATAGCTAACTACGTAAATTTATCTGCATATTTACTTGATAGCACTATCCTATAATTGTTTTTTAAGGTACTGTGTTGATTGTATAATTTTTCTCTCATTTTGGCTAATTTCTTAGTCTGCATTTTTGTTCTCCCCTTTTCCACTAAACAATTTCTGTTTCTTCTAGAAAAAAAATTCGGAGTATGGTTTTTTGGTTTGCGTCAATAAATATTTGCTAGTTTTTTAGCTGGTTCAAGTTAATTAATAGATTAAGTTTGAAGGAACAAGACTTAGGTTAAAATAAATGCAGAAAAGAATTTACATTATGAAAATTTGTGGTAATTTATTTGCCAGATGGAAATAGTTGAATCAAGGATATCTATCTACCAGTTGATAAATGATGATACTCTTGTCTTCGTAGGAGTATGCCAACTTCAGCTGCCCTAGATGTTGTGGCGAAACATTTAAATCTGAAATTTTTTGAGGTTATTCAACTCACAGCTTATTTTTTTTTTTTTCCAGCTATGTTGCTTAAATGATTGGTTGGTGACCTAATACTACAATTTAATCACAGGTACCCACTGGCTGGAAATTTTTTGGCAATCTAATGGATGCAGGCATGTGTTCAGTTTGTGGTGAAGAGAGCTTCGGAACTGGTAAGTCTGTAGTTCTACTAATTTATGTTCTCTCGTTTTTGGAGTCAATAACTTTTTCTAAGCTGTTTTTTTGTTGCTTGTTTTGGCGATGAAAAGGCTCTGACCATATTCGTGAGAAAGATGGAATATGGGCTGTGTTGGCTTGGCTGTCAATACTTGCTTATAAAAATAAGGACAAGCTCGGTGAGGAAAACCTTGTAACTGTTGAGGAAATAGTTCGCCAGCACTGGGAAATCTTTGGTCGCCACTATTACACCAGATATGACTATGAGGTATGATTTCATTGTTCTGATGAGTGATAAGGTTGGCCATCAAAGGGTCATCATTTTTATTCGTGTTTTTTCTTCTTAAGAATGTTGATGCAGGAGCAGCTAAGGAACTAATGGCAAATTTGGTCAAATTGCAATCTTCCCTTTCCGAAGTTAAGGAGTATGATTTTTTTTTTTTTATTGTACTATTTTTTTTTTCTGCACAACTTGCTGTTTGGTTATAAACTGGTATCCTGCTGTAGGCTTCCCTCCAAGTATTTTGTTGCACCATATGACTCCTATATAATAAATTATCTTCATCAACAGATGTATGTTGTTCTTCTAAAATATATAATTTGTATTACTCAGGTGATTTTAATTTCATCTATTGTTTTCTCTATGTTTGTTTGCTGAGAGTGAGACTACTGGAAAGCCGTTAAAAAGGAAGTGTTTTGGAAGTATGTGATAGGACCCCAGAAATGACAAAAAGATTCTAGAAGATTTCTTAGAAGAAAACAAGAGATTACAAACTACCGAGCACATTAATGGCGGCTAGCCACCCCCGAAGACCTTGTTACCCAATTTGTTCTTTCTCCTCTAGCTCTATTCCCTCCACTTTATAATTCCTCCCACTCATAAAGACCCTTCTGCCCCATAGGCTGACAAACCTCTCTGCCATATAGGGTAACAAACTAGTGCTCCTCTCCACTAAGGCCTATCACAATCTAGGGCTCCCTCCCCACTAAGGGCTATTAGTATGCTTGAATTTTCATGGTGGATTGCTCTTGGCTTGATGGATTCTGCTTCTTGAAATATATGTTATCCCAAAAAATGGAATTTCACGTGGGTCACTATTTTCTTCACATATTCAGTGATTCAAAGCTTGGTGAATTAGTGTGATAATTCATATTGCATGGAGCTGAAATTCTAGGGTTTATAGGTAGATTCTATATTAGCATTCTGAAATGATTCGAGACGACACGAGGCAAGTTTAGACTCAGAAAACGGCCCCGTTGCCAGACCTGGAATTTCTTTTTTGTCAGGCCTGTGCAAGGCACTTTTCTAACCTATTAAGGAAGAAAAATTCGCCATAATAGGTTAAAATAGTAGGCCAACCTTAGACCAAGTGTATTTAGGGTGGGCTGGGATGAGCCCAGGCCTTGATCCACCCCAAGGCCTGTCGGGCCCCTCCTCCGGGCCCGGCCTGGCCTGGCCAGGCCCCACCTCCAGCCGGTGATGAGGTTGAAGGCGAGTTATTGGTTCGCTTACGATTTCTGTGTGGTTTGAGTTTCTATACTCAAGTCGAAGGATATGAATTAGAATAAAATGTTTTATAGCTATTCTAAGATCCTTCTTGATCAAGTTGAAAAAAAAAACAACATTTATATAATTCCTTGCTTTTTTCTCCTAGGCTTTTTTTTTTCAGACCTCTTACTCTTCGTGCTGAGGGAAAAAGATTAGAATGACTGTTTTTTTAAAACAAACGAATTGCCAATAATTTATTTGTTTCGTTATAAAGTCGTCACTATGGAAGAACAACTAGAATGTCAAATAATCTTGTCCTTTCATTATTAAAAAAATTGCTCTCAAGTTGTTCTTACACTTGCATGACAGGATTATCAAGGGAATACGTTCGGATGTGTCTGATGTTGTACATGCAGATGAATTTGAATACAAAGATCCGGTTGATGGTTCCATATCAAAGCACCAGGGCATTCGGTACTTATTTGAGGATGGCTCGCGATTGGTAAGTAGATTTCATGTACCAGTTTTCTCAATTTCTTTTTGCAGTTATGGATGTGATATCAGAAAAAACCACGTTTTTAATGTTGTAAACTTAAGTGCATGCAATATCAGTCTTTGTTCCTACACAAGATTTTGAGAGCATACTGCATAGTCTGTCAAAGTTTAGTGCTAAGAACTTACAGAGGAAAGATTTGTCTCCACCAATTTAGGAAATTTTTACTTTTAAGCACTACTCTAAAATATGTTTGATGCATCTTTTATTGATTCCACTCTTTTTCTTTGTAAATTACATTAAAAAATAAATATACTGGAGCATCGATCTCTTAATTAGAGAAGCCAATCACTTTACACGACTTTGCAGGTTTTCCGGCTGTCAGGAACTGGCTCTGAGGGTGCGACCATACGGCTCTACATTGAGCAGTACGAGAAGGACTCATCAAAAACCGGAAGAGATTCTCAAAAAGCCCTTGCTCCTCTGGTAAGACTGCGCCCTAAATTTTACTTTGTTTTCTCATTTATTTGTCTTGGTTGAACGCGATTAATCAAATTTCAGGTGGAAGTTGCTCTAAAACTTTCTAAGATGGTGGAATTCACTGGCCGAACTGCCCCCACCGTGATTACTTGAGACTTTTTGAGCGCAAGAGTCTTCTTTCAAATAATGCCTTGAAAGCTCTTCTCTAATGGGCACTTAATTATCCTTTATATGTTAATTTTGCTCTCATAAATAAAGATGAACTTGAGCTTCAGCATGAAAAATGGCTGTTATAAAATTTCGATCTTCCCAAAAAATATGAAAATTTATATAAATTTTTAAATTGCTGCATTTTTTATGCCATACATAATACACTAGTATTTGAAAAAGATAAAAAGTAAAATATTTGAAGGAAGAGTCTTGCTTTTCTCTTTTACCTACTTCGTCAACCTTCCCTTTGCACAAACTCTCCTCACAAGTATCATCTAACGCCATGGTGCACAAGTCCAATAACCTATGATCAAGATTAGACAGGACTAATGCTCACTTATCACCATGAAATCCCAACATCCTATCAAGCCCCAATTTTAGATGTTATTATTTACTAAATCAATGGGGCCGCATCTGTAATTAAAGATCAGTGTTTTCAACTATAATTAATTAACGTGTTTTGAAAGTTCAACGCGTAGGAGTTTCAGATAAACTCCGACTGCATTAGAAATTTGCTTTGGAATGGAAGAGTTTGGTAGTTGTAATTTAAAGTTAGGGGACCAAGGTTACTCATGATGGGTCGTTTGATTGGTTTAGGTTAAGCTAGAAGTGGACCTCTAGCCTGATTGGTTCGACCACAATCATTTGTGACATGTCAATATGATGGCACACGAGTGCACTAGTTGTAAGAGTCCCGAGTGTTTGTCACAGCACTTAACAAAATTTATTCCAAATTATTCATTTGAAAGCTAAAGAACTACTCTTGCAATGGCGATGCAAGAAGTTTTCTGTCTAGTCCTTCACATTCAGCAAAATTTAGCCATCATTTATGACCTGAAAAACCACAAACTAGGTGACAACATTTACCAACTCAAGTTACTCTCTTCTTTCCTACTATCCTCTTCTTCTCCCTCTTAAACCTGGTCGCCAGAAATTTTGCAAAAGTGCATACAGATCAACCGTCCGTTGTAACACGAAGTGCTCACCAGCAGCATTTCTCAGGTAAACATTAGCCCCGATACCAGAATTCATGTGCTCTTCAAAGTAAACAGTATTTAACGCAATGTACCGACTTTCATTCCGTCCACCCTGCTGGGTCGATCAACCCATCGAGTACTGTTTTCATAATCACAGTCCTCTAGTAATTCTGGAATGGCCGGCGGAGAAATGTGTTGAAAGAATTTTGCAACGGTCGTGGCCTCGTGGGTTCGACGATGCAGTTATATGCGAGTTTTGGATTACTATTCGGGTGTTCTCATTTGGGTCTGTTGTCCCTTGAGCTGTCACCGTATTTTGTTGGTTATCCATCAGTTTTCTGACGTAGATGTTGCAGTTTTGGATGACGACAATAGCGTTGCCAAAGATGATGTCAACGGTCCCGTGAATGTCGCAGTCTCTGTAGAATTGCTGCTGCGAGTACACGTAGAGGGTGTTCTGGCAGCCCTTGAGGTTGCACTGGTAGAATACAGAGTGGTCGGAGATTGACTGGACGGCCACCGCCTGGTTTTTTGGGGTCCGGCGGTGTTCTCAGGTTATGTCTTGTGCTGTGAATGTACTGTTTGTCATTCGTATACCTCAAGTATATCAACGGGGCACATACGTAACTAAAGAGCTGGGTCTTGCGTAAAGTCACCGGCACTCTTTTAAATTATCATTTTTCAATAAACAAATTAACTTGCCTTGAAAGTTCAACGCGAAGGGGTTTCTGATAACCTCCGAAATAGATTAGAACTTTGCATTGGAACTAAAGAGTGGTAGTTGTGATTGAAAGTATGGGGACCAAGTTTACTTATAATAATTGTTAGACTGGTTTAGGTTAAGCTAGAAGTGGACCTCTAGCCTGTGTGATGCCACTAATTATTTAATGAACAATGGGTTCAACCACACCATTATTTGAGAGACATCTCAATCCTTTACTTCTATATATTATAATGTACTACAGAAAGTATAGGATATATATAGGGTCGGCTCTTTTAGTAACAACACCTCGAGTATACTTGTAAAAGTCTTGATTTTTACTGGTACAATATTGTTCGGTCTGATCATATCTTTTGATGATTTGATGTTCGATTGTATCTCAAAAATCTTACTACTCGGAGATGAAAAATTAATTAGCGAAGCATTAGGATTCACTCTCTGGTTTTGAGCCTTTTGTTTTTGGCCTCGAAAGAGTGTCTGTCACAATCCTTGTGAAATTCTACAACATTGGTTCATTGTAAGCTAAAGAAGTGCAATTGCTCTACGAGAAGTTGCAGAGTAATATCTAAATTTACTTATTATACTATGATTAATCCAAAGAGATTCTGAAATAGGATAAAAGAAAGCAATCAAAGTGTTAACAGTCCAAGAAACTTTTGCAAAACGTTGACATGTATTAATTAGTTACTAACTGAGTCTTAATTGGATTTATGTTAGCCATGTGGGTTGTGTTTTCATGTCTAATATGGCAAAAACTTTTCCTCGTACCAACTGATGAGCGTGATTGATAAGACACGGCTGCTGTTACTCTCTTGCATGTTGATCCTCACCATATATTATCAATTTATGAGATTCTAATCTCTATAAAATTAGTTTCGAACGTTAGATTACTACAACCAGCTAGAGTTGTTTAACGAGCAGGTGGGCTGACGCGCTACAGTAACAGACTAAACTTGGCTCGGCTTGTTACTGTAGCGCGCTGAATCTAGCCTCGTCCCATGAGACGAGTCGAGCCCGCCAGAGATCGGGGCAGACAGTCTCCAAACGAACTGGCTCGGCGGGCCAGCGCACCTCTCTCTCTCTCCCGGCCCTACGACTCAGTCGTGGCGATTTCACCACTTAGTTCACCTTTCACCTTTGATTTTTCTTGCAAAACGCACTAAACAAAGTCACCAACCTAAACATACCAAAGGTTTTGAGGAAGTTGGGGTTTTGAACAAGAAATCGGACACCAAAACCCTAACCTTAATTAGAGAGGAAATGAATAAAAAATAACTTACCGACTAAAATCATTTTACAATGCTGACTTAAAAAGTGTCGAGAGAGGAACATTTTGAGACTCAAATCATCAAGATCAGAGTCTGATTGTCCTCTTTCCTTTTTAGTTCTCTTTCTTCTCCCTCCCCGCGGCGCTGAACCAAAAGGAAAGAGGTTTTCTCCTTTTCATTTTTTTCATCTTTTATTTAATTAAATTATATTATTTTAATTGCTATATATGTATAGTTATATTAAGTTATATAATACATTCAATTTTATATATCTTAACTTAACTTAACATAATTAATTTTTAAAATTAAATAAGTAAAGATTGATAACATATAATTTTTAATACTTATTATAATTTTAAATAAATTTTTTTAAAAATTTTATATTATATTAATATAAATTGAAATATTTATATACGCTCGGCTCGTTGAACCGGTTCGGTTTAGCTCGATTCGTTTAACTCGTGACTCGCAAGTCGACTCGGATTGAATTTTTTTCAAGGTAGCTTGTTAGACTCGACTTGATAGATTTATTAAGTTCAGCTCGTTTAACTTGTTAAGCTCGGTAAGCTGAATTACTTATGACTCGGCTAGTTTGTTTGTCATCTCTACAACCATTCTTGATTTTTATTACTTGATTCTTGTTCAATTTAGTTCCATTGTGTCTTGATTTTGATCGATTTTTCTTCAAAAGATGCAATCAATATATATACTTTTGTTGGAAACAGCTTATGGTCGTCCACATCGTTCTCCCAACTTGTTCCATGTGGAGTATTAACTAAGTGTGAAAGAGACGTGGAAAATAATAATAATAATATTTTATTTATTATTTATAAACACGTCATAATATAATTGCAACCCTTGAGCTACAAACTTTATATTAAATAAATGTTAGCCACAATTTTGTATTCTTACCTACTAATCCTATCATACATGACCAATTATGGAGTTCATCTACTTGATTTGACATTTCAACGAAAATAATAGTAAAATTTAGAATAATATTAGGTATATTTTTTAATTTTATTTTCTTAAATAATCACAGAAGTATTAAATAATGATGAAATTAATTAAAGTAATAAATTATATTTATAATTTATTAAGTTAATTAACTGCAATGACCATTCTTTGATACAAGTATATTGTGACAATGAATGAAGAGATAATACGTAGCATTTCTCTACAATTTAGTTGCCACCCAAAAAAAAAACACAAACAAGACGACAATATTTACCAATTCATGTCACTCTCTTTATATCTTTCATCTTTTCCGTCATAAACCCGCCGCGAACGGAACTCCGGTTGCCGGAATCCACGACCCACCTGCCAGAAAGTTCCCTACTGTGAACTTTCCGGCCTCCAGCGGACTCGTTATAACCCTAAACCCTCCCCATTTCACTCTCCGCCCAGTTGTAGCCCCGCTCCCAGTATTCATGTACTCGCCATAGTAAAGAGTACTCAATGCGAAACTCCCACTCCACGGTGCCCACCCCGCCGGATCGATCAAACCGTCGATTACTGTTTTCATAATTACAGTCCTCGAGTATTTTTGCCATGGCCGGCCAAGAAAAGTTTTGAAAGAATTTTGCGACGATCGGAGGTCCGACGAAGCGGTTATACGTGAGTTATGGATTATGATTCCTGTGTTCTCATTTGGGTCGGTTCTCCCTTGAGCTGTGACCGTATTTTGCTGGTTCCCCATCGGTTTTCTTACGTAGATGTTACAGTTTTGGATGACAGCGACGGCGTCTCCAAAAATGAAGTCGATGGTCCCATAAATGTCGCAGTCTCGGTAGAATTGCCGCTGCGAGTACACGTAGAGGGTATCTTGGTAGCCCTTGATGCTGCACCGGTAGAAGACGGAGTGGTCGGAGCTTGACCGGACGGCCACCGCCTGGTGTTTTTGGGGTCCGGCGGTGTTCTCAAAGGTTATGTCTTGTGCTATGAATCCATCTCCTGAGATTCCTGAGATGAATTAATGAAACTAATTAAACAAGTGGGCGAGTGTAAAAATAATAATTTTAAAGGGTTATGTCTTTTGGATAATGATGAATAAATAATAGTTTATTTAATTTTCAGATCAATTTCTTGTAACAAAAAAGTTAAGGCTGACGGGAAATTGACGTGATGATGCTCATGAACTCCACCCATGGATGTCACCCTTCTACTTTTCTCAAATAACAAGAAACTATTTAAAATATTCAGTTCTCTTTGACTACAAGGAGACCGTAAATGTTCTTTCAAAGCGCAAATAAAAAATTGGTTACTGTAATTTACTGCAAATCAATCCGGAATTATTGAAAACAAAAAACAGAAAGAACTTACCAATGGTGGCAGAACGAAAAGTGGTAGACCCATCTTCAGCGTTGTCGTCGGCTCTAACAATGGTGGAATCAGTTCCATCTCCAATAATCATAATATTTTTTATCGTCTTCTTGATCACCACATTTTCTTTATAAACACCGGATTTCACATAAATGATAAATCTTGATCCTCCTCTCTTTCCTGCTGAATTTACAGCCTGCATAATGGATTCATAATTTCCCGACCCATCTTGGGCAACAACGACATCACCTTTTTTTTCTCCGGAGGATTCGAGAAGCCGTCGATCACCGGCCGAAAGCCAGTCGGGAAAGCCGTCGGAGAGCAACCTCCGGCCAAACTTTTGTCGAGTAAATGCAAAAGCTGTGGACGAGGAGGAAGAAGAAGAAGAAGATAGTGAAGAGGCCTTGGCTAAGGCAAGAGAATTGCTGAGGATCTTAAAGAAGGTGGTTAAAATGGGAGGAAATGAATCGAGATAAGAAGATAGGTTGAATTCCTTAAACCCATTTTGACAAGTTTGATGATTAGTGATTGAAGCACTTAACCACGTTAGATGGTCAAAAACACTAATGGAGCCCATCGATTTGTTGAGCTTATCGACGGTGTCTTCATAGAGCTCCAAACAATCGATCCAGGCCAGCTTGGCTCGCTTATCGCCAAACGATCTCACGTCCATGCCCGAAACAAACCGGTGAGCTTCCATAGCTTGAGCCATGGTGACCTCCAAAACTGACCTATGGAACCCATTACGGCTCGTATCGAGGTTTTCCAAGACGCCATTGTTGAAGAATGAGTCACAGACACTAGGGTATGGAGTTGGGCTACACGAAATGGCATCGCTACGAACAAAACACAGGGAAAAGACTAAGAAGAATGCACTAGGAATGGATAAGAAGACAAGGCTAATGCAACCCATGAGGCAAAAACTAAACTTTATTTGAGCAATTTGAACTTATTTTGATGAGAAATAAGAGCAAGCTCCCTTATATAGAAAGAACTCATAGCAGGTGGGGTGGGATGAAATTGAAATTGAAATTATTTTAAAATCTGATTAAAAAGAAGTGAAATTAAATGAAAGAGAAGAAATATTCAAAGTCTTAAAAAGCTACAACTTTAGTTTTATTTGCTGGGGGGTTGTTTAGATAGATGGAGTGTTCTAACAGCAGTAGCCAGTCAGTGGTCTTTCGGGACCAGATTCTTAAAATTAAAAATATAATTAAGTAATATGACCCAGAAAGCTTTGCAATATATTTAAAGGTGTTGGTCAAGCACTCTAACAGACGTAGACAATTAAACATTCTAATATAATAATAGTTTTAATTTATTCTATTTTTGGATAATAATTAAATGGAATTTTAATCGAAGAAGCTGCCTCCACCACTGCATTATCTTTCACTTTGCCAAATACTTACTATCACACTGTATTTTCTTCTAAATATTATGGCTAAGCTCGATTTACATTTCACCAGAATTTTTATGTATTATTTATTTATTTATTTATTTATTTATTGATCGACTAGGTTTACGCTTTTTTGAGACAAGAGGATAATGCCTTTGTTACTGTCTTTATTCTAAAGATTATAACTCGCTACGACAACGTTATATTTACGATACAGCTCCTCGTGTGATGTTTATTTATTATTTTAGATACTTATATTATATGGTGCTAAAGTAGAGTATATCTCCAAAGTAATTAGTTTCTTCGTTTATATATTCGTATTATAACATGTTTTGGACATAAAGTTTTATTTATTCGGGCATCAACAGCAGCGTATAAAGTGGAGGAAAGAGCTTATTTATAACGTCACTTGGAAGGGTTCGTTTTCAAAATGACAAAATTATTGAATTTTCCACTCGATTTATTTCTTATTTGTATGTCTTTACTCTTTAATAAGCATCTTAAAAATATGATAAATGGCTTTATTTTCTTCTTTTACAAGATTCATTCTTCAAGCATTCAAATTGTTTAGGAGGAGTGCGTGCCAATTCTTCATTTTCTACCAACTTTATTGTCTAAAATTCAAAATGTACGCTGTCTTAAAATTATTAGTGCAAAATCTCAATCTCCGCAGCTATTAATTACAGTTAACTATTATCTGACCGAAATTTATGCATTTTTTTGTTATTAAATTTTATCGGAAAAACCTTGTTTGACTCGTAAATGACATTGTTGTGAACTATATCACTCCATATTTCTCAAAGCATTAGTGACTTTTTAGGTTTTTTGAACTCACAAGAGTGTCTCTCATTTCCAAGGTCTAGAGTTTATAGTGATGATCATTTCATTTTTATTTTTTTTTTAATAATATAGTTCATCACAGAAGGAAATAAGTGATATTCATACTCTAATAAACAACTATCTTTACGTGTTTTTAGACGATCGTAATGTTATACTGCATTTCAACTTGTCGATATGGTCTGAAGTCTCAAATGAGATTTGCTCAAAAGTTTACATAAACATATTTTCTACTGTCTCATAGAATTGTAAGCATAAATTCAAAGAATTTCATTTCATTGTTTAATAATTAATCTAAGATTTTATGCTGATTATTTTTTCTTCTTTAGTAGATTAAATGCCAAAAATTATATATTTTTTTCCACATTATTCTAAATTATTTAAATTTATAAATAAAATTTATTATAAGTCCTGCCATTGTTCATTATTTATTCATTGACTTTGATATAGCTACTGCTCTTCCTTATTAATGATTTTATTCCAATTATTAATGAAATGACTCGAATTAATTAAGTCTCGACTCTCTAGCAGTGGTTTATAATGATAACTAATATAGCCCACGATTTTTATATTTTTTTTACATTTATAAATATAGATTAATAATTTCTCTAATATTTTAAACCAGCATTAATTTACGATATTACCATAGCTTTGGAAATTTTTTCCAATTAATTGAATTTTTGGAACAAATTAAATTAAATTAAATTTATTGAAGAAATCAAAAGGGAATGTGAGTGGATAATGACAATGATTAAAAGCATGCTGCAGACTTCCTAATCCAACGTAACCCTTTTCGAGATGGGACTTTCATCAAAGTATTAAGAAATTAAATTACTTTAAATACTAATTGTGTTTAATTAATCTAGATCAAATAGAAGAAAATATAGTTTAAAACTACACTATGAATATTTATTAATGATTTTTGTTCTTTGCCACGTGTCCAAGTCTACCATAGCAAAAAAAAAAAAAAAAAAAAAGAGGGTAACTCACGAATTAATTCCATTATTCAAGTCGTACGTATTTAGATATAGATAGATGAAAATGAAGTGTAGGGACTTAAAAAATATAAGAATACATAAATTTATTTCTCAATAATTATCGTTATTATTAAAGCCGTTGCCTTTTCTTCCCAGCCGTGTTGAATAATTGACGCAGTTGACATTTATGGTCAACCCTTTTGCTGGCGCATTTACCCCGTAGAAATAGGAATAAAGAATCTATTTTGTCCTAATCAATCAACTAAATTGTTTAATCATTCTTTCTTTTGATAGAAGATGCGTCAATTTTATTGTTCTCAAAATCAAAATATGAAAGTGATTGATACGTTTTGCGTCGTATAATGTCGAAAATCCCTCGCAATTAAGGTAGGTTTCGATAAATAAAAAAAAAAAAAAAAAAAAAAAAAAAAAAAAAACCGGTTGATTTATTTTTTTTCTATTTAAATTCAAGAAATTTTGTCCAACAAATTTGGTCACTGTAAAGACAACGTCGCATAGGAAGATTCCTCAGTCATTTGTGTCAAAAATTTAGCACTAAAATTGTCAATGTCACTCCAAATTTCCATTAATAAAACGACAATGACTCATAAACAAAACAAAGTGACACTTGTCCAATCCTCTTCTCTGTACACACCTTCATCGCTGGAATTTGATAATGTTTTCGACAATGTAGACAATTAATTGATGTCACAAAAATGATTAAAATACACGCTATGATCATGGTGTCACGCCCCTTTCATAACAATACTTTTTTTTTTTTTTTTTTTTTTTAACGTTTTAACCAATAGACATACAAAGGCTCGATAATAATGACATGGCAGTCATTGAGTGGTTAAACTTATTATTCGTAGCACGTACCACATAATAGTTCTTCTGATTAAAAAATCAAATTCATCGAATAATTTAAGCACACTTTCAAAGAAACCGCTTCGAAGTCATTGCCACAAAGTGATTGAGCTCTATCTTAATCCTCTAGCCTAATTATTCTTCGAGTTTATTATTATTATTATTATTATTTAGACATAGTTGATGAATGTGATTTTCCGAGTACATTAAATTTGTGGATGCATAGAACACGTACAAGTAACGATAATGTTTTATATTTTAAATACAAAGACAAATATTGGGGTGCTTCATGCATTAGGATCAAAGATGTGAACGATAAAATTAGTAGTAATGAAGGCCCCCTTAATAAACTCCCAAACTAATTAATAAAATAAATAAACGAAAACAACTAAAACAAAATGACATCCTCCATGACGTTGCTACATTAAACCTAACAATTATCCCTTTATTTTAATTTCAGAGAAAACAAAAATACTCAATAAAAAAAAAAAAAAGGAAAAAGAATCAATTTGAATATTTAAATGATTATTTAAATAATCTTGGGGGTAAAATGGTAGATATATTGAGTATTTCTGCACTTTCCACGTAGGAAGAAAAGAGAGCACTATGAGAAGAGAAAGTCAAAAATATTCCTCCCACTTTCATCCAATCAAGCTATGCCAATTTTGCATTTTGTTGTCAATGACTTGTTCTTTCCACTAAACCTTTGATTTTTGACCTCCATATATATATATATATATATATATATATATATATATATATACATATGTAGGGATACGTGTTGGAATAAAATTAAAAAAAATAATAATTAAAATAAATTACTTTACTTATAGATATGTAAGAAAAATTAATACATATGTAATAATTTTATTTAAGCAAATAAAGTCTATAATATTAAGAATTTTAAATATTTAGTAAAATTAATAATAATGTTAAAGTTTATATTAATTAATAAAAATTACGAGAGGTTGCGAAACTATTAAGCTTCATCTCCTATCATTATTCCAGTATTAATATGGATAAATAAATAATTAATTAATTAATTACTGGTGAAAAAATAAACATTGTAGGCTAATTTATTATGCTAATAAGATGGAAAATTTAGAGAAACATTATAGGCCTAGCCCATGGTTGTTCTAGAAATCCAATGTGGATCCTACTCTTGTCATGCATCATGCATAAAACCACCATCCACTTTTTATTAATTTGGATAGTATGAAAAATAATATATCTTTTAACCAAGTATATAAAAACACTAATTATAGTACATAATTTAATTTATCGGGAAGTAGGTTTTGAACTTGATCCTAATTAACCGACCACTTACAAAAACCACCATCGTGGAAACGAATCGAAACCCACGATTTTTTTTTTTTTGGGTTTTTTATAATTTGCTTCTCGTTTGAGTTTTGCGTGTAAACTGTGATTTTGACGAAGATTTACGATAGTTTTGAGATTTAGTCCATGGTCGATCTAAACGGGGGCTATAGTCTTGAGTCGGTCTATTTGGTGTCCATCCCAAATAGATGGGGACAATTTGTTTTTGTTTTGAAAAGCAAAGTCTACCATGTTTGAGTTTTGACAAAATCATTCAATAATGTTGGCTCCTCGAATGGACCCTACATTAAGGACAATAATTAAAATATTTAAAACGTGATAAATGGGTTCCCCCAGGGAAGAAAAACAACAATTATTATATTTTACTTTTGAGATATTTTTATTTTTTTTAAATTAATAATTAATTATGACAACCAATTATTAATTTTAGTTTTCCCAAGAATAAAATTATTTTTGGACATTTATTTTAGTTGTTGAATTCCAAATACAATTGGAAGAAAAGATTCTTTTAATTTCAAATGCATTTTATTATTATATTTCTTTTCCTAATTTTTAATTTTTAATTTTTAATTCCTAATTTTTTACGAATATCATTTAATCATTGTTAAGTACGATAAACCTGTAAATAAATTACAAACTACAAGATTAGAAACAGTATATTAAACCTCACTTAGATTAACTAATTATCCAATTTCCACACATTCATCATCTTATGCAAGAAAATCACAAAATTGACATGATAAGGTCCAAATACTTGAGAGATGCACGAAAATCTAAATACAATAAAAGAAATTGCAAAAACTATATATTATAAACTGTTTTGGACATAATATCTTCCCATAAACAGAATATACACCAAATTACTACTAAGCCTTCAAATTTAACTAGTCCCGACTGCAGTTTTAGAGCAGACTGAAAGAGAATCATATATTTCTCAACTTTTCTTAAACTTGCTTCATAAAAGCTTACGCTTCCATAATATTTCCGGAACCGTCATCCTTCGAAGGCATATTCGCACTTCCACCATTGTTGGGTTTCTTGAGGAGATTGTATGGAGCAGCGTTCATCACCCTGCGAAGCATTGACGGAAAAATCTTGTGACAAGCTTATAGAATCCAAGAGTATTCACAAGTTCAAATCCAAGTAAGTTTTGAAACCTTTCCTTGCGCTTTTCTAGGAACCGAGCCAAGGATGCTTTGCGGGACTGTGGAACAGCTGCATCAAACAAGAATTTCAAGGAAAAAATTTGATCTATTACTGCATTCGAGACGAAAATTTTGAAATTTAAGGGACAAATTTCGAACTGGGATTGTCCAAAATGAAATAATTCATACCATAAGGTAACATAGGACTTGCAGATCCAATAGTATTGACTACTCTCGGAGGCTCAGCCTTGCTCATCGGAGTAGTAGGAGCGACCGAGATTTTAGCAACAATAAGTTCATCCGTGCTTGTGGAACCGCTTCCTGACTGAGCCCCTGTATGCGAAGAAAGAGATAGTGGGCTCGAGAGGCCTGAGCAATGCTGTGGATATATCGACTGATTCAGAGGAGTAATAATATCACTAGCCACCATCTTTGAACCCGGTCCTTGAACTTGGGGTTTGGCCTGAGAAACTTCATTGGCGGCCATGAACATGATAGCCTGAACCTGTAGAACGTTTCCAATATTAAACTAAAATTCTATTTAACCAAGAAAAAAACACACGATAAGGCGATGTTCGGCCAGAATTCAGTACCTTTTCAGGGGAAATGTCGTTATAGACATTAACAGAACCAGCATAAAAGATAGTCATTTGAGGAGATCCAGCCGACTTAGGAATGTTCCTATAAAAACAAGGCAATCAAAATCTGCATAGACACTTAGATGAAGATTAACAGATGAGAAAAAAGGGTAGAAGCCCACCATGGTTCAGCCATAGTTTGAGTGTAGATTGACTGAGGAGCCAAAACAGGAATTCCTCCGATCATATGCTTGTTCAATAAATGATTTCCCATAATCTCTTGGCTTTTCTGATTCCCTACTCCGGATTTCTAGATAACAAATCCAAAACCAATTAAAAACTAAAAAGATCTTACAAATAAGTTCTCTGAAAAATTGAGTCTGAGCAGAGACCTTGATGGAGAACGACCAAGGCGCACCAGAGCATCCAAAACCTACGTTCATCCAAACAAGTTTAAGAGTTTAAAATATTGAGGAGTTTGTTAAAGCAAAACAAGCATTGATGAATATCATACCAAGGAAAAACTATCACCAACAAACACATCAAGATTATGTGTGTGTGTGTGTGTGTGTGTGTGTCTGTAGAGAGAGAGAGAAAGAGAGAGAGAGAGAGAGAGAGACTTTTACAAAATTTGGAGGCTCCCTTTCAAAGCTTCAACTTCAAATCACCTTGAGAATAAATTCTTTCAGCCATATCCACGTAGTAGCTACTTATTGTTACGTGTGGGAATACTTGATAAGAAATAAACAAATTTAGAGGCAAATTGTTTCGTGACATTAGTCTGAACTAAACTAATAGTAGATCTTTTAAGACAACAGCCAAATCAACCATGTTTCAGGGAAGCCACTTCCTTAAAGTCATCGAATTCATTTCAGGAATAAAATTAAAGAGAGAAACAAGAAAATAGAAACAGCTGAGCTTAAAGGAAAGCATTCAAAATCATAACGAAGAACATTTATTTCCTAATTCAATCAATCGAAAGAAGCACGATTAGTTAAATCTGCTAGTTCCCACAATGAACAAAAATATTCACAGAAGTAATTAAAAATCAAACGAATGGGAACCGGAATAAGAAAAAAGAAACATCAGGCGCAAACCTGATTCTTGACCAACATCGTTAAGAATCTCCTCCTTCACCATAGCCAACGGACCGTTCAAGCTCAAACCCATGAAATCTCTCTCCATTTCAGTCTGAAATCCCAAGGAAATTAATTCAGACAGAAACCCACTTCCCAATTTCTGTCAATAACACTATCAGAGAGAAACTACATGGAGAGAGATTGACGGAGAAAAACAATTGGATTAGTAGAAGAAGGGAGGCACCAATAGAGCCGGTACAAAGACAGGCTGAGCCGGTAAATAACCACGTGCAAAGAAATTCATTTCACACAGTTCATTGTGTGGATCCCACTTATCGGTGACCACAGTGGAAGTGTAAACCAATAATGTTATGCTACGTGGACCCCCAAAGCTGTGATTTGCCACGAGGTGCGGTGCCATTTACTTTTTTTTTTTTTTCTTTTTCTTTCATTTTTATTGATTTATTTTTGGGCCCATAAACTTTAAAATAAAAACGTTTAGAATATTTTTAAAATTTAAAAATATCTACTTTATATTTTTATTTGTTATAATTAATAATTTATTTTAATTATTAGTCATTAATTACGTGAAAATAAAATAAAAATAGAGATTATACGTAGTTTTACTTAAATTTAATGTGCTTTGCATTTTTTAAATGTTTTAAATATTTTTTTTATTCATTAAAATAAAAAATTCCGTTGGCAGTTGGCCTCACTGTAGTTTCTCTATTTCACTTGCTTCTTTTTATTTTTATTTTTTTTGAGATATTTCCCATTTATTCAGCTTCCGGTCTTTCAAACATGAAAGCTCATCACTTGTTACAAAAAAATAAATACATCAACTTTTGCCTAAAAAATATCAGCGAAAAAAATCTTAGAAGCCAAAAAAACCACGGTCAAGATCGAGGATATAACCAGCCGAGTTTTGAGACTTAAAAATCAACAATAAATAGAGTAACGTAAAAACCATGATACAAATTCAACCCAACTTCATTGAAAATCGAGTTGTACAAACTCTAGCATCGCGCTACCGGGATATTATTATTGGTAACTTAGAGGACTCTTACTAACTGGCTGTAACATCTAATCATTTTGTCTTTTCATCGAGAATAACACAAACACTCATGGCTTCACAAGCTCTTACTGCCGAGCTGCTTAGAGACACGAATTGAGTGTCGCAATCGAAGAGGGAAGAACCATTTTTAAAGGATGGAAGTGAACTCTAGTGGATGGATGTATAAAGTGAATCATTCATAGGAAGGAAAAATAGAATGATGATAACCCTCAATGATAGAATATTTATAAGCTACATCTACGCCAGAAGTATGAAGAAAATAATAGGCTCACAGTAAAGGAGAAACAAAACCCTCGAAATAGTATGGAATAGATCAAGAAGATCAGCCGAAAATGGCTGAATATTCTATACAAAAATGTCGAGCAATTAGAAACCGTTATTCGACCTTAACTTTCATCCAAATCTTTACTACTAGCTTCCAAACCCATTAAGGCTCTCCACCTAAAGGGAAGTGCAAAGCCCTCTAGCATAGGTAAATCTAATAAGAGGCTTTAAAGCCTACAAGTAAACTAACTCAATACTCCGTCGCATACAACATGACCGCGCAAAAGAGGTTATTGGACCAATAAATTCATCAATGGCAACCATAAGAAAGAAAAATGTAACACAACTTAGGAGAAGATAGTGGATTTTGATCTGAAAGCTCGTTTAAATATCACTCGAACAGCAACACATAGAAATTTCTATTTTGAAACTTGTAATTTGCTAAAAGAAACTGCAAAAAGCAACAAGTGTAACAGAGTACCAAAGCTAAATAAAGTCATAAAAGAAAAAAAGAAAATATACCGATTATGCTAGGAATTCATGAGATCGGACAAAGATTCATATCAGTTTGCTTAGTATTCACTTTGTTCTGACCCGAAAGTTATAGCTGCCAAATAGTATGATGGTCACTATGATGAAACGCAATAGACATATTAGCCAAACCACCCTAACGCAGAATGACACGACCACCTCAAATTGCAATATCAAGAGAGAAAAGGTCTCTTTTCTCAGTACATCAACTCATTTCACTTATTTTCACAAATGTCTACTAGATTCCATGGCAAAGCAAACACCCATTTTTCCGATAATTAGCCAAGAGCCACCTTGTAAATAAAGTATTGCTTGACGCATATAATCCACAGATTATAAAACTCACACAGCAACACTCATTATCGTAAGGATGGGTCGCTTGTTGAACTATATATTTTCGATCAGTTAACATATTAAGAACATTTCAATAAGTGGATTTGACTTTGGACTGTCCCATTCTCTAAACTGATTATCACCATCCTAGTAGTCATCAAACCAAGATTATAACTTTGGGAAGTGAGAGTATTCAAAGCCAAATCAACATCGAGAGAATAACTACGCAAACTATCAAGAATCAGTAAACTCTCATTTGTAAAACTACAAAATTTCAATCAACAACATAATAGGGATCAATGATAAACGCAGAACCACCAAAAAAGAAGTGACTCACAGCTCAAAGTGAAATTGTATCTCTGTGACACTAACGTTAATATGATCAATCACGCTACCCAGAGCCAAATGAGATGATGTCAAAGAAAACTCATTCCAAAATTAATCAACATTAGAAATCCAACATCCCAAATCCAAAAATCATTTAACCAGCAGTAAAACAGCAACATTCAATATCTAGAAAAGAAAAAAGAAAGCAAGAAATCACAATTATCTTAACGCAAACAACCATCAAATCAATCCCGATTCTTCAACCTCTCAACCCGTTGATTCAACTGCTCGATCTTAGCCACCAAATTTGTCACCGAATACAGAATCCAATAGAAAACCAAAGCGGCAGCGATCAAAAGCGCGTTCCTCTGACTCTTCATGATGGATTTCTGGTGGCGAAGGTACTCAGAGGGGGTGCACGACTCGGCCTCGCAACTCGGACGATTCTCGTACTTCCAGTAAATATCCATCAGCAAAAACAGACAAAAGGGAACAACCGAGAGGAGGGGTTTCAGCAGATTCCGAGTGACCGCGAGCAATCCTTTCCGTAGCCCATCTAATCCGGGAATCGTCAGGAGGAGAACCATAATCGCCTCGGCACCGGCGGCATAGCCTAGGACGACCCATTCCAACGCCATTGACACGAAATCGAGGAGTGGATCTTGTTTGTGTAGTCTTCGACCTCTCTTTCTTTTGGGTAAAATCTGAAAAGAAAAGGTTTTCCTTGCAGGCCAAGCGAACTGCTTCAAGGGTGTTCTTATAGGAACAATGGCGGAAGCGTGTGGACGCGTGGCAATCCCTTCATTGGTGTAAAAGCGTGGCATTTAGAGAAGGAAGGGTGCTTGATAGATGATAAATTGCATTATCTAATTAATTTCACTTTTAATTATCGCCCCTTTACTTACCTCCCATTTGCACTAACAAAAAAATTAAAATTAAAATTAAAATTCATCGTTTAAATAATCCGTTAGTTGACGAGGGTAGAAGAATAAGAGAGCCGTGAACGGTAAAATGATATTTTTTTTATTAGATATTTGATGCGCAGATGTCGCATAAATATCAAGTTATAAGGTAGAATAAAGATGCGATATTAAATCTTTTTTTTATATTTAATCGTATAATTAATATCCAAATAGAAAATAAATTAAAAGAGGTTACAGTCACGCTAATCAATCTTAGTAGAACACACGCCAAACTAGTGTACAATGTCCAAGTTGACTTAATTCGCATCAATTTAATGCTTAGGACATCCTTATTTATCCAAAAAAAAAAAAAAATCAACAAATTAATTATTTTTTTCTACAAAACAAATGAAGATTAGGGTTTCTTTTTGGAAGACAACCTCTCTCTCTCCAATTTCTCAAACAAGCTTCCATCATAGAAAGCCATTAGGGTTTCCTTCTGCAGCAACCCATCTTTGTCTTTCCCAAGCTCGAACAAAAGCTTCCATTCAGTATAGCTCATAATCCTGCAATTAACTCCAACATTATTGCACTAATAATCATCGTTGTTATGAATTAAATGGAGAAAAACAACCAAGAATGTTTCAAACGAACCATCCATTACGGTCCGTGCTTTCTCGATTTGTCTTTAACATTCCACTTAGTTCTTCTGATGTCAACGCATTTGGGTGAGTTTTTGCATTTTTTGTGAAAATCGCCTCGAATTTAGACGGATCAAACCTATCAATAATGTATATTAAGTAACCGAGATTGTCGCCTAACATTTTTGTCAAAATCAATGATGAAAAAAAAAAGTGAACGAACGACTCGACTCTAGAACGTTGTCGATAAATACCTTCCTTCGGTGTTGAATGTACCAGTATCGCTCCTATGTTTGGCTTTATGAGCATTTTTAATCACGACCGGGAATAGAAGAGAAGGAAACTTTCCCTAAGTAACACAACCAAACACATTCTTTAATTAACATTTAATCGATAATTAAATTTAATTAAAAAACAAATAATATTCAAAATTTATTTATCTTTGAATCACCCAAAAAAAAAAAAGGGATTATTGATTCTACCAAAATATCAAAATTTAGAGAGGTAATTTAATTACAGGTCGAGTGCTGTGGCTGAGAGCCATATTTACGAGAATTCCACCAGCCACAGACAACAAGAATCCACATCCTACAGCTCGAAATCCTACAACGAATGCCAAATATAAATTTAATCAGAAAAAAGAACTTAACTTATTTTAATCATAAAATTTAAGTTAAATCGCGTCATTTAATCTTTTGATACAATAATTATAACAACAAGCATTTATCTTTTAAGTTATAGCAAAATAATTCATACAAAAAAAGGCTTCTAGAAGTAACAGCAGAGCAGAGCGTTTGCTTTTTCGAGAGGGCAGGATTAGGAAGGAAAAACTAATTTTTATTATCTGGTTATAACCGTGGAGTTGCACTTTATTGGCAGAGAATCAGTCTGCTAAATGAATGAACTCTGTGTCCAAACGCCGTGATATTAGGAGGAGGAGGAGGAGGAGGAGGAGGAGGGGGAGTTACCTTGAAAAGTCTCCCACGGGTAGACGACGCCGTCGTGATTTCTATCGAAGAATGCGATGTGTCTCTGAAGAACAGTCATTTCATCACCTTCTGCACGCACCATCAAAATCCGAAAAAAAAAAAAAAACACATTTTCAGATCATCAAAATCAAAACAATGAATCAACGCTACTAAAACAAAAATGACTTTTACCCTTCTGGGTGTTCTTCAATGACTCAGAAGAAGCCGCCATGAAAGCACAGTTCCTTAAAATGAACGAACTTTGCAGAGAGAAAGAGCCAGGAGAGGTTTTGTGTTTTGGGTTCTGTGATTTACAGGCCAAAATCTAAATTTATAGAACTGAGATGGGAGACACGTGGGAACGAATCAGAACGATGCTTCCACGTATCCCGTAAAAACTTAGGCAGCCTCACCACCTTTTTCATTTTATATTCCTCACAAATTCAGCTGTCAAGAACCCATAATTTTACTAACATTCCTGTCACGAATTTGAGGAATTTGGCATGTATTCCATGTGTCAACAAGTACATATTTTTATATATTAATTAAATTAATGCACGAGTAATATCAGTATGTTTTGGTGATGAATTCCTTTATACAATCCATCCATCGAAGAACAAAGGGAATGCTAATCGTTGCTCGGTTCTCGACTTTGTTGGACGGAAATGTGAGTCTTGACCATATTTCATGCTAAATTCTCTTAAATAATAAAAAAGGTATTGTTTCTTCTACTATTGTTGAGATACTAATTCAAGAATTTAGATTTCAAACGTCGTAAATAGGTTTAATGAACCAAGAAAAAAATTGAAGAAAATAAGTGAAAATTTCTGAGGGCAACAAAGGAACTGAATCGGAAGTCAAATGTTTGACAACTATTTCAATGGTCGCATTAACGTACGAGTCTTTCATAAAGAAGCAGTATAATCCATTATGTTTTGAACTATTCATTGACAAGCAGGTTTAGTTTTAAAAACATTATTGAATACCGATATTGTCTACAAACACGTGATATAATTTTGTATTCTAATCCTATTTTGTGACACATTATTTATTTATTAATAAAATAATTACAGTCAATTATAAATACTTAAAATACACAATCATCTACGCTAATGATCGAATTACACGTAAATAACACGTCTGAACGTAAAATTCAAGAACAAATTTACAGTACTAGTTGTGTGACATAGATTATAATATTAGAACTGACTTATAAGCAACAGAAGATTCAAAATTTAGCATAAGACAAATATATTAGAACCAGTCAATAGATTCGTGCATCTTTTAATCATATAACCAATCTCACTTTTTGAAGACTTGGAGAATTCAAGAGTTATTGGATAAAGAGATATATTCAAGGCAGCCAAAGTGGAATACACATCATTTCTTCAATCTCATTACACCGAAAGTCATCGCCAAAATCTGCAGATACCATAAAAAATTTCATGAAAACTGAAGCAAATAACTAATATTAATAATATTAATGACAACAATTTGAGTAATCCCAGAAGAATAATTTCAATTCGGACATTATCGAGCAAGTTCAATTATTGTCTTATTCAAAAGCATCTAAACTGGATTGTGTTTGTCTAAATTATTTTTAAAAAACAATCACCTAAAAGCTTGTCTAAGATGAGTCCAGCTTTCTGAAAAAGAAATAAAACTGATCCATGCCTAGAGACAATGGAGAAAACATGCACACCTGTATCAAAGAATACAGCATTTTAGCACTATTCCTTTTTGATCGATTCTTCCTTCTTCTTGACCTGCAAATACACTTCCACAACTTCAGTCTTTTTAGACCTTTTAAGATCATGTAAAAAGCAAAAACAACTTGAAAAAAATGAAACACCAGGCTAATTGTGCAGGTCTAAATTAATAATTACATGAAACCACAATATGAACTATCTGAATAGAGTTATTGAAAAGAGGACATTTACCCAACATTTTTCTTATACATTCAAAACAAAGTGATTCACATTTAAAAGTGAAACTCTAACATCTATTAGAAGAGTTATTACGTTCACATACTACCAGCATAAGAACTCTGCCCTATATATTTGATCAAATTTCATAAGATCTGCTTTAAAAGCAGGAATTTAGTATGTCAGGGTAAATGAGTGAAGTGTATACGAAAAGTCTTCCTCAATCTCAACCACCAAACTTGCCCTCAACATATTCACGAAGGTTTGGTGAGGAAACATTGGGACTGAGCCCTCGGTGAAACATATCCCATGTGTAAATTTGGTTACTTTTGACCAAAGGAGGAAAAAGTGCCTTCAGGGTAAAGTTCAGAAGTCGTTAATTTGGAATTTTATCTACCGTCAAGAGGCTGAGATAGCTTTCGGTTTTGGGGAGATGCCATCTCTTTCTTCAATTGAATCAATATATCCTCCATTGTGCAGTCCCTTTGCCAATTAGAGAGCATAGGGAATGATTTTGGTTCAACCTGATAACCAAGCCAAGCTAAGAACTTAATCACAACCATAATACCAGCAATAAATGTTCATACAAAAAACTCTTGCTTACCATTCCAGTTTCTGGATTGACACAGGTCATGTTTATCCGAGTTTGGAATCTAACGGTCGGTGGGTTATCTGGATACTCCTTTCCACAGAACAGCTTTAACTGATAGATGCGGCCTTCATGAACAGTCTGAAAAAAACATTACATCACTGTAAAAAAAAAAGGCTGCAAAGTGACAAATAAAACTAGAAGTGATCATTCAGAACATAATATCTATATTAATTTACCAAGGGAATAGAACCTATTATCAGTATTGATTTTGTTCAACTCATGGCAATTGCATTACGCTCAATCACACATGGTGAACATCTTACCAGAAAACCATGAATCACAAATCCATTACGTTCAATCACAACCATAATACAGCAATAAGAATCCTTCATAGTGAAGCCCGACTATTATTTTAAATATGAATCACAATTTGAAGATAATAAGCTTAAAAGAAGAAACTCGCGTTGGGTGGACCAATGATAGTTCCTGTCCAAGATTGCATGTATACATCATCAGCATCATCCATTCCGTAGCTGACTGTTCCATCTCCAATTCCTTTTTCACCTCTTTCAAGCTCTTCCAGTAATCTGAAATTCCTAGGAACTGCAAAAAAAGAAAAAGAAAATACTAATCATGGGGACATCACACAACCAAAAAGATAACAAGAAAGAAGCACACATTATGTTATTAGAATGCAGCAGTGTCTAAGAAAGGATTAAAATTCTATATAAGTACATTCAGTCCTAGTTTCAACTGATATGGAAATTAGATAGAATAAGAATTCTTTAAAAACCAATAAAAGTCGATCTCTGAAAACCACTGGCAGACGATACCGTTGGAACTCCACCAATAATTCCGGTTCCAACTAATAATTCCTAAATGGATAATATAAGAATATTAAATAACAGTAGAAGATTGGAGCAAATTAAGAAAGTTTGGTTTTTTTTAGTAAAATTAGAAGTACAAAAAGCCTAGTTGCTTTCTTTCATCTTTCAAATTTCCAATTAATTTCATCACTTGAAGACTTCAGGATCGAAATGTACAATGACTTCAATTAAAGGAAAACAGACCTATAAGAACAACCACAAAAAGTAACTACTTCAAAAGTAAAAATTAACACAAAACAAAGAATGGCTTCAAAATAAGATCATATCCTAAGCAGCGAACAGGTGAAGGACAATTTCAACTAGGAGTACATTCTAAACAGCGAGCAGGTCGACAACCCATTCCGTTAATCAAAAAAGCATCCGTCCACATAAAATCAGATCAACATCTCGACGCTACGAAAGCCAGCAGCATGAAACAAAAAAAAAAAAAAAAAAAAAGAACATGTAGTTCGTAAATGTCAAACAGATATAGCTGAAAATACACAAAATGCAATCAAATTCAAAAAAAAAAAAAAAAAAAAAAAGACGCACATGAAGATCAAAAGGGAAAACAAATCTACGGTGTCTAACACTCACCAACTACTCCGGATCCATCGGAACCCATTACAGAGAGATAGAAGAAAATGGGAGGGGATTAGAGAGGTAGGGTTGTCAAATTTGGAGAATAGAGAGGATTATACACTGCGGATAAAGTAGAGAACTCGGAATGGAGCCATGTATCGATATGCTTTCCACGTCTCCTAATTAACCTGTATCATCTTAATTAAGCGCGCTTCCTTTTCCCTTAACATATATATATATATACATACATATTATTTATTCATTTATTTATAACTTTATTACGATATTTCCACTTTCAAGCCAAATAGTATTTTTATTTGTATGATTTATTTTTGTATGTAATTAATCGGTTCAGGCCCATTTAGGGTTTAGTTTTGGTCCGGTGATGACAAGTCTGGCGAGAAGTTATAGCAAACCCCTGCAGATGCAGCTGCATATTCAACCAGACCCAAATCGGAAAAAACCGAACCGGACAAAATTCATCAATTCGAATCATTTTGACGATTCGGTTTTTCCCACCCCTGGGTTACATACAAGTGACAACAGATTATCCAAAATACAGTGCATACCTTGTCAAGACTTTCCCATGAAACATTCCAAAATTATAATCGAAAGTTTTAGATATTCTTATTTCCTAAAAATGTAAATCAAACTGGGCAGAAGAATTTAGCTCAACTGATTAAAACACTTTGCAAATTGCAAGACAATCAATTGCTAGAGAAGTTTAGAAATACAGTTGCATTTAGATGTATAAATAGAGGAGGATTAGAGACTCTATACTCTCGACATTCTAGGCTGCATATTTATTTCCTAATTTGAAGTCTAACACATGTTCAAACATGTCACGACCCGGAAGAACGGCTCACACTGAAACCCTGATCTGACTCTTGTCGTTGGTTCTTCCTCCTGAAGAGCGGCGGCATGACCCGTGCTGAAGACCATAATCACCCGAGACGTACATCCTCTCTACCCTCAAGGCAAACAAACTAAAACAAAGGCTAAATTTTTGAATTTGAGAAAGATGAGCTCAGGACTACCAATAGTATTCTAAGCATGGAGACCATTAAAAGAAACCATGCTCAAAGCGGAGATTTGATGATGTGCAAGAAAATAGCTTCAACTCTAGCACAACATTTCATACTTAGCATGGAACAAAAACCAACTTAGAGAAATATAAGAGGCATATGAATATGGTCCCATTGGAGTTTATGGTGCATACCAGATCTGATTACTATCACTTTAGCTATTACAATACATAATCGAAACTAAGAAGAATTTATCAAATTTGAATATTTTGTAAAATTATGATATAAAAATAAATAATTAATTAATTAATATGCAATAAAAAAGAAAGCAGTGATAACATGGAAGATAAAAGAGTGAAATCTAAAAGTTATAATTTTCTTTTTAAATCTACCATGAATTACTGAAAAACAAATGAGTACTTTTAAATATCTCAAAATCAACCTTAGCTGGTCTTTCAGCAAAATGTCAATCTTTCAATCCCAAAAGCTGATTATATAGCTGTAACACAGACTGCCAAACTACTACAGTAAGTGCAATCCATCTATATCAAGTTTTCCATGAAAGTTCAAACCACATTGAAGTTGAGTAACATTTTCATAGGGAAATTATTCCAAAAGATATCCCTGTAAACAGTTTGACTGTCGCTTGGAATTGGTGAATGTCAAGAAATTATACAGACTCCTCAGGATGAACATGAGGGCTTTATTGGTTAATCAAGTGTCAAGGTGGAGAATTGTTGACACTTGTGATACTAGAAAAATTAACAATCAATCATTATAATAGCTGCACAGCTATAACAACTTAACAGTTGAATTTACACGAAAATCAAGTGAGGATAAATAATAGTGAAACTGTTCATGCATGATTAACTAACCCATTGATGGTACATATCAGAGAGCTGTGTTTGGAAATGGAAGCTAAAGGCAATTATTTCAGTAAAAGTCAACGATGTGATTCAACTTAAAATGATAATTGAATTGACCATCATCATATCGCAAAGTTGAGCCATGATTATGTCAAATTTCAGTTTCATTATTTATTCCCAGAGTCATCCTGATCAAACTCTTACGCTGTAAAATCTTGACAATCAAAACCGAAGTTCGGATGGGAGAAAACTCACAGATAAATGAAGCCGAGTACAAAATGCAGTCCGTTCTAGGCTACATTAGCTTTCCATGGGAAGGCAAAGGCCGCTATTTCTTCTATGATCATTGTAGTTTAAAATATTAAGTCTCTACGCTAAGCAAGCACAAAACTCAGTTCTCATCCGACCCAAAAATCTTCATCCGTGATAATGGAGTCCGTAAGTATCCGTCCACGTCGAATTTCTTCGGCGAGAGTTGCTTGTATTTGGCAAACTGCTCTCTGGCCTCTCCATTTCTATCAAGCAAGCTGTATATCATACCTTGACAAAAATATGGCCTGAAATCATCAGGGTCTTCCTTCGCCAGGTCTTCGTAGCTCTTCAAAGCTGCCTCCACATTCTTCTGCAAGAAATGTATCTGAGCAATTATCATCCTCACATCTCGAGCCTCCTTCATTTTATTTTCAGATTCTGCAATCATCAAAGCCTCTTCTAGCCTCTTGATCGCCGACTCGCCTCCCACAGAACGGTCCATGAGCAACGCATTCTCGAATAATGCTTCAAATGATAATGGAGTAACAGCCAAAATATCTTCGAAAACGGCCCTGGCACTTTCAACTTCGCCCATTTCGCTGAGCAATCTGGCCATTAGAAACTTCCACTCTGTCCTGGATGGCTGCGCCGATACTAATCCTTTCAAGATTTTAAGAGCTTCTTGATCCTCCCCATTTTCAAGCTTTTGTTGCAGGAGAGATTTCAGAGATGCAACGGCTTCAGAACTCGATTCAAGAAAATCCGACAACGGCGAAGAATGGTCCTCGTTCTCAATCTTTTGCGGTTGTTCATCGAGAATCTGAGGTTCTTCAGCTAACGCCCTTTTCGCATGCAAAAAAGGGAAGGCTCCAACCATAGAAGCCGTAGCGGCAATGAATATCGCAGCCCTTCCGCATGTTTTGACAATGTGAATGATCGGATGCCTCCGATTCTCAACTGGAACAGATGAAGACGAGGAAGCAGAAATTCTAAGCCGAGGAAGAGGGCTAGAACTGCGGCTAACTGTGGAAAAAGAACGAGAAGGAGCTCTCAAATGGAAGAGCGGAGGCGACGGAGACGATAGAAACGAGGAAGTCGCCGGCAAAGTGAAGCTCATAGTTGAAGTTGACGATTGATCCAACCCTAAAACTGATTAAGAGCACCCGCCATTGAAATTAGGATCTGGTGTTACCTAAACCCCAGCTACCATAATTCTTAATTTAATATATACTTTTTTATTTAATTTATTATCTTAATTTAAAAAGAAAGTAAAAGTATTGTGGTTCACCCTGATAGGATCAATCGTCCTTATTATCGGGATTAGCCCGATCCTGGTGGATGAGCGTAGCCTGTCATATTTATTGGGCTTGCGAGCTCAACCCATTTAATCCAATATTACAAAAAGCTCAAATTACCTTACTGAATTTAAAAAAAATAATTAATTTATTATATTAATCTTATCAATAATTATTTGACACGTTAATAATTATTTTAATAGAATAAAAACAGCATCATTTAATATTTTTTTGTTACAACTTACGTGTTATTCAATTAATTAGTAAAATAATTATGAATAATATTACTAAATTAATATTTTTTTATAAATGTTTAAATTAATAAATTTTGTGAACAATTCAAAAGAAGGAATTATCTTTGCTTGGTGCATATTAAGAAAAAGTAACTAAATATGGCAGAGAACATGTGTAAGACTTGCCATATCTTCTAGCATAAAATTATCCTACCTACGTGAAAGACTAACAAAAAAGATCAAATAAATATTATATTTATTTTTTTATTTTATTATCTAAACGACGTAATAAATAATAATTAATATTATTAAAATACTATAATAAATTATAATTTATTATATTTATTACATAAATTATTATTTGACAAGTGAATTAAGTTTAGAGCTGAATTAAGTTTAGAGCTGCAGTTTTGAATTTCAAAAAACTGATTACAGCAGTATGTCTAAACAAGGCAAAGATATCCATGGCATTTACAAGGCAATAAGAATCTGGCAAATCCATCATCCAACTATAAAATACCCATCCCAACAAGTAGAAAGTTATAACAAAACAAAGCTTGAATTCTCAGGTAAAGCTAGCACAGATGGAGAAACCATCATCCTTGAGGAAGACGTCGTCCCTGCCAGCCTTCTTCATGGTCACCCTCTGTGAGTCTCTCTCTCTCTCTTTCTCTTTCTCTCTCAAGAATATAGCATAAGTGAATGAACATTTGATGGGGAGGGCAGGTGCTGCGTTGTTGATAGTGGGTGAAGCTGATGCAAGAGAGATTCAAAACGAGTCGTTTTATACGGAGGTACAGGCGAAGATCAACGTCGGAGAAATACTGAAACAGGCATCTTGCAAGATTGACGGAGATTGTAAGCAGCACTGTCCCTCTGGATGCAAAATCGTCAATTGTATTTCTGGTACTTGCTTTTGTGAGTGTTGAGAACAATGTCAAAGATTACATCTTATAATAAGTTTCTGGGAACAATAATGGAAGATTGTCTCTCTCTCTCTCTCTCTCTCTCTCTCTCTCTTGCTTTTCTTTAGATTTCACAGACAATATAGAGTGTGAGGTACTTGCAGAGAAAATTAAAAACTTTCAAGTTTAGATACCTCTACTTCTGCAAATGAAGTTTGAGGGAAATCATAACAGCAATTTCAGGTGCATCACCAACAGCAGGGACATCCAGAAGGAATACGCCCAGTTCTTTGAATGTAATCCACTTGTTGCTCTGTTTTTACTGCTTCCCGGCTTCTCTTCGCCTCTGCATTTGCTCGCTTTTCTTCTGCTTTCTGCCATACTGATGCTAATTTACTCGCGAGCTTATTGTGTGCTCGGGCCCTCATCCTCTCCACCTCCACCTGCAGAATACAATTTGTTCAAATTTCAACTCCACAAACCAGAAATCATTCTATAGTTGATCAGAAACCCATTTTCATAATTGTATTAAGGAGAGCTGGTTTTCCACGCTCTTTAATTCACAAACAACAAACAAAAGAAACGTGAGTACTGACTAATATTGCTATCAAAATTATAACTTTATATAGTTTAAACAATATTTTGGCCTTTCGCAATTTGAAGAGCAATAGAGGGCGACATGGTGTGAAGAAACAAGTATCTACTGATAGCCAAAAACAAGCACTGAATGCAGAACTTCGATTTTATAGCACATAATCATATATTACCTCCTTTTTCTTCATTATGATAATACATTACCTCCATTTTCTTCATTTCAGCCTCAGCTTTTGCTTTCTGGTGATTTTCCCATGCTTCAATCTTCAGTTCTTCACGTTTGAACCTGACAACCTCCCCCTTCAAAACACATTGTGAAACATGCAAAAATAATAAAAACTTCGTGAATGCAATTAATATATACTCCTATAAATACTCCTCATCCAGCTATCTTCCCTCAATCAAAACTAATGGTGGGATCCATCAAATCCTTGAGATAGTATTAGATAAATACGTCTATGTAAATTAGGGTTGAATCCATTGAACTATATAATTATTAAAAATATGCACAGAAAAAATAGTCTATTCCACAACTTTTCTATAGTATAAAAACTAAGTGAATTTTGCTCTTGGAAGAAGAATTTAAGAGATGGTAAAATGAAGAATAGGAAAAGAAGGTAAAACCTTGCTGTATACTTGGCTTTCTCAGCCTCCTCCCATGCTGCGGCATGTGTCTCAGTAACACTTTTCGCCACTTGTGGAGTGGCTATAGTTTTAAGCGAGCTAGAAGCATCCTTGTCTTCCTCCTCTTTGCTAGCCCAGGCAGCAATATTCATTTTTCCCAACCGTGTACCTAAAACCATTATCTCCCTTCTTGTCTTAACTTGCAGCTTCTTCTCAGACATCTCCTTGTTTGGAAGCACTTGGTTATTTGGTAAAGAAGGGTTGATGGGAGAAGAAGTTCATGCAGATCTCTTGGAGGTTGATTGTCGAGAAGAAGTTGGACTGCACATTGGAGTTGTCGCTCTCAGCCTCTCATGGGAGTTCCGGTTCTTCGCTTGCAATGGGTGTCATTTCTGTACCCATATCTCTCATTGATACGGACCGTGCTGTTGTAGAAGGAGGAATTACAGTAGTTTCACTTTGCATGCCCACAGATGTATCGTACTGGCTAAGATTTACTGCAAACAAAAGTTTAAAGGGCGATGAACTGACGAATATGAAATGACTTGCTGTATCTATTAGGTATTATATAGACAACATGAATGGAAATCGAAAAATACCTACAGAACAAGAGTTCTTCATGTTCTATTCTTGAGACAAAATCACTTCAAAAAGTTTCCAGTTCTAGTTGGATCAATTGGATAAGTCTTTTTGTCACGACTCGGAAAGAGGCCTAACAGAAACGTCAAATAAATTATCAACCTCAGAGAAGTCCACTAACGCCTAGCTGCCTCTCTTAAAAAATAGGCGGTTATCGTAACTCGAGACTCTGCAGGGGTCTGTAGGGTCTCGAAATTAAGCTCCATCTCTTTGAGACAGTACGCTGCCTCCACTGTATCAGTGTCACCCACAAAAATCAATGGGTTGAACTGATTGAATTCCCGAAAATTAATTCCTCCGGAGGCCATCTGAGTAAGGGTTGGATAAGGAGTAGCAACCGGAGCCGGAAGTGGAGCTTGAGGTGGAGCACCTCCGGCTCCGGTTGCTACTCCTGATCCAGCCCCTACTCAGATGGCCTCCTGAGGAATTCATTTATGAGAATTCAATCAATTCAACCCAACGATTTTTGTGAGTGGCACTGATACAGCGAAGGCAGAGAACTGGCTCGAAGTGATGGAGCTTAACTTCGAGATCTTACAGACCCCTGCAGAGTCTCAATCTACGATAACTGCCTATTTTCTGAGGGAGGCAGCTAAGCGTTGGTGGACCTCTCTGAGGTTGATCGTTCAACCTAACGTTTCTATTAGGACTCTTTCCAGGTCGTGACAGAAATTCATTGGTATCAGAGCCAGGTTTCCAGTTTCATGATAGCTCAAGTCAAAATCTCCGATCGCTGCATGTTTCTTCCAGTTTCAGTACCTGCGGGATTATTAACAGTACCCTTTTTGGAAAATGTCAATAAATTCCAAAATCCATTTCGTCGTCCAATAGCGACAACCATCTTTTTGATTGGTACCGCAGTAGCCTAAACAGGAGATCGAAGTACGAAGATACCGACTCAATGCATCAGCAACTGCATTAACCTTGCCGGGATGATATTCCAGGCTAAAATCATAATCCTGCAAATACTCCATCCACCTACGCTGTCTCAAATTGAACTCCTTCTGAGTGAATATATAACTTACACTCTTGTGATCGGAGAAAACCTGGAAATTAACTCCATATAAATAACTACTCTATATCTTTAAAGCAAAGACGATGGAGGGGAGCTCTAAATCATGAGTGAGATAGTTCTGTTTGTGGGGCTTCAACTGTCGAGAAGTATACGTCACAACCTTGCTATGCTGCATCAAAACGCAACCTAGACCAACTCCAGATGCGTCAGTGTAAACGACATGGGGCAAGCTACCGTCAAGAACTGTGAGAATCGGGGCACTAGTCAACCTTCGCTTCAATTCTTCAAATGCCAGCTGACAGCTATCATCCAAAACAAATATCACATCCTTGCGGGTGAGTCTAGAAAACGGCGCTGCAATGGAAGAAAAATTTTCTACAAAGTGCCGATAATATCCTGCCAAACCAAAGAAGCTGCGAATCTCAAAACCGTTCTTGGGTGGTTGCCTAAACAATCACAAGTTTTATAGAAAAAGTTAACCATAACCAAAAGTATTGGGCAAAGATTAACTGCTATATGTATAACTACTATATGTAGTTATACAAGATCCAGTACAGTCAATGCATATTTAAATCTAACAGCCATACCGGAAGTGAACCAGCAATCATTTTAAGATAATAACTGAAAGAAATAGATAAATATTGACAAATTTTGAAGTTTTAAATTGAAGTTGGTGAAGAAAAGAAGGTTTGATATAAAAATAAGAGACATAGCTAGCTCAGGACAATAATTTTAAGAAAAGAAGATCAACCACTGGTGAAGCAAGTGATTTATTGCTATCATTCCTAAAAAATTATTCCGATAAGGAAATACAATTCAAGGGCTGACACAACCAAGGTTAAAGTTTTGCAAAAGCAAATATCAACCATTTTGAAAGGAAGTATTCTTCAGCAGTAAAGAACTATTTGTCTAGAAAGATATAAAAACAACACTGACGAAGAAATAAACAGTTAATAAAGCTCTTACTTGCACACTCTCTGGTTTCAATCATGAGTACAGGCTTTGCATAAGAATCTCCAATTGGATATGGATGAGGGTGATCTTCCCAATTAACACACTTCTGGCCATCTCTTTCCAACTTGGTTTGGATTGATATCCATCTGTTTAGTATCTGGTTCTTCAAAAGCCACCATCTTTTGATCAGGAACTTCAACAACAACCTTTGTGGACGGATGTTGAGCCCCATAACCAAATCCACTGACTTTCCTTGATCCAACTACTTGCCCCTGAGACTGCCCAGCCTTCTGCCTGTTTGAAGTTGGACTAGCTATCCATTTTTGGGCTTCATCTCATTTCAACGGTGATGGTTTATATAAAGGTGCCAATTGGACTCTCGATGACCTCTGTCCCGAAGGTACATTTGCAATCTCAAGGCCATAATCATAGTCGAAAGTAGTCTCTTCTTGGTTTTTAATTCCTGATCTATGGTCATTAAACATCTCTGAGCCTAATGATCCAGCTGGTTTTGAGCATTCTGAAAGACTACTAACCACATCGAAATCTTTGTAATTATCAGTAGTGCTACCACCTACACAGTGAACTACAAATCCAATAAACCACCAAATGAGTAAAAAACTTGAAAGCCCACAATCACAAATTTATAGCCAGACAAGTATTCTCTTTCATATCAATCTGACAAGTATGGGATCTAGAGGGTTAGTTTGATTCAAACTCTTCTTCCTCCACTTACCTCTTCTCTAAGCCCAGAATTACAGTCCCCAATTTCCTTGGTGAGAATCCACCTCCAACATTTGCCTACACCGCGAAATTGCCCAGAAAAACTTTCAAATCATATAAAGGAAATCTCGCAAAACTTCGAATGCGAGATGTGGATTCAACAGAGATCAGCGTAAAACATACGTAATCCAGATTAAAAAGCAAAAGGATCGTATCGAAGAGAAAGCAAATGCTTAAATCACCAGAAGAAAAAGTATTCAGAGCAAAGCGAAGGGGGGAAAAAGCACATGCGGCTTTAGGATCCTCTCGTAATCCTTAAAATCCGACGAAATTTTCAGAACAATTTCAAAGCAACGCAGGATTCCACTCGATTCGATTCTCGCCGGTAAAACACCAACAAAAAAAGGAGAAAAAAAGCGAAATCACTCTAATGGTAATAGTTTGACTGTATCAGAGTTGATTTGACAACGTGCTTGCCATTGCAGCAAATAAAGCCAAGACCCATCCCTTTCCGCGTCGTTTCACAGACAAGTAAGCAGCCATTGCTGCATTAGAATGCTTAAAATTTCGGCATCACCATCACCGTTTTCCTCTTCCTCTCAGCTCTTCCAATTCAATCAAACTTCCATGGATCATGCTTAGATTCATTCAACTTAATGATAATGAAGTGTAATTAGCGTAATGATCTTTCAGAGTTCAAATTAATCTATTTTAATCCAGATTAATATCCAACGTCTTGCATGAGTTTTAATTAGAGGCTTATTTAATTTTTTCACTAAAATACAAAATATTTGTTGTACCAACTGTAATAAATTAGTAATAATAATAGAATCCTTAAACGGAAATCACTGATTGGCTCAGACCATCACGGTGGGGCCAAGCGTTGACTGGGTTCGAGAGAATTATCAAAGATACAGTCACCGTAGCCACATGGCCCGCGTTCAATGCGCCGTATTCCGTTGGTAGATAACAGGGACGTCACACTAAGCTTTTATAGAAAATCCCATGTTTGCTTAATTTTCTTATCCAATTATTTATATTTTTATTATTATGCATGCGGCAGACCACCACTTTGTCGTTCTCGTTCAGTAACAGTCTCTCGTTGATGAGAACGCCATCCTTGGCTGTCAAGTCGTCGGCGACGAAGATACAGAGATTCCACTTCTACGAGATATATCATAAATAAAACTGATCCATGTTCATATTACTTTTTTTTAGATTAAAATATCTGAAAGACTTCGAATTCTGGAGTCAGTGCAAGCACACTCATTTGGTTTTTCGGAAAGGGGAAGAGAAAACTATAGAGTAAATAGCACCGGAAAATGGAACCGCCGCCGGCGTACGGACCCACAGGCGCATCCTCGTTATGGGAAGACATCAACGATTCTCCTGTTTGGCTGGATGTTCTTGCTGCTCTTTATGCTTTAGTGGCAGCTGCTACTTTCGTGCGCTCTCTTCCTTCCATCTCCAACGATGTTTTTTTTTTTAATTTCTTTTCATGTTCAATCCAGCTGATTATATGTTTATTGTTGGAAGGGTTTGATTTCTTCAAGTTTTTTGGATTCAGGTTCAACTGGTTCGGATTCAATCAAGAATACCTGAATATGGTTGGACCACTCAGAAGGTCTTCCACCTTCTCATTTTGCTGGTGACAGGGGGTATGTAGTTTGTACCACCCTTCAAATCTTTCTTTTTATCTATGCCTGTCCCCGGCGATATAAGATTATCGGCCTGAGTTTGTGTTCATCCTCTTTCGCAGCCCGATCTTTAATGTTTGGATTGCACCGTTATGTGCAGAAGTTAGAACCTCCGGTAGAATTTGACGGTCTAATCCTTTCACTTGATCATATACTCCTTTTCATTTGTTTTAATGGGTTTCTCTTTTTGACGAGATTAATTAGGTCCTTCTTCACATCTTGCTTGACATACCAACCCTTAGTTTCTTCACAACTTTTGCTATCTTGATTCTTTTCTGGACAGAGATTTTCTATCAGGTCAGACGACCGATCTGGTTCTACAATTCTTGCATACTTATGTTCCAATGTGAGATCATGGTTTCATTATCCTTGTTCTTCCAGGTTAAATCTTTATCGACCGATAGACTGAAGCCAGCTTTCTACATAATCAATGCTGTCGTTTACGTTCTTCAGATCGCTCTGTGGTTTGCGTTTTGGCAGAAACCTGTGCGTTCTTTGGTCGTCGTTTTGAACGTTTTTATCGCAGGTTCTTTCTACTTCGTTTAATCTTTACATATTTATGAAAATGTTGCTGATGAATATGCATTCAATTTCGCAGTTGTGTCCCTGTTCGTTGCCTTTGCATTTCTCTTCTTCGGCGGCAGGTGTGTCCTCCATATTTGACTCATAACTTGTATTGTAGCTCAAGCATTTACTTAAAACTATTCCGGCAGAGTCTTCTTGATGTTGAAACGGTTTCCGATCGAGAGTCAGGGAAAGAGTGGTAAGATCCGAGAGGTGATTCTCTTTCAGGGCTAAGAAAGTTAATCCCATATCTTCTTATTTCCGGTTTCTTTTTGTTTGTTCTTCGGTTTATCCTCGTCTGTGACTACTTTTGCAGGTCGGTGGGGTCACTGGAATATGCTTTTGTACTTGCCTTCTTAGATGTGTCATGGTGAGTCTACTTCCAACTAACAGAGTGGAGAGTCCATTAATACTGAAATTCTCGCGAATTTATTCACGTAGTTAGTCCAAAATGTGTTGTATTACGTAAAAAGAAGAACTATATTTATAAATTACTCCATTTTTACTATTTCAAACGATCTAAAATTATGCATATGTACTAATATAAGTTGAGCTTTTACATTAAATAAAATTTAGAATCGTCCCTGCCTTACAAGGACGGGCTGGCACGTACACAAAACACATGGTATAAAACTTAGTGGTAGTTGAAGCTCTCTAATGGTTGATTATTGTGATTGCCACAGATGTGTGTGAGTGCTGCCATTAAAGCTGCGGACCTTTATGATTTGGACCATTCAGTTGTAATCTTCGTTCATTTCTTGGTGAGTTTCTTCTCTCCTCACTCCTCAGCACATAAAATCATATGGTAATAGTTTAAGGACAATATTTGTGACAAGTTTTGGGTCTTGTTTGGGCAGTTGGTGGAGATCCTGACTACTTCATTAGTCCTCTTCATACTCAGGAAGCTACCCAAAAAGAAGGAATTCCGCCCAGTCGTAGAATTCTCCTCACGAGTCGCTTAAAATCATCTCGAAAAGTACTTTTTCGCTATATATGATTGTAACATGCGTGATTCTCGTACTGGGAATTCAATTTGTACGAATTTTCTCTACTTCTTTCGGCACTCTTATTATTGTTCTTCTTCGCTTGATTCATGTTCTTACACTCTACTAACGTTAGAGCAAATAGAGGTCTCAAACGAACATGTTAGCTCGTCAGCCAATCCACCTAAGTGGACTGGTCCATCTGTTAATTCTCACTTCCCCGTTTCTAATTCCCTCCTCTGCTCTTCCGGCAATCCCCTGAACTCTGCGTCTCTTCCAAATTCATCTCCTCCGTCGACCTCTCCCGCCCACCGCTTCACCTTCACCTTCATTTATTCTATAATTTCGAACTTTAATATTTTCTTTCTGTATATAAATCCATTGGTTGGATATGGCTTTCTCAGCCCAGATTGCTTCGTCCCAATTCTTTTAGAATCCATTTGGTTGTCTATTCAATGAGTAAGTGGATTTTAGTTTGACGATATCTGTTATAGTCATATCTATTATTCAGTTGCCTCTTCACCTTCACCTTCACTTCTCGCAGCTTGGATTCTATGGCGTAAAGTGAAACTAACCAGGTGAAGAGACGGAGAAGGAGGAGTTGTGGTGGGAGCTGTTGACGGAGGAGATGGATTTGGAAGACAGGAGATTGTCGGAAGAGCAGAGGATGGAAATAGAAACGGAATAGTGGGAGTTAACAATATATTAACGGAGTTTAACAAATTTTAACGGCAGGGTGTTAATTGTAAAACTTCCCTTAAATTATGGTCCATTTTCATAATTACTTTATTATTAATATTAGTTTGGAAAATATTCATTCAGATAGAGAAGAAGAGAGAGAAAACGCGCGAGAGATGCAGAATATCACCGTTAATGTGGTACCGTCGGCGGTGATGGCGTACAGGATGACCGACGCTTCCTCATGGTGGGATGACATCAATGAATCTTACGTCTGGCAGGACCGTATTTTTCATGTTCTTGCTGCTCTTTACGCTTTAGTGGCGGCTGTTGCTTTCGTACGCTCTCTTCCTTCTTGTTTTTTTTTTTTTTTTTTAATTTCGATTTCGTTTTCTATTCATGCGATTTTTTTCTGCTATAAAATTTATAATTTTCAACAATTTTTAACAACTGTTGCTTAGGGTTTTTCTTATGTCTCAGATTTTGTTTATCAATATGTTTATTCTACTCCATCGACTCAATATCTGAGGGCATGCGTCGGTACATTGGGTGGCGAGTGGTTTCCTGTAGTTCAAGACCTAGTAATTTTATCTGTAACTTGTTGGATAAAATGGTAGTTGGAAGTGTTGGGGATTTCAATTTGGATTTTGATTTGTTTGTATATATGGATTCAGGTTCAACTGGTTCGTATTCAATTGAGGGTACCTGAATATGGTTGGACTACTCAGAAGGTCTTCCACTTCCTCAATTTTTTGGTGAACGGGGGTTTGTAACATGCCGCTTATTTATCATTTTTTTCAAGTTTTTTTTTTAATGTAATTATTTGTAGATATTTATTTGTTGTACTTAGATAAATTTTTCTACTCATCTTTTGCAGTCCGATCAGTAGTTTTTATATTTCGCCGCAATGTGCAAAAGTTAGAACCTCAGGTAGGATTTGACTGCGTATCATTTGACTTTGACATATATTTATTCTTCGACTTGTTTTCAATGTGGCTTCTCTTTTTGGATGTTATTAATTAGATTGTCCAACATATCTTGCTTGATATGCCAAGTCTTGCTTTCTTCACAACTTATGCTCTTTTGGTTCTTTTCTGGGCAGAGATTTATTATCAGGTTAGTCTTCCATTTTCCTGTAACTTCCTCCTTGTGTCCTTTTGTTCAGACGGGAGACAATGCAGTAGTAGATTTCATCTGCTTTGTTTTCCAGGCTCGTGCTGTTTCTACTGATGGGCTGAGGCCAACTTTCTATACCACAAACACAGTGGTTTATGTTTTCCAGGTGAAGTGTCTCCTCGTGTTAACTCTTCTAACAATGGCGAAAAAGTGGTTTCCGGGTTGGGTCCTTCTCTGTTACTTGTGTTTCATTTCAGAACAGAATATAATCAGTTTTAGACGTAGTTTGTTTACGAAGTTCTTGTTCAACTTTCGTTTGTTTAGGGGAACTGTACGCAAATAGTTAATAAATTGACCATCACGTTTAATCTAATTGCCCAGTGGATTGAGATCACTTTCCACCAACATATGTGTGGGCTTAACCCTGTAACGGAAAGTGTAAATTTCAATTATTAAATTGATTGAGATCACTTTTTATCTCACAAAGCAGTGCCTAACCCTGTAAATTGAACAGGAAGGATCCTTCTGCCATTGAATTTCTTCTTTATAAAAGAGTGGTATATTATATTGCCTTTTGTGGGAGTTGAAAATATAATGTCGGGTCTTTGGTAGGTAGGATGATGTTCATAGTATGGCTTGCGAATTGCATCATGGATCAAGATATATATTATTATTTTAAATTTATGCTAGATGCAAAAGACTTGCATGAAGACCCTTTGTGTTAAAAAGGTAGGGTTACACTTTGTATTACAAATTTTGGTAGTAAAGGTGAGTAGATGTGAGGAGCCCTAAATGCATGGCCTTTAAATTGTATTTCTCTCCCAAACGGCGTTTATTTGAATTTTGATAAGTCCCCAATGCGATACACATATGAAACGATCCAAGCCCAACAAGGAAAGAAAGTTTGTGGAGCTTGACCTTGTTAAAGGAAGGAAATAGCATGGGAAAAAGTGGAGGGATGGAGGGAGTACAGTGTGTAGTTTCAAAGGGGAAGAAATATATAATATTTAGGAAATGCACTCAGGGAAATTGGGTAATTTCTGGTTTAGGAGGTAGAAGAGAATCAAACCACTCTATGATGCTCTATTAATAACCTGGGGTTGAAAAAGAGAAGTAAAAAATTCTTGAAATTGATTAACGATATTTTTAGTAACATCTCAATTTCCAGTTAGATAATATTTCCGTCAATTGATCTGGCCACATAACCAATGTCCATGATTTTTTTTTCTGGTTCCACAGTCCACTCCATCTCAACATACAACTAAGTGGTAGATGTTGAAACTTTTTGCTTATAAAAAAGGATGAAACTTATTAGTTGATCTTTAGACTTTCTTAAGTTGAGAAACTTGAAACACTTGGGTGAATTTTTGCCATGGATGATAGAGCTAACTTGTTTGGCAGCTATCCAATTTGCTATAAGATTTGAAAAGGCCCAAAATAATGAAAAGATAATTTTCATTGATATTTTTTGCTTATAAGAAGGTACAACCAAGTTTTCACCTCCAATAGCCCATCCCTCCAATGATTATACACTCGTAACTTCATAATAGATTGAGCTCGATTACAATATCCTTTTAAGTTCATCCAACGTAGCATGACAATCTTGTAATTGTTGTTCAATTGAAGAAACCACGCGAAGAAGTGACCTATATCGGATCAGGGGAGGAGTTTCTCTTCCATAAACAAATTGAAATGGTGTAGTTTCTGTAGAGATGGAATGTAGTATTGTACCAAAACTTTTCCCAAGGTAGTCTGTTGGAGATAAGTCTCCAAACAACAGTTAGTAACTTCTATTTATTCATTTGATTGAGGATGGTAAGCAGTACTTCTAAGAACTGAGGTATCTTTTGGCGCAAAGTGTAACGTCTCTTGGTATTTTCAGTGTAATATTGTCCACTTTGCGCTGAAAGTCGCACGAATTTGTTCTTAGAGTTAACCCCAAAATGGGTTGTACTAGATAAGTAGGGCAACTCTACTTATAAATCATGTATTTTGCACTCTTCCAAATAATGTGGAATTGTACACCCCATCATTTTTCACTGCTATAGGCTGGGCTTTACGGGTATAGGCAGAGCTCCACCGTACTTTCATTGTCTTCACATGACGGACTGTTACAATCTATTTCCTTTAGGGCTTGACGTTATCATCGGTCACACTTCCGGTTGGGCAGTGACTCTGATACCATTTGTAACGTTTCTCGGTGCTATCAGTACAATATTATCTACTTTGAGGTGAAATTCGCACAAATTTATTTTTGAGGTCAGTTCTAAAACGCGTTGTATTAAGTAAAAAAAAAGAACTCTACTTATAAACCATATATTTTTCACTTTTTAATGTAATGTGGGATTGTGCATCCTTACTAGTATAGGTTAGGTTCCACTGGACCCTCATTGTCTTTATATGGCGAGCTGTCACACAAAGCCAATATGCTTAATGTTAAATTTCTTGTCATATCTTATTTTGATGGGTTTTAGTGTGACTATAGGGTATTTGATTGAGGTTGGATTGTTTTTTTCCCCAATAGCTCATCACACAAAGCCAATATCTTAATGTTATTTTTTTTTTTTCTAATAGCACATACTATTTCCACAGTCTTCTCTTGAAGGAAAAGAATTCATTGGCCAAACTAACTGCATACTTGTGATTCTCTGTACCTTGAAGTGATAACCTCCTCATGCACAAAAATTAGTTAGGATAAATCCAATGAGTTAGAGATTTTGTTTGTCCTCTTTAGTTGGTGATTTTCTTTTTTCTTCTTTAATTTTTTATGGACATTTGCTTTTTGAAGATAATAACCAGAGAATTCTGCTTTTTTTGTTTTAAGAACTAATTGTACTTGTGAGAATTGCTTACTCACATTTTTTGTTCTTTATTTGTGATCTATTTGTTTTATTAATTGAAAAAGTACTTTGGATGGAGTACCCTCTTTTTCTATTATGTAAATTTAAATTTACAGTTCTCCATTTGTAATATTGCATCCAGATTGCTCTATGGCTGGTTCTCTGGTGGAAACCTGTCCCATTGTTTGCCATCCTCTCGAAAATATTTTTCGCAGGTTTTTCTACTTCAATACATGGATGAGTTACCCGGCAATGTTTCTGGTTTATTCTTCATAGTTATTAAAAAAGGTGCTGAGTTGTATATAATCTGCAGGTGTGTCTTTATTTGCTGCCCTTGGATTTCTGCTCTATGGCGGAAGGTATGTCAACAATGTCAGGGTTTCCACAGAAAATGCACGTGAGACCACAAACATTCTAATTAGTAGGATGAGGGGAAAATAAAGAACTGCAATAATAAACATGTACAGATTCACAATTAAGTTGGTTGTGTGACCTTTCTACCATCGACTGTAAAGAATCAACTTGTGGACAAAAAATGCTAGTCAAATTGTGCTTGCTCACACAATACCTTCTGATAATCTGGATTCACTCCAAGTTGATATTTTATGAATGATAAAATGTAGCATGTTTGTTGTAATCTGTAGCTAGTTCTAATGGAGCTGAGAGATAATGTTTTATAATCTTCTTGCAGACTCTTCTTGATGTTACAGCGGTTCCCCGTAGAATCTAAAGGAAGGCGGAAGAAGTTGCAGGAGGTACTTATTTTTCAGGGCTAAGAATGTTATACTCAGATTCTTATTGTCAATTTCCTGTTTCCTTCATTTCATTTTCATAGTTTGTCTGTTGGTTTATCATTGTCTTTTTTGGCTTTTGCAGGTTGGCTACGTGACCTCTATATGTTTTTCTTGTTTCCTTGTGAGATGTGTGATGGTAAGCTTACTATTTCTCTGATTTTTTTTCAAACTGACAAAAGCATTTTTCTCCTTGACTATAATATTTTTGCTTGGGAATACACATTAGTGATCATTAATGATATTTCTTTTACTATTCTGTTGTCAACAGTATTAAAGCAACTGAAAAACCACAGGATCGGTACTTCATTCATACTTTTGATATGGTTTTGAAATAAGAAAAGGGATAGGAGAAACTTGGGAAAGAAAGTAGGTCCACCTATCTACATAAGGAAACATTATAAAATGTGAAACCAAAAAGAAATAATAATAAGATCAAAGAGAAGATATAATTTTTCTTGTAATAGTACTTATATGTATGGATATTGATTCAGCGATGCCAAATATTTTATGGACTATCCAGTGCTGTATTCCTTTATATTATAATCTTTTAATGTCTGACCTCGGAAAAATGAACATCTATGTACCAATTCTGCAACTTCCAGTTGTTTTTTTCTTTCAAATCTGTAATCAACGAAGATTTGATTACGAAGAAAGAAGAAAAGACACACAACAGTACAGTTGTAATTTTCTCAGTCCCTCTCAGCTCCTCTTTTTGATCTGTCATCATAGGGTCTCTGTGAAAAGCACTTTAGTCCTTTTTTAGGATTTCCTAACGATGCTTTGGGAATGAATAAATAGTTTTTATAGGTGATGTTCTAAAAGTCAATACGTGGTTTTAGGATATGAAACTGCCTTGCTGTATGAATGATTAATAATGTTGAAGGATAATACAGTAACGTTCTTTTTGTTATCTTTGTATGTTCATCATCTCTGGTCTTTGCTCTTGTCCCTGGTGCAATAGATGTGCTTTGATGCTTTTGATAAAGCTGCGGACCTTGATGTTTTGGATCATCCAGTATTGAACTTCATTTATTACCTTGTAAGTTTTGTATTATAGTTTTCTAATATATTTATCATATTGGAATTTCTAGCTTAAATATTTCTAGGCATAAAAAAGTACACTTTTATAGCTTATATGCATAGAAGTGATATAATATTTTATGTCGTAGATGATAATGTATTGTATTTGCAATTTTTAATTGTGGTGTGATTGTGTTTTCTATTCTACATAAATTTATTAGTTAGAGGAATTGTCTCTATTCTTGTTTTGGATGTTGAGATTTTACCCGTTTCGTGCTTTGACAGTTGGTGGAGATCTTACCTTCTTCTTTAGTCCTCTTCATATTGAGGAAGTTACCCCCAAGGCGTGGGATCACTCGGTATCATCCTATCAGCTAGGAGGATTTGGGTAAGACCTTTGAAACAAAAGGTACATGAGAAAGGTCTACATACCACTTTTTATGGAAATATTGAATCTAGCTTGTTGATCTTTCTGACCTATAGAAACGTTGTTACAGGTGTATCTAGAGAATTGTTGAAACGAAACATCCTTCTACAACTGTGAAAATTTAGTGTGATGTTTTTTTTTTTTTTGCGGCGGGTATCCTTTTCGTGGTGGGTTTTTTGGCAGTTGTTGCGGCTACAAAATTTGTTTCAGATGAAGCTGTGCAGTAAAGAATGTAGAAGTGGCAAAATAAAAAATAAAAATAAAAAAGCTTCTCCTAAAGGGGTAAATGAGATGTTTGAATTGTTTGTACAATCTGATCTCTCCCTATTGTCATAGATTGTATAAGGTATGTGTCCCTCTTGTTCAGCTAGATAATTATGCTTGATGCTCTATTTGAATGGTTTTCAAGGTTTTGTATATATAATTTGTTGAGACTGGTGTCAATTCTTTCCTGTCAGTATGTCCTGGATCGGGTTTTCCTCGGAATTCATTTAGTTATCACTTTCTTTTGGACATGAAATCGAGTCCTGGATTGTTAAACAAGGTTATGAATTTCTTAGCATCAAAATTAATCTTTCAATTGCATAACTTATTAGACTTGGACTTCTCATCTCACCCAGAAGTAAATTATGACGGGAATGGCCTTATGTGTTGTATCTATGCCAAATTTTTTGCAGTATTTTGTATGGGAAAAAGTAAGAAATAGCTGGATCCTGTTAAGTTAGGAAGAAACTATTCAAATATTCCAGATTTTCCATTGCGATTGATTTGACAATCTGTAGTTTGAATTGGAGTATTCTGTGATGATTTTGTGTGCAAAAGGAAGACGGTAACTACAGACTCAGCAATCATTCTATAGAAAATTCTATGGTATTTGTACGTAGAAATAAGATTTAAACATACCAGGGACTGCTAGTCTGCTTGTTTCTTGCTTCTGCTTTGGAAATGAGATGGAGAGGAAGAAGATAAATGGGAGGCAGAGCCAAGTGCTGTACCTCTTCTTCTTCGTTGGATTTACTCACGCTTCAACTCATTTGAATGGTAGATTTCCCCTCCTACATTTCAAACCTCTTCTTATTTTGAATGGTAGGTCTTTATTTTCAGAATTTTACCCCTTGTTTGTTTATTCAAGACCCGCCTTTTAAAATAAGTATAATTTTATGTTACTGTCTTAAATTATGATGTCTTGTATTTTTTTGTAAACTAACACAATAGTCATGTCAAACCGCAGGTTATAACAAAAGATTTAGAGTTTGTTTATCCTAATTCTTTTATGATACATTACATTGCTTGCTAAGAGAGAAATATTATGAAATTCCATCTTGCGCCACAAAGTACTATCACGTAGCACTGTACTAAGCGTTTTGATTTGATGAGTTGGATTGTCACTTGCAAAAAGTTGGAGGACGGTGAATACATTTCCTCTTGGCTGTTCAGTCTGATTTGGTAGAGTTTTGATTAGTTGAAATATTAACGCAAATGACAAGAATCCAAACAAGTACGTTGCTACCAATTACACAATAAGTCCATCCAACCCGAGTGTTTCAAGTCGGATGAATTGAACAAAAATAATAATAATATTGTGACGATGCTGAGATAATCATTCCTCTTATTTTAAGAATCAAAGAAAGATTAGATGGGATGGGTTTAATAAACAAGGTTGTCTTTCCTAAATTCAAGTAAATAAATTAGTCAATTACAGCATCTCCTTCAAAACAGTTGTCTTCAAGACAACAAGAAGAGCAGTTCTCAATCTCTACTTACAGTGCAATCTATCGATCTATCCGCAAGGCAGAAAATGCAATAATAATGAACATTGTATGCCTGTTCAACACATTCGAAGTTGTTCTAGTCATCAAAAACACGAAAATCCTTGATTCGACTTCCCATTCCGATCCTTTATTCCTTCCCCAGAAAGCAAATTGAGAAATCATTTCAACTGAAGTATGCGCATGTACAACTAAATCCCTGTCCAGGACCTGTAATATTGATTTACACTACGGCCATAGAATGTGTCGCTAAAACTGCGTATAAAGATAACATTACTCAGCTTTACTAAACTTTACTAGATGATGTTGTCAAGCCAAGAAACTAGCTGCTGGGTCGAAGGGCGACTTTTTGGATATTCGTTCAGACAAAGACATGCTATTTCAAGAATCCGCGACATTTGCTTGCCGCGATGCTTTTCGTAAATGAAAGGATCATAAACTTCGGTTTCCTTGCCTTCCTTCTTCATCTGGAACACCCAAGAGATTAAATCCCGACATTCTTTAGGCTTGCATATATCCATCGGCCTTTTTCCGGTCAAAAGTTCCAACAGAACGACTCCAAAACTATAGACATCTCCCTTGTAAGTAGCAACCGAGGATTGCCCATACTCAGGCGGAATGTACCCTAAAGTCCCGACTAGATCAGTCGTCACGTGTGTATCGTGAGGAAGTATGAGCCTAGCGAGACCAAAATCGGCCAAATGGGCTGTGAAACTCTCGTCTAAAAGGATGTTGCTCGATTTGATGTCTCGATGAAGGATATGCGGCTCACATGATTGGTGTAAGTAAGCTAGTCCCCTTGCAGCCCCTTGAGCAATTCGGAGCCTCATCTCCCAACTTAGACAAGAAGGGCCATCAAATTTTTCGTGCAACCAATAATCCAAACTGCCATTCTCCATGTAAGAATATATCAAAAGCCTGTCATTTCTATAAATGCAATATCCCTGAAGAAGAACAAGATTAGGATGCTGAGCTCTGGAGAGAGTTTCAACTTCTGCACGAAACTCTCTTTCTATCTGTCCGCAATCGCCCGAGAGCCGCTTGATCGCAACTCTCCTACCATCAAGAAGGGTGGCTCTGTAAACAAGGCCAAAACCCCCGCACCCGATTATGTTTGCCTGGTCGAAATTGTCGGTTAATTTCAAAAGATCGTCTATGGTGAGTCCTTTATTGTTCTCCTTGTTTTGGAACAAAACTACCAGTTTTGATCCAAGTTCTACTAAATCCTTATCATTAGAGTTAGCCACCTCTCTTTCGAGATCTACATTTCTTCTGCTATGAGTCCGAAGTCCAATCAGAATCAGCAGAACAAGAAGGAAAGCAGTTCCAAACGAAATCCCGACGGCCATACCAATGATACTTCCTTGGCTCCATCTTGATCTTCCAGGTGATGTAAATGAGCTTTGATCATTTGTCGGACAAGGAGAAGCATGTTCGCCACAGAGATTATTTCCTTCAAAGCTTGAATTAGGGAAGGTTTGAAATTGACCACCGGAAGGAATTACCCCACTTAACTGATTGTAAGCAACACTGAACTTAGACAAGAAACTCAGACTCACTAATGATTGTGGTATTGTTCCAGTAAGCTTATTATGCGACAAATCCAAAGTCTCCAGGCTAGCCATCCCTGATAAAGAGCTCGGAATTTCTCCTGAAAGATTATTGAATTTCAGATCCAAGACACTGAGCTTTCTCAGTTTCCCAAAATCCAGCCAGATTGGTCCACTCAGATTGTTGTTGCTAAGCTCCAGGGTGGGAGGGAAACTCAAAACTTGAGTGTACTTCAATGGTTCACTAACATTTCTTTTCAAAAAAAAGGGGAAATCTGGAGAAGGTTCTTCGAAGTAAATATGTCGACTAATAAGGCTCGGCAATCTAGTTATGGTTATTGGAATCTCTCCTGTAAATGAATTGTTCGATAAATCCAAGTAAAAAAGAAGCTGAAAATCACCAAACCAGTCCGGAATCGATCCGCCCAGTCTGTTCCATGACAAATCCAACAACTGCAATTTTGAACTCCGCCTCAACCATTCTGGCATTACACCCTTTAGTCTACAACTGGCTATAATCAAAACCTTGAGGTTTTCGAAATTAAGTGTACGATCAGAAGGCAGCTCTTCATCATGGAAGTTCAGGGTAAGGACTAAAGTGCTCAAGTTCTTGCAGTGCTGCAAGATGTCAAGTGCAGAGTGGAGATTGACTATGCTTGAATTGGACAGTGAAAGATAAGAAAGGCTCTGAAAATTCTTGAAGGTTTCAGGGATATCTCCGGTGAAGTTATTTCGGGCTAGATTTATGTTTTTTAGGCGCCGACAAGCCGGAAGATTGCTCGGAACGGGACCGTAAAACCAATTAGTTCCCAAATCAAGAGAGGTCAGGTTAGCCATGGCTGAACAGTTAATATTGATGGGACCCGTTAAAGAATTGTTCCTCAAGTTTAGGAGATTTATCGTTGGAGAACTAGATAACGAATTCGGTATTGGACCAGTGAAATTGTTTGATTCGAACACTAAGAACTGCAAATTTTTGGAGGTGTAAAATACATCTGGAATTTCTCCTGAAAATCTATTGTAAGCAATATCCAGGCGAACAAGGTTTGGGAGATTACCAATCAGCTCGTTCAGCTGTCCTGAAAACAGGTTGTCTCGGAGGCTCAACAAGGTCAATTTTTGCAGCCCGAATATATAGTCGGGAATGTTGCCCGTGAGGTCATTAGTCTCCAGAGAGAAGGTTTCTAAGAAGGTGCAGTTGCCAATTCCCGGAGGGAAACTGCCGGAGAAATAGTTGAAGCCAAGATCCAACACCCTAATTCTGGAAGAGTTGTGGCATAAATAAGGTGGGAGAGAGCCATTCAAGTAGTTCTGAGACAAATCAAGCAGCTGGATCGCAGGTAGATTCAAGGTCGCCGGAATAACGCCAGTTAAATCATTGGAACTTAGGTCGAGTACCTCCAATTTAGGCAGCTGGAACAACGAAGAAGGAAGCGAACTCTTTAGAAAATTTTGAGAGAGATTGAGATGTTCAAGCTGCTCCAGCCGGCCAATAGAGTCAGAAAGTTTCCCCGTTAGCTTCTTTCCACCAAGGTCGATCTTCACAACTCTACCAGTCTCTAAAGTAACGTTAACCCCCATAGTTGACGAAAAATTGCAAGTGACTCCAGGCCAGACGCAGCAATCAGTCGAAACGTTAGTGCCCCAGCCGTTAATTTTAGAGTCCATACCCTCGAAGAAATCTTCCAATGCCTGCAAATCATCTGAATTGCAGGTTAGGTTTCGAGAATGCAAGAGCTGAGCTTCGAAGCAGACTCCGAAAAAGAGGAAGACAAGCCAGAAGTCCCCAAGAAACATCTCGGAACAGCGGCAGTAGCTAGACAATCATACAACAACAATCAAACTCACAAATCCGTCCTCAATAACCAAAGTTCAAGCTCCGAGCAGTCCGAAATCCGCCATTGAAGCAGATGGGAAGGGAAGAAGAAAGAGGAATGGAAGAACGGGGGTTAAGTGTTAAAGGAAAAGGAAGAGAGCAGCCATGGGCGAAAGATGGAGAAGCAAAGAAAAGGAGGAGCTTTGTTTGACTCAAAAGCACGCGTAGTTGATATAAATGAAACCAGTTGCTTTCTTCCCTATATCTCTTCCGGTTGTTCGACTACCGCTCCCATGAGAGAGAGAGAGAGAGAGAGAGAGAGAGAGAGCTGTGATGGAGGAGAGAGAGTTGAAATGTAGGAAAGAGAGAGAGAGAGAGAGAGAGAGTAAAGATGAAATATGAGCCCAATGTCTTTGCCCTTGAAATCGGATACGTACATGTAACATCTATACGTATATTTATACATAATAAGTATCATATTTATATAAATAATATATTCTTTTAATTATTTATAATAACATAAACTTTGTCAACTTAAATTGCACAATTGATGTCCCCCGTTATTATTTTTTTTTCCCAAAACTGCTTCCCTATTTTGGATTATTAGTAAAACACCTCATTTTTGCCGTTTTTCATCTGAACATTTTGTTCGTCTTAATTACTCTGACTCAAATCAATTCCACGTAGACATTCAATTTTTATTAATTTGACCTGATTCGACCGCTTCTAACAAAACCGATCCAACACTTACTCATGATTCGAATGTAGTTTTCGTTATTTACCCGCAACGTTTTCAAAATCCGGTCAATTCGATCTTTATTTTTGGACATTGGTGTTGGAGTTTGAAAAAAAGGTTTGAAATTATTTTGTCAACGGTCTGCAAGCATGCTATGACTTTTCTCGTTCATATTTCCCATGTAACTTTTTTTTTTTTTTTTTCTTTGCTATGGCGTTGATATTTGAATTCAGTTTTTCAATTTATATATAGTTTTTAATTTTAATATTTATGAATAAGAAAATGTTTATTATTAATTCAGTCGAAGAAAATCAAGATCAACTTATATTAATATTTTGAGTCAAAGCATGTGATAAAAAAATGTGTTAGTTTTCGTACTTGCTGAGGTACAGATGTGTTGGTGTTGAAATATGCAATTAAAATTAAGGTGCAATTTGATTCTCAATTGATATTATATTGAACAAAAAAACAAGAAATAGAATAAGTGTTTCAAGTTGCTATGAGTATGGTTGAGTTCTACCCTAATTTTTAATCGAATTGATCGGTTTTTCGTTTTCAAATTTGCGAATCAAAACCAATCCGACATCATAACAGCCTTGAGTTTGGTTTTTTTTATTTTACTCGACTTCAATTTGGGTTTTTTTTAATTATTTTTTTATTATTTTGTAATTACAGTTGCGTTGCTGAATCAAGACTAAGATTGACTCTCATACCAACTCTAGGTTTAAGGCCAACGCGATCAAAGTCTAAGTGTACGACGAAGAAAAACCAAATTTGCCAAAATAGACAAAGATTTAAATTGTTTGGGTCGATTCTAGTGATTTTGAGCTATTCTAATCTTATTCAGTGAAATTTCTCTCTTCAAAATAAAAAATTAAACTGAAACGAACCGGTCTAGTTTTTTCTCTACTAACTAAACTATTTGTTGATTAGACAAAAGACATATGTAGGTAAAGTGATATTATTTAATTTAAATGCAAAAAAATTGGGGAAAGATTGTGACATGCACTAGTGAATTAATTGGGAAGAAAAGAAGTAAGAATCAATTGATGCTAAGAAAATTGAGTAATTTATTGAGATCGTGCTTCCCCATTTATTTTTAGTGGGATTTTTCCACAAATAAGAATAATATTTTCATTTATTTATTATTATATTTGTTTTTAGTGGGATTTTTTTTGGCTGTCACACTAATTGCTTTTCTTTTTTTTTTTTTTTAATTAAAAATATTTTATTTCAAATTATAATCATTGTCATAAAATGACTATTGTCCCAACCCATTTTTAGGCGTCCATGCGACCACAAAAATATTCCATTACTATAAATTTCTTTATTTATTTTCAAAATGACATTTATTGTTGAATAATCCTTTGAATGAGATAGGTTGAATTAGTGATCCAATATTTTGATTTAATAATATTTTCTAGTTTACGTAGAAAACTTAGTATATCTATCATTAATTAAAACGCGTATGCGTAGGTAATAAACTGATTGAAAATTTATGTTCTCAAAAGTATTTTAAGTACTTCAATATTAATCCTAACAATTAAAAACAAATTTGTGGTGCGTCAGGCTGTTCGATTTTTTGTCGTTGATTTATATTTCATTAAACTAAATGTACCCTTTATGTGAGAATGTCTTACTCGGGTATTGCACGAGAGTATGAGTTAAAGACTACAATTATAAAAAAAATTATTCTACAAATAAATAAACACGAATGTTAAAAATAAAAGATAGATATAGTGGAAGGGAAATGATAGTTCTTCACTTTCTTGTTTCCACTCAATTGTTTCATTGAAGTTGATGGAGAACAACACATCATCACATTTTGCTCATATAACACTTGGAAAGAGTGTAGAGATTTAGCAAAAATGGACTTCCCACCATATTATTGTTTTTGTTAAACAAATATTCACAATTCTTTTATGTAAACAATAATATATTTGATATTTGAAACAATGGGTGGTTTGTCAAAATTAATTTAAAAATTAAAAATAAAGTAAATTTAGTAGTTGCATCATGGGTTAGTGATGACACAATTTGGGTATAATACTCGAAATGAAAATTCACGGTTCAAAATTTATAATCAAATTAACGTCAAATACTTAGTCGAAGCAATAATATATGCTTGTCCCATATATCCCAAAAATCAAAATTTTCATTTAATGCGATGTGCGACGTTAATTCACGAACAAAATATTCTTAAGAAAATTTTTAATACAAATGAAAATTTATTGATGCAAAATATATGAATGTTTAGAATCTGATGATCCACAAAACAAAGCAACTTCTTTATGCCCAATCTACAAGGATAAGCAAAGCCCAAGCCCATAAACATTGGCCAAGACTTTTGGATAATTTCCAAAGAAAAAAAATTTGAACTTCAAACTATATTATAAAGCTTGTAGCAATAATCGATAAATATCTCGTGCGGCGATATGTTACTTCAATATTGCGATAGTAATTGGTATGAATTTGTGCTTATTATACCTATATGAAACTTTTCTTGAGTGTATATGTCGCGTTTTGCATGTGTACGATCTGATCATGTATGATAACATAATGTTTTTAAATGATGATTTCTTCGTGGGATCGTATTTTTCTTTAATAGGGTATACGATGCATGAAAGTTTATCTTAGACCTAGTCGTGCTTTGGTTAGACTACGTGGTAGAAAACCGACTTTGAAATTTTTTTTAATTGTATATTTAGAAAGACTTCTAGTTTGATTTTTTTTTTTTAAAGTTTATTTGAATATGGAAATTTATTATTGTTTGAATGGATCTTTTCAAGAAATTAAAAATATTAGAATGCTTTTATTTTGACCAGGACATATACCACTGAAAATGTCAAGGCTGAAATAATCAAGCATTAATCAAGCTCTTTCCTTTTTTTTTTTAATTATACTATACTATTACTCAAAGCAAATTACTATCATAACCTTTTTTTTAAGGTTGCATTTAACCTTCATTCTGAAAAATAACACAAAGGTACATAAAATAGTGTGTATATATTAACAAAAAAAAAAAAAAAAA
>CM039526.1:15104055-15207831 GCA_022433055.1 Begonia peltatifolia | reverse complement strand
AAAAAAAAGGGCAAGGTAGGAGCTAACCGAACTAAACTCAATTGGAGAAACTTTGCATAACCAAATAGTTCCTACAAAGATCGTGAAAACTAGCTGAAATCGACTTGAATGGCACACCAATCCGATAACCCAAACTAAAATGAACAAAAGCTAAATAAAGAAATGAGCTCAAATTGAAACGTAATAGGATTCGAATTGATTTGAAATCAACGTACAAAACAACCCTTGAACCAAAGTTGAATAAATCACAAATTAAAATTAGTTTTTTTTTCAGTTCAATTTTTACTTCAATTTCAAAATTTTGTCATTAATTTGTACAGCAACAGAGTTCAATCCTCAACAATTTTACTATGAAGGGATTCGAACCTTGAATCTCTCATTTGTAAAGAGAGATCCTTTAACCAAATATGTTATGAACTCTGTTGCTGGGGTATGAGACTCAATCGTGTTGTAGCTTCTTGGTCGAGAGTTCTAACCGGTAGGGATCCTAACTAGAAAGAAAACCCAGTGAAGCGTTACCGAGTGAAATGTGACGGGAAACCATAGCATAAAAGGCAAAATATCAATTTGTCTCTTAAAATTGGAGAATATTTATAACTCATATATCGAACTTTAATCTCGTCAATTGATACTTTGTACTTTGACTTATTATCAACTTACACCCTTCGTTGGAATCTTTGTTAATAAATTGCCACGAGGCTTGCTTCTCTCTTCAAGGGCACAAAAGCAAGGTTGTCGATGTGGCCATGGCCGCCTTGCACTCTGTCGAGAACTCTCTCTTTCAAAACCATCGAGGACATTTTTTGAACCTTAAACTCGGTGTTCTTGAGGTCAGCCATCATCGCTGGAGAAACCCCAAACTCGTTCTTCACTAACTTTTTGTTCGAGTTGGGAGCTTCTCCACAACCTCTAAAGACCGCGATGGCAAGCAGATAGAGACAATAATTCAAGGGTTGAGAGCATAAAGGCTGCGCTTCAAGCTGGGAAAGACAAGTTCGATATTGGACGAGGCGAAGGACAACAATGACATAGAACTTCTGTTCAAAGAAAGCGTGGTTTTGGCCATGGATTCTCGAGATCCTTACTTGGATTTCAAAAATCACTGGCGGCAATGATTGAAGCTCATGGTTTGAGAAAATCAAAAGGTCTTGAACTACTTCTTTGTTGGTATTTGAGGCTTAATGGCTATATTCTCGAAGCTTTTGTTGATTCGCTAGTTAATCATGCATTTTCTTATTCTCTTTCGTCTTCTATCTATTTTTATTGTCATCATCGCATAAGATTTGATTCTTCTTCATCTTTGCCACAAATGATCGTGTAATCATCTCCACAAATTGAAAAGATCGAATATTGATAACGATAAGAAAAACTGAAGCAAATTCAATTTATCTTATTTTAAATATTATAAATATAGTTATTTGTGTAAATAAGAACTTCAAACATTGATAGCAAATTGAAAATAAATATACAACTAGTAAATTCATTTAGAACACATACATACATAGAAGGCAGCTCTTTCTCCGTGTCATGTGCGGTGCACATGACAATTTGTTAACGGAGATTCTAACAGAAGACGTGGATTTATGATAAGTTAAAAGGTAAAAGAGGTCAATTAACCCTGCAAACAAACTCATATTTTGGGGTGAATTAATATTTACTCTTTTTTTTTTTTTCCTCACAGTTTAGTGATATTAATTATATAAAAAATAAGGAGAATTGTCAATTTACTCCTTAAATTACTATAAAACCCCTGTTATTCCTAACTTCTCTTAACAAATCACCAAAACTAAATGGGCCTATTCGTCATAAACTGCCACATGGGCCCACTGGGGAAGATGAGGAATAAAGAAAGAGTCCTACTTCGTGTCCATTCAAACATCTCCAACCACCTGAGTATACTAAAAATTATAATAATTGAAGTCAATATATTAATTACACGTGTAATTAGATGGAAAATATAGACGTTGTTAGAAATTAAATACAATATTACATAGAAATGATGTTGAAGGGGAGGTTAGTTTGGACTTTTCCTTAGTTCAAATGAAGAGTTTTAGTTTTATTTGGAAGGGCTATAAAAGGCAAAAAAGAAAATGATGTGACGTTAGACGTTATAAACCCACCCCTGAATTCGCTGCTTCCCTCCCATTTCTCCCTCTTCCTTTCATGGATTTTCTGTCTCTTTGATCGCGATTCGCTTTCTCAGTCCGAGAATAATGGATGCGAAGATCGGTTCCAGCGATGAGGATTTTTCTTCCCAATCTTCCCTAAACGCGGAGCTTTTCGTGGAGAGAGATTTGAAGTGCGATGATTTTGATGGAAGGAAGCATTTAATCTCAGAGAATCCCGCCGCTGAAATTGCTGGTAAATCTTCCGAGGATCGAGGAAACGGAGAAGGTTTTGTTGATATTGAATTGGAAATTAATCGACACGAGGTCGATGATGGTGAAGAATCAGAAGTTTTGCCTTCGTCAATTGCCGATGTATCGGCCGAAGATGAGATTCCAAATATTCGCCCTGAAATTAATGAATTGGATGATGGATTACAAATCATAACCACTTTTGGCGTTGTTGTTGAGCCTCTTTCACAGCTCCCTAGGCCTGAGGCGCCACCGGGGCTTTCCGACTTCCCTGCATCAAATGGTGATTTTTACTCTAATCGATCGCAATCCATGACAGAAAGCTTCACCGTTGACATGCCGGCAATCGGGAAATTCATTCGTGAGAGAAGCAATACCTTCTCGGCAGCGATAGTAAAAAGGCTCTCGTCTCTCAAAGACGAAAACGAGGAATTGGTCGACGACTTTAAGGCCAACTCCGCCGTAACGGAGTTCAATCTCTCTGGATTGAAGGTGATTGTCCAGTTGAAGAGCGATCAAGAAAAACACAAAGAGCTCAAAGGCCGAATCAGCTTCTTCTCGAGATCAAATTGCAGGGATTGCACGGCCGTTCGAAAATTTTTAAGAGAGAAAGAACTCAAATATGTGGAAATAAACATCGATGTGTACCCTGAAAGGGAGAAAGAACTGGTGGAACTAACCGGACGTTCGTCCGTTCCTCAGATATTCTTCAACGAAAAGCTGCTCGGAGGTTTGGTGGCAATAAACTCGCTGAGAAACAGTGGGGAATTCGATCAGAGGCTGAATGATATATTAAGTACTAAATGCCCGGACGATGCCCCGGCACCACCTGTTTACGGTTTCGACGATCCGGAAATGGAGTCCTTAGATGAGATGATCGAAATTGTTAAGGTTATCCGGCAGAGATTATCTATTCAGGACCGTCTGATCAAGATGAAGATCGTTAAAAACTGCTTTTCGGGGAGCGAGATGGTGGAGGTTCTCATTCAACACTTGGATTGCGACCGTCGGGAGGTACGCCTTTAGTTTCAAAATCATTTCCTCGCAAAATTGATTTCAAAACAATGGAACCGCCAGATTTTCCAATCACGGTGATCGGGAAGTCGTGGTCTAAAAAGATAATTGACCTATGTGCTTCTTTTTTATTAGTAATTAGCTTTATCTATTGTGGTCTGCAGCACACCTGATAAAAAATACTTTTCTAATGATTTTTTTTTAAAGAAAAATCAACACAGTTTTTGAGTCCAAGAGGGTGTTGGTTTCTATTGCGAAGCAACAAAATGACGAGCATAAGGGCGGTATAATAACAGAATGATAACGACATCGTTTTTTTTTTTAATTTTTATTAGAAATATAAGTGAAGGTTTGTTACATTAGTAATAATTATAATGTTTTAATTTGATTATAAAAAACTAATTATTAATTGGGTAAGGTTTCGACTAGTTAAGAGAATAAAATAACTGCTAGTTACCAAATGACCATTTAAGACGAGATAAAAAATTAAATTAATGAGAACTAAATTAAATTGAGGCCAGAATTGGGATGGCTAATAATGTATTTTACTCAAAAGATTGTGTTATTTTCTTTTAATCTTCAGATTTTATTATAAAAGTATAAATTATACTTTAGTTAATAAACAGTAGGAGCATGATATCATTTAGTTATGATATGCGGACTTCCTTATTATCTTAGAAAAATACACTTATACTTAATTGTTGAGATTATATGTATTTTGTGTTTTTGAAACTGCTTTACTCCTTGACGAAAATGAGTAGAAGAAGAAAGTACAGAGTTGCTAATTGTCTGTAGGTAGGTTACCAAATCAAAACATGACGCATGTATTTATCACAATTATGTTGTTTACCTTCAAGCGTGAACATGTTTTAATTATGTTAGCCTATATATAATTATACACTTAAAAAATAAAAATGTTGTTAGTTTATTAAAATTTGACATTAATTATGCTTTGTATGTTTACTTTATTTTATTTGGTCAAAAGATAATTTTTGAAGAACCAACTGACAAAATCAACAAGTTTAACGTATTCAGTAGTTAAGTAATCATTTGTACTTCTTGATATTTTCGATGAAAAATTAATTGTTGACATGTAATATGTATTCGTTGCTTTCCCTTTATTTTTTGGTACATCATGAAACATGTAGGCTGTTGAGATGGGAACAAAGCTGTCGGAGAAGCACTTCATCCAACATGTTTTTGGGTAAGAACAAAGATGGATCACGCTTTGATTATTCATATAATTTGTTGTTCCCCTTTTCATTAATTTTTTCTTCGCAGGGAAAATGGTTTTGCAGATGGCAACCATTTTTATCGTTTTCTTGAGCATGGACCTTCCATTCCAAAATGCTGTAACTTTCGAGGATCTATGAATGATAGTGAGCCCAAGCCAACCGCCGAGGTTGGCCGCAGGCTCACCAAGATCATGTCCGCTATCCTAGATTCCTACGCCTCTGAGGACAGATGCCACCTTAATTATCTTGGCATCAGTACCAGTGAAGAATTCCGCAGGTTAGAAAACAATAAAAAAGTTTTCTAATACTAAAAAACCCATCCAAACATGTGTTAGAAACTGTTATTGTTTACAACTCTGAAATTCAGTATGCTCTTTTGAAGACATTAAATTTCACTGTTGGTTTAATGGCTAGAAAATATCACCTAAACACCTTTTCCAAAGTTTCTTTTTCCGAAGAACATTTCTCTTCACTTAATATTTTGACTCGATTTCCATTTTCCAAGACTATTTAAATAATTTTTTAATCGTATATATATATATATATATATGGACGCAGGTATGTCAATTTGGTACATGATCTTCAACGAGTAAACCTCCGTGAACTCTCCAAGGATGAAAAGCTGGCATTTTTCTTGAATTTGTATAATGCAATGGTGATCCATGGACTGATCAGATTAGGGCGCCCAGAAGGTGTAATTGAAAGAAAATCCTTCTTCTCTGATTTTCAATACTTGGTGGGGGGTCATCCCTTTTCTCTTGGTGACATTAAAAATGGCATCCTTAGAGGGAACAGAAGACCTCCTCTTTCTTTGGTCAAGCCCTTTGGCAGTGGAGACAAGCGCTTGGAGGTATCAATATTTCTCTCAATTCTTTTAAACTCAGGTCCAATTTATGATTTCCATGATTTCGCAACTTATGTATTCGAAACTTGGATAGTTTGATCCAGAGTGAAATTATTAGTTAAAGGAACAAATTCAAAAGCCGAGCATAATGAAAGAGAGTAATAATAATTGTACATTTTATCAATCACTTTGAATGAATGACAGATAAAAACTACATATGATGGAGTAAAATTAAATATAAAATTGAAGTGTAAGCATAATGTTAGTCACTTGTGCGAATTTTCATTGAGAATGATGAATTATTTTCTTGCTATGTATTTCAGCTTGCATTCGAAAAAGTGAACCCTTTAATTCACTTTGGACTCTGCAATGGAACAAGGTCAAGTCCCACTGTGAGGTTTTTCACTCCCCAAGCAATTGAAAGTGAACTGCGATGTGGGGCTAGAGACTTCTTTCAAAACGGAGGAATCGAGGTTGATTTGGACAAGAGAACTGTCCATCTCTCTGGAATTATCAAATGGTAAGTATGCTTATTCTCACAAACTTCCAATTTTTGTGGAGAATAAAGTAGTAAGCAACAAGAACACCTAACCAAATGCGTATCTACCTGTTGTTTTGCCAATCAAATCTTTTAAGTTTGAATAAAATAAATTTATAACACCGTGATCATTCAGATCGACAAAGATGACTTCTAAAATACAACATTATAAGTAATGTACGTAAAATGGGAACTACAGAGGAGGCATAATTGAATATGATAAGGTTGTTATTGTCGTCGTGTTGGCAGGGTTATTGCAGATTTTGGACAAGAAAAGGAAATTCTGAAATGGGTGATGAATTATTTAGATGCAACTAAAGCAGGTCTTTTGACACATCTGGTAGGAGATGGAGGCCCAGTTAAAATTGCCTACCAGACGTACGATTGGTCAGTCAATTCTTAGAGCCTGCCTACTGTGGAGACTGATTTTTTTTAAATGGCTACTTTTATCTTTCAATTTATTATCTTAATTCTTAGCTCTTCACTTGTTACGAAGAGGTAAGAAGCAAGATGTAAAATTAAAGAGTAAATTTAGTATTATTGTTTTTTAGGAACAAACAATTTATACGAGATCTGGCACTGAAAGAATGTACATAGTTGGGTAAAAGATGCCTCCCAACAGATGAGTTAATTATATAATTTAATGAACTATTTATTTTATTTGAAAAAAATATTCAATGGCTTGAATTATTCAATGAGTGACACTCCATTAGTTTTTTTTATCTTTGCTCACGTGACATTCACTTCTCCCTGATTTAGTGATTTATTATTTATATTATATTAAAGTAAAGTAAATGACACATATTTAAAATTTAACCTTACTCATAATCTTTATTTATTATAAAATATTATAAGGAAGTTAAATTACATCAATTCTATCAAGTACTCAAATGAACGAGGGTAAAATCGTCTATTTCTACACTCGGGTGATGGGCCGATCCATTGAACACATTCCCGCTTCTTCTTCCCGCCAATACATTCCAAAGCGAAGAGACTTATTCATCACCCACATTTCTAGCCGTTCGATTGAAATACTTATGAAAGTCAAATCCGCATTCATCTTCTCCAAACCAGAGGGAAAGAACAACGGAGAAGCAGAAGACGATGGCGTCGGCTCCGACTGGTTGCTTCAAGTGCGGTAGACCAGGTCATTGGTCTCGCGATTGCCCTTCCTCTTCTGCTCCAAATCCTAATTCTACTTCTGCGCTTCTCGATTCCTCCAAATCTTCTTCGTTAGGTCGCAATGTCAGCGGCGGTGGAGGTGTTGGCTCTTCCAGACCACTGGAGAAGCCCAAGAAGCTACCCACGACTCGCCCCAAGCTTACTCCTGACCTTCTTGTTTCGGACGACGGCCTTGGCTACGTTCTTCGCCATTTCCCTCGCGCATTCAAGTATCGTGGTCCGGGGCACGAGGTTTGCGCTCTCATTTAATGCTTCCTTCTCATTCATAACATTTATTATAAACTGTGAAGGATTTTTTTTATTTTGTCTAAGTGTATAGCTGAAACCCATTTTAGATTGGATCTTTGGAGAAGGCTTTAAGTTGTAAAAATGATTTATTCGTTCGTTGTAGAAGCCTTTAAATTGGCTTCTAATAACAATCCATAGCTATAATCACGGCAGTTAATAACAAGATTAATGCATATAACATTGATTGTTCCTAAAACAATTGTACAATAGACTAGATATTTTGTCTTATGGGGCATGTGAACTTGAAATTTTTCCTAACTTACAGCTTATATTACAAAATCTTCAGGTTAGTGATTTGGGCAATTTAATTGGACTCTACAGTGAATGGCATTCACGTCTACTCCCCTATTTCTCATTTCATCAGTTTGTACAAAAGGTGGAACAAGTTGGTTCAACAAAACGCTTGAAGGTTGTTGTTTAGTTTTTGTAGCCGTTTTAAATATGATGTTGCAACTGTCATTTTATAATTTTCGTTATATTAAGCTCCAAACTGACTCTCTGTCTTTCTTTCCCTTATTCATGCCGTTCTAAGTTTTTGCAAAAAATATTTAGTGCTGAACATATTTTTGGACAGATGTGTCTTAGAGAACTGAGAGAAAAGGTTGAGAATGGAGTGGATCCAACAAAGTTGCATGAACCTGTTATTCATGATGATCTAAACGAGAATCAAGGTTTATACTTTTTTTTTTAGTTTGTGAATTTTTTAGAATCACAATTACATGTTTGCTGGTTTTCTTTTATTTCCTGAAAATAATTATACCCAGTTGATGCTGTCCTAACCTGCCCGTGTAGATTCTTTATTCCTCAATTTTACTAAACATCTCATATGATTGAAGATAATGGTGGCTCTTGCACTGTTGTAATTCTGTAACTAGTAAGTTAGGAGTTCTTATGGTGGGAGTTTTTTTCCTTGATACTGATTCATCATATGTTCAAAAATACTAGCAGAAGCCATAGACTCTCATATCTTAAGCAATGACCAGACAGACCACTCTTTGAGAAACGAAGATGCTGATGTTTTACAAGAAAACTTGCTTCAAGAAATATACCAGAAAGCTACTGAAGTAAGTAACGTTTGTTTTCTATTATTTTTCAAAGTCGTCTTGCGCTAAATTTTGTACTTTTTCTGTGCCAATTTTGCCTACTTTATTTTACATTACATTGCTGCAGCATCACTAAAACTAATTCCGATGATGCTGTCAAAATTATTTTCATTCTCATCAGTAAACACATTCATGGGTGAAGTTTGAGATAACTTGGTCATGCTGGCTGGCACCTCCACTAGGATCTTGTCTGTTTCGGATGATCTACACTGCTTTATCCCTTAACGAGCAAGTCAATTTTGAATCCTTATAACTGATATATTGCTAAAGGAAGGTTGCCAAAAGAGACTTGGAACGGTGCCAAGAACTTTGGCTGTTGAGATTGACAAGCCTTTTAGTCAATAGCTATAAGAACATAATGAGTGTATTCAGGATGAATCTAATTAAGCAACTCAACAAAGGGTTATATTTCTTAATGCTCAAAAATGGTGGGAGAACTGAATGGAGAATTTTCTAGTAATTTGGATGCCATTTCTTAGAATAGCGTATCCATTGTTATGGGGTATAAAATTGCAAGAAGAGTGATTTGTAAATATATAACATAATTTCCGTTGGTCCAATTTATGCAGGAACCTTTGCAAAATGTTGAAAAGTATGTCATTGCTGTGGGCGGGGATTTTACAAACAAGGGCGAGGAAGGTTCACTCAATCAGTCGAAAAATGTTACCGAAATTACGCTGACCGAAGAACAAAGAGCCAGAATGGAAGCAAGCAGGGTCAAGGCACTTGAAAGAGCTGCTGCAAGGATTCGCCCTTTGCAGGCTGCTTGACATCTATTTGTTGTTAGTTCTCTCATCAGTTATTACAAGCACAAGTACATGCCCTTCTTCTCAAATCTTCTACTAGTCTGCTTTGGACTCTACTTGTATTTGAAAAGATAGCTTTCGAAAGGTGTTGAATAGTTAAACGAGCAATGCTGAAATTAGACTCTAATTTCATGCCTTGACAAGACGCTCAGGTGTTATTAGTTTTTTATTTTGACTATTTGTAATTTATTATAATGGTTTCATCAATAAATGAATGAACTTTATGCATGATGACAGCGTAAAATTCTTTTGTGGACGAAATATTAATCTAGTTAATTTTATCGTATGTTCTCTCTTGACTCTTGTTTTAATACAGTTTTATTGTTGACTTTCTAAATTGTGTTTCTTGCATTTAGGAGTTGACTTTTTTAGTGGACTTTGAAATTTATTGATCAAAGTAACATATTGTTGGTTCAATTTCGCTCTATCTGTGTATTTTAAGAGTCATTTTGATCTTATTTTTTTCTTATTCTAATTAGAAATAATTTTTCATTTTAATTAATTGTCGCCGCGTGGTCTCTGATTAATCGTTTGAAATTAGGTCGACGTCGACGAGTACCAATTTCTTAAGCGACATTTTAGATTACTATTAATGCAATATTTGCCGACATTAATTTACCGTCCAGGCATAAAATTGAATTTGGTTTTCTTTATGCAAAATCTATTTTGGTTTGGTTTTTTATTTAATCTCGAAAGCTAGAACAAACCAAACTTAAAAAAGTTGCTTTGGGATTAAATTTTCTCCTAAAAATTAATCGGTTTGGTTCTTAAAATCATAATCCTAGAAACCAAATTCATGAACTGGGCCTAAATATTAAAACCGGAGTTATTGCTTAGGTTCGGTCTGCTACTTCACAATACTTTTTAGAGTTCTGGAGAACCAAACCGTTTCATTGACCTCGTCAACCTTACGAAACGAAAGAAAAAGTCTTAAAGAACAAATAATACATAAACCTCGGAGGAAAGCTCATGGATGAAAGTGGCGAATTCATCCCCTTCGATTCTTGGGTTTTGACATCCATTTAAGTGCATGCCATTTTTTCTTGAAAATTTCATCATTTCATCTGAAATCCAGATTTTCAGAGTTTCAGGAAGCTTGCGCGCAGAGAGTTTGTTTGATTATTTTCTTATTAGCTTCTGTTTTCAAGTATGGGGTGCTTCTCTAGCAAGACTGCTGGTTCTAAAGCGAGCAGGGTTTCCCGTTGGCGATCCACTGGCATTGTTGCTCTGCGCGATGCGAAATTGAAGGTTATGTCGTTTTAATTTTTGTTATTACTGATGTTGTCTTGCATATGTTTTGGCTATCTAGGCCGTTGATCAACTGTTTGCATTATGAAAAGCTTATGTTTCGTTGACGAAAACATAGGCTTGTTATGTGGGTGGCAAAGCTGGATAGCTTTTGGTTGCAATTGATCACTAAAAGCTTTTGGTTTTTATGTTTTCTTGTCTATGTACTAGGCATGCTTCAGATGGATGATTTTTTTTTAAGGTTTTAAACTTCATTTTTCAAAATACTATCTCATTATATATGATTTGTTACTTTTATTTATGGTTTTTACGTTTTGTTTGATACCCATGAGCATTTGCTTTCCACAAAGCTAGGCTCTTTAGCGAAGCTCGACATATTGAGTATTTGTAAGTTCAAACATTTATCTGAATATCGACAATTTTCTCAACTGGTGATCCCTTCATTTATGCACATCTATGTTAGATTGAATAGTAATAGACCTCGTTCTTAGATTAGATAAGAAGTATGTGAAAGTTAGTAGAGTATTAAAGTTAATTTTCTAAGGTGCAATCAAACTCAAACAATTAGTGCACAATTAATGCAAATTTCTTTGTTAGAAAGAAAAGCAAGATTAACGGTTAGGAATTACTATAATTTGTAGTGAAATTGAATATTAAACACTGGCACTCAAACACATTTATATATTTATAATAGAATACAATTATTTAGTAGAGATTTGAGGGTCTGCTATCCCTCCTTACCAAACATTCGAGATTCTGTTATTTCTTCCTATTCCTCACCGGAATTCTTAGATAATTAACACTCCTTCCCCTTTCTTTCTCCCCTAATCCACAACATATTCATTATTCAAATTAAAATAAAAACTGCCTTAATTTAAAATAAAAACTGCCCATATATATTTTCTAAATTACTCTTAAAACAAAACATTATTCTCGTTCAAACATTAACACCATGGATTAGTTTGCGAAAGTTTCATTTTGATTGATTAAATATAATTATTTTAATCTTAGAAAACTTCTATACTACTTTTTGTTGTTAATATATATATTTTGTTTTTCATGGAAAAGACATTTCCAGATGAAGTTCTTGATCTAGATAGATCGGTGCGCACTTTGGATTTAACACACAATAAAATAGGTATTTTATTTTTCTTCTCTAATATATTTTGACATTGAGAATTGGTTGCTAATGCTTTATCTCAATGGGTTTTATTGAATTTACATTCACATTTTAGCCATTAGTAAAATTGCTTATAATTTTAAAATGTCATTATGCCATTTTAATAATTTTCTTTTATCCTTGTAAATTCAGTTGATCTTCCTATGGATCTATGCAAATTGACAAACATGCAGCGCTTGGTAAGAAGTCCCATTGCCGTCCTTTATACATAATGGAGTATATCTTGTTAGATTGGAACGATTTACATATTACTCTACTGCTTATTTTGATAATCGCTCATAAGAATTCATTTGGTGGATGTTCAAATAATTTTTTATTTTTCTTGTATTTCTAGTTATTTGAATCTACAAGTTGTGAATTCTATGTAAGATGTGATAGTTGAGATTGATTTATATTTTTCTAATTGTTTTTTTTCGAAAAGGAAGACACGTGATAACCATATAAAGTATTTGAGAATACAAGCGTGGATCAAAATTTTCTCTTTCGCATGCTTTTCCCAGGTGCTGGGAGAGAACCTTATCGAGCGTCTGCCGATCAATTTAGGGAAACTTCAATCTCTGAAATTTCTGATTTTAGATGGAAATCGAATTTCTTCTTTGCCTGATGAAGGTAGTTTTCTTATTTTACATACATCTACTGCAAGTATAAACACGTACTTGCTGCTTACATATGCTATATGTGATTTTATTTCGTTGTGGAGGCTCTCTTATTGTCATAGTCTTGTATGTAAATCGTTTGTTTTATGACTTATTTATCCAATTTACGCAGTAGGTCAGCTGGTGAGACTTGAACGTTTATCCATCTCCAGAAATGCATTAACGTCTTTGCCTGACACTATCGGGATCCTGCGCAATGTAAGAAACTTTTTATGCCCCATTTGGCAGAGGGAGGGATGAACAAACTTGTTTATGGACTGAGAAGAGTTTGATCTTTCAAAATTGTTATAATCTAGGCCATATTCTTGCTATTGCTGTCACCAATTTTAATTTTAATTATAGTTGATTATGATATTTTTCTGACAAACATGATCCCCGATACAAACGAAAAAAAATCGATAATTTCAACTGAAGTTGAAGTTAAATTTGGAGCAAGTGATTATTTTAATGACAACAATAATCAAAGTGATATAGATAGTAAGTGAGCCAAACTAAAAGTTCAAGAATCAATACTCGTCAAGTTTAGGGGTGAAAAATGTTATGCTAACCTTAAACCCATTAATAGAGTTCGATTCCAAACTTGTTGTCTGCTCTTAATGCAGCTCTCTCTTATAAATGTGTCAAACAACAAGCTGAAATCTCTGCCTGAATCAATCGGTAGTTGTTTCTCCCTCGAAGAGTTACAGGCTAATGGTACGTATTATGCAAAAAAATTTCGATAAATTCAGCATTTGTCAATTCAATCTGCTAAGCTTTGCAAAATGGTTTTAGTTTCTTGATACACACTTTGTTTTAACCAGTTTTTGGACTTTATTTGATTGGATTTCAGATAATATAATTGAAGATATTCCTTCATCTGTTTGCAAGCTTATGCACTTGAAGTCACTTTGCTTGGACAATAATAATGTGAACCAGGTTTATCTCTTGATTCTTCTTTTTACCAGCATAACCAAGTTTTCCTCCATTGACTGAGGGCCTGCTTTCCATTTTTTCGATATCGGAGAATCGAAAGTTTGCTAATTTTAGTTTCTGATAACATTTAGATACCTTCAAATCTGTTGAAAGATTGCAAAGTATTACAGAATATATCTTTGCATGGAAATCCAATTTCAGCAGATCAGTTTCAGCAGGTGAGTTTTATTTTAGTATGAACCCATTATTCAGTAGTTCAATTAATTATAAGTTTAAAAAAAAAAAAAAAAAAAAAATCTCCTAGGCTGAGGGATTTCAAGAGTTCGAAACTCGCCGCAGAAAGAAATTCGACAAACAAATCGATTCAAATGTGATGATTAGTTCCAAAGGCCTCGACGAGGGCGTAGATATGTGAAAACATCATACAAATAAGTATACAGACACACGTAAGTAGAACGCATACAATTAAATTTTCTACTTATTATTCTATGGCATGTTCTTATATTTTTTGTTTTGATTTGGAAACAAACTTCTGCTCCGCCAGAAGATGAAGGAGATTGATTGACTAGAGATCATCAAAAGTGGGAGTAACATCAACTGGTTGGTGTAAATTCAGATGCACTAAGAAGGTGGTAGTTTCTTTTGCAGCCCCAAATTGAAAGAAAAAAAAAAAAAACTTGTTTGTTGCTTCTGAATTGCAAACTATTTTGTTTTAATTTGCTCTTGTAAAGGGAAGAACTGCATCAAACTTGATTAAACATTTATGTAATTATTGAAGTTTTTGTTTAGATTATTTTTTGTTTAGATCATTTACGACCCGGAAGCAAAATTTTAAAGGTATAACGTCCTAATCGAGAGAACAATCCCACAGAACAACAAATCCATAAAAATATGACCCTAAAAAATAAAATTTATAATATTTTTTCAAACAAAGTTGTTAGGCAAATAAACATGAATATGTTATTGGGTGAATTGAACCGAACCGAACCGAACCAAGCCGATAAAAAAGTAGAAAAGAAAGCTTTATTGCATGGTCTGTGTCTGTCTTCACCCATTGGCCATTGGAGATGGGGGTTCACGTGAAAGTTAAAATCAATCGGTACAACCTCGTGAAAACTCCCGGGAGAAAACGACGTCACTTAGCATTCCATTTCATCTGCCGATCAACTGATACGACGACGACGACGACGACGCGCGCTGCTGCGCCAGCCTAAACTCTGCTTTCAATCCACTGCGATCGATTCGCTGTCGTTTTGCAGCAGAAATTCTATTTAAAATTGAATTAATTCTTATTTTAAATATGTTTCCAAAACACAGATAGGATTTATTTCTCATGTGAAACTATATTTAAATTAGTAATATATGTTGACTATAAATTAAATTGTTTTATTTATTTTTTTTGGAGAAGATGGAGAATTGAGAACATCTTTGCTCTTTCTTCTTCTCCATGCTTGGAGCTTCAACCTTTAATGGAACCTCTGGTTCTAAATTACTGTTCTCCCTTCCTTCTCCTTCTCTCCTGCCTTTTCTTCTCCCTTTCTGTTCCACCTGTGCTGGGGGCAGCTGATGGAGAAGCTCTTCTGGCTCTTGGAAGCTCCACAGACAGTGGGAACTCTCTTCGGTGGACTGGAGATGATTTCTGCCACTGGAAAGGTGTGAAACATTGCAAAAATGGTAGAGTCACCAAGCTTGTTTTGGAGCATCTAAATCTCTCCGGTGTTCTCCACGGACGCATCTTGAACCGTCTAGATCAGCTTCGCGTTCTCAGCTTCAAAGGCAATTCTCTTTCCGGCCAAATCCCTGATCTCTCTTCCCTCCTCGACCTTAAATCCCTCTTTCTTAACGACAATAACTTCTCCGGCGTTCTTCCGCCCTCCCTAGCCCATCTCCATCGCTTGAAAGTCATCGTACTGTCAGCAAACCATATCTCCGGCCCAATTCCTACTTCGCTTCTCAGACTTCGGCGACTCTACATTCTTTACCTGGAAAACAATCGATTTACGGGAGATGTTCCTCCTCTGAATCAAACCGCTCTCAGATTCTTCAATGTCTCTAATAACCAGCTCTCCGGCCCGATTCCGGAGACCATTGCGTTGGTCCAATTCAATGCGTCTTCGTTCTTGGGAAATATTCATCTCTGCGGAGAACAGATTCGCATTCAATGTACAGATTTTGGGATTTCGCCCTCGCCGAGCGCGACTACAGCCGGGAATTCAAAGTGGACAAGTAAAAGGAAGACGACGATAATCGCGGGAACCATAGGTGGATTCATCGGCATTTTGATCGTTATATTTCTGGTGTGGTCTTTGGTTAGCAGGAAACGGAGGGGAAAAAAGAGCGCGCCGGAGATTATAAGCAAAGGAACAGTGGCGGCGGATAAGAGGGAAATGGGAGAGGCGTCGGGCGGTGGCAGAGGCGATAATAACGGAGCGAAACAAGGAGGATTTTCGTGGGAGGATGAGGGTCTAGGGAGTCTGGTGTTCTGCGAAGCAGGAGAGCAGCGAATGAGCTACAGTCTAGAGGATTTACTGAAAGCGTCGGCGGAGACTCTCGGGAGGGGGAGCGTTGGGAGCACGTACAAGGCGGTGATGGAATCGGGTTATATCGTGACGGTGAAGAGGCTAAAAGACGCTAAATACCCTCCCCTGGACGATTTCAGGAGACAGATGACGGCTCTTGGTAGGCTCAGACACCAGAACATCGTGCCAATTAGAGCTTACTTCCAGGCCAAAGAGGAACGCCTTCTCGTGTATGATTACTTCCCCAACGGCAGTCTCTTCTCTCTCGTTCACGGTACTCTCTTGCTTTTTTACTAATTGCTCTTCTGTCCGATCCCCGCCTATTTAATTTACATGCTTTAATTAAATTTAGCAGAATGCTGTCACATTTCTTGCTTTAGCAACTAAATTACCCATTATATAAATACGTTACGGTAAAATAATTATATCAATACAAGGAGACACTCTGGTTTAGACCCTTGGAAGTAATATAATTCATTACTTGTATATGAAATGATAATAGTTACAAAAGTTGCATTGTGTGTGATGTATTATAATAGCAGAGTTGTTGTTGATTCTGTTCGGATATAAAAAATAATTAATAAAAAGATCCACGTGCAACGAAGTATAAATTATTAGTTTGATTCTAACTCAAAATTTTAAGCTTTTTAGATGGTCGATAATTACTAGATCTGTCTGAGTAATTAATTATTCTGAGTAAATCCAAAGTGAAATTTGTTTGTGTTGATATTGGAGAGTGGGAAAATAAAAGAAGAAGCCTGAATATTTACTGGAGATAAAAGATAAAAGATAAAAGATAAACGATACAAGTGTGGGCACCCAACCTTTAGATGCATATTAAATTCTGTCACGGAAGTCTCAAGTCGCGTGCATTCATCTATGATCACTTCCTTTGAGAAATCTAACAATTTTATGTAGAAGGGTGCCTTTACATGCACATAGCGTTTGTTGAAGATTTGAAATATTATTTTATGAAGGGGGAACTCTCAACTCCCTACTCTTCCCATTTCATTTATGATGTCGAATTTCTTGACCGCCTCCCTTAAATGACTCTGTCTTCAATTGTTTTCAATAATTATTTTTTGGTGCTCCAGTGTTTGTTCCGTGCAACACGTTTTTTGTTAATTATTTTGCTTGGATTATTGTATCAGAATGATTCAGACCATCTTGTTAATGTCTCATTTACATATTTAGTATTCGTAAAATATTAGCATGAAACTGATTTGATTTTGTTTTACTTTTGCGTAGATTTTAAATTAGTTGGCATAGTTTAGATAGATTCAAAATCTCGCAAAATAGGTTGGAATTGTCTACTTCTACATAGATTTAATTTGATATTATTGAAAATGCTTTTCATTAGTAAAAAAATTATTTTTTTATATTACACGTGGTATGATTACGGATAACACCTAGGCTCCATATCAGTCCAAAAGCTATTGGCCACTGATTCCTAGCGTAGGATTGTTTGGCGGGATGGCGTTGTCACAGCATGTTGGGAAATCTCATCCGTTGATTAAGATCTATTAGTGAAAATAAATTTGCTTCGCGCGCTGAGTCGCCGTGAGAAACACACTTTGACATCTGGTTCCCGCATGGTCAAATGGCACCTGGTTTGCTCAACAAGCTAGTATCTATCTAGGGAGGAGGAGGAGTTTGTAACCATTGTTAGCAAGGAAAGGAAAGAAAGGTCCCCCCCACAACCAAGGTTAGCGTTTAAGAGAGGTAGAGAGAGAGAGAGAGAGAGGGAAGAGAGACAAACGCTTAAATGGATGGCTTTGCTATGTCTAGATATCATGTGAGGGATGTTACAGATGTGATGATTATTTTAGAGCATAATCATTAGTCAATCCTGATGGCCCATATTGGAGATGGAAGGGAAAGTTATGGTCTTTTTCCATTGAAGAATCATAGTTTGATGGGTCAGCATCGGTCTTTTTAAGAAAGCGGGACAGTTGCACGTTATCATCTTTCTTAATCGATCCAACAACTTTCTGTGTTGGAAACGATGTCTTTCAGGTGCTCAAGGACGGGAATGACTGTCCTATTCAGTTCTCCCTTTCCATTAAATTACTTTAGGTCGGATTTCTGTCTTTGAAAAGGTACGACGTTGATGCATAAGTTTTGAGTAGATGTGTCTGCAAGGTAATGTTTGGGCGAGCTGCTGCTTGACTTTTGTTCAACTACAGTAAAAAGAAAGATGAGGCCTTTGATAAGCCCTCAATCTGTTTGGGCTGGGGCAAGAAACGAAATTAGGAATAAAAAAGAGAGATTTCATGTGAGGAAGGTATGAGAATGCATTGTTGGGTGGGAATTGCTAACGAGGGAATAAAAAGTTTTCAATCTAGGAGAAGATAGACACTAGTTACATACTACAAAATTATAGTGAAGTAGGAAAACTAGAGATAACCAAGCCTCTCAAATTACTCTATTGAGTACATATCATCTTCATGGTATCAAAGCCAGCCTCCCAATTGTAGGTCTCATAAAGCAATTAGACAAGTATATTATTAAATTGATTCTCTCTCAACATTCATGTTTTTCCAGTTGGTCTAAATAGCCGCAGCAAAGGGAAGTCTAGTTAAATAGTCTGAGGAAGGTCGGATACTAGCCTGCAATTATGCTTGTGAAATTTCTTTCCTACTTTTGATTGGATCTCCTATCTTCACAAAATTAATATTGTATAAACATATTTATATTCATCAAAACTGCAAAGATGTATGAGTTTAAAGGATGAATGATAAATATTAGGTGCACCACAAGCACTGCATTCGACATTTGTTTGCGGTTAAAATTCTTTTTTTCTTTCATTTAAGCTGACAATTTTTTGACAAGGACCATCTCTTTCATCATTACTAGATGATTATACAGTATACCTAGTTAACAATATTAAGCTTCTACATTCGGTTCATGAAAAGGTGAATTCACTATGACTATGGAGTTTTTGCCTTGTATTTATGAAAAAGCTAATGTAACCGAGTGAATTTTGGTTTTGTTAGACTTGCTATGTATGTTTTTTCAAAAATTTGGATAATATAGATAGATTCTTAATTTAGTTTTTTTTTCACAGATCCCCTATATTAGCTCATCGTCATAGTTCTGTGATTGGAATTCTATTTTAATCTGACATGAAAAATCTGTGATTATTACATAATTAAATAACTGATATTTTTTTAGATTTTTAATAAGATTGAAAGCTTGATACAACAGGGTTTCAAGATATTTATCTTTGATGCACAGAATTCTCTTTTATGTTTTGATTTCTGTATAGGGAATTTATCCTATATGCTATGTTCTGTTCTGGGCGTGATTTTTTTTTTTTTCATTAAGATTTTCATACAAATCTCAGTATTATTTCTTTTACTTTTCTCTTTCGTTTATTGTTTCCGCTCAACATTTATGTTGTGTTGCAACGGTAAAACTTAGGAGTGTTTAAACCTGAGAATATAAAATAAAAAAGCTCATGCCTGTCTGCCGATGACTATGCTAATGCAGGGTCAAGAACATCAGTTGGTGGAAAACCTCTACATTGGACTTCGTGTCTCAAAATAGCAGAAGACTTGGCAAATGGTTTATTGTATATCCATCAGAACAGTGGCTTAACGCATGGAAATTTGAAGTCTTCAAATGTCTTGTTAGGAACAGACTTTGAATCCTGCCTCACAGACTGCGGTCTAACGTCATTCCGGAATCCTGATTTGGGAGAAGAACCAAGTGCTACTTCTCTCTTCTATAAAGCACCCGAATGTCGTGACATACGAAAGCCATGCACTCAACCAGCAGATGTCTACAGCTTTGGGGTTCTCCTTTTGGAGCTTTTGACAGGAAAAACACCTTTCCAAGACCTCGTCCAAGAACATGGCTCGGACATCCCTGCGTGGGTGAGGTTGGTCCGAGAAGAAGAGACCGAGTCTGGGGACGACCCAGCTTCGGGAAATGAAGCTTCCGAGGAGAAACTACAAGGGCTTTTGAACATCACAATGGCATGTGTGACACTGGTGCCAGAGAATCGACCTACAATGCGGGAGGTGTTGAAGATGATAAGAGACTCAAGAGGAGAAGCTCATGTGTCATCCAACAGCAGTGATCATTCGCCGGGAAGATGGTCGGATACCGTGCAGAGCTTTCCAAGAGAAGAACATTGGAGCATTTGATTTGTTTTTGGTTTTTTTCTTGGAATTGATCTTGATTCTTTACTACTCCTTGTGGAGTGGGTAAATTGTTTTTATTTATATTCTCATTTAACAAAACAAGATCAAATTACATGAACTCTTTTTTCTCTTTTTTGGTCATCTGCTGAGGTAAAAGAGAATAACATTGCCAAGCATTAAATTGTTAATACTCCATAACAAAGGATTGGAAAACAACTGCTTTCGTTTTCGTCGGCAATCCGGAAAGACAAACAGACAAAAAAAAGTAACTATTTTCAGAATCGTTTCGAGAGAGTAATCAGAACTGAAAATTCTACTTTATAGTGACAAATTTGTTGGTTCCATGTCTTGCCCAATGAGTCCTCAGATCTATCGAATTTGCGAAATTATAGCCTTCCGACGCGAGTTTCTCCAACACCTTCTTGAATGCACCCTGACTCATTTTCCGACCAGCTATTCTCGCCCCCCGTCTTTTGGTGTTCATGGGGAGAGGATAAGTTGACACATTTGTGGTGCAACAAGCTGACTGCCAACCCCCATATCCCCACCTGTAACACTGCTGAGGAGTCCCGGTGCAAGAGCAGACCGGAATCGGAATACCTGAAATGTCCATATCAATCCCGTTTATCATCAATTCCATACCCTTCTTCGGTGGTTTAACCCGCTGAACAGCCTGTGAGTTCTCCTTCGGCTTCTTCACCTTTTTAGCTTTTGGGATTTTCGGACCAACACTCTGGCGTTTTCTTGACTGGACGCCTTCCTTTTTCGATGAAGGTTGTTCGACAACTCTTTCCTCCATTTCTTCCGGCAATGTATGAGACGGTGGCAAAATCTGCAGAGGATGAGTAGCAGGATTTTCAGGGAGAAATGCATTGTTGGGGTTGGAAGGTAACATGGTGAATTTCTCTCTGTGGTTTATCCAACCATCCCTCGGATAGTGCATGTGGACTGGTGCTTCCGGTACGACAGACTCTCGATGGTGAAATCCTCCATTTGATGAACCGAAGAAGCCATGAGAAGGATCACGCACTGGAAGATAATGCTTCGGGTCACGGTCTGCAATGGTCGACATGAGCTGTAGACCAAGATGCCCTTTGAAAGATGGCTCATAGTAACCCCAATTGCGCATGTTCAGCGCATCATCATCCATCATATAACTACATATTGATGAAAACAACACAAAATGATCAGGAAATCCTTTCAAAACAAAAAGATGTGGTTCGAGCAATTCAAAAGACTAGCAATGTCGCCAGAAAATATAAATTTGAGTATCCATGCAATGTCATTAAGGAGAGATCGGGTCTGCTGATTACATTGGCGGTCATTCAGATTCCGGACCTTCATCCTCTTCCCCAAAAACACAATCACAAAACTGTATAAACTAATGAAACAAAATCAATGGAGCATATCCGTGTATAACATTGGTTTCTAGAGATAGACAGCTTAAAAACAACCATCGCGGTACGGAGTAACAAATTTAGAATGACTCTGGAATCAACAAGATGAAACTCATCAAGCCACGTCCATAAAAACGAAAAGCAATAAAACAGATCGAACAAAAATGGCAGATCCCCAATTCGAAGATGCATCAACTTCACAAAACAATGACTTCCAGAATCAGGGACTCTAATCACAAATCCTCGCAATCACAAGAAGATTCAAACATGGGATCTGACGAATGATATCCGAGCATGTAAATGGTAAGTCGCCACATAGAACAAAGACCCATATATTCAAAGTTAGAGAGAGAAACTATGAGAGAGAGAGAGAACGAGGAAAGAGAAAACTTACTTGGATTGGGGTGGACGGCGCTTGAGGGTTTGCCCTTCTGGAGAGAGAAAGAGAGAGAGGAGAGAGAGAGCTAGGAAAGAGAGAGGAGAGAGAGAGAGAGGTTGACAGAGAGAGAGATAGGAGTAGAATGGGTATCCATCATATAGTAGGAGTAGCTGTCCATTTTAATTCTTAAATAAAACATTATTTTCTTTTATTATTTAATTCATTTTCTTATTCAAAATTATTTAATTTTCTTCTCAAACCTCACCCAACGACCATTAAATTTTATAATCAAATATTACAACATATTTATATTTATTCATTTCCTCAAGTAGTTTATTATTTTAATTACTTATTTTATCGATAAATCAATCGTCATAATATCAAGCATATATTTATTACTTTATCAGATAAGTACGAAAATAATGAATAATACAAAAATATCGCGTAATATAAAATTAAATTACATATATTATACGAAAATTATCGACACGTCATAATGTATTAAAATTTTTATTAACTAATTCGGTTGAACCTTATATAATTAACTATCATTCACAATCTCTCTCTGCATTCATGCGTTTATCTTTTTGTATTAACTGCTTTCCTTTTCTGTTTCTATCTTTTTGTTTTCTCTCTATCGATGATTTATTGCTTGCGACCACCGCTCCTCTCGATCAAGCCATTTCACTCATGCCTGTTCTCTGTCGATAGAAAATGAAGAGATTTTTCAATGCAAGTTCAAAAACAACTTCAAGGTTTGGAATGATGTAATCGCTTCTTTTTTGTTGCAAATACGAATATAAAACAATGGAGGAGAATTTGATTTAGCTGAGCCAAATTACGGTTCCTTGCTAGGAAAATAGTAGAAAACTCAATCACTTTATTTTTTAGCTTCCATCTATGTTTCCATAGGCGAGCCGTATCTGGAGGTCGTGCCGACTCTTTTTTAGATTATATAGTCATTTCCTAACTAGTATTGAGACACTAAAGTTAGAACTTCGTAAGGTTAAGCTATAAATTGGGTCAACCCAAGTGCCAGCACAATTGGTAGCCCGAGGTCTAAGAATTGCAAGTCTAACCTCACAACGCTCAAATTTAGGTGGGTTGGAACATTGGGCAAGGCCGGACAAGTTCGACTATTGCTTAATTTCAACGAGCCACTTGAAGAAAAAAGAAGGAGCGATGATAACAACTGTTTTCCTATTCAACTCTTTTAATATATAAATCAGTTTCGTTTCAACTTATCTGGTAATTAGTTCAACAATTTTCAAATTCGCCTTAACCTATTTAGCTTGTACGATACTTCTATTTTTGCTACATGCAACACAACGATATCATTAAAGAATAGAGTAATTATAAGTTCGGTGTAATCGACTGTAGAGCTAACTAAAATTTTTGTTTACGTGACATAAATCTATTAAAATTATCAAAAAAATTTAATGGGGACATCTTTTGGAATGAACTTTAGAAAGAATTTGAGACCATAAGAATTTTAGGACGAAATTAAAAAAATATGAAAATTTAATTTTGAAAAAAAATGTAATTGATATGTCAAATGCCATTTATACCCCTCCTTTCTTGTTCTTTTTACAGTTATAGGCTTTGTTATTTATTAAGCGACAACTAGTTCTTTGATGGATACCCGTTCTTATCAGCTCTATCCTTCTCTCTCCTCTCTTTTTCTTCCATTTCTCTCTCCTCTCTCCTCTATCCTCTCTCCACTCTGTCTCTCTCTCTCCAGAAGCCAAAACCCTAAAGCGTCGTCCACACCTAGCAAAGTAAGTTTTCTCTCTCATCCTCTCTCTTTCTTTCTCTCTCAAAGTTTTGAATATGGGTCCATGCTGTACTTTTGCACCTGCCATTTACGTTTGTTGTTTACGCAATACCGAGCAAAATTTTCAGATTTTCTTGTTGCTTCTGAGATCTGAGATTCATTGATTAGTGTTTTATTTTCGAATGCCATTGGGTTTGTTGATTATTTGGAGTTTCAGATCTGTCATAGTTTTTCTTCCGTTTTGGGACATCTACGATTGACATAAATGTTTCGGCACTTTTATGTAATAATTGGCTTTGATTTTGTTCCTTCTACCATTTCTGAATCATGGATATGTCCAATTTGGTTTCTATTCCGTTTGTCACTTCCTTTATTAGGGTTTGGATAAATTGATTGTGGCTGTTCAAAGTTTCCCGAATTTTCCGTTGATTTATGTATCATCTTTTTCCTTGGAAGGGTTGAGGGGGGTGTAGAGTTTTGGATGCTGCTCAGAATTTTTTTATTCCGCCTCTTTTCTCTGCTGCGAAATGGTGTTTACCGATAGGCAGATTCATTTCATTCTCAGGCTGCCTCTTTTTCTCGACACTTATTCCTAGCTTCCCCTTACAGTTCTCTGTAACCGATCAAAGACCATGGTTTCTCAATTGTCAAATTCCATTTGTTTTCCTTTTATTTTGTGTCCTATTATGATGCTCTTGCCTTTTGAGGGAGGGGGAGGGGTTGTTCAAGGACAGACTATTGCTATAAACATTCAGATTGTATCAATGGGTCACGCCAAAAAACAACAAAGTTTTCATTTTTCGCTATTGCTTTGCAAAATTTGTAGCTAAATCATGGATGACGATGCGCTGAACATGCGCAATTGGGGTTACTACGAACCATCGCACAAGGGTCATTTCAATCTTCAGCTCATGTCAACAATAGCAGACCTTGATACAAAGCATTATCTTCCAATGCGAGATCCTTATGCCTTGTTCGGTTCAAATGGTGCATTTCATCCTCGAGACTCTGTAGTTCCTCAAGCACCATTCCATATGAACTATCCAAGGGATAGTTGGATAAACCATCGGGAGAAATTCTTCGCCATGTCACCTTCCAATTCCAACAATCCATTTCTTCAAGAAACTCCTGGAGCTCATTCTATGCAGATTTTACAGCCTCCAAACAACACATCACATGAAGGAATAGTTGGCCGGGTTGAGGAGCCACCTGCAAGAAAAGACGGCAGTCAATCGAGAAAACGCCAAGGTGGAGTTCTGGCTGCTCTGAAAGTCCCAAAAGCTAAAAAGGCTAAAAAGCCAAAGGAGAAATCTCCAGTGGTTCCGAGAGTTAAACCACCAAAGAAGAGCGTGGAATTGGTGATAAACGGGATCGATATGGACATTTCGGGCATTCCCATTCCAGTCTGCTCTTGCACAGGCACTCCTCAACAGTGTTACCGGTGGGGATGTGGTGGGTGGCAATCAGCTTGTTGCACCACGACTGTGTCGATCTATCCTCTCCCCATGAACACCAAAAGGCGGGGGGCAAGGATTGCTGGCCGTAAAATGAGTCAGGGAGCATTTAAGAAGGTACTGGAGAAATTGGCTGCCGAAGGTTTCAATTTTGCTAATCCAATTGATTTGAGGACTTACTGGGCCAGACATGGCACTAACAAATTCGTCACGATCAGATAGGTACGCACTTCGTTTGCCTTTGCCAGATTTTGACAAGTTCGTGTTCTTTTACGTGTGTTTATGTTTAATGGTCTTTTGCTGACATCTGCTGGAGCTGTCTGTTTTCTTTTCTCATACAATCTATAGCTTAATACTTGACTCAAACCCTTGAAATGGTTCATTCATTAATCCTAGTCTTGATGATTCGTCGATCTTTTCCTTTCTGCCCATTATTTTAAGTGTTAAGAAGATAGTGTATTCGAAATCAAGGCTTAGGTGTAAACAATGTTACAGTGACAGTAGTGATCTTACCTACATTGTAAGAGTATAGTGTTTCCTAGATTGTCATATTTTTGTCATCTGCGTTGGTAACAAGTGATCCAACTTAGAAGTGTCACTCAATTACACTTCAAAATGAATCAAGAAATTCGCCGAAAAGTATTTCAAAATTACCGCATCAAAAGTTGAGGAAACAATGCTAGGTGTAAACAATAATTTTACTCTCTTTTGATACATTGTATTGCATCTTGACAAAAAATTCACACCCGAGTTTCATAGCTCTATACTCGCTATCCCAATTATGATTTTTTCTACTCCCGGCAGGAAAGGTCCAATGATGAATTACAAATACTTGGAGAAACCAATTTCGCTGCTACCAAGTGTTGTTTATGCAAACATCAATTCAAAATTGATTCAATTGTTCATAATTTGACACGGTTACTCTATGAACGAATGAGTTACAGATGAGACATAGTGTACAATTATATATGTTAACAAGTATGCTAGAAACCGATACCCAAGGCGGTTGAAATATATAAATATTGTTACAAGTACAATAGGGTAATTGGGGGAGGACCGTGACATTTGCAATCCAGAAAAATAGGAGCAAAAAGAGGGGCTCTCTAATTTATGAGACTTTAGGTTGATTGATAGATTGCGTGGTCCAATTAAGTCTCTTCATTTGACATGAACACAGCGATAGATTTGCAGAAAACTCCATTTTTGAAACCATTCATGCACAAAGCAAACCTCAGTATGTTTTAAAAATCCAAGCACTGACTGTGTGATTCAGACCCACCCAAGTATAAAAAAACAAAATCCACCATCCATCTTCAATTGCTACCTCCTTCTTTCCCCTCTTAACTCCATGGTTGGAGCTAGCCCTGAGGTTGCTCGTTTTCCGGGGAGTGATGTTGAATTTGGGCGGGTCCGGGAGCAAGAAGAGGCGTAGCGAGAGGGTTTATAAGTTTAGGAGGTTCGGCGAGAACGGGTATCCGGCTGAGTTAGTGGGCGGATCGTTTAGAGAGAATGTGAAAGCTCTGGTTGAATATGGACATTTGGAGAGTAAATTATGGAGGGGATTGAGAAGTTGGTCTTTTCAGCTGGAAGTGAATAGACATCCTTCATTTCATGTTCTTCTCTTTGTTGTCGAGGAACCCATTGAAGCTTCCCCCTATCTCCATTGTAAGCCATGTCAATTTGTAGGTAAGGTTTTGATACCAATTGCAATCATTTTTCTAATTATTCTTCAATTTTTTTTTTGGGTTATTTGGGTCTTGGGTAAGTTGTTAACGTACAAAAAGTAAAAGTTGTCGTTATCGACAAAGCAAATTGAATGGTCTATAAAGACATGAATAATCATTTATACTGATGAATGAATAACACGTAAACGAAACGTCAAAGCATCAAATTAAGAATATAAATGTAACAAATCTGAATGGAACCTGGTTTGAAGTCGTTTAGTGTATGTAAAAAGCTCAGGGTGGGGGCATCATATGATCTGCAACAAGAAGTACCATTTTCTGTTGCCGTCCAAAGACACCTTATTGGCTGCATGCTTTGACAACAATGAAGGAGATAATTGGTGGGGAAAGGTTGCAGATTTAGGCGGCCACATCTTGCATGGCGTCTTCCACTCCAATGGCTTCGGCCATTTGCTCTCCCTCAATGGTCTCGAAGCCGGCTCTGACCTCCCCGGCCATTCTGTAATGGACTTGTGGGATCGTCTCTGTACTGGACTCCGAGCAAGGTTTGTCTTTTCTGCACTTTTTTTTTTGTCCATAGTTTTAAAAGCTTGAGCTTGTTCTTCAATGGCGGCAGGAAAGTGAGTCTGAAAGACGTTTCGGAGAAGAAAGGGATGGAACTGAGGCTTGTTTATGGAGTTGCAGAGGGGCAGCCATGGTTTCACCGATGGGGCTATTCGTTTAGCAGAGGGACCTTCTGCGTCACGCCTGAAATGTACGAAAAAGCCATTGAAGCCATTAGAACCATCCCACTAACCTTCCTTCTTCCTCATCTCCACTTCGTCTTCTCCAAATACCTAGCACTTTCAGAAAACTCCATAGCCAACCTCGGTGATCTCTTCCACTTCCTCCTCGAACTCAAATCGAGGATTCCATCCCAAAATTCTGCCGATTCTTTTTCAAATCAGATTGGGATTTTGACCGAGAATTCCTGCCGGTGGTCCCCCAAGAGAGTGGAAATGGCAGTCAGAGTGATCGTGGAATCGTTGAAACAAGCCGAATTCCGGTGGGTTTCCAGGCAAGAAGTTAGAGATTCTGCCCGTGTTTACATCGGCGATACTGGTCTGCTTGATTTCGTTTTGAAATCGTTAGGAAATCACGTGGTCGGAAAATATCTTGTTCGCCGGAGCTTAAATCCGGTCACAAAAGTTCTTGAATATTGCTTGCAAGATATTGCGAATCTGTTTCCCAATCAAGAATCTGGATTAATTCTTCAAAATTCAAAAGTAAAAACGCGAACGGAGATGATAAATCGAGCTCAGATAACCAAAGACATGGTTTGTCTCTACAAAGCCATCTTCTCCGACCAGACAAACACTCCTATGTCTTCAGCTATATCAATGGCCGCCAGAATTATCCTCGATTCAAAATACCTTACAAAGGATTACGAACACGGGTTCGATGCCGGAAAACGGCATCTCTTCTGCACCGTGAAGCTCAAGGAATCCATCACGCCGCCTCCATACGAGAGTTTCCCGCTGAAAACAAGTTCCACCATTGACGAGCTTAAGCGAGAAGTGGAAAAAACTTTCAGCGAAATATACTACGGACTGAGGACCTTCCAAGCGGAATCAATCGTTAATTTGAACGCAAATGGATCAGACGTAGTATTGAATATGGTGGAATATGGACGAAAACTGGTTTTAGAGGGAAGCGATAGAGAGAGAAAGAGAATGGAGGAAATGTATGAAAATGGCGACATTCAGACGAAGGTGGTGGATTGCAGGTGTGGAGCTGAGGAAGACGATGGAGAGCGAATGATTTGCTGTGATATTTGCGAAGCGTGGCAGCACAGTCGATGCGTTCATATTCCAGACGATGAAGAAATTCCCACCATTTTTCTCTGCAATCGATGCGAGAGAGAAATCCTGCTCTTGTCTTCTCTCCCATGAAAACTACCAATCCTTGAAAATAAATACAGTGTTCTTCATTTCATCATCTCCATGCGTTTTTTCCATTAAATTTTTTTTAATTAAATTTCTACTGTAACAAAGTCCAAAATTAACAATAAACAAGTGTTACAGACATATCCCTCGTGCCAAAATTTATAGCCATGACTTCAGTTCTTGACAAAAGATGTAACAAAGAAGGCTTCTCCATTTTTGCCTAAACAAGATCGTTCCTTCCAAAATACAAGGAAAAAAACAGTACATGCTGAGTTGGGAAGTCATTTCGGTTCTTGGCAGCCTATCTCGTCGGTTCAATATCAAAAGAATGAATGAATAGATCATTATAATTTGCCAAATTTATCGACACAGATCAATCCTAAACAGTCTCAAATAATTTGTGTACCTGGGTGAATATGAACGATTTCTTATTCAGCTCCGAGCAGATTTCTATTTTCTTGGTGTCGTAGAGAGCAGCCATCGATTGAGCTGTCAATCCACCCTTTCACCATCTCTCTTCTGTAGATCAAACGACCACGATGTTATTGCAAGTTTGACACAGAAATGCGATGATGAAATGAATCTGACTTGAAAGTTATTACATTCGAAAGAACATTTTAATCATGTTTCAATTGGCAGACGGTTGGATGATATAGGACTCTTTACCAGTTGGCCTCCCATCTGGATATCGATACGATCCATCAAAAACGCTATAAACTCTTCAAATCTGAAACATCGCTGCTACTTGATATTAAGCTCTCGAGGAACTGAACTGCAATAGTTTCACAGTCTTTATGTAGATTCTTCAAAAGCGCACCGTGTGTACAAGAATCGGGCTGAATTTTTCTATCTAACATTTCTTTGTACAGTCGCAAGGCCTCCTGCCAATGTCCCATGTCACAATTTTCGTTTATTAATATAGTGTAAGTGTACTTATTGGCAAGTATTCCCTTTTCCTCCATCTCGGCAAAAAAATTATACGCTTTCTCGATTCTCCTCACTTTGCAAAGACCATTAATCAAGGCATTGTAGGTGACAACATTTGGAAGAACACCCTTCTCCTCCATCTCAGAAAAGTAGATATATGCTAATTCCAATCTTCCCTTTCCGGCATGTGCATGAATTAGAACTGTATATGTTATCACAGATGGAAATAATCCTTTGCTCAACATCTCATAGAAAATCTCCCTCGCTTTCCTCAAATGCCCGTTTTCCAAGTAAGCGTGAATGACACTAGTATACGTCACGTGATCCGGGCCAATGCCATTACCTTCCATCGAAAGCAATAAATCATATGCTTCTTTTAGATTGCCCAATTTACAAAGGCCGTGCACAAAAACATTATAAGTTATGAGATACGGAGGGAAGCCTTGAGCCAACATTTCTTCTTGCATGCTCACTGCTTTCGATGCATTGCCAAACTTCATTTCACCCACTATCCATGTATTATACGCAAATAGATCTGGCACCAGCCCTTGCTGCAACATCTCATCAAAGAAACCTTTAGCCATTGATGAATTTCCCATCTTACAAGACCCATTTACCAAGATAGTATATGTAATGACATCAGGGAGTAGCCCTTGATTAATCATTTCCTTTTTCAACTGCAGACCAGCTTCCAACTCACCCAACCTGCATAGGCCATCAATTAGCGTGTTATACGTAACCACAGTCGGAACAAGATTCCTACATCTCAACTCATGGAACAAAAGAAATGATTCCTCTATGTTTCCAATGCTACAGTACCCATGTAATAAGATGTTGTAAGAAACTATATCTGGACTCAAATTATTTTTAACCATATCGGAAAAACGCTGTCTACCATCTTTTACTCTCCCATGATTGCAAAGACCATAAATCAACGTATTATAAGTTGCTACGGTAGGGAAAGGTCCTGTTGCCACCATTTCTTGTAAAATATTTACTGCCTCAACAAGTAATCCTTTCTCACAGTAGCCCCGGATTAAAGGGTTGAGTGTAGATGCTGAGACTTTCAGTCCTGATCTTGACATCTCCTCAATTAGTTCTTTGGCCTGCCCAAGCTCCCCCTTCTTTGACAATCCATTAACAAGGACGTTGTATGTCACATCGCTCGGAAAGCACCCTCTTTTTTGCATCTCCCACAGAAGGTTTAAAGCTTGTTGTACTTCCCCTTCCTTGCAAAATGAGTCCAACATAGTATTATATGTGATAATCGTTGGTTTGATGCCGAACTTAGTCATATCTCTATACACTTCTTTAACTTTAGCCATGAGATCCTTATCTCTAAGAACCCTGAGAATCCTATTACAGTTTTTCACATCTGGAAACAACCCATTTCGAATCATCTTATTGAAAATCAACAAACATTGATCAACCATCAACCTTTTTGTGTACAACAATAACAAAATATCAAGAAGTTTAACGGATATGTCTGAATGTAAATACCCACCAATCAAGAAATCAACAATTCCGTGCATATTTACACTAATTACTCTCTCCATCACCCAATACGCGGACCTCATCAGATTATTCTGAGCAAGAATTTCGAGGATAGCACAAAATGCATACTCCGATACCTTATATTCAGGCTGAGACTCGACCCACCTGAAGAACCGCAAGGCGATTCTAGGCCTCATCCTAATCGAATAAAGGACTTGAACAAACAAATGATTGTCAGTTATGACAGCTCCAAAGTGATCAGACACCCAGTTACAATTGCAAAAGGCCCATGGCTTTTCGTCAATGGTATCGAAAATAAGATCTCGGTAATGGGTCTCGGAAACTGCAGCAAAGCTTCTGCTGGAGATACAGGTATGGAAAAAGGATGAAAGGGGAAGCACAAATCGTTCCTTGAGAAAGAAAGGGTGTGAAACAGAAGTCGTAGCTAACAGTTTAGAAGCTCTGATAGAAAGGGTCATTGAGCAGAGAAGCTAAACCATGCGTCTTCCAGCCACTCCTCTGACATATGGAGAAGCTCAGCTGCTCGGGGAGAGAAGGAGACGGCGATGGGAGATTGGGTTGAGACGGCGAGGCTGAACGAAGGCCCCGTAGCGGAGAATATGAGCGAAAATGGAACGAAGAGGGAATCCGTTCATTAGCGGAAGCCATAGATTTGGATCGTCGACGTCAGTAAAGAGCCCAAGAAATTTGTCACATTTTGGATCGGGCGTTTAGTCTTCACTAGGCAATATTATTATTGGGGTTCCAGTTACCACTCGGTTCGGTTTGGTTCAATTTTAAACTTGAATTGAATTGAACCGACCCATCTAAATTGAGAAGAATCATGTCCTAGTAGGGCTCGTACGGTTTGGTTTGTAGGTCGTAATTTGATAAGATCCTTTCTTTTGTTTTAGTTATCTCTAAATAAAACCATGGACGAATATGTACGATAGATTATAATCAAATTTAACATTTTAATCATATTCTAGTCTGTTGTTCATTAATTAATTAGAACAATCAATGAGTGAACAAAAACGTTAAAATGTAAATTAACGTGTACATGTAACATTATTCACGATGAAGAAGAATTTTAAGGATTGATATTACGTTTCTTTTTCTCGTTAAAATAAATTAAAATTATCGAAATTCTTGATTATTTTAAATCATATTAGGTCTATTATTTTTTTTTTATTATTATTTTATATTAGTAATTTCTTCTTCTGTCGTGGGCTTTACCAAAGAAACAATGGGCCGAAAGCCTTAGGTGGGCCGAGTCTAATGGAACGCAGTTCTGTAAGCTCAAACATCACTGTAGAGAAATCATGAGAACTTGTGCTAAAATACGCTTCTTGCCTTCGTGCTGCAAAATATCGTCGTCTTATTCCTAGATTACGTTTGGAGAGTTCTGGTGTTTAAAGCTGAAATCGAGCTGAGAAAGCCAACAATTTCATTGGAAAAAGGGTGGGGAAGGGCGATGGGAAGCAGTACCTGTGCTCTTATTCCACACTTGCAGCTCGGCCATTGCCACTGCCTCAGGTTTCTCCGCTCAGTTGAGTCGCACCAGTTTGGTTCCCCTCTAGTTAGTGCCCATTCGAAGAGAACCAGGTTGGGTTATGGCCGTTCGGGCATATGTAGGAGATTCGGTGGCTTTGTATGTTTGGCTGTTGACGATGATGTGAGAGAGAAGCAGCGGGAGATGGGTGGTGGGATTGGCCCGACCATTGTCGAAGATAGGCTTGGTATTTTGCAAACTCGTTTTCAACATGGATGCTTTTTGTTCCTATTTTTCTATGTTCGTTGGTAGTTCCTCTTTCATTTTAGATTGGGCTATTATAGAATCGCTCATAATAGTTGAGGCAGTGAAATTTCAATTGCTGTGTTCGTTGGAAGTTCCTCTTTGATTTCTGTCGTTTGTGTTTAGATTGGACTATTATAGAATTGCTTATAATAGTTGAGGCAGAGTGAAATTTTAATGGCAAGGTTGTTGAGTAACACTACAAGGAAAACATATTTGAAGAATGTTAAGCTCGAGTAATTACCTTGATAGTTGTAGAGGTCCATGAGATTGTTAAAGTTGAAGTTTCCTTTTGCTTTTGTACACTACATGGATTGCTGCATTAGGATATAACTTACTTAATTTATGGGTCATCTTAGCTTTGCTCCGGAAGAAAATACCTTGGGAGAGGTTGATTTATGAATATTGTAATCCTAACAGGAGAACTTATCTTTATGGGAATTCATGGAGTTGTAGTCGAGATTTTGCTGCTTCCCCGTTAAGTTTGGATCTTTTTTATATTTTCATTAGGGTAAAGTATAAATCTGTGCTTAAACTTGATGGTGAAGAACAAAGATATCCTAAACTTTTCTTTTAGGCAACGGGCATTTGCAATTAAGTCTCCATCATTACGGGTGTTGTTGAATAAATCATGTTTTTGTCGCGTGATCTTCTATGTTGAGTTATTTTTAGAAAGAAACAACTCCCAAGAGAATAATTCAGACAATTTTAGCAATTTCTAAAAAGAAAAAAGTTAGAAAATTCAAAGTTCATAATCATAAAAATCGACAAAGTTGTTTCTCTATGAAAATCACTCAACATAGAAAATTACATGACGAAAACATTATTTTACAGAACCTTTAATGACATGTACTTAGTTATTAACACTTATAAGTTCAGAGAAGTTTAAAAATTTACTTAGTTCCCATCTTTAAGTTTAAGGACTAATATGCATTTAATTAGTGTGCTGCCAAAACAGTACTTAATTTCTAACATGAATCAAATACTTTTTGCTGTAAGTTGCCATTTTTTTTGTTGACTGATACAGGTCTTTCTGAAAGGTCAAGTGAAATAGCAGAAGCTTTCGACAAAAGTGAAGGAGAAAGTTCAATTTACAATTTTCTATACCCCAGTAAAGACCTCCTTCCCGATGACAAAGAAATGAGTTTATTTGATCATCTAGAAGAACTACGGCAGAGGATATTCGTGTCAGTTTTGGCAGTTGGAGCTGCAATTTTGGGATGCTTTGCATTTTCAAAAGAACTTATAACGATTCTTGAGGCGCCTGTTAAGGCACAAGGTGTACGATTTCTGCAGCTTGCTCCGGGCGAGTTTTTCTTTACAACAATCAAGGTTAGGCTTAGGGCATGCCGATGAAATATTCAACCCTCATTTGGAAGCTTGAGATTTTTCCCTGATTAGAAATTTTAATTTCAAATTAAACAGTGTTTTAATTAGAAAAGCTTGAGATAGGTATGCAGGGTGAAGCTAATAAGCTATGCTCCAAACAGCCATAGATACATTGATGGAAAAACAAGAATAGGGGGGATTTAGAAAGAGTTTTATGTCAAAATCTTAATCCAAACATTCCCTTTCAGTTCATTAATCTTTATTTGACATGCATTCAACTGCTTTTTTTCATGACATTTACAATTATTTTTCTTTGTGTGCTGCAGGTATCAGGTTACTGTGGGCTTCTCTTGGGAAGCCCCATTATTCTTTACGAGGTTATAGCGTTTGTTCTTCCCGGATTAACTAGAGCCGAAAGAAGATTTCTGGGGCCTATTGTTCTAGGCTCCTCAGTCCTATTTTATGCTGGTATCATCTTCTCCTACATGATTCTCACGCCTGCAGCTCTCAATTTTTTTATCAGCTACGCCGAAGGAGTGGTGGAATCCTTGTGGTCCATTGATCAGTACTTTGAGTTCGTACTTGTACTAATGTTCAGTACAGGCCTTTCTTTCCAGGTATGTTCATGCATGTTTATTCTTTGACCTTGACCATAAGCAGATTTTTTTTATGTATCAGAAACAATGTTGTATTACCAAGAAAACATTGCAAAAAAAAGAAAATATTGGGGAAAAACCTTCTTAAAAAATAAACTCAAGGAAATATTTAATTTACAATAATTGTTCTCCCGGTAAAGTTTCTCAAAGATATGACTCTTTATCTTCAAAGAAAATATCTTTGCGGTGAAACTAAATAACCTGAAAAATTACTGACACTCTCAAAATTCTGCTTTGATATCAACAAACTACCAGTTTTATCAGCAGTCTAAGTAATGGATGAAGATCAAGAAAGGATGGAAGGATCAAGAAAGTATAAGAGTTATAGAGACAGATGAAATAGGGACTTAATATGAACATTATCATTTTATTTGAATTCTATGGATTAGTCAGCTGAAGGGTGATTTTTGATTTGTTCTTATTGTGCAGGTTCCAGTTATACAGTTTCTACTTGGGCAACTTGGTCTAGTAACTGGGGACCAAATGCTGTCAATATGGAGATATGTGGTGGTTGGTGCAGTCGTGGCTGCAGCAATCGTCACACCATCCACCGACCCTTTGACTCAAGTACTTCTTGCTGCCCCTCTGCTAGGTCTTTACTTGGGAGGCGCATGGATGGTCAAGATCACAGGTCGATGAACCCTAATTTACTTGATTTAGTGTATAATCAAACTGAGCATTTTGATTGATGATCCTGTAAATGCAGATGTTATTTGGTATAAAAAGTGTATCATTTTATAAAGTTCTTGTAGTTTAAAAAGCTTTCCCATTTTGAATCCTTAAGTACTCTCCAGAAATATAGTCACACATCACATTAGACTATTAACAAATCACTACGAAACTTAAAAGTATTTAAATTAGAGTATTTCTTGACAGTGAATCAGTTACCAGCAAAAAGAATGTTATCTCTCTAATGTTTTAGAGCAATATCCTGCATTTTGGATTCAAGATCTACAGTAGAAGAGATACCAATTTCAGAATTAAGCTCCACAAATGAAGTCCTTAAACCACAGCACGCTTGAAGAAAAACTTCAGAACTTTCTCCCAAACTCTCCAATTCTTCCTGCACAGCATCGACAATGGTGGATATCTTCTTACAAACTCCATTAATGATTGGAATCTCTTGCGGAGGGTAAACACATGCTCCAAGTTCATCAATCTCTACTCCGATCTCCCGACAAAGCTTCAATAGGTTCTCCAACGAAGCCATAAAATCACTTTTCTGGTTTACCTTTTCCACCTTAAGCAAACTCGTAATAGATCGGATGAGTTCCTTTATGACCACAAGTGTTTCTGCCACTACCCTCGTAGCCGACTGAGCAACTTTCATCTCCTCCGGCGTCAAATCATTGCCTACATCGCTCTCACTTGAATTGGCATCATCATGGGATTGGATTTCTGCGATGCTCAGGGACTCCTTTGAAGTTTCTTCAGTTGAATTAGAAGGTCCTGACTTGAGCTCTTTCATCTCTCGAAGTACGTCTTTTACTGAAACGGCAACTTGAGTCATTGCTCGTCCAATTGCTGTTACATTTGTGGTCGGGATCTTCTTGAGACCAGAGCAGGCTTCCCATACAGCACCCACTAATGGTGGAATGGATAGTTTTTGGTCCTTTTTCTTTGATCCTGTCATATATTGTAAAGAAATATGTGCAATCAATCTTATGCTTTGAGCAATTTTCATCTCTTAAACGCAGAGAACGAACACTGGTCAATCTAACATCAATGTAACTGTACTGTTGGTGGAGTTCACAATTTGCAATCAAGAAAATTTTTCCAATCAATGGGAAGTTAATTTTCCTTAAATGAATTGAACCCTTGAAAAATTAAAATGCTAAACCATTGCGTTGAACGTACAAACATTTATGTTCTATTAAATTGCGCCAATCCATTAGATTAGAACTGTGTTTTTCTAGTTCCATACGGAGGAGGATCAAAGAGATTACCATAAGAAGAGATGGCCTCCTTCCACAGCTTAAAACTGCAGTCAACAACTTGCTTAACAGCTGAATGGATATGAGACGATAAAGTTATGCCTGCCCCAACTTGACTTCCATGGGAAAGCAGTAGGAAACCCTGCAGTATGTTGAAGAACGACCCCATGTTTTCTTCAATTGCTGTAATTTCTAGTCTATCTCCAGTCCAAACCATTCCAGCTGAAGAATAACAAGGAAAATATGAAAAAAAGGACCATTTTCATTGGTTTCACTTACTTCACGGTCATTAATTTTTTTTTTTTTTTTGGAATATGAAAAAAGATTACAAATGATTAACAAAATTCCCACACTTTCATTCTCTATGTAAGCCAATAAACCTACCCTCCCAGATAAAAATCCAGTAGTTTCTATTACTCAATAATATGAGAACAACTCGAACTCCTAAAAATTGATTCAAGTTACATAGAAAGATGAGTAAGGCTTTCCCGAATCATGGAAAATAAAAATTGGACATAAGAAGACTTTGGAGGCTTCTCAAAGTTAAGTACCATATGGTTAAAAATTTTAACTCTACAAGTGCAACCATGTTTTTCCTAATAGTTGAATATAGCATATACACAACATATCAACACATGGGAAATGCGCAGAGCATTTTGAAACAAAAATAACAAAGTTTGCAAGCAGTAGAAAATACAAGGATGGAGAAAAATCAGAAAATGCGAATATAAGTACATATAGGTGATACATCAAAAAACGTGAGTAAAATCAGAAAAAAAAAAAAAAAAAAAGCATCATGTCAAAGGAAATACCAATTGTTGCTTGTTTGGAAACCTGGTCGCCCATTTTTACAACCTCTTCCCAGCTAACTTTCTCGAGAGAAGAAGCTGGATTTTGATCCAATAACTACATAAAAAAAAATAAAAAAAAAAAGAAACTAGTTCCCATTATTCACGCATTGAGCACCTACGCAGATGAATAAATAAAAAGTATGTTTGAGTTGGGAATACAAACCTGGAAAGTTTCATGGATGGTATTGAGATGCAAGTTTAGAGCTTGAAGCAGTTTCGCTTTTCCTTCCTCCCCCATCTGTGTAGTGCGACGGCGAGAAAAAAATTTGATTAAGCGGGTGAATTCTCAGGGCTTCAGAAGTATTCAGTTCAGGGTTTTGTGACAGGAGCAAGAGTTAGTACCAGAAAGGGAAAAGGCCATGCCTTGTTGAGTCTGCCCAAACTTGACATTAGCGAAGCTGCAACCAGCCAAATTTATTCTTCAGACCAGACTCCATGTTTGGGCCCCGGAAAAGGCCCAAAAATCAGATTCTAGTTAGTTAAGGGTTTTTTTTGTTATTATTAATTACCCTATACAAGTAATTTTCATATTTGGAAATTAAAATAAACAAATTTTGAAGGACATAAATACAAATAAAAGTCAAATGCGAAAAAGAAAAGGAAATTCCAATTTTGGACACGAATCACAGTAGCTTAGCTGTGAATACAGTGGCAGACCCATTTCGTCAAACCCTAGTGTGGACGTCTCGATGGCTTCGCGCAGATTCTTCTCCTCTCTCCTCCGATCGTCCATCCGGCAATCCGCAGCCTCCAATTCTCCGATCTCTCACTCTAGCCCTCGCCTCCCGTCCTCCATTACCTCTTCACGCGCTTCTCCTAATGGACACATCCTTACTCGTATGGCCGAGTACGCGACCTCGGCCGCAGCCGCTGCTCCGCCGTCGCCGCCTGCTCCGCCGAAGGAGGCTGGAAAAGGTGGCAAGATCACTGATGAATTCACCGGCGCTGGCGCGATTGGCCACGTTTGCCAAGTGATTGGAGCTGTTGTCGATGTTAGGTTTGACGAGGGATTACCTCCTATTTTGACGGCGCTTGAGGTGAAGGATCACTCGATCCGGCTGGTGCTCGAAGTGGCTCAGCATTTGGGAGAGAATATGGTCAGAACAATCGCTATGGATGGGACTGAAGGGCTTGTCAGAGGACGGCCTGTACTAAACACTGGTTCTCCTATCACTGTGAGTTTCTTTCTATCTGTCGCTATTCAAATTAAAAGTTTTTTTTTTTTGTTTGCTTCTGGTGTGGCTTATGGAAGAAACTTTGGTTTTTCTTTCGTGACGTTGATTGGGAATTGGCGCCAATAGTGGCAGTAGAAGTTAGATTCGTGTTGGACACTGATCAGTGCTAGTCTTTTTGTTTTTGTTTGGTGTTGTACCCTAACAATTTTGCTTCCCTTTACCCTGTTTGAGTTTTTTTTTTTACAGGTACCTGTTGGTAGGGCTACACTTGGGCGTATTATAAATGTTATTGGCGAGCCTATTGATGAGAGAGGCGACATAAGTAAGATATTTGGGAAACTTGTAATTTACAGTGTATTCATGAAGCTATTGGTTTGAATGTATGGTTATCTTTATCTTGATTTGATGAATATCTTGACAGAAACGGATCACTATTTGCCAATCCATAGAGAGGCCCCCGCTTTTGTTGAGCAAGCAACTGAACAACAGATCCTTGTCACTGGAATCAAGGTACATCATATGTAATTACTTATTCGGCTTATGGATTTGCTGTAGCATTTAATTTAGAACATTAATGATTTATAATTTTCTTTTCTTGTTACACTTGTTTGATTTTACAGGTTGTCGACCTTCTTGCACCATACCAAAGGGGTGGTAAGATTGGGCTGTTTGGTGGTGCTGGTGTGGGAAAAACTGTGCTTATTATGGAACTGATCAACAATGTTGCAAAAGCTCATGGTTTGTTCTTGGAAGTTGCAAAAACAAAATATGTTTTTTTTTTAACATTTTTGATCTGTAATTATTTATTTCTTTTCCCTGAACAGGTGGTTTCTCTGTGTTTGCGGGTGTTGGAGAACGCACTCGAGAGGGCAATGACTTGTACAGAGAAATGATGGAGAGTGGTGTCATTAAGCTTGGTGAGAAGCAGGTAATGAAATGCACTTTCTAGGTCTGCATCTTTATCTCAGCCATGCTTTATTGCATGCATTTTCTTATCTTGTTATATGGTGTCATCAGGCTGAAAGTAAATGTGCTCTTGTGTATGGTCAAATGAATGAGCCTCCTGGTGCTCGTGCTCGTGTTGGACTTACTGGACTGACTGTGGCAGAACATTTCCGTGATGCAGAAGGACAAGATGTTCTTCTTTTCATTGACAACATTTTCCGTTTCACCCAGGTTAGGTTTTTCAGCCACATAGATCTTTAAGTTTTGTTGGATGTTATGACTAATGACATGATACTTTGTTTTTCTTGAATATTCTGCAGGCTAACTCAGAAGTGTCTGCTTTGCTTGGTCGTATCCCATCTGCTGTTGGCTACCAGCCAACTTTGGCTACTGATCTTGGAGGACTCCAAGAACGCATTACAACCACTAAGAAAGGTTCTATTACATCTGTACAAGCTATTTATGTGCCTGCTGATGACTTGACAGATCCTGCACCAGCTACTACCTTTGCTCACTTGGATGCAACAACTGTGTTGTCCCGACAGGTACGAAGAATTGCCAAGGAGTTAGTTCAGGTTGCCCGTTTAAGGGGGCTTGACATTATCTTGTCATGTGCAGATTTCTGAGCTAGGTATCTATCCCGCTGTGGATCCCTTGGATTCTACTTCCCGTATGCTCTCTCCTCACATTCTGGGAGAGGATCATTATAACACTGCTCGTGGAGTACAAAAGGTTCTTCAAAACTATAAGAACTTACAAGATATTATTGCCATTTTGGGAATGGATGAGCTCAGTGAGGATGACAAACTGACTGTTGCCAGAGCACGTAAGATTCAAAGGTTCTTGAGTCAGCCTTTCCATGTTGCAGAAGTTTTCACCGGTGCTCCTGGGAAGTATGTAGAATTGAAAGAGAGTATCAACAGCTTCCAGGTACCCGCACTTATCTTTTTCGCAATTTTAAGTTTATTCAGTTATCTTTTCGGTGAATCATTTATTTAGAGTTCTAATCCTTCAATTCATGTTTATTTAAATCACTGGTTGATTTCATTTTCCATTGTCAATATGAGAGGTGGGAAAGAAAGGCTGCCTTGTATTTATAATTGCATCTACAAATATTATTTTTGTGCATATCCTTCTCTTTTTTTTGCAACATCAAAAATGTAAATCCTGCTGATTGACCCAGTATGATTATTCTGGTTTTTTTTGGGGAGGGACAGGGAGTGTTGGATGGGAAGTACGATGATCTTCCAGAACAATCATTTTACATGGTTGGAGGTATTGAGGAGGTTATTGCCAAAGCAGAGAAGATCGCCAAGGAATCTGCTGCCTAATTATCTCATTCTTGTTTTCTCCACAGAAATGCACAAAATAAATAATTTAGATGGCGTTGGAAATGCCAGCAACATGATTTTAATCAATTTTTTTGGGATGTAACAATTTTTGGGTTATATGCAGTTTGAATGAGAGCCTGCCCCACTTGTTTATTGTTATTCCAATAAGGAGGAAAGGTTAGTGAAATTATGACGTCTTCTGTACATTTTCACACCTCTTATTTTTTTGGGTACATCTGCAAGATTGAACTGATGGTGAAATGGCTTTCATAGCACTAATGATAACAGCTAGGCTGCTTATTACTATTTCATCATTTGATGCTTCAACTTTTGAATTTATTTGGATACCATGAAATAAGTATCATCACTATCTCCTATGCCAGTTCTGAAATGTCGCGACAAAGTACCATTATCTAAGATAAAAATATTAATAGTTCACTAATTCCTCTTTATATAGGCTTCACCTTCTAGTAATGAAATCATAGTTTTCCCTGTATTCATTTGTCTGTAGCATTGACTGGATTAATGTTTATGAGTGGAAGTCTCTTCAAAAAAAAAAAAATGTAGTGTATGGATGTTTCTAAATATATTTGCTTGTACAAAATTACAAATAACATATGTAGTGAATTAAAATTTAAGATTTAGAAGATATTGCTTCAACTTCAATCTCATTGTTCCTGAGCAACGAGAAGTCGACTGGTTTTAAAACAAGAGAATTAAGAATCAAACCCAGCCTGGACTTCATATATTTGGAAATTAAGTTCATCTAAGCATAGGATGAGATCACCCCATTCCAGAACAATCATTTTCGTGGTTGGAGGTATGAGGAGGTTATTGCCAAAGCAGAGAAGATCGCCATGGAAGTCTATTTTTTTATTCGCTTCTGGAAATAGAAGAACGATTACACTTGAACAAGAAACTTTTGGGGAAGTTTGGAAATAGAATGAAATGATTACCTGACTTGAAAAAAAAAAAGAAAGGACATGCCACTGACCAACATCACTTCAACACCTGCAAACTGTTCATTAGCCAGGTACATCTTCGGGATGGCAACTTCAAACTTCATAATCATGAGTACAGTCAATAAACTCATCGACAACTAAAACATTGACTTTGAAAAATAAAATTAGTTCGATAATAGTAGCAGTCAGCTGAAATCCTTGGTAATCAACCTACGTATTTGAATCATATCGATTATCATGATCATTGACGTAATGGGCATCAACGATCCCATCTTCGCAATCGATGTGTTTCCCATTGACTTGGGATGAACTACGAGCATAATGATTCTTCTCCTCCAAGTAATGGCGGCCAAGCTTCTGATGATGATGGTCACGTCTCTTGATGTCCATGCCTGATGAATTAACATCTCGCGAACGGTGATGGCGTCGGTGGTGTTTCCTGTGCTTTGAGTGATCTTTTGGTTTGATTATATGCTCCTCCTCACAGCTCAAGGTGTCTGAATCAGTGGATGGAGATTGCCTAGAGTGGTTGTGACGCTTTGCATGCCTTTTCCTTTTTGATGCTTCGCTGTCACTGTCACTGTCACTGGATGAATCGGTAGCACTTGAATCTGAATCATGACTACTGTGTCGTCCGTGAGACCCCCGCTTTCTCTTCCTTCCTCTCCTAGATTCGCTCTCACTTTCATCATCGTTGTCAGACGTTGAGTGTCGCTTTGGCTTAGGCTTAGATTTTCTATCCTTCCTTTTAGGATTGTCATCAGAATCAGAGTGATAATGCTTTCTCTTCTTCTTGTGGCTTCTTTTCCATGCCTTCCTCCTTCTACCATCATTCTCAGTATCACTATCGCCATCAGACTCTGACACAGACCTTTTATGTTTAGAAGCCTTCAACTTTCTCTTGGCCTCAGCTTCGGCCTTTGCATGAGAAGCAGCTTCAAGCTTCTGCTCCCATTTCAATGGCGCTTCTTTCTTCTCCAAAGCTTTCCTCTTTTTTTCTTCGACCAATTGCATGAATTTTTTTGTATCCATCTAGATATAAGAACCAGCTCAATATCTGCATTATGGTATGATGATGGCCAAAAGTACATCTCACAAAAGAGAAAAACACATGTTAGCTCTTCCATAGAATCACAAAAAGATATAAAAATATAAAGTTTGGTTCTAACAATATTCAAGAGTTAATTCTATTCAAAATACTTAATAACATTACACTATTACACAAGAAGCGAACTGTCACATGAAACAAATACGCTTGCTAATAATTCAATTAACATCATCAAGGACCAAAACCTATCAATTAATGAGTTTTAGTGAATATAATGAGTTGATTACCAGAAAACTCTTAACAGCAACTCGAAAATAAAGTTTGTTTTAAAGTACAATAATGTAATTACTTAATCATCTCCATCCATAAAACTGAATGCATGGTATATTCTAGGAATCATAAGAGGAAAACTCTATAGGGCAGCGTAGAGATTTCTTGAAAAATTCAAAGCTACTTGATGTAAAATTAAATATCTTGGAAGTCAATATCGTAAAATGTCATCTCCATTCATAAAAATTAAAAGAACATCAAAATAATTCACGCTTCAATGCTGCAAAAAAAAAATCTCATAGACGAACTCATCCCAGGGGATGGTTGAAAAATTCATACAGAATAAACCACTGTGAGATACAAAAAAAATTATGGATTAAAAAGAAATAGAATAACAAGATAATAATTCGACGTTCTTACTTTATATGAAGGGAGAAGATAGCAACTCGCAAGGCCAAAGACCCGCTTGAAAAGAAGTCCCCCGACTAAGAGAACGAAATTATGAAAAAAAAATTAACTGTCAGCTAGCAGAAACTACAATTTAGAAACGATTCAAAATTACACAAAATTCCTAAAGAAGTACCATGAAAACAGACGTACAACATATACACACTAAATTCCACGATCCAGACTGTGAACAATGATGTGAAAAACCCTAAACTACGTAGTGACAAGGAATTAACCGAACCTTAATCTCGAAATCGCAGATCGGAGATTGAAGCGGAGGAAAGGCCTTGGGAGCTTGCTTCTGAGTTCTTCTCCGCCCGTCGAAGCTAGGGTTTCACCTTTTGACTCTTCTCCAAGTCTGGTGATCCCTCTTCAAGAAGTCTCTATTTCGTAGAGGAAATTAGATATATATATATACACACACGCAGACACGCGTCGCCCGCACATTTCCAAATATACCAACGATGTCGTTTTCAAGTCCATTATCTCTTATAACATATTATTTATGTATATTTTATCCATTATTGTGAGTCGTGTTTAATTTAATTATTTATAATTCTTTTAAATATTATGCACTCTAATTACATATTTTGGACATCTATTTAAAAAAAAAAATCAATTCAGATCCTATTGTATGAAATCATTTGTCATTTGGTCTCTAACGTTATTTTTTTTACCCAATCAGACTTTATCGTATACGTCGTTTGTAATTTAAACTTTTTCGTTCAATTGATCACATGCAGAGCGCGTGACCTTCTTTTTTAGATTTAAAAATTCTAAAATCTCAAATTACCCTTCTCTCTTCCCTTTTCGTGTTCCCTCTTCTCAGATCACTCGTGCCGGATTGCGAATTGCCGAAGACGGATCGCAAGGAACTTCACACATTCGCCTCACTAGGGCGTGCTAGATTTGCCCAACGTATACTGTTGAAGACAAATTGTGAGCCCTAGACCCGAACATAAATCGTCATTTCAAGTATGTTCTGTCAAACATTGAACTTTGTTTTCCCATTTTCAAAATTGAAAAACATTGTTCATGTTCTGTCGAACATTGGTCATTGTTTTCCCAATAGATTTTTTTCCCATTTAGAAAATGACAATCGATTGCTCTATTTTGTTTCGGTCAAGTCTTCTGTTTGTAGTTGCATACAGATCAAATTGGAACTTTACACGAGATGGATAATGACAGTTCTTCAACTACATGTATGTTGTACTTTATTTTTTCAAATTAGAAATTTACTTTTTCAAGTCTTTTGTTTAGATTTAGTTGTTATGCTGTCAATTTTGATTTAGGCAAATACTTGTATTTTAGGTACTATCATATTGTTGAATTCACATATTGATAATTGAAACTTAGTTCTTCAAGTTGCTGTTGATTTTTTGAATTAGGAAAAATATGTTTAATTGAAATTTAGTTCTTCATATATTGATTTTTCAATTGGAATTGTTCAAGAAGAGTATCTCCCCTTGTTTGTTTTTGTCATGAAAGAGCTGCTATGCGCATATCACGGTCATGAGACAATCTAGAACAAAGTTTTCTTGCATGTCAAAAATATGAGATAAATGTACTGAATTTGTGTGAATTATTTACTTTACTTTAGTTTGAACACACTTACATTATTCATTTTCTCATAGCGAGGCACAAGAGGATGTGATTTTTCACATGGGACGATGCACCAACGAAAGAGAGAGAGAGAAGAAAGTACTGAATCTATTATAGTAGCGATTTACGGAAGTAGAAGCAAAAAACAAAAAGTTGTGAACAAAGCTACTATTATATAAATTTATGTGGATTGTCACAACAGTTGTAGTTGCTCTTTATGTATGCTGAAAAATGTAACTTTGCGATTAAGTATTACAACAATTGTAGTTGTTATTTGTATATGCTACAAAATGTACTATGAGACTAATCATCATGATTAGAAGTTGAAAATCTGTTGAGTATTTTTACTATTTATGATGAGTGCCTTTTTATGAAAATTATAGATGATAAGCATTATAAAAGTTATACATGAAACTGCATCTCAAAGAGTTAAGAAGAAGCAATTATTATCCTACTTCTAAAATTACAGCTTGTAACAAAAAACAACAAGCAGTATGATACTTGTCTTGCTTCTAAAAGCAGAGTACAAAACACAGCTTCCAACAAAAAAACATCACTTATTACATGTTGTCATTATTTAAAACCCATGAACAAAAAAGATTTGCTTTGGGAGTTTCTTCCTGCCGAGAAAGCCTGAAATGACGAGTATAGAACCAAATCCTGCATTGCAAGTAGTTTAGAAATTAATAAGTGATATAACTATGCATTTGGAAACAAAAGTACATGAAGAAGAATATTTATTTTTTGCTGATCTGAAATAAAAGTCAATCCGCAACCATTGCAATTGTTTAGATCCCTTAGCAGTAACCTAAAAAACCATGTCCAATATTCTCTTGTTTCACCTTCAACAACAGCAATGGAAATGGAAAATATTCCATCATTCCCATCAACTCCAATTGTCGTCAAAAGTTGCCTGTGGCATTGCCTTTCTAAATGACAACCGTCCAAACTAATGACGGATCAACAACGAGCTATAAATCTTTTCTTACATGCATTGAAACACATATACAGTATTTTGAAAATTTTATTCTCCTCATTTTCTGTTGGATCCACACTCACGATGCATGTGCTCCATGTATTTGACCTATTAATTTCTTCTGCACGTGACCACAATTTTTTATATTGCTCATCTGAACTTCCATCCACCATTATTCGAGTTTTCCTCCTTGCCCTATATGCTACGGTCTTTGAGATATTCACGTTGTAATCTTGTCTCATTGTTTCAATTATAGAATCAATCTCCCACTGTGGTTGATTTCTAAACCTACGAAGGTATTCAGATGCTACCCATTTAGATGATGCATGATGACTCTCCATCGTTCGTGTGCATGAGTGCGAGCCTTTCAATATTTTAATCTCGTAGGTGTCTTCGGCCTGCATCTTTGATGCATACAGTTTCCATAGACATCCACGTTTGCATACTGCTTGTAATTTGCTTTTTTTACATTTCTCGAACCTAATATCATACCCATTCTCCATTGCATACTTTTTTATTGCGTCCTTAATGGCATGTATTAAACTAATAGTTTTTCCTAACTGAAGCTCGTGGGAAGTATTGAGGCTTGATGCTCGAACATTGCTCTCTCATATCATCATCTGATTCCGTTACAGAGTTTAATTCATCCCCATCCATACGCTGCAAAACAGAATCTATGGCAATATCATTATCATTCGTCACTGAATCAACATTATCATGTGCATCCTCATTATAACCTTCTTCATTCGCATCCACATTTATATTGTCCACATTCTCACTGTGTTAATCCTCATCAGCATCTAACTCGTCCTCATTCTCCCTCGGTTCATCATTATCATCAATTAATTCATCTTCACTGTCACTTAAATAACATATTATACAATTATCTTCATACTCTACATAAATCTTAACATAGCGTTTTTCATCGAGTCTACTAACCATTTTCATTACATCCTTGTCAGTTTTCAAGCGCCCCAATCCCTTTTGGAAACTAAGTTTAGGAATCTCATAAGAAAAAGTCTTCCATGCAGTGACTCCAAACTCCGCTACCATGTCTTCAATTTCCAACATGGACATTCGATTCCCCTCGCACTTGGAAACAATTTCCTGTTTTCCACAGCTGTCCATGAACCTCTCCTTATGTATGACTTTTCCTCCAAAATTGAATTATATACTAAAGTCATCCATATGTTTTGCCTGCATTATTGAAAACTAATAGCAAGTCAACAAAACAGAACAGAAAATTCAATATCAACAAGAAACAATATCAACTAACATATTGAAAACAAAACAGAGAGTTCACTATCAATAATTCCAATATCAACAATTTCAGACAATGTACCAATAGAACAGAGCAATTGATTGTTATTTTCTAAATGGAGAAAATTCGATTGGGAAAATAATGGTCATTGTTCGACAGAGCATGAACAATGTTTTCCCATTTTGAAAATGGGAAAACAAAGTTAAATGTTTGACAGAACATACCTGAAATTGCGATTTATATTCGGGTTTAGGGCTCACAATTTGTCTTCGATAGTAGAGTTCGTTTCGACAGTAAACGTTGGCAAATCTAGCACGTCCTAGCAAGGCGGATGTGTGAAGTTCCTTGTGAATTGTCTTTGGCAGCTCGCAATCCGGCACGAACGATCTGATAAGTGGGAACACGAAGAGGGAAGATGGAAGAGGGAAAGGTTTGAGATTTTAGAATTTTTAAATTTAACGAGAAATTTAATGAGAAATTTAACGAGAAATTGAACGGAAAATTTTGAATTGCAAATGACGTATACGATAGAGTTTGATTAAAAAAAACGTTAGAGACTAAATGACAAATGATTTCATACGATATGATTTGAATTGAACTTTTCCAAAAAAACAAACAATCAAAAGAATTTTAGCCGTTAAATTTAAAATGGAGTCTCTTAACACGTTTATAGACTCATCAATAATGACAAATTGATATAAATTAAATATGAATGCGAGATAAAACTTACGTCATGGGGCAATCAGATGTCCAACTAATCTCACATTGTTTTCATTAAGATCGACTTTAAACTTAAATTAATAGTAAATTGTCATACAAATACAATAATTATACTTTTCAAATAAGCATTTAATACAAAGGTCTACAATCAAGTTGTAATTTGAGTAACGTTGAGCAATTGTACACTCAAATTTTATAATTGGACGAGAGAAGTTGATAGATATATATATATATATATATATATATATATATACACACACACACGCGCACACACACACACACACACACACAAATAATAATAATAATACGTAAATATAAAATTAATTGAAAATTCTTAAATGAAATTGAGCCGGTCGTGACTAATATTCCGAACGGACCGGCCGGTTTAGGAACTGAAATTTGTGTTCTGTTTTTATAATAAAAGCAAAACTATTTCCCGGCGCCTACTTCGAGCACATTCCTCTGTCGCCGGGGCTGAAGGAGAGTCTTCTCCAGGCGATCGTTGACGATTTGAGCCATTGGACCACTCGCCCACCTCCACTACCACCCTCTACAATCTACATGCATGAATATCTCTCTCCTAGCCGTCCTCAAAGTTGGGAAAATGATCTTCCAAGCCATATTTTCTGAAGAAACAAACGCGCATATTTTTTTTGTGGAGAATCTTTAACTCTTCATCCGCCTCTATCTCTTTTTGGGTAATCCATATCAATGTCTGGGATTCTGCTGGTTCTGATTTTTGCGCTGACTTTGTCGGATTCCGGCGCTTCATCAGAGTCGTTTGGATCTCGGTCGATCCTTAGAGCTATAGGAGACGAGAAGGGCGATCCCCATGATTACGCCGTGGATTTAAACGCCACCAATTTCGAGGAGGTTCTCAGGGATTCTCCAGCTGCCTTTGCCATTGTTGAATTTTTTGCCAACTGGTTAGTCTTATCATTTTTTTGTACTTGTTTACTTCATTTCATGCAATTAATTTATCTATGAGAGGATTTTTATTTTCATCGATTTATGAATAATTTGATAAGCATATATTTATTTTCAAAGTTAAGGCATTTGGTATCAATATTATAAAAAGAGACAAGAAATGATACAAGAGTGATGTGTATTTTTATCAGGGTTAAGGATAGGGAAATAAGCAAATATTTTGCTTGAACTAATTGTGACCATCACTTTCGTGGGGTAAGTTTCTTGTTTTAGACAATCAAATAATTACCATACTTGTGATTTATTTATGAGTCTTTACAAAATGAAGTAATCAGCTCTGAGACTCCTTAAATGGAGTTCTTTGGTTTGTCGGTGGCCCTAGGGAACAGGGTTTATATATACCTTTAAGCCTATCTGCTCGTGTATTATTAGTGTTCGAAGGATTTTTGAACTTGATTTAAAAACAAAAATTGGTGTGCTCGAAATTAGGGAGGGATAATTCATAATATGTAGTTTTCCTTCCTCCGGCTGTTTCTTTTTATTTATTTATTGTTGTTGTTGATAATGAGAGAAATATAATGTTTTTATAAGGTATGCAGTCTGCTTCTTCAATTTTCCCAAGTATATATATATATTTTTTTGTGTTTGATAATTTTGAGTATTTATCATTTATTGCACTCTGGCTGACATAATCAGCGATGATCATTTTCATTCTTCATTTTGTTTTATTTATCTGTAAGCTCATCCCTAATTGTATACGCCTCCCTTTTATTTTTATATACATTACATAAATATTTTATTCAGTTTTTTTGATTAGTTGGTAAGTTTATATTTTTGTACAAGTGCTTAAGAATATCGATAGCACTTCCCAAAAAGTAAAAACTATAGAACAACTTTGTTCCACCACCCAAGAAAATTTTAAAGAGGAAACCCCAAACCCTCAAAATTCAAGAGCTCATAGTCAACAAAGTCATTCTCTTTCTCATATTCAAAACTCTCCAAAACACACAATAACATTCTAATCTCACCAAATTCCCTTTTCTTCATCCGCTTTCCTTAAGACATCACTATATCGACGGTCAACAATTACCTCGTATGCTGGTTATAATTTTTTATTTTTACATTTTGTTAGGTGTTCAATATTGAGATTTTTCTTTTATGTTTCTCATTATTTTTGTTGGTTTTACAGGTGCCCTGCTTGCCGAAACTATAAGGTATAAACTGTAGATATCTTTTTAAGAATTTTTTATGAATGATTCTTGAATTTTTGCAACGATTGGACATCAATTTTTCAGCCTCAATATGAAAAAGTTGCAAGGCTTTTTAATGGACATGAAGCTGTACATCCAGGAATGGTGTTGATGACAAGAGTTGATTGTGCACTGAAGGTGCGAACACTTAAGCTTCATTACTTTCTTTTTACTATTTGAAATATTATATTCCTAGGATTTGGTAAAAATTCTAAACTATCCCTGATTCAGTGGACATTTATATACTTTTCCTAGGAATCACTGTTTTTGAAATACTTTTTTTTATTAGTCATAAAATGGGTAAAGTTCTTTATTATCTTGTGTAAGTGCATGTTTACCCTATGAATAAAAAACTATGAGGGAGTGTTTACCAATTGCATTCAGGGGAAGGAGAGTGGGAGCAGGAAAACGAGATGTACTCCTCACTCCCCAGGGAGGATGAGGGATTGGATGGAGGGAATGATAGTTAGGAAATTCAAAGTTTGATTTATTAAATAAATGTTTAGGAGGGAATGATAGTTAGGAAATTCAAAGTTTGATTTATTAAATAAATGTTTAGGATTATTAACACCAATTTGCTTGTTTCTTAACTATGTATTATTTGTTTAATTTCTTTTATATCATTTGATTTTTTATAAGAAACAGAAATATTGACTTGGAGGAAGAAACAAGAGAGGAAATCTTTTCAAAGTAAAAAGGAAAAAGGAAAAAGGAAAAAGAAAAAAGAAAGGGACAATGGCTAAAAGGGTTCGAGTTGTACGACTGTGTTTATAAATCTAACTGTCTCATGCTAGAATTGCTTCAACAAAAAGATTTTTTAAAATCCTTGATTTTCTTACCTACCGAATGGTTCACAAAATGCAAGAGTAAATAATATTTAGAGAAGACAAGCCTTGTGTTTTTAACTCCAATGTAAAGATCAAATAAATAAATTAGAAATATCAGACAACTTGTCCAAGACAGATTGAATACCACTAAGAGTTAGTTCGACGGTTGCCTGTTAAATGAATTCCGCCAATATTTTTTTGCTATGGACATGGTGACCATATGCACATAGATGACATACTGAGTTGATAATCTCCTCTGTGGACAGTGGGAAATAGATTTGTATGACTATCCTAATGATTTCAGAATTGATTTCCTGATCAAACTTCAAATACATGAAGTTAGATCATTATATGGTGTTTGCCTTCACTTTTCCCTTTTTTGCAGTGCAGATAAACACTAATCTGTGTGATAAGTTTTCTGTGGATCGTTATCCTATGCTCTTTTGGGGACCTCCTTCTAAATTTGTATCTGCTGGTCAAGAAAAAAGTGAAATAAGTTCTATCACTGATGGACGGACAGCTGATCGATTGCTTAATTGGATAAACAAGAAACTGGGGAGGTAAAAATATCTTGTGTTCATTTTTTTTTTTTCAAATTTAACTAAATTCTAGCACAAATCCATTGAAAATGAATTTATTGATATCCCCCTATCCTCATTTTCACAATTCAGTTTTGTGTCCTTAAGTAGTCCAAAATGTGAAGACGTCTTTCTATTTATGATCTTGATTGATTTATAAGCAAAATACTTGAGCGAATTTGAAAAAATAGGTAGAGAGAAAAAATTGTTTGATGTAATGAGAGAGAATTTGGTGTAGTGGAAGTTTTGTTTCGTAATTGAAATAGAGAAATAAAATAACACTAAAGAAATAACTCTCGAAATAGAAAAAATTGTATTAATTGTCAAAAGTCTCCTAAAATATTACAACTAAACTCATTTATAGAATTTTTTCACTAATTACATAAAAAGAAATATCTAATTAATTAGAAACATGGGAAAATAAAAAATCTAAATAAAATAAGAAACACATTAAACTATGTAATTAACAAAATAAGAATATAATGAAATCATAATTTGTCCTACATTAAAAAAAACTCGTCATCAAGTTTTTTAGTTGCGAAAAACTCCTCCTAGATCAAATACGAATTTGATGTCTGTTGCTTCACATATTAAATTTGATGAATAACATAATTTCCAATCAGATTTTTAGAGGGTTCTGTATGAAATAGAGGGTTGACATAAATTTCCTCGGGTTTTTGAGAAATTTTAATGCTAAAATCTTGGTTTAGGTTTGATTTGAAGATTTCGAATTTGAATTTTCAATTTAGAAATCCTAAATTGTTACACATCCCCCTTCAAATTGACGTTGGTTGGTCAAGAAACATCAATTTGCTAACAAGAAGTTGATGACGTTTCTATGTCATAGACTTTGTGAATATGTCAGCTATTTGCATATCGGTGAAAATATGAGGAGATATGATGTCATCGTCAAAGGTTTGTCATATAGAGTGACAATCTATTTCAATATGTTTAGTGTGCTCATGGTAACTAGGATTAACAATGATTTGAAAGTCGCTAGTATTATCAGCATGGAGCGCAGTGGATGCAGATTGTGGAAAACCAGGCTCAGATAGTTGTCCACGAAGCCAGATAATCTCATAACATGCAGCAGACATTGTGAGATATTCTGACTCGGTTGAAGATTTAGAGACTCAATCTTGTTTCTTACTTCTTCACGAAATTAAAGATCTGTCAAGAAACATACATCAACCCGTGACAAATAGTCGAGTAATAGGACAACTCGCCCAATCAACATCACTATAAGCAACAAGTGAATCGGAGAACTAGATGAGTAAAACAAATCGCGACTTGATGTCCCTCGAAGATATCTAATAATATGATGAATAGCAGTCAAATGGAGATGACGAAGATTCTGCATAAATTAACTAACTTGCTGAACAATAAAAGATATATCAGGTTGCGTAATAGTTAAATAATTCAAGTTACCCACCAACTGGCGATCGACAGTAGGATCAAAAAGAAGATTACCCTCCGCACTACAATAGTTTGTCTTAACTTCCAATGTAGTATCAGTAGATGAAACACTTAAAAGACTTGCCAAAGTAATTAAATCCTGTGTATATTTATGTTGAGTCAACATGTTATTCGAAGAAATAGTATGAACTTCCAAACCCAAGAAATAAGTGAGAGGGGCAAGATCTTTCATATGAAATGTGGTCTGGAGATAATATTTCAAACGAATAATCAAAGCAGGATCTGTTCCAGTGATGACAATATCATCGTCATGAACAAGAAGAACAACAACTTTTTTTAAAGGTCTTTCAAAGAAATAAAGTTGAATCATATTGACTTTGCTTGAAAGAAAAATTAACAAAAGTTGGCCGAAATTTATTAAGTCAAGCCCGAGAAGCTTGTTTCAATCCATATAAAGATCGCTTCAACTTACATACTTTCGAAGATGATGAGGACATGCCAAGAGGTAAAACCATGTAAATTTGTTCTTTGAAATCATCATAAAGAAATGCATTTTTTACATCAATTTGGTGAAGAGACAACCTTACAAGGCAAACAATAGAAATGATAGTCCTTACTATAGTCATTTTTGCAATTAGAGCAAAAGTTTCTTCGTAGTTGACTTCATACTTTTATTTGTTACCAAGAACAACCAATCAAGTTTTAAAGTGATCAAGAGAACCATTTGAACGAAGCTTGATCGAGTAAATCCATTTACAACTAATTGTCTTAATGTTAGGATGACAAATAATAACATTCCATGTTTGATTATAAGTGCTTGAAGTTTTTCGGCTATTGCTTTACGCCACAACTCATGTTTCACGACTTCTAAATAAGATGGGAGAATGAAAATTGAAGATAAAATAATATGAAGAGATGTGAGAGAAAATATCGAACCGGAATATTACTAATTCTAGAAGAGCGTCGAGCAATAATGTCTGTATTGGCATGAGAGGAGCACTATGGGCAGAATCAGAGGGCAAGTCCGTCTTGAGAAATGGAAAAGTTGGACGGCGTCGTTCATACACAAATTTAGGTTCGAATCAAATAGGAACTGTACTTAATTTATCAAATTGAGGAAGAGCAAGCAATCTGGTACCAATTTATCGTGAGTATGAAAGAAATATTGATTTTCAAATAAAACAACATGTCGAGACACATGAAATCTCTTAGATGAAAAATCATAACAAACATATGTTTTTTGTGAAATGCTATATTTCATAAATGCACATTTAATAGATTGAGCAGAAAGTTTACAACGTCCATGAGATGACAAATGAACAAAACAAATACAACTAAAAGTATGCATATCAAGATAATTGAAATATATATGATAAAGACAATAATATGGAGACAATCTGTTAATTAAATAAAATGTCGTAGATAAAACTTCAACTAAAAATTTGGGTGGAACAAAATATTCAAGCAACATCTTGTAGATGACGTTTTTCTCATTTAACAACATCATTTTGTTGAGGTGTATAAGAACAAGAACATTGGGAAATGATCTCCTTTTGTTGTAGAAAATCTTGAAATTCATTCGACATATATTCCCTACCTGAAGTAGATCGTAATATTTTGATAGCAATAGATAATTGAGTTTCAATATGGGTTAAGAGTTTTTTAAAAACAGAAAATATCTCTGATTTAAAGCGAAAAAAATAAATCAGTCAAAATTTAGATATGACGAAAATTGATTTTTATTGCCCAAAAGATTAGAAATATACTCTTTTTGGGTTATAGTAGTACATGCTAATGAAACAATATTAGAAATAGAAAAATGCATGGGAAACAACTGTCCAACTTTAAGCCACTTCACGAGTATCCTCCCTGGTTCCTAATCCTACACGATACTACCATCACAAGAAAAATAAACATTATCAACTAATTGACCAATTGAAATTATAGTAGAGACTTTGAGAGATATAAATACATCTTTTATTGAGGAGTTAATATGCCCAATAGCATGAATAGGTAACTGATCACCATTAAATATCTGAATATAAGATGAATTTTTATATATTTGGATATTATTGAGAGAGTTGGAAGAACTAGTTATGCGATTAGAAGCGCCAGAATCAAAAAGTCAAGTTAAAGACGTTTGAATATCCTTACCTTGAAGGCACAAAGCTGAAATAATCATTTGTTGAATCATATAAGAAGTAATTGTTGATTTGTCAACCACCTCCTCAGAACTAATTGATTCAGTACTAATAATAGCTTGATTAGCACGAGTTTGCGATTTTGGGGCTGAGTGAGACATTCTTTAATAATATGTTCAAGTTTCTTACAATAATTACGTAATTTTTTTGCGCAGTTAGTAGCAATATGTCTAAATTCTTTTCAACTGAAGCATTGAGCTTGACTTGTATCTCAATCTTTGCCTCTCCCACAAACTGCATAAGCGACTGAGAGTAATTGGAAATGTAATTTTCTAATTGAAAACGATCAGCAAAATTATCTTGATAATAAATTTTCTTTATATACTCTCACGTAATCTTAGCAGTAGTATATAGTTTTAGATTGACGACAATTGACTGATCTGCAGTTGCAAAAATCCATGTCATAATTCTGGCATCTTTGATTTTTTCAGTGAGCTAATTTAGCAACTTCATTTGTGGTTGGGTCACTACCATAAATGTCCCCCCATAATTCTGTTCTCGTTACAAATAGTCGAAATTGAAATTGACAAGCATTATAAGTTTTACATGTAAATAGACACCAAAAGATTTCATATTTGCCATGATATTTGTTGATACCAATAATACTTTGGCATTAGACCCTAAATGATGGGCTTGAAAGGGAAGTGAACCTAGACCTCCAGTCCGCTTGATAATCACCCATTGGTCATTTGTTAAAAAAAAAAACAGCAACAAAACCAGCCACAGAGAATGGCGAATAACCCAGCAAGAAGTCCCTGACAATTCAACCTGACAAAGAAACCTTTGAATCGAGCATATAATCCTAACCAGAAACCACCGACAACTTCAATTACTAATCAACGAAGTCGAGAAGAGAACAAAGAAATCCAGCAGAGAATAAATTGTCTAAGGAACGGTTGCGGAGGTGAGGAAAACAATTAAGGTAGGCGCGAGCAGAGCTGAAATCTTCCAAAGAAAGACAGAATTAGAATGAAGAAAATCGAAATGCAATAACTAATAACTGTGAACAGCAATTCAGAGAAATACTTGATATCAATGACAAGTTCAGCAACAAATCAACGAAGTCGAGAAGAGAACCAAGAAATCCAACCGAGAAGAAATCGACTGAGGAACGTTGGCGGAGGTGAAGAAAACAGTCAACTAGATAGTAAAAAAATTTTCCAAAGAAAGCCACAAGATGATTCAAGCCAAGACAAGAAATTGAGTTTTGGAGAGTGGCTCTAATACCATTTCAATTTTTAAATTGGATTGAATACTCTCCTTGTGAGAAGTTCTGTCATTACGTAGTAAAACTGAAATTTACATTCATTGCTAAAAATTAACAATTATCTAAATTATGTCTATCTAAAAAATGAATATAGATTTGATTTAGAATTGTAATGTAATAATTAAGATTAATTGGTGATATAACTGTCACATCAAACCTTTTTGTTGATCCAAAGTTTCAAATCTTTGTTCGGAAATTTCCAATTGTCGTTCGTCGTCAATGATTTGTTTTTCACTAGAACCTTGGTCAATCACGAAATTAAAGTCAAAGTCCCTACTTTGATATCAATTTGGTGCAGGGGAAGTTTTGTTTTGTAATTGAAATAAAAAGTTAAAATAAAACCAGAAAAATAACTCTCAAAATAAGAAAAATTGTATTAATTATTAAAATCTCATAAACTATTGCAACTAAACCCTTTTATAGAGTTTTTTCACTAATAACATAAAGGAAATATCTAATCAATTAGAAATATAGGGAAATAAAAAACTAAATAAAGTAGGAAACTAATTAAACCAGGTAATTAATAAAATAGGAATTTAATGGAATCATAGTTTGTCCTACATCAGAATTAGAGTTTGTGGTGTGTATGAGAGAGACAGCGAGAAAGCACTATGAAATTTAAACAAAAAAACAGAATAAAATGTTATCTTTGCTATATTCTGAGAATTTTGTTTTCATTTTCCAGCTCGTTTGGTTTAGATGATGAGAAGTTCCAAAACGAGCATCTGTCACTGAATGCTTCAGATCCAGAACAGGTTGCTAAGAATGTCCAGTTTCATGATTGCTTCAGCTTGAGATAGCCAAAATCATTACTTTATTATTATTAGGCATTAGTTTTTTACCTTTCTTGTCTTTGGAAAAAGGTTGCACGAGCCATCTATGATGTCGAGGAGGCCACAGCCACTGCATTTGATATCCTCTTAGTACATAAGGTAGAGAAATTCCTTGTCTTCTCTCTTTTTTTGTCACATTATTGATGTTTTTGAATAAATTAATATCAGATGATCAAATCGGAAACTCGGGGGTCATTTCTAAGGTTTCTTCAACTTATTGTGGCTCATCATCCTTCAAAGAGGTAAAACTGATTCTTTGTCACTGTTTTTATTTTTTTAATGATAAACTCTTATTTGTTGTACAAAAAGAGAAGTAAAAAAATGGAGGAATTCTATTCTGATGAAAGAAAAATGTACAATTGAATCACCCATATCAACTTCAAGAACCAAGAAAAGGGGGTTTACCCATAAATACTAAGTAAGATATGTGGACTCATTAAAGAATCTAAAACATTGGGATGAAATTATAAATTTGAAGACTATTTAAAAACTAAATCGAAATTATAAGAAGTTTAAAGAAAGAGCAACACTTAATAAATATATATTTTAGTATAGTTTCAATTTTCAAGATCATAATCTTAAACTTTATGATAAAAAAATGGAAAATATAAAATAATGTAAAGTGATGACTTTTCATCCTAGTAAACCTAGGATTGTGTTTTGACTGCAAGATTTTTGCCTTGATTTTATTTGAATTCTTCATGGGTTTATATTACATTACCAAATGTTAAGAAATAATTGAATTAGTCTCGATGTTTAGAAGATTGGTAATTCAACCTGGTATCCACACACAAAAAAAAAAAAAAAATTACTGAGTTCAATCTACGTCCCATCATTGTAAGGAACATCAATGTTTAAATCTATGCATGGGTGGGATGAAGTGTTTAAAATGATTAACCTTATTTTGAAAACCTTAACCTTTTGGAATTGATGATGGTTTAACAAAAAGTTCTGTTTCAGGTGCCGAAAAGGAAGCGCGGAAATCCTAATTGACTTTGACGACTTATGGCCATTAGATACGTTTGAAATGGATAAACAAGGCAATGCTATTGCTGGTAAAGGTGCACCAAAGAGCGTTCAAATATGTGGAAAAGATATTCCTCGTGGATATTGGGTACATAGTGTTAGAGAAGTCAAGTTTGGTTGTTTACATTGAACATCCCTATACAAAAAATTTCAGTAATTCATGCTTTTGCAACCCAGACATTTCTTAAGATTTCAAAAATATAAATGGAAGGAAGTTAGTTTAATGTCAAGCGATTTTAAAGTATCTTTTCCAATTAAGGGAATTCCAATTACATCAGGTCACGTGTTCTTAAACATGTACTAATTTAATACTCATCTTCCCTTTTTTGCCGTGCAGATGTTTTGCCGTGGCAGCAAGAATGATACAAGGGGTTACAGGTAATGGTATTTTTCCTTGATAATATTCTTTTGACTTTTTAGTGCTGTCTTTTGTTTTGAATCTGCTTTGATTTTTATACATTGTGGGTACAAAGATCCATAGTTATTTTTATCATTTTTGGGTTTACTGTCTTTTTTCAGCTGTGGATTATGGGTTCTGCTTCATTCCCTTTCAGTGAGAATTGAGGATGGAGAGAACCAATTTGCATTTATGGCCATTTGTGATTTCGTTCACAACTTCTTCATCTGTGAGGAATGTCGTCAACACTTCTACAAAATATGTTCAAGGTAAGTGTCACACTGCATTATAGGTTGCAGAAAAGAAAGGAGATTTAGGCAAGAGAGAGAGAAATCAACAAAAGTAGGGAAATTAGAAAGACTAAAGCATACAGAAACGGAGAGAAATCGAAGAAATAAAGAGAAAAATTAATATTATTATTCTACAATCAACATCATAATCTCCTTCAATAATATATTCTATAACATTAGAAAGTTATCTTGTTCTATATTCTCCATAATTATTACTTGGTATTGTCTGTCTATTTGAATCTTTCCATTGCAGTGTTTCCACTCCTTTTGATAAGACTAGCGGTTTCGCCCTTTGGCTGTGGCATGCACACAATGAGGTTAACAAAAGACTCATGAAAGAAGAAGCAAATCTAGGCACTGGAGATCCCAAATTTCCAAAGATGATTTGGCCTCCTAAGCAACTTTGCCCTACTTGTTATCAACATAGCAAAAATAGTCAAACAAATCAGATAAGCTGGGACGAGGACGAGGTTTTTAAATTTTTATCGAATTACTATGGCACCATGCTTTTATCCTTGTACAAGGACGTTGGAGGGAATGCTGAAACTGAAGGAGGTTCTGAAGACTTAGTGGCTTCAACAAATGCAGTGGTGGTGCCTGTAGGGGCTGCCTTGGCCATCGCCCTTGCTAGTTGTGCATTTGGAGCTCTAGCCTGTTACTGGCGATCACAACAGAAGAGTCGGAAGTATTTCCATCATCGATATTCTTTAAAGAAATTTGATAATTAGGAGGGTAATACGATACGCCCTTTCAAAAAGAAAAAAAATAAATAAATCCCTCAATTAAGGATAGCAATTTCAATCAAATTCACTTGTAAGATTGTGACTTGTTCGTCAATGTGTCAGCATCATAGTGAGATAGCTTTGTTGTGGCTCTCATATTTATTTACTGTTCCTTCTGTAAATGCTTTAGGTGGAGAAGAGGATGAAGATGCGATTTTACAAAGGAGAAAACGACTAAAATGAATGAACGACGGAAGTGCCACGAAAGGAATCATCGAATGAAGAGGAAGTAGGATTTAGAGACTTGATACAAGAGGCTTATAGAGGTTCTCTTCTTTGCTCTGTTTTTTATCATAAAATTTAAACTGTACATTATTTATATTATGATCTTAGATTACACATTAATGTCAGTTGCAAAAACACTAATTCAAAGTGTTTTCTGCGGATATTCATTTTTTGTTATCTCTCTCCATCTCTCTCTCTGGCTTAGAAAACTCGAAGATGGATTATATGTAACCTGTGTATTTGGTGTCTCCTTATTTAGTGCTACACATTATTCCTTGATAACCTTTATTTTGACAAGAAAAATGAAGATGCTAATGAATGTTACAAATTTAGTCAGGAAGAAGAAACTATAGCATCGTAGCAAGTAAAGCAGATATTATTAAATGCCACGAAATTTATGCGTGAAAAAAACGACCCGTGATTGAAAATAACATCGTAGCAAGTATAGTCAGTTATCTTTGATTTGTATTTTGCATTTGGCTTTGTAAAATGACCCGTGAACTGAAGTCATACTACACTCCTAAAACGAAGAATCCATAGGTTAAATGCACTTGAATAAACAAACGGTGAAAGATTATAAATCAGGTTATGTACTATAAAAGTTTTACACTCAAAATAGAGCTTCGCTCCACCTTGGTTTATTCCCCTATTAGGGTATCATCAACTACAATTTTTGTGTAAAAAAGTGAGAAAAAAAAATCGAACTGATTTCTATGATACTTCCTCAGACCACGGTCGACGTGTTTTGCGACGATGGTACAATTTTACCGGTATCACTAATGCTTGGTTTTCTCAGAAATGAAAACTTGACAAACACTTCCTCCCTTTGGGGGCGGTTTGCATAAAGTAGCCAAAGAACAAGACAGAGTAATATTCCTACGGAGATCATTGCCAGTCCCAAATTCACAATCTTGAGATAATGATCCAAGGGAGGGCAGTACTTAGAGGTTATGTTCTTAAAGGTGTCCCTCACAAAATTGCAATCCTGGAAGCTGAGTAATTGCGGAGTGTAATGTTCGAGTGCATAGCTCTCGTTTACTGCCCCCACTAACTGCTCGTATATGTTTGGTGTCACTCTTCCGATGCTCGTACAAATTCCAGATTCCAAAGCTTTGCACACATAATTCTCCCAAACCTGACAAGTTTTTGCAATTTTATAAGTAATTGACTTACTTACGCGTTGGAAAATCAAAATCCCATGTCCGAAATTGTAGTATGTATATGCATGCTGCTAACAATTGGGATGCTATATTCGCGTCGAAAACTTGTTTCGTTTAATACACGAATGATGTGGTTGATTAAAAATTTCGTAGGTGAGTAAAAATGGATAAATAATTAATCTTAACATTACTTAAAACTATAAAGTCGTACCGTGGATGCATTTTCGGTGGAAACTTCGTTATCTCCACATTGACTTGCTTGGAATTGAGAGTCAAAGGGATAACAAAGCACAGGCATCGGAGGTCCAGACTGGTTGTAATAGTTAGGATTGCCAGCAGGTGGATTTGCGTTGGCAAAGGTGTATATGAACTGATCAACAACATTGATAATGTCGTTCAATATCTTCTTACTTTGGATCAGCGTCTGGTTTGTGGTTTTCTGATCAACACAGGGAAGGATATTGCTAAGAGCTGTTTCTGCGTGGGAATGATCCACCCATTCTTTCATGGCCATACATGTATCAGACACTGAGCTGACGAGGAAATAAGAAAGATTAGTAATTCAACAAAAAACCTGAAAGAACTGTCAACTGATACAATCAACAAAGAAGTTTCCTTGCCTTTTCTAGAGAGAGAGAGAGGTTGATGAAAATTAGGTTAATTTGCCATTAACGGAAAAAAAGAATGAAAATGCGATTTTCTCTTAGTATTATCGCATTCTTACTTGCTGAGGACTGCAGATACTCCACAAAGAATAAATGTAATTGTGACAAGTAGCCATCCCCCCATCATGAATCTGTAACAAGGGGATGTTAAAATCAGACACCCGCACGAGAAGTTACACGCTATAGGAACACGGATGATACAAAAAAGGAACTTACATGGAAATTGCATGTTTGTGCTGCAGAATAGAGAGGACTGTCATGAGTCAATTAGAAAGTCACAAGTAAGAATATTTCAAAATAAATGAAAAACAAAAAACATGAATCAAATCACTTCGAATTTCAAGAAGAAATACACACATAGACCAATTAAGGCTAGAAGAAGCATGACAGTCGCCACAGTAATCAACGATGATCTCCTGTATTAAAATAAAAACATATGAGCATATAAAATATTATGCAAAAATTATAATTGTTATTAAGTTACACTAACGTACATGGCATTGAAAACTTTCTCTATTTTATGAGAATTTACTATTGTCTTCTCGGATAATGTATCAGCTGCGGCGTTCAGATCAATGTTTAACTGGTCGATATCACCCAACACATCAGAAGGAAGGAAAATTTGGGCCACATTAATGGTCTTTGCAAGGGTCAGGTACTCTGTGACATTTTTCAAGGTCTCCACTGTGTAGTCAGATTGGTTTACCACATATTTAAGGGTATCTAAAGCTTCATTTCGAAACTCTTTCTGTCCAACAGAAAGTACTATACACCCAGCCCTGTGCAATAAAAAAAAGTGTCATCAGGGAATAAAAGAGATGTGTTTCTCGATGATCAAGAGCAATTCATAAAACAGTCAAGAAAGAATAATGCTATGCCTTATACTCTCCTCTTATGAAACTTAAGACATTATGTGTTGTTTCTATTTTTTTCTGTCCAGGAAGTAGTCAAGGAAATTCTAATTCCTATACATCCAATAGATACTTATGGATAGTTCAAAGCCTAAAACACAAATTTTAAAATATTATGGCATATTTCTTCCCTGATTTAGTTCCTTGCACAAGTTTCGAATATAATATGCAAACGTATCACAAAGACTAGACAACTCTACATGCTATGCATCTATTAATTTTAAGCAACTTCATGCACTAATACGCTCAATCACAAAACATTCTGCTGAGACGTAAAAAAATTGGTCATTTAGTTTATCGGGCAAACGATTTTAACATGGCACACAAAAAGGAAAATGAATTTGGAGTATTACGCCGCAGCACAGGTGAAAACTATGAGCAGCACAAGGCATAATGTTTGGGAACGCTTTGATCCTCCTTCATCCATAATGTTTATCCTCCATCCACAGCAATGATGAACCACAAGGGCAAAAGCAAATGATAAAAACCAAACGATGGAAAGAATAAAACCAGCTGCACCAGTAAATCCAACCGACTGCAAAGGATAACAAAAGATGCAAATGAGATTGTAGAAAGGAGCAGAAAGAAAAAAAACGTTAAGCACGTACCACTCAATCAAAAAAAAAAAAGATGGTAAAAATTCAGCAGATAGTATAAGGATGACAACCAGATTTCTTTCCATCATTTATACGGCTAGAGATACCTACATTTTAGGTTAACTATTCATACTCCTTAGCTTCAATGTTACAAGACGTAAATGCAAGATTCCCTGGTTACTTTCTTCACCTCTCTTCTTCACGTTCCCATAATTCCTTTATTTCTCATATTTTAAACATATATAAGGAGTGCATACTGCGTTTTCTTCTTTCTCTTTTTAGATTCAATGTACAGCCCTTTTATTTTATATATTCCAAAGAAGATGCCGCTCACTTTGTTGCAGCCAATTTCTGAATGCAATGTAGTTTTACTATCAAGTATTGAATAATTCATTCAAATGAGACGGTGGTTAAAAGGAAAACCAAAAAACCATTCATTTAAATTAATCTTACACCTTTTGTTTAACAATTTTCATTGATTTCATTATTTTCCATTGGATCAAGAACTTACCAATAAAACTCTTGTTTGTCTCTGGATCAATAAGTGAACTTGACCAAAATTAAAACTTGTCATCTATATTTATCATAAAACTACTAATTAGGAAATAGAAGGGGTAAAAAATCCATATACCAACCGTCATCAGACAAGGTAGAAGAACTTACAGCCCAGTAATGTCGATTGGATATATCCCAGCCACCTTTATATTGCCTGAACCGATTGAGAATGTCCGGCCTGCTCGTTCTATTTGCTGCCAACACAAGCTTGTTCTGAGGGTTATCGTTTGCAGGTGCAGGGGCTTGCGCAGCCTCCAAAATTTCGTTCTTCCAAGGACCCAAATTATGTTCTACTGCATAAAAACAAATTCATTAATGGAAGACGAAATAAAGTTCAAATGGAAAACTCGGAGAGGAAAGAAAATGGAAAGGAAGAAAATATTTTTACCAGTACAACAGTGATTCGGTAAAACAATAAAACGAAAAACAAATGAAACAAAAGGATAATATGAAAAACAAGAACAAGATCAAAAGTATTATTAGTTGATTCTAAAACAGCGAAACTGCAGTTTTTATTTCAGTCAAATCATCTAGTTCTTCGAACTCACAAAAAAAAAAAAAAAACCCTCCAAGTCACCAAAAAAAAACCGTAGCAACAAAAGCATACAAGATCCATAAATCACAGTCGTTAATAAATCAAAACAAAGAATCCAACCCCAGATCAAATGGTTAGGAAGAGTAGAAAGCTCGAACCTAATACAATTCTGCGATGATCTTTAGATTCTCCATTTCGAGTCCAAGCCAAAACGCAGCTTAAAGAGATGAAATTCACAAAGATGAACACAAACAAAGAAGACGAAAGGAGCTTCATTTGCAGAGTTCAGTGACAAATTCACCAAGAAAACAAACTCATTTCAGAGAAAATAGCGTCGCAAATTATAACCAAGCTGAGAAGCTTGGAGCAGCTCGCCAATGCCCGCGTTTCCTCCATTGTCAGTTCACAGCATGGAAACACAGATTTATAGAGAGAGAGAGAGAGAGAGAGAGAGAGAGAGAGAGAGAGGCGGGTGTGATTAAGTAAATGAAGACGATCAGTTTAACTAATCCTAATTAATTAATTAATTTAAAAAATAGTTAGTGCTTGTGTGAATGTGGCAACCAAAGTATGTGCTTTTATTTTTTATTGTTACTTTTTTTTTTAATTTATAATTACTTTAATTATCACTCTACTATTTATATCCTTTTATACTGTCGCTAGCGATAGGGTTGGAACCGAGCCGTGTCGGTAAAATTCCACCCCAAGACTACGGGTTTGATTCTTAAGTTTAGGAGCTAAAACAAAACCGACCAAAGATCGAATGCTTATTTAGTTGAGATTTGATCCACTTTTGAAAATTAAAAGTAAGAAAATTTAGTTCTAAAAATGAAAATCAAACCGAACCGAGCTAAAATAAAATTATGGCTTCTGGTTGGTTCGGCCCATTCGGATTAATCCTGTTTAATTAAAATTAAACAGGATCGAATAATCATGTTTAATGTGGCACCGTGACGTAACCAAGAAACCTTGGCCCTTGATCTTTATTTAATCGGACGGTTATGGCGAGGTTTGTACCTACACGTTACTACGCATCTTTAACGGATACAGATTGTCAACAAGACGGGCCCTACTAATCAAATGTCACAGGGGTTAGTGGGCCCTACGTGAAACATCAAAAGGGGCGCACCTTCGACGGCACATGATCTCCCACGGAACCAAACGGGCGAAATACACCGCTAGATTAACATTTTGTGGGGAAAAAAATAGTTAAAAATGGAAATTATTAAATTATTTTTGTTGAATTTTGATAGTAAATTATAAATAATTAAAATAAAACTAATTTAACTTCGATAAATCAAGAAATAGAAAAAGGATACTTAGTGAACAAGAAACTGGGACCATAAGATGCTGTGGCCTAACAATTATAACAAAGTTAATAAAGTGATAGACCCTGACATCGACCAAGATCCAAAGATGATATACTTGATTAAATTTGGACCCATTCAACTTAAACTTTTGAAATTAATGCCGTATCCAATTGGAAAGAGAATCCACGACCCAACTTTTGGAAATGTTCGATGAGATTGAATGTTCGAATCGAGCAAAAGAGTTAATGCCTAATCCGACCACAATGAGGACCCTTAACCAACATTTTGGAAATGTTTGATTGGTCGCAATTGAATGTTCAAATCAAGCAAAAGAGTTGATGCCTAATCCGACTAGAATGGGGACCCTGGACTCATAACCAGTTGTTATCGTTTATTTTCAATTGTGAAGATCCAAATTCTAATATGAATTATGATGATGGTCAAAATAAATCGAAACTATTAATGTATTCATCTTTACCTTGCTTCTCTCTACGTTAGTTGTGCACCTTAACTTACGATAATAAATGTAACAGTTCACTGTGTAAACGCTAGAATAGTTTAGTGTGAAAATTCAACTTATAACAGCAGTGGTACACAATCCTACATCGTCTAAGAGAGTGTAAAATACGTAATCTATAAATAGGACTCTTATGTCTATCTAGGACAATGCGTTTTAAACTAACTCTAAAATCAAATTCTTCATAAAAAGGTACGTTATAACAACAAGTATCCATTGAATGAAGCTCTTACAAACCACAACAAATCAATTCATCAGAAATACAAGTACACAGATATGAATTTACTAAAATCTACTTCTTTTGCAGTTACTCAACTGTAGGTGAGAAGAGATATCATTTGAGATAAAAGTCAAGCAGTGAGGCATTGGTTTTTTGCAATCTATCATTAGATAAATCCCTTTCATTGAGTTCATATTCATAGATTATGCTAAGCCAGCCAATAACAAGAGCATAAATGACTTCAATTAACTTAATCTAAAACATTAGATATGAAATCAGAAATCCTAACTCAAGAAGAAAAAAGATTGTAAAGCTTCGTTGGCTCGTTGAGGCTTCACGCTTATAATTTCTCCAACAAAGGCGAGCAAAACAAGTTCGAGATCATGCCATTAATAGATAGTCTTCTAAAACAATTTAAACGCAGATGAAACCGACTACTTATATCATGTTCAAAACAAGACAAGAAGTGCACAAGTTTCATCATCATAATATTTCCAAACATACAACAAGAATCATGCAGTTTAATATATTAAGAAACTCAAGAACTATAAACCCAGATAGTTTCGATCCTTATTTCCAATATATTAGAGAGATTTATGAAATTAAGAGTAATTTTATAAATATTTGAGGCTGCTCAGCCATCTTTTTGCGACAATAATACCAAAATCTGAGGAAGCAATCCTCAGTATCATTATAATGAGTTTAGGAAGCAAAAAAATCTTCCAATTACAAAACTTGAGGCTGCTCATTCAGCTATTCATATAAACTATAAATTTCTAACTTATCTTGCTAAATTGTGCAACGATGATATCAAAATCAAAATCGGAGAACACAATCCTCATGTTTCCAAAAGATTTATTCTAAATTGAACACGTTAGAATCCCGTTTAGAAGATTAATCAAGCTACCTCAACCTTCAGGATAATTGCTACTTGTTCTTGACAATTACTCCAAGCTCACTAGCAACAATTACAGTAGTAGCCATATCAAGAAACATCCCATGCTCAACAACACCAGGAAGCCTCAAAATTTCATCACTTGCAGCCTTCAAATCTCCAATGTCACCAGCCAAATACAAATCCACGATATAATTTCCATTATCTGTAACAGAAGGATCGTTACTTTCGCCAAAAGTCCTAAGCTTTGCAACACAACCAGAGTCCTGAAACAACATTTGCAGCCTCTTTGCAGTGAATTTCCAACAAAATGGCACAATTTCAACTGGCATAGCCAGCCCACTGCCACCCAAAAACTTAACAAGCTTAGACTCATCCACTATCACAATAAATTTTTTACAAGCACCTTCAACCATTTTCTCCCTTAGAAGAGACCCACCTCGGCCTTTCACTAAATTGAGATGTGGGTCTACTTCATCGGCGCCGTCGATTGCGAGATCAACAACTGGGTGGGAATCGAGATCGGATAAGGGGATTCCCAAGGAAATAGCTTGCTCGTGAGTCTTTTTTGAAGTGGGAATACCCACAATGTTTTTGAGTTCCCCTCGTCGCAAAAGCTCGCCGATTCGGTCCACAGCATGCTTCGCCGTCGACCCAGTTCCGAGCCCGAGGACCATACCGGACTTGACATACTCGACAGCTTTGTAGGCAGCTATCTTCTTCAGCTCGTCTTGGGTTATTATCATAGGAGAGAGAGGAGGAGGGATAGGCGAAGATGACAAAAAAGAAGACGGAGCCATACCCGTCTCCATTGAAGACTTTTCGGATCTTACAAAATGGGGATGGCAACGAATGGCCATTTATATGAACCGATCGAAGGAAGAAAAAACAAAAGCCAAAAGCGGATTGGGAAGGATAAGCTACCAGTGTCCGAATTAGGATTCAGAACTTCAAAAAAAAAAAAAAACTGACCAATCCGAAGAAAAATCACCACTGGGATTCGAAAAGCAAAGAGACCCCAGAAATTAAAACGAAAGAAAGATAAGAAATATGAAAATCAAAGGAAGATATGATGAAGAAATACCCACATCAAAGAAATTAATGGGTGAAGAAGAATTACACAAATTTTGAATCTATCTTGAAATGTGTGACTGAAAACGTCGAGATATGGGAGACGCAGAATGAATCTGCAGAGAGAGGGAGAGAGAGGAGGTCGGATTAGGTTTGTTTGTTTGTGGCGAAAAAACGTGGGAAGGGCGGGCTCTCTTTTATAACGAGAAACTAGGAAGAATTATGAATTTGATTTTTAATTATAAGAATTACGAAAGTACAGAGAATTTAGGGGTGCATCTTGTGATTCATCTTGGACAAACCATAGTTGAAAGCGAGTTGTTTGTGCATAGCAGCCCACGCGTTGGACCAAACAAAACAATTACAAAGTCATACACGAAGCATGGAGTCAACTTCCGTGGATTCGGTCAATTTTCAATGGATATGTTTTTCATTTGACAGTCAAGTTGAATAAAAATCAAAACTTGGAAGCCACACTGGCGAAATTGACCGGATAAAGATCAATTATTCATCAACAGGTATCATAGAACCAGCCTACAGCTATCTCAAGAAGACGGACAACTGGGGAAGAAAACCATTTGTGAAGCTCCTAGCCATCTTCCAGACGGTGCTATCGATTGGATTCGGCGTAACCTTGATTGAAAGTGAAAGAATATTGAAGATTTCAAATTTAGTGACCAGCTGATCTGTTGCTCTTCCAAGCCCAGAAAAAATTCACCACTTCAATAATGATCCTCAATCTTCTATGAATTCAATCAAGCATCTCAATGGTTTATAACAAAAAACCAGTCTTGTAATCAAAATTTTTACAAACCCTGCAGAAATAAGAGATTTTTCATTTCAATTTCAGTGAGAGAGAGAGAGAGAGAGAGAGAGAGAGAGAAGGCCAAACTCAGAAATGAAAAGGTGTGGACTTTGATTTGCAAGTGCTACCTCTTTCTTCATGGGAATTTGATTTTGGGGCTGCAAGAAAAACTCTTTTGCCTTGTGTGCCACCTCGGCTTCCAAAATAGCGTCCAACAGAATGTCAGATCCAAGTATATCGCCTGCAAGAAAACACAAATGTAGTTTCAAATAGTCCTATTCAGTCATAACTAAGAAACATATGAAAAGTACACAACATTGAACCAAACGTGAGTAAAAATCCGCTAATATATCGAACCACAATCCTACTGCTTCTTAATTTAGGACACAAGCTCATGCCTGTTCAAGGGTCACAATCGATTGTTGATTTTTCGGGATCCTACGAATTGCGGAATTCGGTAGCGTTCGTAATTCTTAATTGAATAAATAATTTGTACATTTAACATCCTCGAACTAACAAAAAAATAATAATAATAATGGACTCCATCAGTTTTAGCATAGATCAAGTAAAACAATGTTACCACTGTGTTTCGGAAGCATTCCCGTATTTTCAGCAGAAACAGGTAGAACTTCAAGAAGTCCAAGCTGATCAGTAAGTTTCTTGGAATCTACATCAATCTCCACTGAACCAGTCATGCTAGCATGTAAAGCGCTTGATTCAGCCAATTTGGCAAAGTCGGTTGCTTGTCTGTGCACATTCAATAATCCAGACGTAGCTACCTGACAACAAAGTAAGTTTACACTTCCAATTTTCCAAGAAAGAAAAAACCGCAAAATATGGCGATTGTCAGCAATTCACAAAACCTCAGAAGCAGCACAGGCCACATCAAGTTTCCGAACGGCTGCATCACCTATATTCCGAACAGAAAAGTCCATAAACAAATACCCGAAACAACCATAGCAGTCTCAAACACTTGCAGTATTACAGGTATTACTATTAGTCTCTGGGTCGGGACTGGGAGTATCCCCAAGTTTGCGAGTCAACGGGGCCGGATTGACCATAGATATGCTTCTAATTTCATAACGAATTGCTTCGAGCTGTGCAATTGTATCTTGCAATTCCTTGTGAACCTGTGAAACAAAGAGCCTGAGACAAAATGGAATCTTGGGTCTCAAACAAGATTTGATTTTGTCTTTCCCATAGATGATCATGAAACGACCAAAGAAGTTCACGATCATGATTTCGAATCAAGAGTCTGCTATCAACAATCATCAAAAACACCTAATGATGATGATCCACAAAAACACCCACAACTTCTTGTTCTCATGGCTTGGATTGATTAAACAAGGCCAAAAATTGGGTCTCTAATATTGCAGAAAAGGTATATGAGTAGAGAGAAATTCACCTGCCGAGCTTGGGTTTGTTGCATAACAGAGTCAAATTGACCACGAGCCAGTTGAACATATCCAATGGCTCGACCGGCCAACCTCCCTGCTGTCCTCGCTATCAATGGAAGATCCTTTGGTCCTGTGGCATTTCAATTCGGAAATGAAAACTAAGCCACCCAATAACATTTTCTAGGTCAATAAGCAAATGGAACAAATATAGTTTACCAATAAGAGCAGCTGTTGCCCCAAGCAGGAGGAAGAGTTCGCCATAGGAAAAGCCTAACATCTATTTTCTCGCAACCCTGTATAACCTTATAGTTTCGTGGACGTTGGCTCGAGCCTAAGATGATCGTTGCTTTGGGTCGGTGTTTTTAGGTCAGATCCGGCTCCTTGCACAGATTCGTCTAATCTATGTTGAGTGTTTGATACCGCTGTGATGTCTTCGGTCCGGAAAAGAGTTGGGTCTGGTCCGTCTTCTTCGCCCAGTTTCCTGGTTCGACTGGTTCATGGCTTTTAGTTGTTCCTGGGTCAATCCATTTCGACAGAAACAGATGTGGTGATTTTCGGAAAAGGAGACCAAATTTGGGTTAGCCTCGAAAAAGAAGCCGCTTTAATTTGGCTGAGCAATAATGCACAATTACCTTTCTCAGATTGATTAAACTTTAATCAAATCTACAAGTTTCTTTCTGAACCAATACAAAGATGTACCACAAATAAATTTACTTTAAAAAACTAATATTGTCTCAAATTAGTCAAGCGATCAGATCACAGATCTTGAAAATTCTCTTTTTCTGCTTTTATTTTTTTGTTTGATAGTCAACCAAAAAATCATGACAGAGATTTTCTTTCATTAAATTAAACTAATAAAGGAAGCTATTTGCTTTTATGGAATGTGTTTCAGGCGATAAAGATGATATATATGGCCATCGGTCCAGCCGGACTCTTTCACTCTCCTGCTCTGATTTGATCGTCTCAAATCCAAATCGTTCTCAAACCTGAATCCAGACCCACCCATATTTCATTTCTACAATGGATATTGCTCTCAAATCATCTCTCCACCTTCGCCTGCAGCAGAATCCGGAAGCCCACTTCCTTCCTTTCTCTTCTCCTCCGATTTCCAGTCTTCCGACTAGGAGATTCACTCCAATGGCTGCTCTTACTGCGTCAGCATCCCCTACTGTGGGGCTCTCGGAGACGTTCGCCCGGTTGAAAAAAAAGGGCAAAGTAAAAGCTCTTCTTTTTGTTTCTTCCATTTCTTTTTTCCCTACAAATTTAGTTTTTATCGATCATTTCTGGATCTTTGGTTTTTTTTCTTTTTAGTTCATCCTTTTCATCTGAATACTGGGTTGTCGTCGCTGTTAGTTCAGTGAGCGCCAAATTTAAGTTGATTTGGCTACTCTACTGGTTTCTTTTCATTCTCAAGTTCTCTGCAATGGATGTACAGCCATAGAATATCATGTTATTACAGCAATTTGATTGAATGACCGCCATAAACGGGGAAGTGGGTTTGATGGGTTCGAGATTTTGACCCAATTTTCCTCTATACAAATCTCATTGGTTCTCAATCATCTGGTGAGAGCTGATTCTGGGTTCTGCACGCCATTTTAGTTGGTGTGTCCCCGTTGTATCCTTGCGACATGCTTATCAGAGACCGACTCCATAGCACCAATGATTTGCCCTCTATCTATTGAACACTTTCTTAAACTTTATACTATCTATTACTTATAGTTCTATCAAATTCAAGAAACCATGGACAAGATTACTACTACATTTTGGCTGTGAATCATTTTATACTAGTATGTTGATGAGGCTAAAATTTTGAGAAAGGGAGTGATACAAAAGATCTCCATAAGACTTTATCCACTCCGAAAAACCAGAATTTCAACTAACACTCCAACGAAGTGAAATGACATTATTGATAAAATACTTTTAATGCTTAGGTTTGTGAAGTTTCTTTTTTTGATAATCCTTTTTGGTGAGGATGCATGTGAAATTTAGAGTGAAAATTTGTGGTCATGCTACTGTTTTTGTCTAGCAAATTATAAAGTTCTGCAAACACATTCTTTTATTACATGTTTGTTGAGTCCTTTACGTGTTCATCTCTTAGATATCTGCTAACTAATGCGTTGAACAACTGTTAGTAGCGTGTTTTATTATGTGTCCATATCTATCTATATCTGTGTCTTATATCTGGGTTTGTTTTGAGTCCTCGTGCACATAGGAGTTTTTTTTTATGATAAGAAACTGTGTTAAAAAATTTGAAGTTACAAGTCTTAGGTGGGAGAGACCTCCACACGCTATTTCCTTCCAGCGAAAAAGAATCATAGTAAAATGGTAACTTAAATATTTTTAAAGCAATAAGTTCATTTGATAATAAGAAAATTAATAGTATCCTATAAGTTATTATTCAGACATTTATCCACAAAAATTATCTCATTTCAATGAGTCAAATATGTCTACGTTTTCAGATAAATGAGTTCCTTAGCTTCAAAATGTTTTGCTGATTGGCTTCGTCTATGAAGGTGGCATTTATTCCATACATCACAGCCGGGGATCCTGACCTCTCAACAACTGCGGAAGCATTGAAGTTGCTAGACTCTTGTGGCTCAGACATAATCGAACTGGGTGTTCCTTATTCTGATCCTCTGGCAGATGGACCTGTTATTCAGGTTCTATTGAGGAATTAATCTGTTTTTCAATGATTTGTGCTCAGTCGATTGCTCATCGATAATTTTTCTGTAGGCTGCTGCTACACGTTCTTTGGCCAAAGGGACCAACTTCAACGCAATCCTATCGATGCTGAAGGAGGTAATGTTTTTTTTTTTTTGCACGTTTTCACGAAAGGTGTCATGCCATTATTTTTTATCCTCCCAACTATAAATAGCCTCACATCAAACATATTCTATTGTAAATTAAGATCGATATGTTTTGTTCCACAAAATGGTGCATCTTTTTATTCTGCTTCATGCAGTTGTTTTTATGTATACAGATTGATAAGTAAAAGTGCATAGAATTTTTTATTTCATCAATTTAACCGTGTATTGGATTGGACAGGTTGTTCCTCAATTATCTTGTCCAATTTCTCTGTTTACCTATTACAATCCAATTCTCAAGCGAGGTACCGGAAATTTCATGTCCATTGTGAAGGATGCAGGTGTACAAGGTAAGTATAACTTTGCCAAATCTTTCTTTGATTTTTAACAATTCATTTATCAAAAAGACGAGTAATATATATATATTAAATCAATTTCTATTGAACGAATTGTAGCCTTATAGTTTTCTGAAAGTAAATGAATGTTTAAATTTATCTTACGTCGCGTTCAATTTATATATACTTGGTTTGACTTTGAACCAGCTTTTTAATGGTCGCCTTAGCATTTAGAGATTCGTTTGTTTACTTCATAGCATGTATATTTATTGCTAAATTGATTGAAAATGTTTTTTTTAACCTTTGACTATTTATAGTCTGAACCTTGAACTTGGTGTCTACTATATTTTTTATTTTGCACTATGATCAATTACAGGACTCGTGGTTCCGGATGTTCCGTTGGAGGAGACTGAAACGCTGAGAGAGGAAGCTGTAAAGAACAAGATTGAACTGGTCAATTTTTTTGCCTGTATACATCGTTTTAAAGAAAAAATTTACGTGGTTGATGAATTCGCTCATTATTATGGTCAGATGCCTTCTCTCTTGATTTGGCATGAGTTCGATGTAAAGCTGAACGACTGTTTAGTTGTAAATTTGTTTTCGAGCCCGGACAAACACAAATGTGTGATGTAAAATAATTATGAGGATGGCATCATTACCTTTTGCTGAGAACAAAGTACACAGTTCATTGGGTCGAACTGGTTGTTGTTTTATCTACTTTCCGGGTTTCGTAAATAAAAATTGCAATAAACTGTTTGCATATCTTATTTAAAGAAATTTCTTAATCTTATATATATTAATTTCCTGTTGTTGTGAAGGTACTGCTCACTACTCCGACAACCCCATCTGATCGGATGAAAGCCATTGTCAAAGCTTCAGAAGGATTTATATACCTTGTAAGTTGTAAGATCTTTTGCATCTTCTGATCCGGTTTGCATACCTAAACTTTGGTCGTGCTAATAGCTTATAGCTACGAAAAATTTTAATAAATCTCCAACCATTCATGCTTAATTGCTTTATGAACTCTAATTTCAAAATTAGAAGCATGCATGGGAAAAATTAAGTATAAATGTTGATCATATTCTGTGTTACAGGTGAGCTCCATTGGAGTTACCGGTGCTCGGTCGTCAGTGAGTGATCGAGTTCAAACTCTTCTCCATGAAATTAAAGAGGTAATTGGTTTTAATTTGTCTGATAAAAGGACTAAAGATCCAATCTCATTAAGTTTTTGAATGTGCTTGAAATAAAATTGACGCTGTTCGAGCTATATCTGGTCAATGGAAAATCAAAACACTGAACAATTGAGTCACTAGATGAACTGTTTAATACGATTTGTCTATTGTTGGCAGGAAACAACCAAGCCAGTAGCAGTTGGGTTTGGCATATCAAAACCAGAGCAAGTACGACAGGTCAGGATTTCATCGTATTCTAAGCAATCTCGGCTGACTTTTAAAATTTTTCGAAGGGTCTCTCATTGCTCTATGTTGTTGCCATAATTTTGGGTATTTTACAGGTAGCTGATTGGGGAGCGGATGGTGTCATTGTCGGTAGTGCCTTCGTAAAGTTACTGGGCGAAGCCAAATCGCCAGAGGAAGGATTGAAAAAACTCAAAATCTTCACCAAGTCGTTGAAGTCTGCGCTCGACTGAAAAACAAGCAGGATCGACTCAACTGTACTCATCGACCTCTTCTTCAACATCAATTGATGAGAAGTTGATCCCACAGTAGCTGTCTGTATGTTTCAGTGATTGCTTAATTATCTCAAATCTATTCAAACACTCAGATTTGAAGGTCTTCTCTTTTTTGGCATGATCAATCAATATGCTTGTTCATTTGGTTTTTAGCTAGTGTATCAAATTATGTGACCGGCTTAATAAAACTTGCAACTTTAGAATACCTGAACTACTTTTCAAATGTTTTTCGGGTGAAATATGCTATATAAACACAAGTCTATTTTTCGGTACATTATAAAAATAAAGCATAAATGTAATAATACCGCCTACGAATCAATCCTAGTTGACAATAATCAATATTTCACCAACGCTACACTCTTGCTTGGATAAAATAATGTTAGATGTACAATCTCATCGTAGACGATGAAAGTTATATTCGAGCACAGAAACCATATAATATTAGAACTATTTATGACCAATCATAAATTAAAGATGTTTATAAAAATCGATCAGACAATCAACAATTAACAAGTTGAACAAAAAGAATGAAGAAAATCAACAATTAATTAGTCAATCAGAGGACAGTGATTTACAAAGACAACCTTTGTGCTTAAATCTGAGGCTACCAGGAGATAATTGAACTCTTAATAGATTCCCCTTTTATTTCCAAAAAATGAAGCATTTTTTTAACTCTGCTAATATTACAAAGAAAATGCCTGGCTATAGCAAGTAGAACTCGAGCCTGAATGCCGAAATGAAAGAAAAATTAACATACGGGATTGCATTGACATCCCTAGACTTAATAAATAATGCAACGTCAAAAATCTACTCGTTTATAACAGCATCGATTTGGGATTCTCAATATACCCTTTGAAAGCTTTCAGCCACTCAGCACCAATTGCACCTAAACAAATTAACCACCCATCATTACTTTCATATTTGCAGACTTCAGTTCTATGACTTGTTACATAAAATCAAAGTGTTTCATATTTATAATTTCTACGTCTAAATCTTTTCAAAACAAATCTAATGTTTCACTTAAAGAACTTAAAACATGTTTTATCTTAAAGGAATGTCATTGGTGTCTGGAGGTTTGTCTGAAAATCACACCAACTGCTTGACATTGAGTGTTTGTGCTTCATGTTTCCATAAAAAGTGTAATGCTAGTGTAAACTAGAGCAGTTGTAGCCACTTACCATCGATTACACGATGATCGCAACTCAATGTTGCAGACATAAAAGAAGCAAATTGGAAGTCTTCAGAACCCGACCCGGGTACGACCCTCTTCTCGGCTGCTCAAACATTCACAACAATAATTAAGAGGAAGAACACTTGTTAAAACCCAAAATGAAAAAAAAAAAAAAAAAAAAAAAAAAGATCTACCAGATCCAATAGCAAGAATGCCAGATTGTGGAGGGTTTATGATAGCACAAAATTGCTTGATTCCAAATGGCCCACCCAAGTTCGAGACTGTAAATGTGCCTCCCTGCAACTCGTATTAGAATAACGATAGTGTCAGGTAATAATCCACCAAACAGCTGCTATAATTTTCTGCCTTTTTCTTTCCCAAATTGGTATAGCATAAAAGGGGTAGTAATTAGAAAAGACATTCCCCTGACCTCATAATCCTCTGGTTTTAAGCTGTTACTTTTTGCTTTCTGGGCTAATTCCTTGACCTCTTCGCCTATCTTGGACAAACCTTTCTTGTCAGCATCCTGCAAAAAAAAAACCTTCACTATGATTCATTGTAATCTTATTAGAGATATTTGGATGCATTTTTTTTGCCTTCAATCAGGCTCCGGAGTACCATGCAGACAATCAGAATTTTCTTATTGAGACTTGTAGTAGAGAAGAAATGTTAAAAAAAAAAAAAAGCAAAAACTACTATTTAGATTAGACGATTTGGCTATAATGTGACTTCATCACAACATTATTTTATTCAAGAAATGATTGATCTCTGAAACATTATTAATTTCATTATTGTTAAATGACCATATTGCTTTAAGTTATTAAAGATTTATCCATTTAATTTAGTTTTTTCTAATCGGAAAAAAAATTACTTTCAATTAAGTATTTCTCTCTACATTTTATTGAAAAATGTTATTTCTCTCTTCTTTATTGTATTTTTTTTCTTTTTAATATACTTTGTTTCATATGAGAAAATAACATCTGCATTGAACGACTTACCCGGATGACAGGGACAAAGAGTCCATTATCTGTCTGCACGGCCACATTAATATTTATGCTGTGGTATCTGAATGCAACAACAAAATGGATTTCAACATCAATTATGAGATTTAGCAATAATACAACCACATGTTCGTAAATATCTACTTACTGTCGAATACAATCATCAGTCCATGAACTATTGCATTGCGGAACCTTTCGAAGAGCTAAAGCTGCAGCCTGCAGTGATATTTGATTTAAAAGTAATTTACAAATTCACAAAAATCTTCACCTTGAAGAAGATAAAACGGAAAGCTTAAAACAACTAAATCGTACACGGAATATTTTAGATTCTAGAGAAAAAGCTGCAAAATTTTTCTTTCCATCCTGGCATTTTTTAAGATTTTATCTGTTTAATGTTCTAGTTTATTATCAGGAAGGTCTTTGATAATATGATTACAAAAGCTCCAAGAGGCATCCTCAAATCGCAAATGCCAGAGGATAAGATCACTTTCATACCTTTATTACAAGATCATTCATAGATATCCGCTTTCCTCCAGATGCTTCTTGTAGTGAATTGAGCTGGTTTCTCAAACTACAAAAAATAAAAAATAAAAAGGTTTGAGCATACTATGCTAGAAATAAATCGAGTATAACAAGATGGCAGGCACAAGAAATACTTACTCCATCAGTTTGTCGACACGTGCATCTACCGTTAAGTAATAATGCGGAATAGTTTGCTTTGAAAACAATAATCGAGAAGCTGTAACCTATAAACAGTAATGAAGGATGAACAAGCTCATTTTTATCAGTTTAGAAGATTCTATTTATGAAATTCAAATGTAAAACTAATGTCTAATTGATTGAAAGTGATAAGTTACTAGAATTCCGAAAACCTCTTATGTAGCTTTGGAGGAAGGTTATTAACACAGGCAGAAATTTTTAAGAGATGTCTTGCTTAAGAATATGTGAAAGACAATTTGCCAGAGATGGCTACAGCTTGATTTTTTATTATCTCCCTATTTGAGATATTCTTTCCTTTATAATCACCTCTATTGAATATAAATTTTCTTTCCATACAAGCCTAAATGCAAAAGTTGACAAAATAATAAAAAATAAAATATGTTAGAACTAAATCATTGTATGAAGAAGTGAAAAATTACTTTGACAAATCAAAAGTGATAAGAGGGTCATTGGGCCATGTATGGTAGAGGCACCCATTCATCTATCCAAACTATTTAAATTCTGACCCATTTACTCATATTAAAAAAGGTAATTATCGATTTTAACCTTGTACTATACATGTTATTTCAGCTAGCCCTCTGTACTGGCAAACCAAACTTTATACTTTTATTCTGTTATCAGTTTTAACTTTCCATCAACAATTTCGTTAAACCATTATTTAAACAATTACCAAACAATATTATATTCACTTGAAATTTTTATCACATGTTCACTACGTAATTAGAAGATAATATAAAAATTATCGTGATTTTTTAACACATATACGATTTATTGTAATTTTATTTTAGTAATTTATAAAAACATTATAATAAATTATACAAGTTTTAGAAAATTACAAAAAATTTTCTATTATCTACCCATGATACAGTGAACATGTGAAAAAATTGTCAAATAAATCAAATATCTTTGGGTATTTTTTTAAAATTAATTTCAGTTTCTTCTTTACTTTATAAATTAATTTTTAAATAAATACCAAAAGATATGAAATTTATTTAAAAAAAATTTCATATGTTCACCACATAATGAGTAGATAATCAAAAAACTTTCGTGATTTTCTAAAATTTGTTTGATTTATTATAATATTTTTATAAATTACTAAAATAAAATTACAATAAATCGTACATGTGTTTAAAAATCACAACAATTTTCAGATTATCTTCTCATTAAGTAATGAACATGTGGTAAAAATTTCAAGTAAATCCAATTTCGTTTGGTACGAGGATTTAAAAAAATTGTTGATGGAAAGTCAAAACTGATAACAGAATCAAAGTACAGAGTTTGGTTTGTCGGTGTATTTAGTATAAATGGCTAACTGAAATAAAATGCATAGTATAATGTTAAAATCGATAGTTACCTTATTATCTCTGATTTCAAACCTTCTGTTTTGTAGATGAAAAGTTTCCTCAGGTAATACTTAAATTTAGATTGAGATAGAAGAACATCTTCTAAAAATGTTCCAAAATATTACCTTTCTTATCTGAGAATGAGGAATGTCAGTGTAATCTAGAGATGCAGGGGCTGCACCCTTGGACTTGGGAGCTGCAGCTGCCACTGAAGTGTCCTTCCCACGAGATGCTAAATAAATAGATGTGATAGAAAAAAAAGAAAACATTGATAAATGAGCTAATGACAACTAGAAGGAACAGAAATAGCAAAGAAGTAAAAAGGGAAGGAAGTAAAAGCCAGAAAAAAAGAGGAAGCAAAATCACAAAAATCCAAGTGTCAAAACGGCAAACATACCCAAATACTCTTCAACATCAGCCTTTACAATGCTTCCATCAGGACCTGTTCCTTTGATGCTTGAAAGAGACACCTGGGAGAAAAACAGAAAACAACGTTAGTTAGATTGACATTCATGGGTTGTCATTCAAATTTAGACAGATGATCTCCAACTCCTAACATTTTCTTTTTCAGCCAACGATCTAGCTAGAGGACTAGCAAAGATGCGATCTCCAACAGGTAGGGAACTGCTCGGCTTTGGAGTCTTCGGCTCTGGTGGTGATTGGACAGGTTCATCAACCACCTCTTTTTTAGGTGGGCTAGATGACTCCTTGGCAGGAGCAGCATCAGTACTTGACGATCCAGGTTTATAGTCATTAAATTTGGCAATGTCTTCCTCATCTTCAACTGTAATGGCAATCACCTAAATGAAAAACATCCCAAATAATGACCTTTACATGATGTCTTTTCCAACTCCATTGACAAATCAAATATTCATATGACATATTACCAAATATTAGAAAACCCACCTCTCCAACTTTAATTTCTTTCGCCCCATCCCCACATATTATCTTTGCAAGATAGCCTTCTTCCATGCATTCCATCTCAACAGTAGCTTTATCCTAGAAAGTTACCAAAATTTCTAAGGACTACTGTCATTTTTCATTTATGAGCAAAAGCGCATAAATGACTAATTACACTTTTCAATGTTGACTAAAAGATGTTAAAAAGACCATACAGTCTCAACTTCACAAAGCACTTCACCAGGAGAAACTTTATCACCCTCTTTCTTCAACCATCTTGCAATGTTTCCCTGCATATATTATAGTAAGGATTCTAAACAAAAAGAGAAATTATAATGGTATCTTTCTTATGAAAACCTTTCAATACTAACAACCCTATTGTACCTCTGTCATTGTAGGTGAAAGAGAAGGCATTCCAATCTCTTGGTGTGGTGGAAGATCTGAAAGACATTACAGAAAAATGTTAAGAGAGAATGTTCTTGATAATGGTTACTCTAACACATGAGTGTTTCACTCTGACAGGTGAAGAGGAGATTAGATTCTAAGGTTGTGAAAAAGAAATTTAATTGTCGTCCCTCTATCATTTGGAATCATGATGCATGGAAAATACATATAATATAAATGTAAACAAACATAAATATTCATAAAACAAAACATTTTACTTCAACAAAGTACTCTATCAAATGTGATTATGAAGAATCATATAAAGAACAGGATTATGAATTGAACCTGAACCAGATGAAAATCCTCTCCATGAGTTTAGTCGCGAGCTGACACGGGAGAACAAGAAACATTTCCAAGTCAGTCCACACTTACATGACCATGCTCGCACAAAAACAAATGTAGAGAGAGAGAAGAGAGAGATCATACTGGGAAGAAATTTTGATGGATCCTGATCTATTGTTTTGATAACTCATATTTGTGGTCATCGCGGAAACATTTCTATGAGATTGACTAAAAAAAGATGTCTACGGAATATGAGCAACAAAAAAGTCTTAGTCCAACTAGAGTCATACACCATGTGAGGTTTGAAGAAAAAGCAGAATGCAATACATGAAATAATACTCACAGCTGGGTCAGGGTTTGTGACCGACACTCTTTCCAAAGGTAGATTACCATGATTCTGAATCTTCCAAACATCTGAGAACCAGAAAGGATTAGAACCAGAAAAAACATGCACTTTTTCAACGACGGTTCTTCTCATCTATTCTCTTGTATTTTTTTTTTCAATAACATCGTTTTTTATTTTTTTTTATAAAAAAAAAACCAGTTATTGGATGCATTCAAGATCATCTATCATGAGGAAACAGTTTATCACAGAGCATTTTAAAACAGAAGTGGCAATGGCAGAATCCAAGGCATTTCATATAGAATGCATACTGTTTATTAATAAACACAAACATACGCTTATGACCTAACCCAACAGAGAAATTTATGAGCCTAAGAATGACAATAATATGAAAACGAATCAAGCTTCCGATACAAAAGGAAAGAAGATATTTTCAAATTTGTGGTCCCAGACAAACTTTGAGCTTTTTGTAATATGGTACTTAATTAAAAAAGTACACTTCCATACTTATTGAATTTCAAAATCACTTACGTACCGTCTAATTTACCAGAATTGTTTGAAAACCAACAAACTGAAATGCTATGCTGATGTCGTATTAAGTATGCTGTGTCACTTATCTGCGAGAAAGGAGCAAAAGAATAAATAAATATGAAATCCATGGTAACAAAGTCGAATTTCTCATAAAAAGGAAGTTCCGATCAACGATGTGGATTCTCACACCCCCTAAGAGTCAAGAAAAACGAAGGAAGCATAACTTTCTGATGCTAATAATCGGCAGGTGATGCTGCCATCTAATTGCACCTTAGATATCATAAACTATTATTCAATCTCCGTGATTAAAAAGCCGTAATGATGTTTAGTATCGATAAATTTACCCAAAACCAGCAAAGACACGATGATCGGATGAGAGATTATAGACAAAGCCAGTAAATCGCAATATCTCCGTTTCAGAATAAAGTAATGAACTTTTCTGTAGTATGATTTATGTGGAATAGAAATACAAGTTGCCCATACAACTTACCCATCTCCAAAATCCCCGCGAGGAGAAAAGAAAACAAAATAAGACCAAAAAAGCCATTACAGCAATGCTCCACTTGATTCCAATATCAGCAATCAAAGCCAAATAAGATCAATATAAATAAATTCAATACAAAAAATCAAAGGCAAGTTAGAGAAAGAGGCAGACGAGGAAGCAGTCGAAGTACCTTCCTCGAGTACTTGATTATATGAGAGGCAGAACTCATTTTCCCTGCAAATTACCAAACACTACGAAATTCTTCAACAGAAGTAGAGCAGAGAAAAGGTTCGTTGAGAGACTACAGACGGACGGACAGGTCCGGATGCAGGGCTGCTGATATGGGTAGGTGGAAAATTCGGACTTCGTTTGAGATTAGAGAAGAAGATCTCTCCTTTCTGAATGGGTTGGGCTTACAGTCCGTATCCTGCAGTCTCGTCTTCGACTTGCCTACATTTTCTATTTTTGGAATCATGGGCTTGCTATTTTTGCTATTTTGAAAAAGGCTAGGCCCTTTCCATAGCCTGTTGGTCCCTAAAAATACAGTGACGATAATATCTGTGAAATAGTAGAAGTAAAAAAGAGAACTTTTCAGACACTCGTTTGTCAGTCGTTGATTAGTATATTAACTAAAATAAAATATCAACGTAAGGTCAGAAGGTAAAATTACAGTATAGAATCAAAACGTAAACTTAAAGTTACTCTTTTCAAAATATTTGAGAATCGAGACAAAGGAAGGTCGTTGAGGGAGAAGGGTGGGTCTTAGTGACAGCCTTTGGTGTCTCCACCTTTAACACCCCACTTTCTTCTGTAATCAAACTCACATGCATGGAAAAAGGGAGTGGGATCTGTGCCTTCTTGCTTCATTTGTTCTATCCCATAATGTTCAAACATTGTGTCTTACAGACAAGCACTTGGGAAGCTTTAACGTTGTTCCTTGTGGAAATGAAAGAGAGGATGTTCTGACTTCAAAAATCTTCCGATTAGAAGTTACGTTCTTCTTTAACGCCCAGATCGTTACCATTCAAAAGTTGTTTAAACGTTCAATCAAAACCATGATAAAAGAAGATTCATCGAACGAATCAACTGTTCACAAAGTTGAAAACGTTCCATGTTTTTGCTTCAAGGTTGACGATTGATCGTGTTGGGTTTTAAATAACTTGTTTAATAATTGGCATGTTCAATTAAGAGCCTGAATCTGAATCAAACCGGATTCAAATCGACATTATCGCAAAGTGATTAGATTTTAAAATGATTTATCTTGTCCGAAATGAAAGAGAGATTAGATCAACACAGTTAGAATTTTATATTTTCTCAACTAAAACTATGGATGCCCAGAACTAGATCTTGAGCAGTGTAGCAGTCAAAAAAATTAATATTTTACATTAAGATTGCAGCTTAAATTATTGAAAAAGTGTAAGACAAGACCATGGGATCTAAATCTTAGAACATGTGAGTGATCAGTCAGCTTTGCCTTTTGCTTTAGTTGTCTGATTTGGTTTGGTTGATCTGCCTTTTTGTTGATCATCAACTGCTCTTCTCAAAATTTGAACCACTTTCCAGATTTCCTATCTTCTTTCTTCTTCACACCTAAAGTTCAATGATTCAAGTCATTTTACTACTTTCAAATCAACTGAGAGATGGGGTTAGAGTTAGGTTGACTCCAAATGCATTCGGGGCTTAAAATATTTGCCGTTTATGGATATTTTTTTAGAGATATGATGGTATCAAAAAGAACGACTAGATACGTCTTTCATTTATTTCATAATTCATATATTTCTTCTAGAAAAGAACTGCGTTTCACGAAAATCTTGATCATTGTTCGACGACAATGTCAGATAGTAACCCGAATCAAAATACAGAAAAGTTGCTCTTGGTAGAAATAAAGTTTATTTTTTTATGAAATTAGAAGTATTTCGTAAAAATTTATTATCGAGACGACTAAGATATTACGATAAATAACATTCGGGTAACATAGTCAATAATGCAGTGAAATCATGGGATTGAATAAATGAGAGGTGGGAGATAATGGTTGTCGCTATTGTGATAGAGAAAAGATTCTCAAATACATAATGGAGAGCCCCACGTCTCCTTCCTAGAAGACGGAGCAAAAGTGTATGCATTGGAGATTAAGATTAGTTCTTCTTCTTTTTTTAATAACCGAAATCATCTTTTGTTCGTTATTTTTATCAGAGTTTACCGACTTAAAACATTCGTAGTACGACAAAAGTGATCGAACAAAATTATAAATTTTTGTACGAATTTGCAGTAATAGTGGAGGAATCTAACGGTTAAATCAAAGTATATTTTATTCTTGTATCGAAAACTTGTATTTTACATCATTTTCAACGCAATAATATTAAGTTTATTTTTTTATTCTATTTTCTTAAAATATTCGTTGACTTAAATTAATTATACCTTAGTTGAATGTATTATTGTTTGACACGTTAACAAGTATTTTAATAAGTTAGAATAAGAATGTAAATGTAGCATTATTTCTTTTGACACGGGAAACTTTTCTTCAATGTCCGAGAGTTTTTATTTGGATTAAACGAATGAAAACAAAAAAGTGGTCTATGCGGATGGATTGATACATTTATGATTATTTTAACCTTCAAACTCACTTTCAATGTATAAAGAAGAAATGACATATTATTAAAATACAAAATATTGAATCCAATTACATCCATTTAAATTATTTTTTAATTAATTCGAGAAATTCCTCAGTATCGGAACTTAACACCTTATAAATTCTATTGATGGAACACGTCCCAAAGTATATATGAACAGAAATACAATCACGCATATGACTCGGAAAAATAAAATAATTAATGAAAATAAAAAAGAAATGATTATTGTTTTTCTCGAGAATCTAAAAAAAAAAGAAGAAAATTAGGGCAACCAATCAGAAAAGAGATAAATAGGGAATCTTCTGCTGTTGACTAAATTCCAACGTTTGCGACAAATAAATATTAATTTCTTTTTTAACTATTCGTTTTGTCCTCTTTTCATTGTCTGCTTTACTCTTCTTTCTTTTTCCTTATTTTAATTTTATTTAATTAAGAAAATAAAAGAAAGAGAATGACAGAAATGTTACTTAAATTAAAAAAAAAAAAAAAGTAATTATCTCATTAATTTCTCCTTAATCAATTCCCAAGAAGATTTCATTCGCCAACCTAATACCAAACCCTCTACTAATTCAAAATTAAGCTCAATTCTTTTAATTACTCAACTTTATAATATTATTGATAATTATTTTCTGATAATGACATGTTTGAAGCTAGTGAGTGCTAGTTGTTTTTTTTTTTTTAATTAAAAATATTTTCAATCTCTCTCTCTCTCTCTCTCTCTCTCTCTCTCTCTCTCTCTCTCTCTCTAAAACCCTAATACATAGGTTATTTTGAAGCAACAAAGACCAAGTGTCTCGTTATATTGAGAAGATAAACAGGGAAACTGGGCGTTTGCGTATTAATCCAACCTTTCCAATGCAGGAGCAGCAAAAATAAAGGTGGGCAGAAAAAACATTACATTAAATTATATTATAAGCTTCATTATTTCCAATAAATAATCAAATGATATTTGATATGTCACACTTAGGTCGAGGTGTCAATCTTGTCCTGTCGGGCCACCTGATCTTCTTCTTCAACGTCGACGCTCTGAAAATCGAAAACCTCTACTTTTCCCATCTCTAATTATTTCAAATCATTCGTTGTTAATTTAATCTCAAATGATTTTTTTTTTTTTTTTTTTTTTTTGCATGCACTGAAAAAGGAGAGCTGCCTCGTGGACCCTCTTTCTTATCCAATAAGAATAATTCTTATTTATTTATTTTAAATTTTCCTTTTTCTGGTTTAGGGTTTTGGGTGATAAGATTGGAAAATGGAGCTAAACAACGACTGTCTTACCAGATGAACTGCGGTATCATTGCTTCCACAAACTGAGAAAAAAGATAAAAGTGATTGATTAACGATGAACAATACTCTGAAATTCATCATTTATAGAAACTAGGGTTAAGATAACTTTTATATTATATAGTTTATTATTATTGTTATTGTATATTTTTGTCTTGAAGATGCTGGACATGACTGCAGAAAACATGTATGCAACATGATATATATATAATTCTGCTGCTTTTTTCTCAATTATGCAGAGCTTTCTTGTTTGATAGAATCCAATGAAGTCTTGCTAAAAATCCGACTTCTAAAAAACTATCTTGTCATGTTAAAAAGATAAACAAACAGGAAAAAGCATTGAGGTAATAATAAGATTTACATGAAATATTCTTTTAAAAAAAATCTGCGGAAAAAATAAGAAAATAGAAACTACAGAAACTTGAATATTCCTTAAAAAATCTATAATTTAGTTCTTCAATTATGTTGCTCTACATGTTTATGAGATCTTACGCCTTTCATATTTGATTTTAACTCGATAATTTAATCTGGTTTGCTTTGCTAAAATACAACTATATATGAAGACGAACTACTAAGGGTCAAAGGAAATATAATAAAGCTCGATATTATTCATCGATAATATGATTGAAAAATTGTCTCTAAGCATAAAATGGTCGATATTCTTGCCCTTAATTTTTTTGGTTTAGTGAAATAATCATACACGAGAGTTAATTGAAAAATTTATGCATACGTTTAAGTTTAAATTAGGCAGCCAATAAACAAAATTGTTATATTTCCTAGATTTTTATACAAATAGACGACACCATCTTGATTATCAATGAATAAATTCATTTTTGTGCCGTTTATTGAGAAACACAACAACAACCTAGCTAGTAATATGATTAGTCGGGATGTATTAACCTTTTATGACGTTAGTTTCTCTCTAATGTTTGTAATCTTAAAGAAGTAGTAGAAAAACAAGATTGAACCTATCAACAAGTTTGTTTTGTTGAAGGTTAACTTTCATTAGCACATAAAAAAAAACTCGAGAAAATGACTAAGAAAAATGAAATTTAGAGAGATTCCATTGAAATTACATGTTTCCAATTTAAAGAGGATTGAAGAAAACTACAACTATTTTCTCTCTGATCACTAATAAAACAGTAAAAATGCAAAAAAGATGTAACATATTGATCCGAAAATGAAAATTAAATTGTCGATCAATTTTTCTAAACTAAAAAAAAAAAAAAAAAAAAAAAAAGCTCTATCCTGTAATGATCATTGATCTTCATAACATCATCTCTTACTAGTCTCTTCTTGCTACAAACCGCAAACCGACAGCACTTGGTGGATTGGTTTTCTTCAAAGCATTGTCCATCGATCCAAAATGTGACAAAGCCGGGATTGTCTTGATGGCGACTATGAAACCTTGAAAAGAGAAGATGCTCGTTAATAACTAAACGAGAATGTATAAATGGTTTTTGGAAATTAATGAAACCTGCACAAGTTTAATATTACCACCACTTCGTTAATGGGGAAGCAACAAGCCGACCCAAAAAATGATATGTGGTTTTCGAACCGGAAACATACTACCTTGCATTACAACACATTAACATCATAATCATAATCCCCGTAGGCAGATATTTTAAGAAAATAGTAATGTTAAGTATATACTCAAATTTCACTGTAAAATTAAGAAATAAAATTAGAATTTAAACATGATATCGCTCTAAAAAAAACTAGGTAAACTTTTCATATTTTCCTAAACTAACAGTTTGAAGCAAATAATGAACATTGACTAGTGTTTTTTTTTTTTTTTTTTTCCTAAACTAATAATTTAGGGTTTTTTACGCTGCAATCAGTAGACTCTTAGTTCATTCAACGCGATAATAGGGACGCAACTAAATAGGAAGAAAAATTCTCCGTCAAAGAAACAAAAAAGCAACAAGACTCGTGACTCTGAGTCTGCCAGCCTTTTGTTTTTTCTTACATTTATTTATTACATTAAAAAAGCAGAAGATGACGACAACGAAAGATACAAAGTTTGCAGACATATTGCGTAATACTGAGAGAGTATCTTTCATGCAAGAACAGTGTACAACTTCCGATTAAAAAAAGTAGCGTTCCCTTTTCGAAAGAAGAAGATAACTGTCAGAAAATGAAAAAGTTGATTTTTTTTTTATCAAGAAGACACATTTACCAACCAAATCCACGTTGTATTTGGTTTTTCATTAATCTTTTCAAACAAATAATACTTAAATTTCAAGTACGTACCTTCTTTTTCCTGTAATCTGTGTCGTCTTTTATTGAAAACTTCTTCTTCCTCCTCCTCTGTAGGATTGGCTGGAAGGAGCTGCTGCGTTGTTGCTCTGATCTGTATTAATGGAACCAACGTGGTCGATTCCATGTTGTTGTTGTTGGTGTTGTTCTCTTTGAGAATACCCCCCGCTCATACTTCTAACAATTTGTCCAACTCCTAAGAAATCTCTTGTTAATCTATCTGATCCTCCAATGCTCACTGATGGAGTTTGATGAAGTTTTGGTTCTTCCAAATTTTCTATGTTGCTTCTGCTTCCTTCATACCCGCCAAACGCGGGGATTCCTCCAGACCCGCCGGAGAAGAAGGCAGAGTTTCCGGTGGAATATGAGTTCATCAGGTCTTGCAGATGGTGGTGCTCGTTCTCGCTGAAAATGGCGTTCATATTAGTAGGAAGAATCGCCCTTTCCGACTTCGGTCCGCCGGAGGAAGTGCTTCCGAACGATCGAAGCAAAGAGGCGCTCGTGTTGTTGGCCGATGTGGTTGAGCCTAATTGAGCAGCCTTTTGAAGTAGAGCAGTGGCTGACATGTGAGGAATACTGGTGTTGTTTTCAATTGAAGTTGTGTACAGAGAAGGAACTGAATTCGAGCCCATTTGATCCCCCATTGCATATACATTCGTAGTTTCGCTACCATTTCCGTTCGGTCCGATGTTGAACTGATTAGACATCAAGATGTTATTATTGTCGTTGTTGTTTCCAGTGTTGTTGCTCGAATTCGGTAAGAACCCTAGGTTGAAGAGACTGGCATTTGGAGAATTGGTTGGATTGGATTGGAGATCAGAAAATTGCATTAGCCCATGAAATGATTTGTTTGGCAGCAACCCTTGTTGAGAAAGGCTCTCTTCATGAAAATTCTGATTGCTTTGGTCTGTCAAGAAGAAAGCTGAGGAGGCCATTGAAGGCTGAGGACGGAACGACGATGCGATCGACTGGCCGTGCAAGAGATTGTTGAATTGCCCACCCCGTCCTCCGCCACCTCCGAGGCGTAAAATGTCGGTTGATTGATTGGTTTGATCCTGTAAGGAAGAGATTTGCTGACCCACTTGAGATAAACCTAAGCCTACATTGCTTCCACCTCCATACAAATGGCTTCCAATGGAGTTCGTCAAGGTTGGCGGGTGTCTCGCAGTTTCTTGAGCTAACGCATCGCAAAAAGCCCGGTGTGTGATGAAGCTATCTCGCCTACATGGAAGGAAACAAATTCGATCAATGTCGAGAATTACACGAAAGAATAGGAAATCAATTGCGCTGCAAATCTCATCCTATACTAAGCTCTCCCAAAGCTAATATCTTCATCATTCACGAGATTTTATTAATGAAAGAGAGAAACATGATGAATTTATCGACAATGAAAAGAACATATGGTAAAACGAGACGACTTAAAAACAAAATTGAAACAAATAAATTAGCAACTGCATGGAAGTGATCAGAAAACACATCTTTCCCAGTGATCATATTGAATTATTCTATAGATCTATGCTGCTAAGTGAGTGTACAACCAGCCAATCTACGCTTAGTTAAGACTTGAAGATTCCAAGGTTCAGATAATCAAAGATAACATTCATTAGCTTTTAATGAAACCAATAAAAAGAAAGTGAAGAAGAAGTAAAGGGTAAAAACAAAAACTTTCAACTTCTGGTCTATGCAGTAATTCATCAATCTTGAGATTGCAATGTCACGGGAGCTTACTTCAGTGGGCCATCGTGTAGGGCGATCACGGAATGCAGATTTCACAAAAGCTCTCATGTTCTTGAAGAAAAAATACCACGAAATTGAAGAAGAAAAACATAAAATAATAATTCCATGGACTTTTTCTTGCCAAAAATCGATGCATTTCAGTAGAAACATTAGAAATCTAGGGTGGCATCTGAGTAATTAAGCAAAGCAACAGTCATATAGTTTCAAAGAGTAATGATAAAAACAAAAAAAGAATCGAGCAGGAAGAGAAAGAATGTAAAATCGTCAGCTCAAATTTGTAAAGAATACAAAATACTTAGGAGGGCTACTGACAGAAGTCGAGTAAAATAATGCATGAACTGCTCATTAATCACCAAAAACTTCCATATAAAGAACTGGGTGTTCAATAAATGCATCAAGAGAATGTATCCATCGAAAAGAAAAGCGATGAATCAAGAAATACAAACGGATTCAGGGTTATTCAATGCATATCTCATGAAAATGTCTAATTTTCATGAAGATTATTCTGAAACAGTCAGAAATCAGAGAGAAGAGAGGAGAGAGAGGGAGAGATTCTTAGTAGGACTTGACGTTATCATGAATAGAAATACCTGCAAGAGAACAGCACTGATTACATGTAGCCAACCCATAAGAGAACAAACCTGGTAAAACTCAACACTATCGTCCACATGGGTTATACCAACATGTGAATAGGAAAAGGAAATGGGCGATGTTTTCGAGGCCAAATTCAATTCTTTTTCCTTTTTTTTTTTTTGGTTTCAGAGATGACAATGGCAGTTTCTTCCATAGATTGTTCACGTGGAAGCATGGAAAGGTTTCGAAAAAAAGATCATCTTTTTCGACGAATATTATCGTGTAGGAGATTGAGAAGGAGAGAAACTGAACAGCTAAAGAAAAAGTAGTAATACTTTCTATCTTCTTTTGTTCTCTCTCGTCAATTTGAGGAATCTTATATCAAGATAAAACCTGCAACTAAAAAGAACGAGACCCAAGCAAAGCTGCTCATGGCTGCTTCCCTCTCTCTCTCTCTCTCTCCCTCCTATATTTTCTCTCACATCAACGTCAACCAGACAAACAAAATCAACTTTTTTCCAAGTAAATTTGTCATCCCCGCTGAGTAAATCGAAAAAGTAACGAAAATAAACACATAATCATGTCCAAATGACGATGATCTAAGTGGGAAATGCAGAGAAATCAGATTGACGTAAGAGATATTGTTGACCGTACCTTGAGAAAAGAGTGCCACAATCGCATCGATACTCCCTCGTTCCACAGGTTTTAGAATGAGCCTTCCAATCAGACTGAACGGCGTATCTTTTGGAACATTTCTCGCACTTCCATTTCTTCTCTCCATGTTTGCGAGAGTAGTGTTTTTTGATTCCTGTAAGGTCGCCTAGGGCTCTTGAAGGGTCATGGTGGACGCATGTGGGCTCAGGACAGAGATAAACCTTCCTCTTTGGCTCTTTTGTAGTCTTCTGCTTTAGCTTCCAAGGTAAGTTATGTCCTCTTCTGTGGAGCTGTAGATTTTGCTCCCTTTGAAACCCTTTGTTGCATACTTCACAAATGAACCTGTTTGTGGCCATTAGTGTTTTTGGAGATAGCGCTATTACCTCTGCATCTGGATCTGAAAAAAAAAAACAAAATATTTAATTAAATTATTGGGAAATTAATGCAGAAGCAAAAAGGGTTTGTTGTTCTTGAGTTTTTAGAACATACCCTTTTGGTTTCATCTAAATTTTTTATGAATTTGTTAGGGTTTTTGGGTAGATACAAACAGACAATTTAGAAGAAAAAAACACAATATTTGTCAAAATATACTTTGTGATGTCAATTCACTAAATTCTGGATGAGAACTGCAAACTGGGTTGTTCTTCAGTTTTAGAACATCCCTTTTTCTGGGTTGGTGAATGCAAACTGAAAATTTGGCAGAAGAAAATGAGAACTTTTGTTGGTTATTTTGATAAAATTGAATTGGATACTTGCTTGGTGTTCCTGGTTGATTCCTCTTTTTCTTCTGTGCTGGTGCAGCTGGAGTTGCTGATGAACTGGGCGGCGTGGATGAATGTTGCTGCCTCATCTGATTTTGCTCTTCTTCTCTAATTCCCAGAAACGGTACTGATGAAGAAGATGCAGCCATGGCTGAATACCTTTTTTTCTCCCGATTCTTTTCCTTCTGTAGTGTTGAAAATATCAGTAGCACCTCAACTCCACATGCAAATTCGACTTCTCTCTCTAGAACTGAAATTTTATCAGAAAAACTCGAACAGCTGTGGAGCTTCTTGCTGGGTATAGATTGAATGAGAGAGAAAACCTAGGAACTGGAGAGAGAAAAACCGAAAATTGAAGGATTGAACAGAAAGTGAGAAGAATCAGCCTCCTCTTTTTTCCATTTGATTGAAGAAACAGAAATCATTGGAGCAAGTGATGCTGTATATGTGTTGTCATGCAGATACAGAAACACATGTAAACACCATTTACGTTTCTCTTATCTTCTCCTTCTTCCTCTGCTTTCTCTTTCCCTCTTCTTTCCTGCATCTGTTCTTCCAGATTTAACTCAAAAACTCTTTTCCTGCCATAAAGAAAAATACCATTTGGGAATTAATTGAAGGGAGAGACAGAGAGAGAGAGAGAGAGAAGGAGGAGAGAGAAACAGAAAGAGAAAGATAGAGAGAGAGAGAGAGAGAAGAAGGAAGCAAGCCCTACAGGTCGGTGGACCCAATCCCTAGCCGAATAACGACATGGTATGGTGTGTGAGAGCAGCATGAACAGCTAAACCTCTCCTCTATCTCTCCCTCTCTCTTTCTCTCTATCTATCTATCTCTCTCGCTCTCTCATTTTGTATCTTGCTATACAGAAACAGACAAAGTTTCTTCATCACCCTGCCTTGAGTGGGCCGTCTAGTTCAAAATTTAAATTCCATAAAAATAAATAAATAAGAAAAATCGCTCCCTCCCCTGAAAACTAGACTGAAAGCTTGAAAGACAAACAAGTAAAGGTGGAGAGAAATAGTAAATTGTCTCTTCATGGCAACCCTACTGGATCTCAAGCCAGTTTCCCAACACCTTACCTTCTATTTTTGCCTACTCACCCACTTCATCATTCTTCAAGAGAAAAAAAAAAAAAAAAAAGACCAGTACACGAATTATTCGTCGCTCGTCACGTTAATTTGTATTCGTTGTCGACATTATGTAAATTGGCGATATAATACAATTAGCCAACATGAATCGATACCCAAAATTTTGTTCTGCGCCACACGAGACATTATCTACCTTTGATTGAAAAAGTTCTCGTCTCTAGGAAATATATTGAAAGTGTTAGGAGGAATTCAATCCTCAGATGAATTATTATTCACTGTTGACTCTATATGAGTTGATGAAATAACTACATGAGTTATTATCTGCCTTTGAACCTACAAGTTCTCGTCTTTAAAAAACACATCGAAATGTTGATAAAAAAAAAAAAACTCTCCTAATAGGATGCGTCCTCCGTCTTTATTATAACCTCTATCTCTAATTAGAGACGAAACATTTACCAATGAAAAGCAGTGACATAATTACTAGATGTGTTACGTACGAAGAAATAATACGTAAATTTTTACGTGAAAAAATAAATAAATAAAGGGAAAAATTTACAATGTTGAGAAACAATGATTGAATCTTTTTCCCACATCAAGTAAAAATGAAAAGGAAGAGAAGAAATGATTTACTATCACTTCTAGGGTTTTTTGGTGAGACCTTACTTACCTCACAGCCACGTCACATGAGGAATGTGGGGGCAGTATCGTCATTTTCTTAAAGAATTTTCATTGTTTTTTGAAAACCCAAGAAAAGACCTAATCCAACCACTCTGGATAAACAATTAGAGTTGGACTTTTAAAGTTTTTAGTATATTTTGCTGGCGTCACACCTCTCTCCTGAACTCACTTCCTCTCTTTTAACCGTTTAGACTTCTCGATTAGGTCGACACTTACTTAAACTATTGTTCTTTACTTAACGTTGAACTAACCATGCTAAAAGAAGCTCGTAATAATGGGTAAGAGTCGAATTTTCAAATAAATATTGTTTATACCCCTCTCGAAAATGTTGAAGATTAGGAGATGTATGAGTTCTTACAAGAGAAAGGCTCACGAGTCTGGCTTTTTTTGATAGTGGTCCCACTCAACCCGACCTCGATTTTCATATGCCAAATTAATTGCGGGCACCTATACTCGAGCTTAGAGCTTGCATATGCAACACATCGTCCACATCAAAGTCAAAACAATTACATTCGCGAGACAAAAAGAAGAATCAAAATTTTTACGATGCAACCGTTGGTAGTTCTTAATGGTGTCAATCTATCGTCGTTAAACACGAAGGAGAGGAGAAACACAAACAATGGTATGTGCTTAATATGGTGAAAATCAAATTAGTAATTTTTTTTTTTTATGTTTTTGTTTTTATTATTTATTCCTTTCCTTTCCTTTCCTTCGAGGAAGGACAGTTTATATTCTTTGCCAGCTTAGGTCTTGTTTATCCTTAGTACTAATAGCAGAAGTAAGCCAGGTAGTACAGTAGATTTGTCATTTTTTAGAACAGTGACAGCTTAACCACATAATTAACTAGATCATAATTAGTTGGTTGCGATATCTATGCGAATTTATATGTATTAAATTTATTTTTTTTCCACGCTTTATCCATAAAAACTAATATCGATAAAGTTACGCTTGATCGGTATTTGATATAGCCAAGCAAAAACATCTACTCGACCCATCAAGACTTCTATGTTAGAGACCAACCATATAAAAAGACGGGTTTAAACGTCTAGTAATAACATTTATACTCGATGGCTCCAATTTTCGAACAAAATTACTCTGGCTTATGGATCATGTGAAAAAATAGGGATGACTATTTTTTGATCAGCCTCGTTAAGATAATCTCCTCGAACATGGATTCCATGAGGAGATAAACGTCTTATATTGTACAATTTGTCTTGAAATGGCAGGAGCAACCAAAATTCAAATAATTGTTAGAATTTCATCTGTAACAGTAGATTTACACTATTTCATATACTTTGAGATCACGAAGCTTGAACTGAAACGGACAATTGATCGAGACTTGACACGGAGAAGATAAACGACCCGCGCTGAATTAAGCTAATAAATTCTTCATAAAGTTAGAAGAAAAGGCAAGTCATGAGGTCAAAAAAAATTAAAAAAATAAGTCAATAAAAGTCATGTATAGAAAGAACAAGAAGAATGTGCTGACTAAGTAAACACCAAAACAAGTACATTAATTTATACCCAACATGTATGAAAGTCACATAGGATGCCCTATTTTGAGGGCTTTTTTTTTTTTTTATTAATCATAACGCAGTAACGTGTCACTATTTCATTGGTTTAAATAATGCATAAGAAAATCATCATTGTATCGAATACCAATTGGAACTCGAGCATCGCTCTAAAAAGGTCGTTAAATTAGACTAAAAATAGACCATGTATCTGAAAACTCGCATCACTCGTTTGATCTCCAAGTTTGTAGTCAATTCCTTTGGATGTACTAATTATAAAAATGCGCATAAAAACATCACACACGAGTCATCATCAAGTGGGTTCAAAAATTGGGCTCCTCTTAGCCCATCTGTCTGAGAGGCAAAGCAAATTGAAAAGGAGAAAATGACATAAGATCAATATTCTTTCTTGAATATGTTCCCAATATAACATATATTATTCCATTTGGGTGACATTCCAACAAAAATTAAACACTACCATACAAAAATCACTAGCTATAATTAATTAATAAATATCCCGACTTATTTTTATTTTGTTTGATTTTTTTTATATATAAATAATGTTATGTTTATTCTTTAAAAACATATTTACTGAGTTGATAAATAATAATTATTAAAATTAAAAATTAAATAAATAATAAATATCAAAATTCATCATTAAGTATGAGTATATTTTCAACTGATAATTTAAATTTTTAATTTTATCAATTTAACAATATCAATCTTTGAAGCGTTTACAACATCCGTTAATAAACTTTAAAAAATGTCTGTTTTGTATTTCAATTTATTTTTATTGACTATATTTAAAAAATAAATTTTTAATAAGTGTTTTATTCTTTATTGATTTTATTAATTATATTTTAGTTGGTGATATTTATTTGGAAAAATAATTATTTAGGCTCCATTTTTATATAAATACTTAATTTGGGTATTTTTTTTTTTTTTTTGCGTAATTATTAAAATAAAGTGAAAATCTTTACAAACGGTTCCGATCTCGATAGGCTTGGTGCCAAAACCATGGCGGGACGGTGAGGGGTATGTAGGAGGACAACTTAGGAGCGATGAAGATGGATGAAGAACAAGAAGAGAAGGAAATTCCTACCCATGAAGAACTGAAATCAGATAACAACGACACGGTGACGGAGGAGGGGGAGGAGAAGAGCCTGCCGCCATGGGAGCAGCACTTCGCTGTGATCAGCATTCCTCGCTTCGACTACACCGCTCCCTCCGCGCTGCTCCGCAAATCTCACTCGGGATTCCTCGTCACATGTACCATCAGTTAGACGCAAACCCTTTCTTTCTTCTCGTTTAGTGGATTTATTTCTCAGTGATTCTTTTGCGATGCGTATGAATTCCAATGCCTGCTGGCGTGTGATACTGATAGATTCAATAATTGAGAATAAAGCTCGCCTGGAATTATTTTTCCTTCCCCTTGTTTGGAACCCATGGACTTGAGTGAAGTTCACTTGATTTTGGATTGTGCAGACGAGAAAATCCTAGCCCAAACCGTTGATTTTGGAATCATTTATAGCGCTTTTCTATCTAAAAAATGTTTTTTTCAATTATTTTACACGGATGCTTGCCTTTTTTTCTCTTACTCGGAACTTGCTTGGCTCATGATCATAGCACCCTGCAAAGGATTTCAAGTGTATGGAATAAATATTATTCTGCCCAAAATTTTCTTGAAATGAGATTTTCTAATGTTATTCAGATCGGATTTGGATCTTCTTGGTGTATTTTCAGTAGCTACTGATGATAGTTACTGTTTTTAATGGATATCATTCCTTAGCACTCAAATCAGGAGTCTTAAGTAACAAATGGATATAGTAGTTGGATCACATAAATTAAGTTCTATGTTTTATTTTTGGAGATAAGTTTGAGCACCTGTACTACTGGAACTTTTGCAATTTGAATCTGCATTGAAGAAAAGAAAACAAGTTATTTTATTGTTCCCTCCATACTGCTTGATTCATCAGTTTGATCCAGGTTTGCACAAATTCGGTTTGATAATGATTCGAACTGATATTTAAGGTATTACTTGCTTTTCTTTGAAAGGTTGTTGCAAATGAAAATTGTTGTATGGCAGCATATGAGTTTGTACTTTGCATTATTAAGAGTCGCTAATCTATCCTGCCCTTTTTTCATATATGGTGGAATGATCTTATATGTGTCATAATTTTAAATGAATATTTCATTGCTAAATATTCTTAATTTGTATTTAAGTTTTATCTGAATGTCAGTTTTTTAATCATCTGTAATCTCCAAGGGCACACAAATGAGTATCCTACCCACTTTACCTGGTTGTTAGTTTGGTTTTCATTATCTACTTCCAATAAGTGGCATAAGATGAGTTTATTTTGGTGTTTTGATACAAATTGGATTGAAGTTTGAAAATTAATTTTCTTACCAGAGAGGGAAAAAAGTGCCACAAAAGAAGCAATCTCCATCCTTCAAAAGGTTGTGTTTTGCCGCCTTATCCATTTTCCTCTTGTTTTTCATCTTGTCATGTAATCTCATTTCACGGTTAGTAATTCTGCTTTCTTAAAAATTAATGACAATAAAATGCTGATCTCCCTCTATACTTCTGGCCAGTTATCAAATAGCTTGCTGTTTGAGAACTGCTTTTGGATGTATTTTTCATTCATATCTACTGGGATTTTATTAAATTTATCATGCAATTGGATATGATTGGAAACAATTATTGTAAGTCGTTAAATTTAAACTGGTATAAATGTCTTGTTGCCATAGATGATAAAGATAAATTTAATGAAAAAATGGTGGTCCAGGACAATTACTTAATTCTTTCACTAGCAATGAACCTCTTAAATGGCAGCGCCACTTCCAGATCCTTCATCTTTAACATAAACTGCGTCCTCTTATTTCATCCGCTACCAATGTACATCACCTCTTTAATCATGTCTCATTCTGCAGTGATAACCACCATTTTGAGATCCTCACTTGTTTATCCTAGTTAATTATTTACGGTGAATTTGCAAATTAATTATTAGTCAATTTAAGACAGGTTATCCTCGTGATCTGATGTTTCCATCAGCTATTATGGTATTCCAAGTAATCATCAAATTGTTTGTGCTAATCCTGGTCATCCAATAGTTCTTGAGAATCCTCGTGACAAAGGAAGAAGTAAGCCTGGGAAAATGTGTTAAAAATACTGGTATATTGTTTGTATTTTCTTCATTAATTAAAGTTGCTCTTGCTTCTATTTGAGTGTGTTGATGTGATCGGGCAATAAGTAATGAGCGGCCTAATTTATTTCCTGAAGTTTACCGTTTGATTTGCTTTGCAATGATGAATTGAATTCAAAATAGCCATATGAGGTTTTCTTTGCTATAAATTCTCGTGTTTTTTGTGATTTTAGCAGTATATTGGGTTCCCCAGTGGTTGTACATCAGAAAGTTTTGAAGAGGGTGATGCTAAGAGAAGGAAAATGTGCGGGCAGAGTGAAGATGTTAGAAGGTTAGATGATAGGGAAAGCGGTGAAGGTAAGACTAACTCTTACTCTAGTATGACTTTTCTGGCCATATTACTGTTTTTACTTCTGGAATCTCACTTTGTTTCGCTGAAGCAGTCTTGGCTTCACATCTTGTGATAATGTGATTGATGGTCATATCAGGCAAAGGTTCAAATGAAACTCGTGGGACTTCTACTGTAGCTGACACCAGTACTGATACGAGTCCTGTTCTTTCCCTGGTCAAGCTAACTAGGAGTGGCCTGGTTCTCTTCACCTTTCCCCCAGATACTCCTTCAGATACTGTCAATACTGTATCGAATATTATATTGTCTTTGGAATCAAAGAGTTTTAAGTCACCTCGGCAAGTTCTTTTGCTTATTTTCATACTTGCAGTTTTGCTCACTAATAGCATGTTTGTTTTGTTAAGTAACTTCGTCAACCACTCAATAAATATCATGTTTGCGGAAAAAAGCTCATTTAGATAGATTTATTTATCTGATTATTTAGGACTGCGATCTACGAGTTGAGATTTCTGGGTGGGGAGAGTTCCTTCTACTTGTACAATTTTTTTTTTATACAACTTTGATTACTTTACAAACGTGTAAATTAGATTCTTTTCTATTTTGTTCGAGGAACAAAGAGATGATTTTTCGATTAGTAATGGACCAATTCTATTTATATGGTTTATTCGTATTCCCCTTAGTTGGATATAGTGGGGTTTCTTTAGTTTTGCTGATATTGATGCACACTTGGAAAACCAATATAGATTATTGAATAAACTATTTCTGCCTTCCCTGTTCTAATAAAGAAGGTATTTATATTTTATTTTGTGCAGTTGGTGCCATCGCATATTCCCCATACAGGCAACTTGTAGTTCGAACGAAAAGGATCTTCATTCCGTTGTATCAAAGCTTGTTCTTCAGTTCCTAAACGATGATCGAAACAAACTTGCGCGACCAATAAAGGTTAGTATAGTAAGTGCAAGCCTTGAGGGACACATTCCTCACTTACTGATTTTTATATAAGCAATTTTACAAATATTGCTCAGTCTTCAAAGAGCGGCATTACTCTTCAAAATCACGGCCAGAGTAGAAAAAAAAACTGATTATATAATTTTTAAAAAAAAAGAAAGAGAAAGCTGAAAGCAACTGAAACAAGGGGACAGGAGGAGAAATGGATGTATAGTAGAACACATATCAATGTGGTATTCTTGGTGGACAGCAACAACTTTGTGGTGTACTAATGATTTTCTTTTGGCAATCTAGTTTGCAGTGGGCTATAATAGAAGAGGAATTGAAGAAACTGAGATGAAGACATGTAGAGAAGGGACAAATGGGACTGATGCCAAAATTATGTTGGACCGCAATAAATGCTTTAGTGTAGTGGCTGCTGCAGTCAAAGATGTGGCTTCTGATTCATTGGTTGATCTTAAATCTCCTCAGGTAAATCCCCAGGCCCCTCCTCGTTTTTCAAGAATCGGAGTTTTTTAAGCATAGTCATTGATTCGAAGCCTTGGAGGCTGGTTTGTTGTTAGGTTTTGTAATCATGAGAGTATGGTACCGAATCCATTTCCATGATAGGTTTTTTGTTCTTGACCCATGAGCAAGAACTCTTTCTTTAGTTGGTCTGTAAACTTGCCATCTAGAAATTATTCAGTGGATCTTGGGATTGAGATTTTTAGTTCGTTTTGGTTCGGTTATTGATCGAAACTGCAATCAAATTTCTCTACATATATGTGTGTATATATATATATATATATAACAAAGCTGATAGATTGAATAGTATGCTTGATCCATGTTTTACAGGTTTGTGTTCTCGTGGAGTTGCTTCCTCTATCAGGATTGCCGCGTGGACCACTGATAATGGGTGTCTCGGTTTTACCAAGGCATCTGGTTAGTACAAAGCCAAAATTATGCATCAAGCATCTTCTTTCTCCTTCTGCAACCAAACCAGAGACTTGAAAAGCGCAATGATGATGCTCTCTCTCTCTCCTCTGCGTTTACCCACTCGGCTCTCGTGTTTTTGCTTCAAATTTTGCACTTTCTCTCCTGCCCCTAACTCCATTTCTCAATTGGATTCTGCCTAAATTATGGATTTTTGTGTTAATTTAAATCGACGTTGTTTAGTGAAGCGTCAAGACATGCCTGTCCCTGTCCTGTTATGAAATTAAAATGTACATCCATTACTAGTAGGACACAAATGACTAATCGGCTTCGTAAAGCAACTTCGTAGGGCAAAAGCTCAACTGATAAAAAAAATAGCGGACGAAAATTGGATATCCGATGTACAAAACTCAAAAACCCGAAAGAGCTATTGACAGATCAAGGTTGAGAGGATAGTAGGAGATGGAAGACGAGAATGCTTCACTTGTTTCACTCACATTGCTTCTCTCTGAACACGGCTTATGTAGCGTTAGACATAACGACAATTCGCACCCCCTCGGCCCGTTTTCTTCTCCGGCCCTTCCACCGGCTTGCCCATCCTTTGGCCTCTCTTCCCGGTTTTCCTCTTCTTCTATCTTGGAACGCTGCAGTTGGTAAAAAAAACCATTTAATATAATATTTAGATATATTTAATATAATATTAATTAGTGAAGAGATTACATGCCATCTACAAACGGAAGGCTACACTTGATAAAAAGGTGCAAAGATGAAAGGCAAAGGCTGATTGAATAGGGTTGACCTAGCAATGGGTAGGGGATTCTCCCTCTAGATTAACTAGAAATCCTTGAATATATTATATTTCTAGAGAGAGAAAGAGAAGTAATATTACCTTGGAGAAATGAGATTCTTTGAAAGAGCTGAGGTTGAAAAGATTATCCGGTGGCAGAAGGAAGGCAGCAGACTGTTCTTTTAGTCCACTCTGCACAAGATAATCATAACAAAATGGATTTCTCATCCGTTTCTCGTTTATTCCTTTGCTCTCAAGAATCCAACTTGTCCTTTCAATTCTCCCTCTGATGTGTAAAAAGCATACATAAAAAAGCGAGTTCAGGACAAGACCCGACTTAACAATGGCTATGCTTTTTGTTTCTTTCTGTATGTAAGCCAGAATTCATCGCCATTTTTAGTAAAAGTAAGCTTCTTCTAACCTTTTGCCTGAAGGTAGACTGTCAATGACCAGAGAATCTGATTGCTTCCTGTGCTTTGAAGATGGGTGGAGAAGCATCGGTTTGTCTTCATCGTTCTCCTCGAAAACTCGTTTTCTGTAATGGGTTGCGCTTCGATCTGTCATGGAAAATCAGAAGGGAAAAAAAAAGCAGCTGAGAAGTAGTGGATTCAGATTGCTCTTTGTCTCATCCTCATTGGGTATCGAATAAGAAGAACTCAAGATTCAATAAATGAACTTTGCCAGCTTTGATCCGGAGTCTGAGATTGTGAAGTTCTAATTGAGGAAAGAAAAATTGATTTGTCTTTTAAATTTAAAAAAAAAACGAAAAAACGTGGTTTTTTTTATGAAGAAATACAAAAAAAATTGAGATTTCTTTGTACCTTGTCTTCCTCCTAGATCACTTCTCATGCTCCTATACATCTGATTAGAGAAAGAAAATCCGATTAAATAAAACTTAATTACAGACAAAAATTACAGAAAAACAAAACTAAAAACCTGCAGATGACTTTTGACGTGAGAAATGGTTAGTCCTTTAACATCCATCATCTGAAGAACAAGTTTAGGGGTGGCCTCTGGGCAAAAAAAGGGAAGAGAGGAAGAAAAATGAGACGCCATTTTCAAGAGCTTGTAGAGAGAAAGAAAGAGAAAGTGTACTTTGATGTCCTCCAAGCTTTTCAATGGCGCGGACGAAGCAGTGGTGTAGCTCGGGAGTCCATCTCAAACGAGGAACCATTGATCTTATATACTGTCTAACTGTTCCATTTCTTCCACAGCTACTACTCATTTTCTCTCAATCTCTCTCTACGTTTCTCTCACTAGAATTAAAAAGCAGAGTGGACACTCTATCTTGTAGAAGCGGAGTTTTCAAACATGGAGACCTTAAAAAGTAGGGGAGGAAGAATGAACCAAAAATGGGTAAAATGGAACGGAGGGGAGGAGAGAGAGAGAGAGAG
>CM039526.1:14977366-15104045 GCA_022433055.1 Begonia peltatifolia | reverse complement strand
TACCAACTGCAAATGCATCACTTTGACCCTCTCTCTTTCTCTCTCTAAGTTTCATCTTAAATGCAATTCCAACATGTACGCTAACGTCGTCATGATCACAAAAAACTCCCCTTCTCCCCCTTTTCAGTTTCCCTACCCATATAACACAATTCTACTCAAACATAATCCCAATACCTGTATACAAACAAAAAAAAAGAATTATACTCAAACGCTGACACCAACAATAATAACACTTATAAGTAAGTTCTTTCATGCTACCTCGTGTAATATATTTTGAACTAAACTACCAATAAATACGTATAGATTCTAATCTAAAGAAAATAATATTATGTTATAATTTCTTTAAAATGTTATACAAAGTCCAATACAAATACGTATAAATAAATATACACTGTATAACTATACATGCCTCTGAACCTTTCCAATACATCATGCATAAGTCATCAAGGGGCCTAGTTAAGTATTTTTTTTTTTAAGGTCGGGACAAAATAGAATTCAGATCAACAAAATAATATAGTGTGGTGAGTGGTGACCAACTGATAATAATATATTAAATGACCGTAATGTCCCCGGGGAAAGGTACAGGGTGCGCACGTTAAGCTGTGGAGAGGAAAGTCTTGGATTTGATTGGACGTGAATGAGGTTGGGAGTTCCCACGTCAAGGCTGAGAAATTTAAACCCGAAAAAATAAAGTCAAAGCAAAAGAAGAGAGAGGTTTAGAGAGAGAAAGGAACAAAGAAAAGGAGAACAAGACAAGTATAAAGGGGACACGAACAAAGACAAACTAAAATCATGACCGTCCAACGCGGATCTCCAGGAACGATGGACGGCTCCGATTCACGGAACAGAAACACGTCGCTCCATATCCCACATATTAGAAGAATTTAAACCCCGGGACCCACATAAAAAAAGATTTTTGTTGCATGGACCAGGTCGTAAATACTACAATTTTCAGCGGTAAAACAGGAATAAAACTTAAAACAAAATAAAATAATCGTAATAATCAATAAACAACGTACAAATGTCACGTCATAGTATGCGTATAATATGGCATCACACGATGTGTATGTTACCAATAAAAAATTATTTAATTAATTTGAACAATTTTTCGAATAGTTTAGATTAGTGTGTGTGATTGAACAACATTCATTCGATCAATTTATATGGTACAGCTTCATTAAAATTATGACATTAAATGATGAACAGTTGGAGTTAGGTACAATTATTTGCATGTTGTTTTGATGCTTCTGTTCACTCAATGTACCAACCTAATCTTTCTATACATTATACGCCCTATTTTACCTGATTTTCTATGTTATTAGTTAATTGGTAAAACAATTAGGAAAAGATAGACATACAAGTGTTACGTCAAACAATAAGATTAAATTGGTCGGCTTAGAAAAATGCACGATACTGATCCTACCATAAAGTTTTTTTCTGCTCGTTACAATATTAAAATTAATCGAGCATGTTCAGCAATTCACGCGTCAATTAAGACTAGCCACATAAGTTTCTTTTGTTGGACCACTTTCTTAACGTTCGATCATGAGTAGGTATGCGACTATCGGAGAGGGATTTAAAACATCACCCTTGCTTTGTATGAATTTATATGATTCAATAATTCATATATTATATATATTACTAAACATAAAATAATAAATGTGACACTAGATTCAAATATCAATTTACATGTATTTTGCGCATCATTGATTTATTAAATTATTTAATATACTAATAATTATTCTATTAGGAAATTAACAAGGATGTAACCATAACCAAAGAACCACTGAACACAACTCCTCTCTCTAAAACGAGAAGTGGGTTTCTCTCTCTGGTCTCTACCAGAAGCGATGTCTCTATCTCTCTCTAAAAGAGTTCAAGTAAGAGAGAGAAAGAGGTGTCAGAGAGAGAAAGAGAATGATGGAAGTTGCAGAAGAAATGGAATGATTTAGCTGAGAAAACAAAAGTCCAAAGCTAAAAGTGTTATCATTTCACTGTACTCGCCTGAGCTCAGCCGTACGTTATGTCTGCAACAGCCATGGCCACAGCCTATCGCCATAGCTATCCCCAAGCCTGAAGCCACGAGCCATAGCTTTTCATTTATTCCTTTTGTTTCTTCCATTAAAACCTAACCCGACATCCTTTCTCTCTCTCACAAACTGTAGAAGAAAGCCCCGAGGTCGCCGGTTCACTCGCACCGCCGGTGCAGTCATATATCTAACTCATTAATACATCGTCTCTTAACTGATAAAAATTTGAAACTGTAAATGCATCTCACCCTACATTTTGTAAATATGTTTATAAAACAAACAAATCCACGACCTTAAAATCTTGGTCGTTACGATCGTATCACAATTTTTTTTTTTTTTACAGTGTCATCGATGACGAAGACTTTATAGCTACTGCCTTTAAGTTAAAAAATTATTTACCTCAACAAAAAGTGAAAGAACATATTTGTTTTTACCCTAAAATTTAAGAGATAACGCACACTTTAACGCAAGCGGTGTTTGTTTTCTCTCTTAATCATGTAATCATAAAGTTGTAAGTTTAAATTCAATACATTGTAGAGTGAGTTTGAAAAATGATAAATTAATTCCTCCTCTAAAATAGGAATCAAATAATACAAACCCATCATTCTTCATGGATTTTGTAGTCAAACAGCAAGAAAAAGAAGCCTTGTATTGAATTCAAAGTGACGACAATAACTCCAAACAATGAATATATATATATTCCCCGGAATTATTATATATATTTTTTGATTATTTTCAATCTCTAATTAACTAAAACAAATATCACTCTTCAACGTACTGGTAGCGTGATCTTAATATTCTATATGTATAATATGATATTCGTTTGAAAAGGTCATCCCACTCGGTCAACAAATTGGGACGTGATGATTTCTAAAGCTCACAGAAGATTGGGATTCTTTGATTTGATTTCTTAGATTTATAAACTACAAATAAATAATTAATAATTATTTTTCAACTAATGTTATCTCCGTTAATATTTGTTGGAAAAATATATAATTTCATAATCTCCTTGTTTGCAAATTTGGCTTGAAAAGCAAAATACAATAAGTTTCATGCAAAGAAATTTCAAGACTTTAAACGAGACATTAAAATTAATAGTGCTAGTGTGTACAAATTCAAATGAACAAGGTAGTAGGTGAAGAACTTGTCAAATGAATAATGGGTTTTAAATCAACCCCAATGCTCTTGGGTTAAGGAGAGTTGGAATTAGAAGAATGTCGTGTAAATGATTGAAGAAGGTGGGGTCACGCTTTTTGACTTTCGAGGAGAATTAGGTGAGTTTTTTTTTATATTTGATTTATGTTTCTATCTTCTCATGCACGTAGCCTTATCCATGCAACTTGAAGACGACGCGTAGTTTTGTCATCTGCTTTTATTTTTTCTTATGATTAACATGCGATTAAACTAATCGATGAAAAAGTATGGTCCTCCAAACTTAAATTGAGACCAATTTGAAGCAACGCCGGAACTGAACTGAGGTTATCGATTCCGTTGCAAGTTTGGGTTGGATAGGATTTTTTGGTTTGAGTCTAGTTTTCAATGTTTTTTTTTTGCCCATTTTCACGTGGGTTCAGCTAAATTTTAGTAGTTTAATCTGGTTTCGTCCATGTTAACTCTAATTATTTAAATTTTATAAGACGATGCAGCTCGAGAAGTTTGGGCAATAAATTTAAACCGACTATTGCGAGAACGATTCTAGTAGTTTAGTCTTCCATTCATTGAGTTTTTCAATTGAAAACCACCCAAATTATAATCATACCATAAGAGCTTCAAAAAAGTCAGAGAGAGAGAGAGATAGACCAAAACAGGGACCATATTGTAGCAAATCAGAGTAAGTAATCAGCATTAAAGAGCGAAGAAAAGGAGATTTATTCAAGGTTTTGACAAAGGAGATGCTTGACACAGTCAGCAGCATGATTACAAACAACCCACCAAACCTCATCACAGAATTTGTAATCATCGCACCAAAACAAGGTGGAAAACCCATAATTCCCCAAATTTAGACTACCATCAGACAAAAGCAATTCAATTTTCACTGCAAACTTCATCGGAGCTTTCCGTCTGGAGGGAAAATGAAGAATGTACAAGAAGGAACAACCTGCAAGACCTATATCTCTGCTCCGACGAGGCAAAAGATGGCGAACCAAATGCTTACGAACAGTCACGTCCGACTCACCACCGTGAGAAATACTGCTAACTCCTACTCTTTCCAAAGTCACCATCGCAAAGGCTAATACTTCCTCGTCCTCCGGTCTACACGAAACATGACGTCCCTATCAGAGATGTTCGTAATTTTCACCATTCTCGACCATCCAAACCCTTGTTTTTCAGTCACTGAAATTCTTCTCCACCTATGATTTACACGGTCTGGGACCCTAAACTCTTAGTGGAGAATGTTTTTCCCAGCTTTTTACGAGAGGGTTCAAATGGAAGCAACCTGGCTATCTTGTTTAATATTGTTTGCAACAAAAGCAAAATTAATGAGCTATGCATCCAAGGAGTCTTATGCGAAGATGCTTTTGTTACGAGTAAAATCGAGAAGTGACTGAACAATCCCTTTATTTCACAGAAAAGCATCAGTTTTCCTCGACAGTGATGGAAGTTTTTCAAAGCTTTCAATTGCAATCCGGTCAATTATCTCGAGGTGGGCTCAAATGCAAGAAGTTGATCCCCTTGCGGCCAGAATTTGGGATGATCCAAATTTTAATTAGACTCGGTCGACCCGTATATCAATATTAAAATTTTATGTTTTCTCTATATATTGATATTTGAGTCGTAAAACTCGTGATATCGAATTTGATATTATTGATTCTCTCATCTGCCTGTAATTTTTTTTCGTCTAGGATTTCCACGTAAATTTCGATATTTATTATTTTTAGATTTTCTTTTTCGATATCTCATTCGATTTTTCAACACTTACGAGGAATATGCAATGTTATGAGCAAGTTTAGTGCATCCAATGTTGAAACATTTGTCTTTCCAACGGTAACACCCGCCGGACAAAGCAGCAACAACTTTATTAATAATTTTGACTACCAAATTATCTTTTGAATAAACCTACTACATCAAAGTTCTCTCGCAGAGGAAATGGTACGAGATACAATCTAAGTTTAGCGCTGAGTTATTTCTTCAAAGGTTTAATTAAAGAATCCTCTAATATAAGAAAATAAAACTAACATTATTCATAATTTATACACATATGTACACTCTAATAATACACTTTAGTATCATACGTCGGCATATTATATATTTTATTTGTCAAATAATATATTATTTTAATTATTTATAATTATAATTAATATGTTAATTTTAGAGAGTAAAATTAAAAATGCAAAATTTAATATTATTTTGAGATAGGACAATAATTTTTTAGCATGATAAGATAAAGTCCATTAAAATATATGATATTAAGTAGAAATAGACTAATTTGGTTGGCTCGATCAACTAGAGTCAAACACAATGGTTTGGTTTGGTTTAGTGGCAATCATGACAATAAACCGGTTCATGTTAAAGTCGATGTTTTGATTCGGTTTAGTATGCAACAATTACAACAATCCGGTTTATCTTAAAAGCAGATGGCTTGGTTCGGTTTAGTTTTGGATCATTTGGAATAACCTATACGGCTACACCAATCCAGAGGACGTAAACCCTAGATTTCTCTCTGCCTCCATTTTTAGCGCTCTTGTTCGACTCATTTGAGGCGCTTCATGCTTGCAGGTAAGAAGAAAGGATTCCTTCCATCTCTTTCCGGTTGAAGGAATTTGTACTCTCTCGCTGGCTTTAGCTTTTTTCAGAAATTATATTATCAAATTTTCCAAGAATGCCATCATCAATCGCTCATTTCTGAATATCAGGTTCGCGTTGGTCTGTGTTCTTGCTCGCTCATCAGTTTTTTTAATGTGATTGTGACGTTTTTTCAGCAAGTTTTTTTTCCTCCCGAATTACAGTTTTTACGTGGAATTTCATATCCATTTTAGGGAATCTGTGCTCACATTAGTTCTATTTAACGTTTATTTTTCATGCTCAGTTACACGATTAGATTTTTGGTGTTTTCGGAATTGAAAATGGGGAAAACGGCATTGACATAAGTAGTTTACTTTATCTCGTTTGATTTACCTCAGTGTTATTTTCCTTTTAATTTCTTTTCGTGGTTGCAATCTTCCATTTTATTGTGAAATTTTCATCGTTTTTTCGATGTTGGGTTAATGTTCATGGGGCCTCCGTATGTCTTCTGCTTATAGTGACGATTATTTTACACAGATTCTGTCCACTAAACGACATGGCTTCTGAGGGCGGGAAAAGTTTTGCTAGGAGAGACAGTCTTCTAGAGATTGAATCGAAGGTTCGAACATGGTGGGAAGAGAAGGATGTTTTCAGAGCAGTGGCTGGTGACAAACCTCCCGAGAAAGATGAGAAGTTCTTTGGAAACTTCCCTTTTCCCTACATGAATGGGTTTTTGCATCTTGGCCATGCGTTCTCACTTTCAAAACTGGAGTTTGCCGCAGCATATCACAGACTAAGAGGTGCAAACGTGCTCTTGCCCTTTGCTTTCCACTGCACAGGGATGCCCATCAAGGCATCTGCTGATAAACTATCACGAGAAATCCAAAAATTTGGAAACCCACCCGTGTTTCCTGATGACGTGGAAGAGGAAGTAAATGTGCAGGTAGAAGCAGTAGATGCAAATGCAGGTTTACCTGCAGCACCAGATAAGTTCAAGGGAAAGAAGTCTAAGGCTGCATCTAAATCAGGTGGACAAATGTATCAGTGGGAGATAATGCGCAGTTTTGGCTTGTCTGATGAGGAAATATCCAAGTTCCAGGATCCCTACAACTGGCTGTCCTTCTTTCCTCCTTTAGCCATGCAAGATCTTCAGGCTTTTGGTTTAGGTTGTGATTGGAGACGGTCATTTATCACCACGGATATGAATCCTTTTTTTGATTCCTTTGTAAAGTGGCAGATGAGGAAGTTAAAATCCATGGGTAAGATTGTCAAGGATGTCAGATACACCATCTATTCCCCGTTAGACGGCCAGCCCTGTGCTGATCATGATAGGGCTAGTGGGGAAGGTGTTCAACCTCAGGATTATACCCTCATCAAGATGGAGGTGGTGCCGCCTTTTCCTGGAAAGATGGGAGTATTGAAGGGGAAGAAAGTGTTTTTGGCTGCTGCAACATTGAGACCTGAGACCATGTATGGTCAAACAAATGCATGGGTATTACCTGATGGAAAGTACGGAGCATTTGAGATAAATGATACAGATGTTTATATTCTCACTCAGAGAGCGGCCCTAAACCTTGCTTATCAGAACTTTTCTAGGATACCAGAGAAACCCTCGTGCTTGGTTGACCTCTCTGGTCATGACTTGATTGGACTACCACTGAGGTCCCCCCTTGCAATCCATGAAATCATTTATGCACTGCCCATGCTTACTATCTTAACAGATAAAGGAACAGGAATAGTGACAAGTGTGCCGAGTGATGCTCCTGATGATTACATGGCCATGCATGATTTAAAATCAAAACCAGCTCTTAGGGCAAAGTATGGAGTGAAGGATGAGTGGGTCCTTCCATTTGATATTATTCCCATCATCAACATTCCCAACTTTGGAGACAGGGCAGCTGAAAAAGTTTGCCTGGATTTGAAAATTAAGAGTCAGAATGAGAAGGATAAGCTTGCTGAAGCTAAGAGGTTGACATATTTGAAAGGATTTACTGAAGGAACAATGCTCGTAGGTGAATTTAAAGAAAAGAGAGTCCAGGACGCTAAGCCTTTGATTAGGACCAAACTAATAGAGACAAACCAAGCTATTGCTTATAGCGAACCAGAGAAGAGGGTCGTGTCAAGGTCGGGTGATGAGTGCATTGTGGCACTTACTGATCAGTGGTACATTGTATATGGGGAATCGGAATGGAAGAAGTTGGCAGAGGAGTGCTTATCGGACATGAATCTGTTCTGTGATGAGACACGCCATGGTTTTGAGCATACTTTGAGTTGGCTTAATCAGTGGGCTTGCTCAAGAACATTTGGTCTTGGAACCCGCATCCCATGGGATGAACAATACTTGGTTGAGTCGTTATCTGATTCTACCATTTATATGGCTTATTACACTATTGCTCACTTGCTGCATCAAGGGGACATGTATGGAACAAGTTCCTCTCCTATCAAACCTTCACAGATGACTGATGCAGTATGGGATTTCATCTTCTGCGGTGGTGAGTATCCAAGGTCAACTGAAATCTCATCGTCCACTCTAAAGAACATGAAGCAAGAGTTTGAATATTGGTATCCATTTGATCTGAGAGTTTCTGGCAAGGATCTAATCCAGAATCACTTGACATTCTCCATATATAATCATACTGCACTCATGCCCAAGCGTCATTGGCCCCGTGGGTTCAGATGCAATGGACACATCATGCTCAACTCTGAGAAGATGTCCAAGTCGACTGGAAATTTCAGGACTTTGAAGCAGGCAATTGAGGAGTTCTCTGCAGATGCTACACGATTCTCTTTGGCCGATGCTGGTGATGGTGTAGACGATGCGAATTTTGTATTTGAGACTGCAAATGCTGCAATTTTACGGCTAACGAAGGAGTTGGCGTGGATGGAAGAAGTTCTGAAGGCTGATTCTTGTTCCTCCTTGCGAACTGGTCCTCCCTCTACTTATGCTGATATGGTCTTTACGAATGAAATAAACATTGCCGTGAAAATGACAGAGCAGCACTATAAAGGTTACATGTTTCGGGAGGCTCTTAAGACTGGCTTTTATGACCTTCAAGCTGCAAGGGACGAGTATAGGTTCTCTTGTGGTACTGGCGGAATGAACCGTGATTTGGTGTTTCGCTTTATGGATGTCCAGACACGGCTTATAACTCCAATCTGTCCTCATTATGCAGAGCATGTTTGGAGGGAGCTATTAAGGAAGGATGGGTTTGTGGTAAATGCTGGTTGGCCTTTGGCTGACTTGCCAGATCCGACCCTCAAGAGTGCAAACAAGTATTTGCAGGACACTATAATTTTGATGAGGAAACTGCTTCAAAAACAGATTCTTGGCTCAAAGAAAGCCAATAAGAAAGGCACTCCAGTCCCATCAATAACTGAGGACAAGAAGCTGATAGGATTGATATATGTGAATGAACAATACGACGGATGGAAAGCAGAATGCTTGAACGTACTCCAAAGTAAATTTGACAGTACAACGAGAACTTTTGTGCCTGATGGGGAGATAATGGAGGCATTACAGAAAAGTTCAGTTGGTCAGGCAGCAAATTTCAAACAAACCCAGAAACTTTGCATGCCTTTCTTGAGGTTTAAGAAAGACGAGGCAGCTGCACTTGGCGCTCAGGCCTTGGATCTGAGGCTGCCATTTGGAGAGATTGAGGTTCTGAATGAGAATTTGGACTTGATCAGAAGACAAATTGGTCTGGAAGAGGTGCAAGTATTATCTGTGACTGACCCTGATGCTGTTGCTAGAGCTGGTGCCAATGCATCGCTGTTAAATCAGAATCCTCCATCTCCGGGAAGTCCTACTGCCGTTTTCTTGACAAGGTGAATAAGTTAATTATATCCGAGCATAATAATAACTTTATGATACTCTCCAGGTTCATAGTTGCTATATTTAAAATTATCCGCACTTTAATTTGGATCAATCAACAGGTAATCGAAATACTAGTACTTCGCCCAAAGCATCAGAAAGAGTTTTCGTGAGCAGCTATTTGGTTGCATTGGCCTCGTGGGTCCTTTGATGGGGATCTCATTGGGTACTTTTTATGTTTCGTCGTTCCGATACTAGTGGATTTTGGATGTTGATGTAAGATTTGAAGTTGATTCTGCTTCACCAAATTTTATTACATGATAAACAATTTATCAGTGTTGTTTTTTATGTTATAGAATTGATATCATGGAACACAATTGTTTTGGTAGATGTAGATAACAAGTTCCAGACTCATCCCAATTTTGATAAATGATGTTTTCACTCTTAAAATTCTTATCATAAGTCAAACAATAATGGGTGCAAATAAAAGAATACAAGTATCATTGCTGAATTTCCGAGGCTCTAATTTGTAGATTGACTGGCATAATTTAAACATTGATTTAATAATTCTTTGTATAAGAAATTAAAACCAATTACAAGTAATGCATCTACAAACCAAGCAATGTTTGTGTGGCGACCAAGTTAATCAATGTTCACCTAATGGAGGCTTTAAAGCCAAGCTCTGGTCTGAGCAACGACCAATCAATCTCCGGAATCTGGAATTGCTCGTTTTTTGCATCGAAGCAATCAGGGTGAAGCTACATGAACAATCAATAACACATCTCCATCATCTATCTGGAATTCAAGGTTCAATCCCATAAATCACAACCATAGAATTTTCATTTACCATTTACTTTTCTCATTATTCCAACAAGGTATTAATTCTATGAACGCTATTGCATACCTTCATAGTTGTTGAGGACGGAATCTGTGGACGCTTCAAGGCCTCCTGAGCTGTGGGATTATTGTATTTACCTCTCTGGGTTAGCTCCCGTTTCACCTATGGTGAAGTAGGGACTGCGCTTGTCCGTTCTCGATGCTTGTTTTCTTAGTCTTGGCTTTGTCCAATCGGGCTTTGCGGACGGAATGCTGGATTTGTTTTTCATGCTCCTTTAGCATTTCGTCAAGGTTTCCATCTGCAGGCATCAATGGCCCGGAGAAGTGGATTCTATTTTTCTTCAGAAGGTGACCCTGAAACAGATGTAAAAAGGCAAATCATGTAAACTCGAATTATAGACTCATTTATTAATTCACACTAAATTCATTTATCTTATTCTTTTACCATTGCAGATTCCTTTCCAGATTGCTGCTCATCCTTCTTATGCAACAACTTAGGCTTGTCCAGCAAGTCATGATTTTCAGAGATCTCTCCGCCATTCAAATGGTTGTATCTGGAGCTAAATCGTTCCTCCGGCCAGTGAGGATTCCCAGCACTTTCTCTGACGCTATCAAACTGTGAATTGCCCCTGATTGCAACTGAATTGGAAAACCGAGATAACTGGGACGCCCCGCGATGCATGTAGGATCTCTGTGATCTTAATTCCACTTCAGCCGCTCGAATGGAACCCACATCTCTGAGAGAATTTCCCTCATTCACATTAGTGTTTTGTGAAGACCTGAATGCACTAGGGTGCATTAACTGACCCGAATGGGAGAAAACACTAATGGCTGCTCCTCTCGGAGGTTCGATAGGAAAGCCAGAACCACCATCTTCTTCGGGAGCAAATTTCTCGCTCGTGCTCTTCGGATTAGAATGCCCTTGTCGCTTCTACACCATCAGAAAGAAAATGAAAAAATGTATTAAGTTATAGTTCTTCAAAGATAGTAAGAGATCAACTCAGCGTTCCAAAATTCTCACATTTAAGGATGCCTGCAATTCGGCATTGGCATCAGGGGCAGGAACAGCTCTAGATTCTTTGTTGGTCTTTCTGTTTGGATCACGATCACGAATCACACCAACAGCCGCTTTTTGCCTAGTTTTGCACAAAAAATGTTTGGATAGAATAAATCTACCGTTTGGAAGAAACAGAAAACCACCGGGGAAGATTCAAGTCATGGCCTAGTAAAGTCAACAATTTGAACTCCTCTACCTCACTAAAACATGGGTTAATAGGGTGTAACTCCTAACTTGAAATTAAATGAACTTAACATGAAGCCACATGAGGCAAGAGAGAGGGTCGTGTATAGAGTCAGCAACATTTACCTCCTTGCTTCCTCTTCTCGAAGCTTGGCATCTAACTCCTTGCTTGGAGGGTATTTTGGCAACGTGGACGGGTCAGAGGGCAGTGGTCTTGTGGTGAAATACTGAAAATAATTATAACAATAACATCAAAATAAGTGAATGCATGAAAAGTTAAGGATGTTGATTCATGACAACAATTAAGTTAAGAATTGACAAGTCATTATTATGTCAATCTATCCGTCACCATGAAATGCATGTCCATTTTGTGGACTTTAGAATGAGTTTTGTGAAAGATCCTAGTAGAGAAACTTGAAACGTATAAGAACTCCATAGGATAAAATCCAAAATCTTACCTCATTCTGAAGTGCAAAAGAAGCAGTTCCTCGATCCTCCGGTTCTATGGCAAGAAGAACATCTAGAAGAGCTAAGGCAGATGAAGGAAAGTTGCTAAATGTCTCAGAAACAACACGTCTGTAAGGATGTTGGGGTTTAAAAATGGTTGCATGGGGTAGTTTTGACTTCTTCCAATACTCTTCAGATGGCGACCCACAAAGCTTGAAAATTTTATGCAATTGTTCCACCTATAAATGAAGAAAATTAATTATGACGGCATTTACCAAATAAATTATAAATCATAAATTCCGAAGCATGCACTGTTAAAACACACTTACCCAATAAAGCAACACCATTCCTGAAAAGGTCAAGTTGATTACTCAAAACGAACACAATCCTCTGATAGGATTTATTCTTATGCATGGAGACCGAAATGTAATGGAGAGAGGTCACTGATATAGGAAAAGCTGTTTGAGGGTGGTTGTTCTATGTGGCAGTAGGGGGGAAGGAGCAAGGGAATTAAATAAATGGGGAAGCGAGAGCTGGAGAAGGGAGAAAGAGATTCATAGGAAGTTTTGGGGGAGAACCGAGCCTCCCATTGTGCTCTGGTGATCTGATTATGGGTATCGTTGGTGAAATTTAGCTTATTATTCTCATTTTCTGTTCTTTGGTGATTTTGCTCTTATCATCCTCTTATGTTTAAAAGCAACAACATAAATCACTTCTTTCAAAGTAAACATTTATATTTGCAATGCAAAATTATTCTATTCTTCAGTTTCTTAGAGGGTTTTCTAATATACGCTAAAAAACTCAATGGTACCTCTGTTCTTCCTGGCATAATAGGTTTCCCAGCTAACAATTCTGCAAGGATGCAACCTGTACTCCATAAATCCACAGAAACTCCATAGTCTGTAGCCCCCAGCAGAAGCTCGGGTGGCCGATACCACAAAGTTACAACGCGACTTGTAAGGGGCTGCTTCTGAGGGGAATGGAAGAAGGTTGCAAGACCAAAATCACCGATCTTCAGATTGCCATCATTGTTAATTAGTAGATTTGAGCCCTTGATGTCACGGTGCAAAACACCCTGATTATGACAATGTTCAAGACCACGAAGTAGCTGTTGCATGTAACATTTTATCTGCAGACCCAACACATGAATACATGTAAAATACAAAATCATGGAAACTATTTTACAACTTCTACCTAGCATGTAAAAATAAAAATTTATCGCATTACCAAATCACAAATAATCTTTATAAGAATTGGAGTATTGAGTGTATATTGTACTAGAAGTATGAAACCAGTTCCATTCTCCACCACTTTTTAGACAGGTGGAACAGCCATCAACCCGCCTGCCATCGGATCCACTAAAAAGCTATCAATATCTTGGATCTTTTAAGTGAGTCTAATGCTACCCGCTCTCTTTTCCCTTTTTTTATTTTTTAAAATAAAAAGTGGAGCTTTTCGAGATATTATTGGTGTATGACCTCTAACAACTCCAACTCACCATTACTTCTGATGTTAGGTGTAAAATTCATTGAAGGAAGGGAGAGGTTTTTAAAAGTGTCACAGACGAGTATTGCATCTTAAACTCTTCTAATCATTATAACTTCATCTATTTTTATCTCTTGAATTGACATTGCTTCACATATGCTATTAGTTGAACAAAAGAAAATCGAGCTACCTGTGATTCGGTGAACTTGAACCCTGGCATTGCTATTAGCCCTGCAAGATCGTGCTCCATGTACTCAAATATGAGGTACAAACTGCCAGAAACCCTAGAAGTAATCAACCCTTCAAGTTTCATGACATTTGGATGATCAAGCCTACGCAGGATGAGAATTTCCCTTGCCATAAAACGAACACTTTCAGGATCCATATTAGCAAATCGAACCTTCTTCAAAGCAACCATTTTGTTTGTGTCTAAATCACGAGCTCTATACACACTGCTGTACGTTCCTTGTCCAATCTGAACATAACATCCAAAATCATGAGAAAGAAAACAATGAAACCTCAGGGACGTAAACAGAAAGAAAACACTTCAATAGTGTCTCTAGCATATGGTGCTGTTGAGTCTAATTTCTGTAACTATTTTTTGTGCTTCTTGGTAGAAAATTTATCACTATCACTCTGTAATTATATGATAATAATGAAAAATATAAATGAACATTGAGATATCGGTATAAACAAAAGAATATCTACATTATATGAAATCCATAATTAACTGACCTTCTCCAACTTCTCAAATGTGTCTGCCCTTCGAGGCACCCATCCATTAATTGCCTCTCCGGCCACTGAAGTCAACCAAGAGGGCCATCCAGCAACTACCTGTGCTCCTCTCTCCCCATTACTAATAGTAGCTATCCTCGATACTTTAGGGCGTACAAGTTCTCCACTTGGTGTAGACTGCATGGTTGAGTGTCTTTGAAGCTGTGACATTGCAGGTTTCTCAATAGTAATTACATTTTTCTCAGCATAATCTGATGGTGGAGTGGATCCCAGGTTCTCTTCCCTTGGATCATCCGATATTAACCTTGTCATCACCTCATTTGCACCTCCATCGCCATCTACTGCAGCCTCGTCTCTCCTCAAGGAAGAACCCAACAGTCTAGACGATTTGTTTGCTTTGAGTTGTTTTCCTTTCCCGTGATTCTCTAAGGTAAAGTCTTTCTCAGACCCTTTGCTCCCCTTTGAGCAAACGCAGCCCATAATTCTGTCCTCTGCCTCCCCTTCAATGTCGTGAAGGCAGGAATGCTGCAAGAATTCTCTCTATAGTTTCATGAGACTGCCATCAATAGATGCTTGTCCTTTGCATAGATGCTTACTGTAGTCTCCAAAAAAACTACAATGTAAAAGAATATCATCGAAATCGACTAATGCAAGTTTATCGAAGATTTGGGGAACTGAAAGAATTCCCGGATCCCCCAACAGGAGGAAAGGTTTCCACAAAAATACCAGATTTTGATTGGGTACTAAATGCTTGCTTGGAAAATTTAGATGGATTGGCCTTCTGGAAAGGCAATGGGCAATAACTTAGGCAACCAAAAGCTCATACAGTGATCTGCAAGATCCAGATCCCCAAATTAGAAGACTTCAACCAACTATCATCCAGCACAGACGAAATCGAGACGTATCCAAGTCCGACCGAAAAGGCAAAACGAAATCAAACTCCCAAAATGTGATGCAAGAACTGCACCACGATCACCATTCGATTCCGTATTGCGGAGAAGAAACTATAAAAATTCGAAGCTGTCGCCTTCTATTTTGGACTAGGGTTATGGGCTACGGGGAGAGGGGAAACGAAACGAGAGATTTCAGAGGGAGAAAAAGATCGATGGAGAGAGAAAAGCGGAGCAGGGGTTTTCCTGAAAATGCGAATTGCCAATATTTGAAGGTACGTATAGAAAGAGAAAATGGTGGATTTACACTTCAGAATGACCCGTGCCCACCAAACTCTTCACAAATTGTCTTTGAAAATAGATAAAGCAAGAAACAGACTCCTTCCTCTGCTCTCTTCAAACATCGTCGTTAATGGCTGTATCCTTCGCCATAGTCTGTCTTCCCCGCCAAGCTCCTTCCTTTCTCCATCCAGGTCTATACTTTTCACACGTGTGAACGTATCAAAACCCCATTTCAATTGTTTCCAAGATCTCTTTTTTTTTTTTTTTTAAGAACTAAATCTATAAATAATTAAATTATTTATCAATTCACGTATTTAAATTCGTTGATAGCCTGAGGTTCCAATTTTGAATTTAGAGAAAGTCAATACTTCACCGTGTGATAGGCGTATTAAAAAATTTATAAATAATTAAATTATTACTTAATTAGTAAATTATCATTTATGCAAATATATACAATAATAGTATATTATAAAATATTAATTAAAATTAAAGAGTTTTGACCTCTAGTAGTAGAGATTAATTATTTGAATTTTATTTTCATGACTAATCCAATTAAAGTTCGACTATCGAGTGATAATGTCATATTTGACCTCTAATATTTTTTGAGTAGTTTAATAATTTCAAAAACATGCACGAATATCATCGGTATACAATTATGTTTAGAAATTCAATTTAAATTTACTTTTTATTTTACATTTAAGGAAAATGTTAGGATTTTTAAAATTATTATTTTTTTACACTTATTCGCATGTTTTATTTATTTAAATTTTATATTTCGACTGATATCTACAAATCTAAGGCATGAAAAGAGCTTTATTTATCTATTCGTGTAATTTCAAAGCTGTAACAATTTATATTTTCTTAAATCTTCGTTAAAATCATAACGTGACAATAATTTTATTTGCGTGAAATTAACATTGGTCATGTGTTTTCCTTTAGTGCAACAAAAGTCTTTATTCCACTTCGGGTCTTATCGTTTCATCCGTGTCCAAACAGCCTCCTTAACTTTGACCCGCTGCTGCCACGACGGCGGCCACGTAGGCTCGAATGACGAAGCAAGAATCTTCGACTCCTAACCTATACGCTCGGACTACACAGCTGGAGACAGCCTGTCACCAACAAAGTCCCACTCACCTATTTCCCTAACCAGTCTCCTTCCCTCGCGCTTCTTTCTCGGTGTCTCGCTCTCTCTTTCCCGTTCTTGCGCTAGGGTTCTCTGATTTCTGTCTGCGATTCTTCCGTTTCTTGGTGCTGTTCGCTGGATCAAGATACTTTTTCATGTAAGCTTCTGAGTTATGTGTTGCTGTGTTCAATTCGGTCTCATTTTGATCTTATTTCTTTAATAATGATAGTTTGCATCAGTTTTTCCCAAGAGTTTTTGTGGTTCTTTTTTGTGTTGATTTTTTTTTTTTTTCTGAGCGATTGTGCTGATTAGTCGTTATTCGACGATACATATACCTTTCAGACCGTTCTGCTTTTGGTTTTTGTCCCAATATTTTGTTTTCCGCGTGTTTCGGTAGTTTTAATGGGGAAGTGTCGGAAGGGAAATGAAGATGCCTGAGATTAATTTTGTCACTTGCATTTTGAATGGATTAGATGTCAAATATATATTTGAGCTTCTTATTTGGGGCTGTAATTTTCCTTTGAATGTCAGTTCGAGGTGTTGCACATCAATTTCGGATGTGTGATCGCACTGAGTGTTTGAATTCTTTAGATGATCTTGTTGGAAATATTTTATTTTATGTATTACATGGAAAAGGATTAATGAGTAGCACCACCGCAGGTAATGTTATGCGCTTACTAATTTGACATTTGGACATTTGTAATTAGTGCCATGTATGGTGTTTTTCATTGATACCATACTCTTTTCAATTAGAAGTTTTACTTCTTCTACTGGGAACAAGATGAGATCACACGCGAGGATGCTTGTGATAATCGTTTTTATGTTTGGCTTCTGTCTCTTTTGGGGTGTTGAGTGGTTTTTCTTTTCTGAGGCAGCACTTAAACTTTTTGAGTAGTTTTTCATTTTTAAAAAACAGCTTTGAAGGAAGATAGATTTGGTAGCTATTGAATGTCATACTTGATTGATTTCATTTCTCCCATATGAGTTATGTTCTTCATGTAAATACTAAATAGGTAAAATTTCTCAAAACTGTTATATTGAAGGAAAATTTCAGTTAATTAGTAACTGAGTCGATATTAGAATGGTAAAAGTATAGCGACTAATAAAACAATTTTGTTGACAGTGGTGTTTTAATATTTTTGGTGCTGATACGATGTGGCCCTTTTGTTGCTTTGAACTTTGCGTAGGATATATGTAATGAAGATTAATTTGATTGCAAATAAATTATATAAAGCTGTGCAAATGAAAGATGTCTTGTATGATTGTTTGAACTTTGCCTCGCTCTTATTTCATTATCGACATCTCTTCCGAACCCACCTCATGAATTTTTGCAGTTTCAATTGGTCTTAAGAAGTTGACTTCAACTATTCGTTTGGGTTCATACTCTAGGACACTTTTCTAATATCCTTGCTCATTAAACTCTTTTTTTTGTCCTCTGAGATGTTTTGAACTCAAAAGATTTGCATGGTTAAGAAACATAGGATTCAGGTTTCTTTGATATTATATTTCAAAATGTGGTGTGCAAAGTTTACCCTACTCTATCTATCTGCTCATCAATTTTTGCATGTATATTATAGGTGACTGTGGCAGAGAGTAAACCCCTGTCTTTGATAGAAAGTTAATCAAAGACATGGAATGAAACCATATAATAGTGTCCAGCAATGTGCTTAATCATTAGTACAATGACTTACAAGGTTGATTGAAATTCATTAAGCAGTTTCATGTCGATTAGCCCCTTTCATTAATTTGAGGAGGAAAGCACATACTTTGCAAGAAGACTCCTTGTATCCATGCTGGCAGAGAGCATGCTTGGAATCCTTGATTCGGGTAATGCCCCTGACAAGAGAAGCTGCCGATGCATTCGGTGTGGTGACGATTTGTCTTGTTGCTATCTTGATTCTTCTCGGATTGTTATGTGCAGTTTACTCATGTTACTTCCGCTCGCGCATTCGTAGTCAAGGCTTTATTCAACTCAGCTATTTCGGCGGTCCTTGGATTATTCGAATTTCTTTCATTTTATTTGTGATCTGGTGGGGTTTTGGTGAAATCAGTCGTTTAAGTTTCTTGAGACGGAAAGGACGAATATTGAATTCTCTTGACTTGAAATGGCAGCGAACTGCCTGCAAATGTTACATTGTGTCAAATTTAGGGTTTGCAGAACCCTGCCTCTTCCTCACGCTTATATTTCTTCTGCGGGCACCATTGCAGAGGATGGAGTCTGGTATTCTCAGCCAAAAGTGGAATGCAAAGACAGTTGGTTACGTTCTTCTCTACTGTTTTCCTGTGTTTGTGCTCCAGTTGATTGTTACTCTTATTGGACCTCAACTCAGCAAGGGCAAAAAGTTTGCTCGAGAACTGCCTCATTACTTCACCAGCACAGATATTAGTGAAGATGTCTCTATGGAAAAAGGCGGGGACGAAATAGTTCTTTGCACTTACCCTTTATTCAGTACTATCCTCCTTGGCCTTTTTGTTACTGTCCTAACAATCTACATGTTTTGGCTTGGGAGAAGGATTTTGAAGCTGGTTATTAACAAGGGCCTGCAGAAGAGGGTTTACACACTAATACTCTCTGTTTCGAGTTTCCTTCCATTAAGGGTTGTTTTACTTGGGTTTTCTGTTCTGTCTAAACCAGAGCATTTTCTGTTTGAGGCTCTCTCATTCTCTGCATTTCTTGCCCTCTTATGTTGTGCGGGGCTGTGTATTTGCATGGTTGTGTACTTCCCTATAGCAGATTCTTTGGCCCTTGGAAATCCACACCAGGATTTGGAGGCTTGGAGGAGGATTGTTGACAATCAAAACGACACTATTTCTCTGATGGCCAACCGGAGTTGGCGGGATGGAAGTGCCAGAATGAGTCCGGGTAGGAATTCTGATGCCTCGTCAAAAAGGGGCTCGATTTCTTTTCGGACTTTGGAGAAAGATGGAGCTTCATCAACTGGGGCCTTTGTGGAACTCAGCCTCTTTTCGGCTAGTCATGATGTGTCTCCTCCTGGATCTCCTCCTCTGCTTGGTTGGTCTACTCGCCCTTGTGGCCATCTTCTCGGGTCCTAACCAATGCAAGAGTTGTGTTGTTTGCCTATTTTAGAAAGGTAGAGAGACAGGATGATTGTAAAGGGTTTAGCTGAATAAGTATTTTGATTTTTGGTGTGTTTTACTTTCCAGAATGATGCATTTTCTTTCAAATTTTATTAGTTTTTCTCAATTTTTGAGTCTAATTTTAGATTTGAAGCAAGTTCTTTTATCGTTAAAAAACAATTATGATTGATTTGGTGAATTTTGAAATGTAATCATATATTAGTTTTATATTTTTAAAAAAGAATAATTTATAATTTATCATTATCATTTTGTAAGTAAACGAATGATATAAGGAAATGTAAGATAACGGTGAACATGGATTTCAAGGAATAATTGGGGTAATTAAAATATAATTATTGAAATAAATTAATTATTCGAAACAAATGATTTATATTTATTTTTCAGACGTAATGTATACGTGAATATTCCAAAAATTTAAAAGCAAAAAAACAAAAAAAAAAAAAATCAACTTAAAAAGTGACTAATGGTCTAACTTACCTTCATTTAAACAAGGTTAATTCATTAATATTAAGACAACAATTTCCATAATTCTTTATTAATTAAAAAAAAAAAAAAAGAGGGATTCTACAGAAGGCTAAATGACGTTGTGAATTATCCTTAATTTTGGAGAATAAATATCATTTTATTTTTGTAACAAAAATATTCTCCCATGAAAGATTTTTTAAAGACATTAACGTAGAAATCCTGGCTGTTAGGTGTACTTGTTACAACAATGATAGTTCATTATATATATATATATATATATATATATATTTGATATTGCTTGTTTTTCTTCCAATATTTTGAAGTTCCAAACTACCAAGTTGGATCTTTTTCCAAGTTATCAACGAGGACTGAATTTGATCGACAGGTAGACAAGCGAAAATGATGCTTTCTCGATTTGTTGCACCTTCCCCTCGCCAGATAAATCAAATAATGTTATATTTTGTTAAAAAGTTTTCATTTTTTTAATCTAAATGCAGAGAATATTCAGTAGTTGAGACCCGAAGTTTTGTTTTGGACTCAATCAAACTGTTGTGGCCCCTTGACTGGCTGATCTCCCATTGAATTATGTCCCTCCAAAACGGTAGAATGGTGAAAAGTTTACTTCTTACGTCGACGGAGAAATTAAGAAAATCTCGAAGTCTTCTTCTGCTCCATTCCCTCTTCGGGTTCTTGCCCGCCATTCGTTTCTGCTCTTGATCGTGGGTTCCTTTCATATCTTTTGCATTCGACTCATATTGCGATTTGGCTTTTTTGGTTTTTTCTCTGTTTTTGCAGAAGATTGTTCTTTGTCTTACCCTTGTTGCTTCGATTTGAGGTTTGGATTTCGACTCTTCTGATACAAAATTTGTATTTTGTTTAAGGTTGCTAGTATTTCATTTGTAATCTACGTAAAGGTTTGGTTTTTTATGTTATTTTAATATATAGAAGTTAATCGATCTAGTTTTATTTAAGAAGAAAAAAAACTCCGGTTTTAATTTCATAAACTTTTGCAGTTTTTCAGTTTGCAAGTGCTAGCCATTTATTTGATGCTATTACTTCAATTTTTTCGGTGAATTCTTCTGAAATTTCTAGTTGGAAAATACAAATAATCTGTCATGTAAAAAATTTACATGATGTTTCTTTTCTAGATTGAGCTGCTTCCTTTTAAATTTATAATGTATCTGGCTTTGTGTACAACTTGTTCTTGATGGAGAGGATTGGGTTATTTTGGTGGGATGTGAAGTCTATGGAGTTCTAATGAATCTCTTGTTTTATAGCTTTTGGCATCAACTTAGTTCTCGCCCATTAATAAGCGGATTACGTTGTGTAATTGAAGAGCTTACTGTTCTGATCTTGTATGATGCATGATCCTCAATTAGATCAGAAGTTTGTCATCATTGAACAAAAAGAAGTATAATAATTAATGATCCTTGGGGGATATGAACTTTATTATTGTTTCAAATAAGTTGGCATGTTTTATGACTCTTCTTCCATGCAAAGAAATGTAATTCTTTATGGAAAACAGGAAACATGGATGAAGGCAAGAAATTGGAGAACGGTTTTGATGGAGAGAGGGAATGTCAAAATTGTTCTGTTGAAAAGGTAAGCCATTGTGCTATATATTCAAAATTCTTATCGCAATTGTCTTGAACTTTGTTCCCTCAATTTTTAAATCACTTGAATGATTATTGAGATACGGTTGTTCTTATGCTAATAGATTAAGGTTGATTGCGGGGAACCTCCGTTGTTGACCTGGCAGAGAAAATTGAACTGTAGAGTAACTACGCCTGCACAATTCACGATGAGTTGGAGAGAGATAATTGAGCTGGTATATTTACATTAAATGGAAACAATTCAATCTCTCTTCTCCTTAAATAATGCTTTCTTGTTCTCTCTCTATCACTTGTTCTCTTTCTTTCACATGGGAGCACAAAATCTTATCTTACATGGTTATTTTATGGAAGATATGTATGTGAATATTGAAAACTATCAGGCTCTTCTTATTTGTTAGGCACCAATAGGCTACAGGCTATGGCGTCAAGTACGACAAGAAGCTGCAAGGGGAAGGGTAATTTTTATTTCTAATTTACTAAATTCTTAACTATCGTTTATTAATGTACCGGCCAGGTGATGAATTTTTTCATGGAAGATGGTTTTCTTCTGGCTGCGAATTCATTATTTTCTTTTACAGGAATGTTTTATCAATCCGTTCTCTAAGCGCTTTGTGACAGATTCTCATGGCATTCCTTTAGGTGGTATTGGGTAAGTCTTCTTTCTTTAATGCCCACAAATGATTTCTTTTGAATATTATGAAGCAAAACAGTATGTAACAAATCAGAAGCATCTTTAAATATATAAATACATGTTAGACAACTTAAGAGAGAGTTTCTTTACCAAAATACTATCTTTTCTCCTCCACTTAGGTTGTGGTCTGGGGCTTGAGCTTAGTTGCATGATGGGTAAGTCAGTGAAGAGCCTTCTGTTGAAAAGGAATGGTATTTTGCTGAGGGGACAAGGAGGAGTGGGAAAACTGGAACCCCATTTCATTTTTTGGTGTTGAGAAGAAAAGGAAATGATCATTTTTTAAGAGACCTGAGAAATATAGTAATTTAGACAGTTCTTTATTGTTGGAGAATTATAAATTTTTTTTAGTGTTTTTGTAGAGTTTTTTGAGGAGGTTGATCCCTTTTTGTTGCTTTCTCCTTTTGCACATGCCTTTTCTCGATTTACCATTTATTACTGATGGAAAAACAACACATTTCTCTACATGGAAGTCACATCTGGTACAAGCAGAATGAAATATATTATACAACCAAGGTCATAGTGATCTAGATAGGGGAGGGATGAAGATTTATACACTGAATAATGAATCTTTGCTATCTTACTATGCCAGACAACTGTTTCAGATGTTTAAATTGATGGAAAATGAACTCTACTATGTATGTTGTGGTAGGCAATGCGTGTGAAAAGTTGAACTGATGATTACAATAGGCCCAAGTTTCAAAGGAAAGTAATCTCAAAGAGTTGTGTTTTAGGAGTTAGAACCATATTAAATTATTAGGATTTAACTGAACAAAAAATTACCATTATCATCTTACCTAAAGCTTTATGCATGGGCCAGTGCATGATGAGTAGTGTAGTTGTTATGTGCTTGGTTTAAACACTGCGGGACTTGCTTTGCTACTATTTCATTTTCTGTCTTATAATCAATGCCAAAACTTAGAATAGTCGTAAAATGCATTTAAATTGTTGTCTTTTTAACTCTTCATTTACTTTGTTCTTCTGTGTTGTTAAAAAAAAACATTCAGTGCTGGAAGCATAGGCAGAAGTTACAGAGGTGAATTCCAACGCTGGCAGCTATTCCCTATTATATGTGAAGATAAACCAATCTTAGCAAATCAGTTTTCTGTAAGTTCAACGATGAGCAAGTTAAATATAGGCATTTATTTATTGCTATCCATGCTGCAATTGTTTTCTTTCTATGTCAACCATTCATTAACCCGAATAATTTTAGCATGATAGTAATGCTCGTATTGTATCTGTATCTGTACCGTTTTACTACTAAGTGCACACAAATTTGAAATCTTTTGCTGCTAGAACTGTATTTGATTTTTAACATTTGATATAGGTTTTTGTTTCACGATCTACCGGAAAAAAATATTCTACTGTACTTTCTCCAAGAAATGAACAAATGCTCAAGTAAGTACAGTGATTGCCACAATGATGATATAGTTATCCAGTTCTTTAGTTTCTATTTTGTATAATGTGCGTTAGCAGAAATCCAGAACTATCAGGTATTGGATCATGGGACTGGAATCTGACAGGTGACCACTCCACATACCATGCTTTGTTTCCTAGAGCTTGGACCGTACACGATGGTAATCTATCTTATTTTTCAGTTTTTAGTACTTTTAGTTAATCACCATCTGTAATTTTTGCCAAATATTAATCACCTCTCGAAATTATGAAGGTCAACCTGATCCAGAGCTCAAAATTGTGTGTCGTCAAATTTCGCCTGTCATTCCTCATAATTACAAGGAGAGCAGCTATCCTGTTGCAGTATTTACTTTTACGGTAAAAACTGTTTCAAGATACATTTAATTCCAACGTTAGATTTTCTTTTTTAGTTGTTAAGATTTTGATTGCGTTCCACTTCAGCTCCATAATTCTGGAAACACAGATGCAGATGTCACATTGCTCTTCTCTTGGGCAGTATGTCGTTTTCTCCCTCATTTTCTAATCTTTAATACTTCAGTTTTTCTTCTTCTCTTCCTTTATCTTGTTAACTGTATATTTTGAGCCTTGTTCCTACTATGTTGAAGTAGACCAGTGATAGTCTTGTCATACATTGTTGTCATATTCATTCTGCACTTTTTCTGAAAAAGCAATTGAGAATGCTTTTGCTAAAGAATATTGAGGGTAATATTGCTATGTTTGTTTTGATTTTTAATCTAATAACGACAAACTTACATGTTATAAGTTTAATACTACTTTGTATTATGTAATGATGTTCTGGATGTTTCTGTATTTATCGCTAGGGTTGTTCATGCAATAATATTCTATATATTTTATTCTTACAAAAAAACTTGTATCTATTTCATTCAGAATTCTGTTGGGGGGGGAATCTGAATTTTCCGGCCATCATTTCAACTTGAGAGGACCGTAAGAACAATCCCAATCTTATCTGATAACTTTTCAAAATATTTTGACCTCTATAACATCAATGATCTTCTATGAATTTTTAAAGAGAATGGTTACTCGTGTTTCCGTAGTTGTGAATCTTACACATACATCCAATCAAAGTTCATTTATTTCTTTCAGGAAGAAGGACGGCATCCACTCTGTGCTCCTACATCATAAGTAAGTTTATCTTAATCCAATAGCAAATTTCTTCCGAGCAAGGGAGTTATGGTTTTTATGCTCTAATTTTCTTTCTCATGCATTGTTTAAATGAAATTTCAGAACTGCGAATGGACTTTTGCCCCTAACTTATGCCATTGCAGCTGAGGCAGCTGACGGTGTTCATGTTTCCGAGTGCCCTTGCTTTGTGATCTCTGGCAACTCTGAAGGTATATCAGCAAAAGAAATGTGGCAAGAAATAAAAGAGGTTAGTGCATTTCACATGTCCATTTGTTTAATAAGGGGTTGGGTTGCATTGAACGGATATATAATCTCACTAAGATATTTTTTTGGTAACAACTTGAAGTTTCCATTTCATCAAAACATTAAGGGTAAATATCAAAATAGACCCTAAAGAATAAAGTATTTTCAACGGATATTTAAATTTTAAATTTAATTGATTGACACTTCAGATTTTAAGATGTTAGCAATGAATATTTTGTTATTATTGTTTCCGTTAACACAATTAATAAATCTTTAAACATGACTGTTTTGTCTTTTAATTTATTTTGAACAAAAAAACTATTTATTAAGATTAATATTTCTCAAATGAATACCACTAGTTAAAATATGATTTAAAATCAATAACAGAAAAAAAATGAGTAGCTAAAATATAATTAATAAAATCAATAACAAAAAAACCTAATTAATAAATTATTTTTTAAATATAATTAATAAAGATAAATTGAGGGATAAAACAATTATTTTTTAAAGTTTATTAACGGAATTAACAAAACCAATAACAACAAGGTGTTTATTGTTAACACTACAAAGTCCGAGATGTCAATTGAGTAAATTAAAAGCTTAAGGTATCTGCTGAAAATACCTTCTTACTTTAAGATCCGTTTTGATATTTACCCAAAGATTAACTTTCTTAATTTAATGAACCATTATGTCAAATTATTAATCACCTAAAAAATAACCCAAAAAACTTGTATGTCTTAAAATAGTAAGAGGTGAGGTATAAACTCACTCGCCAATCAATAACCTTATTCTATCCCACTAAACTATACAATCATGAGAGCCATCATAAAAAAGGGCAGGGTCATGCTCAATCAAAACTGCTAAACTTTTGATGGATATAATTAGGTGTTCTTTATGCAAATTAATAGTCATTATCCTTACACTTATGTGTAATATATTTATATAGCATGGATCTTTTGATCGCCTTGATTCCGTTGATACCCCACTGCCTTCAGAACCGGGTTCATCAATTGGAGCAGCCATTGCTGCTTCAGTGACAATTCCTTCTAATGCAGTACGTAAAGTGATATTTTCACTGGCATGGGACTCCCCGGAAGTAAAGTTTTTGAGTGGAAAAACATATCATAAGTGAGTGGTTCGATTCTCATGTGAAGCCATTACAAGAAGAAACGCTAGTTGAATGTTGATTTTTTTTCCTAACAGGCGTTACACAAAATCCTACGGGACTCATGGAGATGCCGCTGCCAATATAGCACATGATGCTATACTAGGTAATATTTGATTGTCTTATAATTCAAGTTTAAGCCATGGTTAAATAAGGTAAGCTAGCAATACAAAGATAAAAGCTGTCTTTATTTTATGTGAAGTAGCATTAGTTATTGTGAGATCTTCTTTTCTGAAATTTAAGGTGGCTAAAGTCATTACTTATGACCATTTCACCACCAGTTACTTTTGTGCAAGTGCTGAGAATAGTTAGTGTAGTTATTTGGATCTCCACTTTTGAAACTATGATACAAAGAAAATGGTCATCACTTTTGTCTGACTTCTTAAGAAGAATAAAATACATCATTATCATTCAGTTTATTACAAATTCCTTGCACTTTCATTGAAAAGAAATTCCCCTAACCTTTATGGCTCACCTCTATGATAAAAGATTTAATTTCCCAAAAAGATCATCCATCCCTTTCTCATTCCTTCTTTGTTATTCCTTAGAGGATTCTGTACAAAATATATTAGGTAATAACTAAATTAATGCACTAATTATATATAATTAATACACAAATTTTGCCATGAGTTATGGCATAATTTCGGCTTCTTCCATTGCCATTGTTTCCATTGACATCCCCCCTCAAATTGATGTTGGATAGTTGACAAGCATGTCGTTTGTGAAAAAGCGCCGTCGTAAAGACATCAATTGTTTGGAAATGAGTATTGATGTGTTGGAAATGAGTATTGACGTGTGGAAGAGAAATAACACAATTGTCATATACATCACAGATAGAATGATAATCTACTTTGATGTGTTTAATATGCTCATGAAACACAAGATTAGCAGCAATTCGAATCGCACTGGTATTATATGCATGAAGCAGAGTCGACTTAGTTTATGGAAACCCAAGTTCTCCCAATAGTCCACATAACCAAATAATTTCAGAACACGCAGAGGACATAGTTAGATACTCAAATTCAGTAGAAGGTTTTGGCACAGGATATTGTTTCTTGTTTTTCCAAGAAATAGGAGAGGAACCAAGAAACATGCACCAATCAGGAATCGAATGTCTAGTATAAGAACATCCAATTCAATCAGCAACCCTGTATACAATAAGATGAAAATGAGAAGTTGTTGGAAAGAAGAGGCCCCGAGCAGGAGTGTCTTGCAAATAACAAATAATTCGTCGAACAACTACTAGGTGAAGATGCATAGTTGCTTGCATAAATTGACTAACTTGTTGTACAACAAAAGAGATATCAGGGCGGTAATAGTAAGGTAGTTGAGACTGCCAACAAGTTGTCTATGTACAAAGGGATTAGTTGGAGATTTGTCTTTATCATGACGATATTTGACATTCATCTCCAAAGGAGAATCAATAGAACGTCCATTTTAAAGACCGGCTAAGGCAATTAGGTCTTGGAGTATATTTGTGTTAGGTGTAGAAAAATGCTTGCTAATGTAGAGTATATTTCCCTCCCTGGGAAATATTGCAAGGAACCAAGATCTTTCATATGAAAAGTATTATAAAGATTGTCTTGAAGTTGGGCAATTAATTTAAAATCAGTTCCTACAATAACAATGTCATCAACATAAACCAAGAGTATCACGATTCCTTTAGTTGTCTTGCAAAGAAACAAAGAAGAATCATATTGAGTTTGAACAAAGAAGAATTTAATAAGTGTAGATCGAAATTTGTCAAACCAAGCACGTGGTGCGTGTTTCAAACCATAAAGTGAGCGGCTTAGTTTGCAAACATCCGATGAAGGCGTAGAAAATAATCCTAGCGTAGTCATATAAATTTCTTCTTTAAAATCTCTGTATAAGAATGCATTCTTAACGTCGATATATCGTAATGACCATCCTTTAAAAGCAGCATTAGCCAAAATAAGCCGCACTATTGTCATTTTTCCTATAGGTGAAAATGCCTCCTCATAATTTATGTCAAATTCTTGTCTATTATCAAGTGCCACCAACCGTACTTCATATCTGTCAAGAGATCCATCAGATCGGAGCGTAATGGAATTCATCCATTTGCAACCAATGGGTTTGACACCACTAGGACAAGAAACAATGTCTCAAGTATGATTTTTCTGCATCTCTCTAAGTTATTCTTGCATAGCGGTAATCCAACGTACATGTTTAGTCACTTAAGAATAAGTAGTCAAAACTGCAATATTAATTAAAATTGCAGAGAAACCATACCTATTGATAGGTTGAGTGATATGAGAAGATCTTCGAAGAATCTCTTGATTAAATGTTAGATCAGGGTTGGGAAGGATTTCTGATGGAGGGGGCGTCATCGTTGGTAGACAATACCTGGCTTAAAACATTCAATTGATGGAGATATATCATCAAAACTAGGAAGAAGAACATTGTCAGAAGAGAGAATGTGCTGCTGAAAATAGTACTCTTGTTCAAAGAAAATTACATTTCTAGAAACACGCCAATGATTAGCAACCATATCATAGCATACAAATCCTTTATGAGTTGTGTTGTAACCCATAAAGGCACACCGTACTGATTAAGCTGTAAGTTTGGGAAATGAACAAAGCAAACGCAAACAAATGTGTGGAGCATTTGATAATCAAGATGCACACCAAAGAGACGATAATAAGAAGAATCAAAATTCAATTGTTGTGACGGTAGATGATTAATTAGATATGTTTCAGTTGATAAAGCTTCAAATCTTTTATGAGTTGTATTGTAACCCATAAAGGCACACCGTACTAATTAAGCTGTAAGTTTGGGAAATGAACAAAGCAAACGCAAACAAATGTGTGGAGCATTTGATAATCAAGATGCACACCAAAGAGACGATAATAAGAAGAATCAAAATTCAATTGTTGTGACGGTAGACGATTAATTAGATATGTTACAGTTGATAAAGTTTCAACCCAAAATTTAGATAGTACTGAAGATTGTCAAAGTAATGTTCGAACTACACCTAACAAATGATGATTCTTACTTTCAGCCACCCCATTCTGTTGAGGGGTATAAAGACATGATTGTTGTGATATAATGCCCTTATGTTGCAAGAAGTCTTAAAAATCACGTGATATATATTCTCCGCCATTAGCATATCATAAAGCCTTAATAAAAATGGAAAATTGTGTCTCGATATAAGCCACAAAAGTCTGAAAAACTTAGAACACCTCAACTTTGGTACGCAAAAAATATATACATGTGAAACGACTGAAGTCATCAATAAGAATCACAAAATATTTATACTGAGCATGTGAAATATTAGGAGATATACCTCAAACATCATTGTGTATGATCTCAAAATGTGCATTAGCATGACCACCAACATTAAGCAAAAGTGAGTTTACACTTTCCTATTTTGCAAGTAGAACAATTAAGAGACTGCATTAGCATAACACTGATCTTTATTACTAAGAAAACTGCTCTTCATCAAATGAGACAAAACCACATTATTTGGATGGCCTAATCGTCTATGTCAGACTTCAGCCTTATTGTCAACAATCATAGAAGCCAAACATAAAATTCTAGGAGTAGTAATTTGCAACGGAAATAATCTTCCAACCTCAGGCCCCCACGCGATTACCTTCCCCCACACATGATCCTGCACAAAACAACCACCACGAGAAAAACGAACTTCACAATTGTTCTCCACAAGTTGTCCAACAGAGATTAAATTAGTAGACAATTTAGGAGCTACAAAAATATAACGAAAAGAATGTCTAGGATCACCAATGGTTGTAATTGGAAGATTACTGTCATTAGCAATTTGTATATGTTGACGACCAGGATATTGTCGCAAATTTTGTAAAGATTCAGATGAGTCAGTCATGTGTTTAGATGCACCAAAATCAACCAACCAAGTAGAAAGGACTGACTTACCTTGACCTTGAATTCCCATGGTAGGAAACACAGTCAAAACTATCTGTTAGACAATTTCTGGAGTCACGACAGTTATTTAGTGGTTGTAGATATTGGACCCAAAATACCAGGATCTAAAATGGCAACTGAAAAAGCTTGAGATCTTCTTTTTTCTGGGTGTGTAGGACATTCCTTGATGATATGTTCATGTTGCTTACAATAATTGCAAAATTTCTAAACACAATTACGAGCAATATGTCCAAACTCCTTGCAGCTATAGCACTGCATATTGCCTTTCCCTTTATTCCTTCCTTGTGCAGCATAAGCAACATTAACAGCTTCTGTTCGCCCAACATGTCTGCCGAAAATTGATTGTGTGGCTAATCTCTATTCTTCTTGCAATAATTCTCCAAGACAAATATCGAAGGACAAAATTGGGTCTCTATTGAACAATGCTCCCCTAGTTATTGCAAATTCTCATCTCAGTTTCATCAAGAATTGATTATGCATGCTTACTTTATGAACTTTTTGTAGACTGCTTCAGGCCTCCGTAGGTACCTTAGAGTATAAGACCAAATATTCGCTTTATAGATTAATGAATCTATAATAATTTTGTTCAATAGAGAGATTACCTTAACTGAAGTTACTAATGTCGAGTTCAAGTTGAAAACGTCTTGCAGTATTGTCTTGATAATATATGCGTTTTAGATAATCCTACATTTCCTTAGTTGTACCAAATGAACGTAGATTATTCACCATATCAATGTGATCCCAAAATTCTTTTCCTTTCAAAAAATTCTGAACTGGAATTTTAAGGTTGCATAATTCTTTCCAGTGAATTTGATGGCCAAAATTTTTGTAGATGGTTTTGCAAAGAGATTTTCAGTAATCATTTTAGCAACAAAAATGAAAAACGAGTGCAAGTGACCGTGCAAGAATGAAGAGTCGACAACAGACAGAGACGAGGGAACAATCGCAGACCAAGGGAGTCGGCGAGTCACGACATGTTGGCAACTAGGAAGATGGGATCGGCGAAGCGAGCCACGAGCGGAGACGAAGCATGGCTAAATGAAAAACGATTCTGCCTATGGGTATGAAGTAGAATCACCATAAAAGGTTACGATCTCTTGTGAGGAGAAGAGACATAGGAAATGAACCGGAACGAAAAGAAAAAGTTAATTTATTCTGTGCAAAAATATTCCAAAATAAAATGATAAGCGCAAAATTGAAAATTGACTATGATGACTCTGATACCATGACAAAATATTTAATTTCCCAAAAGGATCATCCATCCATTTCTCATTCCTTCTCTTAAATAGAGGAATCTCTACTAACTATATTAGGTAATAACTAAATTAATGCTCTAATTATATACAATTAATATTTGAATTCTTCTATGAGTTATTGCATAATTTCTGCTGCTTCCATTGCCATTGTTTCCATTGACACTCTATGCATCTAGAAAAATCTTCAAGAATGGGATGTCTCAGTTTTTTGCTGAGAAGCCATTGCTGAGAAGCCAGGCCAAAGCATGCATGCAACGCCAGATCATTCTTAAAAATATGAAGCCAGACCATTGATTGATGAATATCTGTATATTGAACCTCTCAATTACTTCTTATTTATTCAGTTTTTGATTTTCAGAAACTATCCCGGGAAGAGTTGAAAAATAAGAAAAAAATTAGAAACTTTAGGACTCTGGTGCACCATAAATATTAGATATCTGTGTTTTCTTGGTCCTGGAAACGTGAGATATGAAGAGAAAGGCATTTATCTTTACTATTTTTCTTAGGAATTGCTTTGTCCATGATGGCCTGTTTTGATTATTTTACTTGCAGAAAAATAGTTACCTTAACATCCTTTGATTTTGCTTAATTTTTTTGTGGGGTAGAACATGCTCATTGGGAGTTGCAAATTGAAGATTGGCAAAGACCTGTGCTTGAAGACAAGAGATTTCCTGAATGGTAAGTCTTGAATTGTAAGATAAAGATTGATCATGGCAATAGATTTTACATTTGCAAGGTTTAATGCAGGTATCGTATCACTCTCTTCAACGAGTTATATTATCTCAATTCTGGAGGGACCATCTGGACAGGTAATATACACAAAGCTCGAGATCCCATTGCTGTGGAGTAGAATTTATCCGATTGATAAGGTATTACTTACAATTTTCTTTGTGTAGATGGAGCTCTTCCAATGCACAGTTTAGTAAGCGTAGTAGAAAGGAAGTTTTCCCTTGAAAGGACCGGATCGGGTCTGACGAGCATCATCGACCCCCCTTGTGAAAATGATACTGCTACTAACATTTTGGAAAGGATGACTTCAACTCTCGATGAGATACGCACACCAGGTGTATCAAATTCTGCTTTTGGATCAAATCTACTTCAAAACGGAGAAGAAAACATTGGCCAATTCCTTTATTATGAAGGAAACGAATATCGAATGTGGAACACTTACGATGTTCATTTCTACTCATCCTTTGCTTTGGTAATGCTATTTCCAAAAATCGAACTAAGCATCCAAAGAGACTTTGCTGCAGCAGTTATGATGCATGATCCAAGCAAGATGCAACTTTTACATGACGGAAAATGGGTTGCCAGAAAGGTTCTTGGAGCTGTTCCTCATGATATTGGACTAAATGACCCTTGGTATGAAGTGAATGCATATAATCTCTACAACACAGATAGGTGGAAGGATTTAAATCCAAAATTTGTCCTCCAGACTTACAGAAATGTGGTGGCCACTGGGGACAAAAAGTTTGCACTGGCTGTCTGGCCCTCAGTTTATGTTGCTATTGCTTATATGGACCAATTTGATAAGGACGGGGATGGGATGATAGAAAATGATGGTTTTCCTGATCAGACTTATGATACATGGTCCGTTTCTGGTGTTAGTGCATACAGCGGTGGCCTGTGGGTGGCAGCCTTGCAGGCTGCAGCGGCAATGGCTCGTGAAGTCGGTGACAATGAGGCTGGAGATTATTTTTGGTTTAAGTTTAAAAGAGCAAAGGTTGTTTATGAGAAATTGTGGAATGGTTCTTATTTCAATTATGACAGCGGTGGTGGACACTCTAGTTCATCTATTCAAGCTGATCAACTCGCTGGACAATGGTCTGTTTTCACTTACTCAATTATCACTTTTTAAGACAAGTACAATGATAGACCTCATTCCTATTGAAGAACAATGTTTTTCTCTAGATTATTGTTAAGAAAATTTCGAGAGCAATAAGAATTTTCCTTGATGAAGTTCTTGGTTGATTATTTGCCTGATCCTAATGGTGCTACTTTTGCAGGTATGCAAGAGCATGTAATCTTTCTCCAATCGTGGACGAAGAAAAGGCAAGAAGCGCACTAGAAAAAGTATTTGACTTCAACGTTCTAAAGGTGAAGGGTGGGAAGCGAGGGGCTGTGAATGGAATGTTACCCGATGGAAAAGTCGATTTTTCATCGATGCAGTCGAGAGAAATATGGTCAGGAGTTACATACGCTGTTGCCGCTGGAATGATCCATGAAGACATGGTTGATGTAGCATTTCAGACTGCAGCCGGAATCTATGAATCTGCATGGTCTGAAGAAGGACTTGGGTAAGTTGAAAGTTCCATCTTTTGGTAGTTATACCACAATGATTTACCTTCACCATTAAACAGAAAATGTTAGTCGAGATATGTATGAATTAGTCTGAACAGCTCACCTTATATAAATAAAAGGTATGGTAGGCCTATGGGGAGGATATGATAACATCTTGAAATGTCAATGAAGAAAGGGAGTATGGTCAGATGTCGAAAATGAACAATTGGGTTGTTAAGATTTTGTTGAGTGAATTTTGGGTGTTAAAAGGCAATTTAGGAAAAAGTTAGCAAATCTATTGAAAGACTATCTCGATCGAGTTATGTTTCGATTTTGTTAGGAGAGTTAGGGTGTTAAAAAACAAGCGAAGAAAAAGTTAACCGATTTCTCAAAAGGCTATAGTTGTCTAGTCATATTTTTTAATATTTCTATGTATTTTTATTAAATTTTCGGCTTGAGGAGTCACTGATGAATATGTACTCTGTGTAGATAGTTGATTCCATTTTGTTTTTCGACAGTTACTCTTTCCAGACGCCTGAAGCGTGGACAACGATCGACCAGTATCGGTCTCTTTGTTACATGCGGCCGCTTGCCATTTGGGCAATGCAGTGGGCATTCTCAAATCCTAGAAAAACTGTCGTAGATGAGGCGAAATATGAATTGAATGAAGAATCTTTGCACAGGCAACATGCTAGATTCTTGAAAGTTGCTCGATTTCTTAAACTGCCAGCGGAGGAAACAACCGCACAGAGTCTTGTTCAAACTCTCTATGATTACACTCTGAAGAGGGTGCTATAGATTATTTTTGTCCTAGTTTTTTGCATACCTTATTGTTTGATTGAGAAGGTTCTTATGTAGAAAATAAAACACCAACAAAGAAGTATTGTTTATTGATTCTGTATAGTTTGGTTCATTTCATGTGAACCTTTGATTATTTGTGTAGACGTTGGCTTTTAGTTAAGAAATTGTGAAGGATCTCATGGTAGACTCTCTCTCTCTCTCTCTCTCTCGTGCCAAATAAGCATCATATGGGAAACTTAGTAGTAAGATATATAAGTTTGGACGGATAATTAAGCTAAATTTTGAGTCTGAAAGGAGCAAACTGATCCTCTGGGTTAAAATCAAATTAAAAACAGTAACAAAACTGAACCCAGAATAGTATCTGAGTAGTTAAATCTAAATCCAACTGTTAAGTAGGCTACAAATTAGGTAAAAATCATGTTTTTTTTTTTTTTTGTGTTTTTGCCAAAAAAGTACTGAAAATAAAACTCGTTCTAAGCATGATCCGAAATGGCAATCCTGATACAGTTTGGACCCAAAGATGGTTCGGTTCCTGTTTTGGACAGTTCATAGGATTAAGTTAACAACATTCACCAACGGTCGGACACCTACCCAGTGTACAAGATTCCATTCCACTTTCATCTTCTAGCATATTATGCTTTCTGCCTTCTCTTTTACTCGAACTCTGAGCGCTTTGCTCTGTTCTCTGCGTTTGAACTCAAATGGTAATTTTGTTTGAGTTTTCTTTTTTCTGAAACTCGGGTGCTTTCCTCTCTTCTCCATTTCTCTCTCTTCTTCCTTCATCCTGCACTTTTTTTCACTTTTTCTTCCTCCACTTTCATTCCTTATTTCCCTTTCAAACTCTCTTCAAAAGATAAAGCAAACCCAGAAAGGGCTAGTCCCAAAAGAACCGAACATTTTGTTTTATTTTTTCTGTTAAAAATTATCCATTTTGTTGCATGCCCAGAAATTATCACAAAATGATCAACGGTCTCTGCACTGTAAGTTCTCTTTCTGACTTTATTTTTCCTTCTTTTATGCCTGTCTTCGTCTCTCCCACACATATATTCGCATGCAGTGATAATATTGTTAGTTGGATGCTCCCCTTTGATAGCTGTATTGGGAGAGAACAACGAAGCTATTTATTTTTTAATTTTTATTTTCATTTTTTAAATCTCTGATAGATTTTCTTGGATATAGGTTTAGGGTTAGTTTGAGTTCAAGTAAAGAAAGATTGTTCCTTTCTAGAGGTTTTGGTAAAGTAAAACTAAGTTGTTATATGAGATTGAAGTTGAAGAGGCTTGCTTGTTTAACCCCTGACATATGTTTCATGGTAACTGCAACTTTGGGTCGAACTCATCATTAAAAATTAGCTTACAAGAGGAGGCTTACAGAGCTTTTTATTTAACCAGTGAAGAAAGTATTTTAATGTTAGGTACTCTCAACAGCTATAGTAAGACGACCCGACTGTCAAGAATACTTGTAATTAGAGAGATCCCTTAGTAATAGTCTGGTTTTTTCTCTTATCAACGAAATTATTCTGTACAACTTTCAAGTTTTCAAATCATCAATTTGCTTGTTATATTAGCATACATCTGTTAATCTAATATGTATAAGCCTTTTTTTTGCTTTTCAGTTGGGAAATATTTTGAGTTTACATGGTTGCTATCTTTGTACTTTCTAGGGTGCAATTGTGTCAGATTCAAAGAAAAAGCTGTGCCTCTCTACCCTCTTTGTTGCAGTTGCTTTGGTTGCTGGGGTTTTTATGATTAATAATGCTTTGGAAAGCAAAGACGTATGTTTTTTTGTGTTTTAGTATCTCATTGTTGTAGTTATATAGGTAGTAGGATTAAGTAAATGAATGGTAATGATGTAAATCTTCCAGTGAATTGCCATTGTGAACTTTATTTACTGGTTTTGATTGTCAAATGCAGAGATTTTCAAGATTTAGAGTGGTTTATGCTATGCAGGGCGAACAATCTAATACATGCAAGGTTGGTACCTCTGTCAAAATCTTTTTTTTTTTTTTTTTAATTCAGCACATTAGTTGAATTATTTTATTATTTGTTTTCTTCTTTTAAGAACCAATGTCAGCCTCCTGGGAGCGAGGTGTTACCGAAGGGAATAATTGCCAAAGAAGTCAACTTTAAAATGCTTCCACTATGGGGCTCCACCATTAAAAATGTAAGTGGAGTTTTTCACAGTCTATCATTTTATTTTCCGCAAACAAAATATGGTCCATTTGTCAGAACCCTCGACTGGGGTGTCATAATATGGTAGGTCTCATACCTCCAACAAACATGGGTGAGTAAAAGTTGGTTCAATCCGGTTTTAGAATCGAACCGAAACCGAACCGACTTTTCTTGGTTCCTAAAAAATAGAACCGAAATCGAACCATCCAAAGTGGGAAATCGAACCCAAACTAAACCGAAAATTTCATTTCGGTTCCGATTTGGTTTGGTTCCAATTTTTTTAAAACAAATTAATATTCTTAAAAATACAAAATTTTTAAACTATTGAGTCTAATAAAAGATCAATCAATTTGATTAACTAATAATTTAATTAATGATTAGGCAATTCAATTGAGTAACTCAATCAATTTGTTAGTTTATTCATTCTTTAATAATACAATTCAATCACTACATAATTCATCAAATAATCAAATCACTAATTTGACAATTATTTAATAATTTAATCACTAATTAGTATAATGCAATAATATACTTTCCAATTAGGTATAATCTACAAATTAAATCACTAATTAGCACAATCTTGTTACTAACTAGGTAATAATTTAACGAGTTAATCACTAATTCGTACAATTTGATGGTTAATTAGTCAATTATTCAATTATTTTTCCTAAGTAACAATGAAATAATTTAATTTTAAGCAATTGTAAATTTGAATTTTGAACATAAAATTAAAGTTTTATTGGAAATTTTTTTAATATTTAATAATTTTTTAAGTTAAATTTTATTTTAATCGATTTTTCAAGTTCGGTTTCTAGATTTTATAATCGAAACCGTACCAAATTTTTTCAGTTCTTGAAAAGTGGACTCGAATTTCGGTTCTATTAGCTTAGGAACCGGTTCGAATCAGCCCAAAACCTCTCAGTTTGGTTCGGTTATTCGATTTCAGTTTGATTTTGCACACCCCTATCAGCAATAAGGTTCGATCCCTAATAATTTTACAATGGAACACTTGGTTAAAGGATTTCTCCCTGCAAATGAGAGATGCAGAGTTTGAATATTCCCATGACGAAATTATTTGGGATTGAACCATGCTACTGGGGTATGAGACCTACTATATGATGGCTCTCCGATTGAATGTTTTGATCGGCTAGAGGGCCGAGTGAAGTGCGAGGTGGCAAACCAGAACACATCGCTCTTAGAAACTATAGCATATATGTTTGCCTTTTATTTCCTCGGACAAAATATTGGCCACAGCCATAAGTTCAATTCCTTTTGATGAATTATTAGGCATTTTGAATGCAAGTAATTGATTAGTCAATTTCCTATAAACTTGTATTATTGATCATCATTTTCACTTAGCAACATTCATTGCACTATTGTGTCAGAAAAATTCAAATCGAACAATGAACTTGTTGGCGCTTGCAGTTGGGATCAAACAGAAAGAAATAGTGGACCAAATCGTGAAAAAGGTTGTAATTCCTCCTCTGTATTACGGACACTTAAAAACTGTCTTGATAGTGTTAATGATATTTTTACAATGCAGTTTCCATCTAATCAATTCGTCGTGATGCTTTTTCATTATGATGGTTTTGTGGATGAATGGGCGGATTTGGCATGGAAGGGAGATGTCATACACATTTCTGCTGCAAATCAAACAAAATGGTATTGTTCCTCCGGTTTACATCTGTTACTAAACACTGATGAATTTTTTTCTAAATTCGGAGGTGGACTCCTTCCTATTAATGAAACAATGCCTGATTATGCAAATGTGGCAGGTGGTTTGCTAAGCGTTTTCTGCATCCAGATATTGTTGCTGAATACAATTATATATTTCTCTGGGATGAGGACATAGGAGTTGAGAATTTTCACCCAAAACGGTAAGCTTGATATGCAACGGTTGGTTTACTTTCCAATAACGATCAGTGATTACAGTTGAGTTCTGCTTGTTTCTTTACTCCCACATTGTGGTTCTTCCAGTTTAATCTAATCTCCATCGAGCAATTGCTGGCAGTTTCCCACTATTTTTAGCCACTTTAATGTTCAACCAATTTAACAATATAATGGTTTTGTACATGTATATAAAAAATTGCTCCAAGTGAAAATGCACAGGAATTACATTATGACACCAAGCATTGTTACTTTAGCATCCTAAAAATAGATCAATATGAGCTCGTGAATAATGAGAACTGTTTTAAGCTAGTTAAAACACCATACAATCGCGATTCCTGAATTTCTACAATGTCAAGAGATAAAAAAATAAAATAAAAAACAAAACCAAAGCTATGCGGCAAAATTAACATCACCCAAACATTTATTAAATACTTCATTGACATTTTAAACAACAAATTCATGATAGTCTCTCATAAATTGTTGTATCCCAATTCGAGACTAATTCATAAAATTTTGAAAACGAGCGGATGTCTGAAATACTAATGTAAGTAGCTATTGTTTAGTTCAATAACTTTATCACCCCATGTATCATAATTTTTTTATTTTCGTTATAGATATTTATCAATCATAAAAAAAGAGGACCTTGAGATATCACAGCCAGCACTTGATCCAACTAAGTCAAAGGTGCACCAGCCTCTCACAGCACGTCGAAGCAGATCGAGAGTCCACAGGCTAGTATGATGTTACACATTTCTTTTTACATTTTGTCTATCCCAGCTGCATAAAATGGCCTGAGATATCTGACAGCACCGATGTATTGATTTTTAGTAAGATAAGCAAATATATACTGATTTTCTGACCTTCAAGCATGAACATGGAGAACCTGTATTCTATCTGTTGAGGGTAATTCTACAACAGTTAGTGATGGTGAATGAGGAATCATATCTTCTTCATGAATATATTTGCTTTCGATATAAATTTCATATATTATTGTTTACATTTTGAGACTCTACAAGATCTGCTACACCTCCAGCATATAGTTTCAAACAATGCAATTCTTTTCGATATCCCGCAATTTGATTGATGGTGTAATTAGCTTGCTGAGTTGGTTTTGTTGTAACAGGAGGTATTACAATTTAAAAGGCAGTGGAAGATGTGATGAAAACAGCACTGCTCCTCCCTGCATCGGGTTAGTATCTTTCAAATCTATTTAAAAAAATGGACTTCAATACATCATTTCTGGCAGAGCATAAGGATTTAGTTATATCACTTAACTTGTCATCACAATGTAGATGGGTGGAAATGATGGCACCTGTGTTCTCGAGGGAAGCATGGAGATGTGTGTGGTATATGATCCAAGTAAATAGCTTTTAGTTTTAAACGCATTTTATATCTATTTTTTACAATAATCTGTGAAATCGCTTGGGATAAGAATTTTAGTGAATTTGCTGAAGTTTTAATTTTTTTTGCTGACAGAATGACTTGATTCATGCATGGGGATTGGATAGGCAGCTGGGTTACTGTGCTCAAGTAATTTCCCCACAGTTTTCATTGTTTTTTTTTTTTTCCAAATTTTGCTGATCAAGATTAGTTTTTTCATTGGAATAATCAACCTCTATCTGCAGGGTGATCGAACAAAAAATATTGGTGTGGTTGATTCTGAGTACATTGTTCATTTGGGACTTCCTACCCTTGGTGCCTCTGATGAGAACGAGGCAAGTATCGGCTTTTATCAACCAAAATAAATAGATTAATTAGCAACCGAAAATGAATAAATCAATTGAACAATTCTAAAATCTGTTTGCTATGAAGAAGATGCTCTGGGAAAAGCTATATTCAACAAGTATGCATTATCTTCGATCACATTTTGAGCCTTCAAACCTTGGAGCTGGCCGATAAATGGGTCCCACTCTTTCTAGGAAACTTCCCTGACAATTCATAAAAGTGCCGTGCCGCCTGAATGTTGGGGATGTGTAAAAAAAAATTAAGAAATAATAATAGTAAAGTTCTACGCATAATGTCCAACACACATTTTGAACACTTGCTTTATAGATCGCAAGTTTGGAATCTGGCTTTTTACTAGTTCAAATATTTCTAATGCAGTCTACTATCGGCAACGAGGCTTCCTCTTCTTCGAAGGGCGAGTCTTCCTACTCGGAAACTATTGTATGTAGAGTAAAAGCCGATCTGCCTAAAGACCAATCCTTTATTGACTTTCAGTAAGAGATTGTTTGTGTTTTGCAGGTGCCATCATCCGTCCCGACAATCAACAATCGGGCCAAAGTAAGTTGATGATAACTGATAATGAATTTGAAAGCAGTGTCTAAATGTTGATCCTACTATTTTCAGGTGAGATTGCAGTCTTTCATGGAAATGGAGATTTTCAAGGAAAGATGGAAGAAAGCAGCGGAGGAGGAAGCGTGTTGGGTCGATCCTTATTCACAAAATTCAAGAATTACATAACAATTTATCGAGTGATATCATTCATTGTAAGTCGATGAAACATCACTCAAGATATGTACATATCTCAAAACAATATTCAAACTTGATGGTTCTTTGTGCAGAAATGTTATTGTAGTTTAGATCGATATGTTTAGTTATAAACCCATTTAATCACTTGTGATTATAGTTCATCAATTCTGAGTATTCCGTGGAAATTCGATACAGCTAACCAGTCTAACTGCCCGGTTGCGGAGCAGTACACTTTTTGGTGGAAAATTATTCAAATCCTTATTCTAAGCCATTTTATCCACCGAGAGTACATTCATCAAATACAGCTCACTACACATTTGTCGCCACTGGACAGTTGAAGAGTAATGCTGCGATGATGTCTAATCTTACATTAATTCACGAAGCACTTGCATGTCGTATATTCATTAATTTTGTTTAATTTATTATTTTATATAATAAATACTCAACAAGCGAACATCACATAAAAAATGTAAAAATAAAGTGTCGTTGTAACATTACTTTTGTTGAAATACTCGACAACATTCCTTATTTTCAACCTTTCCACTAGTGGATTGTTCATCTGCCTTCGAGTTGATCATCTGTCTAGCCCAGAAGCAACCTTTGGTCCCCGCCTCAACTCTGATAGATCACAGTTCTTATAGTGGTTGATTGTTTATCACAAGCCAAAACCATAAGAACTCTAACGGAAAGAAACTACGAACTTCTACTGTCAATTACTACTCTTAATTAAATCAAAAAATGGCTGTAATGAACTAAATTTACCTTAAACAAAATGTTGTTATGAGGCAATGAAACATGGATCAAGAATACTTTTAATATTAAAAGAGTTGTCAAAACAGAAACAATATGAAGTACCAAAATTGATTAAAAAAAAAAAGAATACACCAACCGTCACTACGTAGACAGTGAGTGAGGGTGGAGACTGGCCTTCTTCTCTAATGACTGTCTGAGCTTCCAGCCCAAAGCAAATGCCAATGGAGGAGGTACTGCATTTCCTATCTGCCTGTGCTTGTGCTGTATGTTCCCCGCAAATTTATAACTATCTGGGAAACCCTGCAAACATGTATAGTCCAATTTATACATTATTTCTTTTTACATGTACTAAGTTTGACCAAAACTGAGGCAAAAAAAAAGGAAACTTACCTGAGAGCGGGCGCATTCCCGGACCGTGAGTATCCTGTCTTGGTTAGGGTGAAAGCACATCCCAACCTTACCCATTGGCTGTGGATCAGTAATTGAAGTAGGAAAGTTCCCTTCCCAGTCCAACCTTCCAAACAGTCCTTTCCATTGATTGTGCCTCTTAGCTGTGTTTGGTAGACACCATGGTATTAAATCAACCATTTGTCCTGTTGACAGCCGAACCTAAAAGACAACGGAAAAAACACCAAAAATTCAAATGAAAAGAAGCAACTTTCCCATACATTTACTGAAATTGTTATCAAATGAAGCATACCTTTTCATCTGGGAGGTCACGCCAATCAGCACCAGGTCGTTTTGGAATTTTTTGACATCTAATAAGATTCAGTTCATTCATTTCTTTTGATATGTGGTCAGTCAAGACTAGCATATCTCCTCGAATTTTCTTTTGGAACCAAGACACAGGTTCATTCTTGTACTGCAATATCAAAATAAAGAGAAAATAAGTATGATAGAAAATATGCGCTTGTTGACAAAAAAGGAAGGAAATCCACCTCCATTGTAGTTGAGGAAGCTCCATTTCCAACAGCCGGGAGATCTCCAATTGTATCTCTCACAGTTATTGCACGGAATGGAGCCCCGCCAGCCGTACTGCGAACTGCAGCATAATTGGAATGTGAATTTCCGGGTAGTGAGATCCTTAGCTCTGGACTTGCAAACACATGCATTGGTTCTGGCCACTCAGGCAGGATTTCATCAGGAGCAGCCGCCCATATGAATGCACGTTTCCTTGATTGAGAAACACCGTATGCTCCAGCTTCCAAGATTCCAAATCTTACCTACAGAATTTTATACAAATCCACAAAGCAACTAAAAAATTGATTTCCACAAAAAGCATTGTCAACCAATGAAATATAAAATCATCATTGAAAATCTACCTGATACCCCATGTCAAGAAGCGATGCAAGCGTTAGCCGAAAAGTTTGCCCTTTGTTGAAAGATACAAAATTCCTCACATTCTCCAGAAGAAAAAACCTTGGGCGGAAATATTCAGCAAATGAAAGAAATGCCAAGATCATCTCACATTGGACCTTACTCCAAGTGCTCTGATTGAATCTATTCATTCCGGAAAAGCCCTGCACATAAAACAGGTTACTAAAATATTTGTGATTCACTACAACTTTTGCAAGTTCCATTTAGGCTACTGAATGAAAGAACAAGGCCCCAGATACCTGACAGGGAGGTCCTCCATTGATGAATTCAACTTGTCCCGGACGAGGCAAATTGTTGATTTCCTTTTCATCAAGTTTTTCTGCTAGCTCAATAGCTTCGGGCGTTGATATACAATCATCTGCATCTCCGCATGCTTTCATGATAGCTCTACATTACAGACATAACAAACTAAACATGATAGGTGCAAGGAAGCACAAAAAGTAAAAAAAAAAAAAAACTAAAAAACATAAGAGTGTGCTGATATGCTATCATTAAAAGGCAGTGTTCAGAACAACTTTTTCAACAAGAACATTAAAACCATTAGTATCTTGGGAAATATCACTTTGCAAAGAAAAGAACAGTGCAAATCATGGAAATATTAAGCAGAAGCACCGGATTTTATGATTAGAAACTAAACTATATCCATATAAAGTACTATATATACGATAAATTAACACGATAATAAACTCCATAGAAGAAAAGGGTGTAGAGAGACATATCAATCCTCACTAGAGCAAGTGTCAACCTTAGAATCACATTGCAGTTGTTAATGAATGTCAACGAATCTTCATGATTATGGTTGAATGCTTCTCCTGCTGTCTCTTCATATTCGATTGCCCACTTGGTCTGGGACACACCTATAAAGTAATGAAAGAATCAAACATATCAGTAATCCACTTCTTTAAAGGAAGATTCCACGGGGCCAAACATCATATAAAAATTAGATTAATGCTAAAAGTTATGCTTTAGTTTAAACCAAAGTAGATCGGAGATCACTTGCTCCTTGATGCAATTCGTTTTACTAACAAATCATTCAAAATTTCAGACTAAAAAAGAAGGAACTTGCCAAGGTGTCATTAGAGAATGATTAAAGGGTGACTCTAGGTTTTGTCCAATAACTAAGGAGCCACTCACCAGCTTGTTGTAGACCTTCAGATAAGCCCCCACATCCAGCAAATATATCTAGAGTTGCCAACCGATTCAGGGTTTGTTTCTCAATTTCATCAAGATTAGTTTCTCCTTCTTTACACTTCCCTTTTTTCTTTCTAGACAAAGAATTATTAACTGGCTTTTCGCTGGAGGACCTTAGTTTGATGTGTGCTGGCAACTGAGAATGTTAAAGAGTATAACAGTCACCAAGGGACAAAAATCGCTATTGTACATAAATATTTGATGTAATGAAAAAAGCATGTGCAAAAATAGAGGAAGATTCAAGATGAACAATGAACCACTGAAATCGAAAACATGCAAGTTGGCGGGAGTCTACCAAAAAATTATTTGGACTAACGGTAAGAAAAAAAATATTACCTGTCGCACTGCCCCTTTCTCAGGATCATACAGACGTTCACAAAAGAAAGTATGCTCAAATATGACAGGGCCCTCTGAAAACTGAATATCATGTTTTCTATGGACTTCACATTTTCCTTCTATAGCAGCTACAGGTTTTGTCATGATTTCATCGCTGTAGTAGACCTGTTGATTTAATAAATAAGACAATCAAAACCACTAGACAATAGAATATACAGCAGAGTAAACAATGCATACAAAGTATCAGATTCTAGCCTGATTTCTTCAGTTACTGAAAAAATAGGCATGAGATTGAAAATCATACAAGATGTGTTATGTAACAAAGCTTATTGCAGTGTAAATTAATCAATTAAAGATGAACAACATAAAACACGAAGCACCTTAGCACACAATAATCCCTAAGGGGTGACTTGAATGACATTGTTATATTTAAGAGCAAAACTTACTTCTCTAATATCAGAGCAATAAGCTTTTTCCTCAGAAATATCCTCTGGCCTGAAAAATTTCCTAACTTTAACCATGGTTGATTCTGGAGTAGCTTTCTTGGAAGCATTAGTTACTTCAATTTCCAGTAAATGACAAATAACATAAGGTTTGAGGCCTACGTTTCTCCCACCTTTATAAGTTTCACCCCCACCACAAGCTGCAGCAAAATGATGGGGAGCGAGATAGACAAAATCATTAACATTATATTCTGATCCCCCGAATGCAAAGCCAGTCTTCAATGCATTCACCTTAAAGGTTTCCTTTTCCGTCTGGATATCCTTTAAATTACAAGCATGGCAAATTCCAGTTCCAAGGCCCATGTTCTCTCTTTGAAGGCTAAAGAAACCACCTCTCTCCGGTGAATATAAGCTCTTACAATAATACTCCAGCGGCAAACTTTTCTGTTTCCTCTCCTCAGCTCTTTCATCATCAACCTTCACCCTTTTGGCATTTTCCTTTCGGTGCTGATGCCCCCAAGGCATCGACTGGATTTCCACAACCACTGTTTGCTTAACTACGTCCAACTCAAAATCCAAACAATCATTTGTCATAAACACCTCTCTTTCGTTAGCAGTGTTGCCAAGTACAGTCTCAGACCCTCTCAGCATGAGTCTGCCATGAGCCATTTTTCTCTTGTGAGAATTTTCAAACATATACTCCACAAAATACATGCTTGGAAAATCGGGATCTTCTGTTTCCACCAACACAAAACTACCAACAGCAACTGATACTCCATGAACCGTGGCCTGATTATATACATCGTCACCTGCACATGTTTTTCCCATCCTCTTCCCATCCCATTTGATGTCATCAGGAGAACATTGGGATCTTCCTGGCTTAACCACCAAATATGCTTTATGGGATTTTTCATCCAATTGCTTTTTCTCATCAACTTCTTCAAAATCTTCATCCACATTTTCTTCTTGTTCTTCCTCTACTTCCTCTACTTTTAATTCATTACAATCAATTTCATTCATGTTTGTTGGCAAGTTGTTTGTGTAGAATTCTCCCCAAATCCTATTTATCAGTCTTGTAGTGGTAGCAGCCATGGCTTTCCTACTTGACACCACAGGTCCCATTCCTGCTCTTGGATTCAAATTTGCTTCCTTTTTTTCAACCATCTTCTTTTTAACTACCCACTTGGTATGATGTCTTTCCTCCATTTTATCATATAGCCCTGTTACAAAAGCACACTTCCTGATTTTATCATCAGGAAATTCTGCAAACTGTTGAAGTATTATTTGTCCATGGACCACGACATACCTTTCCACCACTGCTGGGATGGAAGATATGTATGCAGGATTACCCTTGGAAAATTCGCAGACTCTTTTGATGACTTCTCCAAAGGAAAGTTTTGATACCCGACTTTGGTCCTTCAGTAATGTAATTATACTTATTGCTAGCTTAGCCGTTTTAAGCACTGTCTGATACCATGGAGCATACTGCTTAGAAGGTTTTCCCAGTCTATACCTGCAAAAGAAACAATAAGTAACAAACCATATATTGCCCAAAAAACACCATATATAGCCATTGAAATATGCATATTTCTTCTGATCTATAGTGTGCAAAACTTAATGACAAACAAGACCTTTGACCTTTCTTGAGGTCATGCATGCATGAACACATCTAGACATGCATGCATGAACTGTATGTATTCACCCATTCCCCTGAAGCGACTTTACATATCAAAGGATAAGAAATAATAACATTTACAACTTTTGGCTTAAAAATTGAAAAAACTTACGATGAAAAGAGAACATGTTTTCAAACTCAGGGACAAGTTTATTGCTCCATTCTCATATGGAATCAAAGATTACATCTTACCAGGCCATATCAGTTCGGATTGAAATAAATATCATTGACGACCCAAACTCTATCATCCATTCCTTTATTGCACTTAAATAAATTGGGATTCCATCAACATTCTGCTCTTGAGCAGAGTGTGAAGAAGATAGACTAGAATCTGAATCTAGGCAAAACCCACTTCCATCATCGTCTGTCATAATTCCAGACCCATAAATCGTCATGTCAATATCACCACAAGGTTTCATTGGAAGGAGCTCCAAAGAGATCAACCGAGAGTCCGAGTTATAAAGTGACCAGTTATGAAGCATGCTTCGAGGGAGTTGATCGGGATCACATATATCCATTTCACTACCAAAGATAACATACTCATCTGTTTCGTCAGTAGTAGTCTTGTAGTAAGCCGGAAGCGGGTAGTCATTTGCAATTTCATCTTCATTAATTTTAATATAATACCTGTTGGAAGAACTAAGAGAATATTGACCCTTTTTTCTTTTCATCGATCGCCAGTATTCTTCTTCCTGCAGTAACTTTGCTAATTTCAAATCCTCATCTTCCTCGTCTCCGAGATTTGATGAATTAGAACCATCAAGATTCTGTCCATCACAAATCTTCAACGCACTTTTAGTTGTGATAACATTTGGAGGAACAAAAGTATATAGTTTTCTACACTCATTCCTTAGCGCCTCAAGTGCAGGCAAATCAGTAAAAACTTGGTCAGTTTTCCTAGAGGTATCGTCTAAACTAATAAGTTGATTATAGATGAATTCTCCTTGTGTGACGATAAAATCTTTCAATGAAAATCCAGTAGGAAAGTTCTTGCTAGTACTCATAGTGCGGACAACCCCGGCAAGCAGTTCATCCAACGTCAAATTTGGATCTCCACCGGAATTCCTTGACAATTTTTTATACACTTCTACACAGGCATTAGCCTTTTGAAGAAAAATATTGTACGATTTTTTGTAGCCACCAGAAGGTTTAATGCAATCATAGTCTGCAATATCAGTAGATATCCAAATGACTGGAGAGCCATCTTCGTATCCAGATATAGACCAGTTTTCAATCCGGCCAAAACCTTCACACCTAACACCTTTTGCTTTCTCTTTATCACTAACTTTTTCTTCAAGAGGCAATATAAGACCTGTAATGAACAGATCGTCAACTTCTAACATCTCAACGGGTTGCATCTTCCCATCTGCATCGTGAAAAATGAAATCAGAGAGCCTTCTATTTGGCCTCGAGTCGTCTTCTCCAGGTGTCAAAGCTATGGCTGCAATCTCGTCTTCCACTGAAACCTCCTCTTTACACTCAATAACAGAAGATTTTTCGGAGAGATTAACTGATTTGTCCTTGAAATTCGAACAGGCAGCGGCTCGCTTTGGCATTTTTCGAACACTGGAAACAATGTCACTACTTTCTGACCTAGCTCTTTTCTGCTTTGATTTTTCTGTATCTTTCTCATTGCCATCACCCGTCGGAGTTTTTGATTTTTTCCCCTTTGACATCGTCTTCCCTGAAATGAAAACATCCGTTGATCGACATAAACAAAAGCAAAAACTGCAAAATTACAAAAAAAAAATAAATAAATAAATGAGTTTTCGTTCTCCCTGAAATGAGAGAAACCATATCTTAGTATAACAAAACTTTCATCGGTAAGAAACGTTCCCAAAAATCGAGATTGATCAAGCAAAAAACAGGCTAAGAAATCGCAGAAACAAGAAGCAAACAGCGAAAAAACTAGAACCTGGCTTTCGATCGTTCTTCATTTTTTCGGCCTTGCTTCTCGAATCCGTTTCACCCTGATCCGCATTCACAGTGCTGAACGACCCCATTAGTCTTTCCCGCCTCTTAAAACAGGGAACTTTGTCGGGGAAGAGTCAAATCCACCATAAATGAGAGAGAAACAGGCAAACTAGTTGCAGAGTGGAGTGGAGGAGGCGGTCAAATAGAGGAGATAAAGCGATCGAGGGTGGTTTGAAGTGAATTAAGTGGCGGGAAAAGCTTCATATTTTGGCCACTTTTTGCAAGATTCGCGCTTGGAGTTCATAGTTGTAGAAGGCAGCCATGAATGTCAATGGTCATCTCCAAATTTCATTTCTTTTTTTGGAGGCCCCGTCCCTATATTTCCTTGAGGGATATTCATCTAAGAGTTAAATGATTCGAATCTAGTCAATTATTTAATCATTAGTCCGTTTAGTCGTTAAAAAAATAGTTACAAAATGAACGGAATTCGTTTGTGTATAGTTCTTTAATGTCAGCAGAATCTGGTCATTAATAACTAGTTTAACGAGACGAGCGCATATATCAATATCACAATATTATAATTTATTATAGTAAATTCTTACAATGGTGGATGATAATAAGAGCAATACAACTAATTAATGAAAATTAACAAATTCGTGAACTGGCTTATATCAACCTACCAAAGATGGTCGAAGTGGAGTTTTAGCACTTTCTATTGACAAAGTTCGTCGATTGCGTATCAAAATATCACTCACCATTAATGACTTAACACTCTAAAGTGACGCACGATTTGCGACCAATCGTTTGAAAAAATAATTAGTTTTTAAATATTTTACTTGGCAAGCAGTAACATTTTTAATTTTATCATTGATGTTAGTTAAATGAGTGAGTTCAAATAATTACATTTACTAGTCAAATCCAAAAATTACGCATGCGTGCTTGACTTGAACAGAAGTCAATCGAACTGGTAAATGAGCCACTTTGTTTAAGCTAACAAGCCTCGGGCTGGCCAACCCCATAGGCCTGGTAAAAGCCTGATCTATCCAAGGTTTGTTTTGATCAACTTGTTGTAGTTACACTCGGGCAGCCAAATCCAGCTTCCATCATCATCCATCTGGTGACATCACATTTCCGGTGGTTGGCTACGAGCAAGGTTATTAAGATGGTTTATTCAAAGAAGACATCATTATCCAGAAAGGAGTAAGAGTAATACGTAGATCACACTGATACTGATGTGCCTGAAACTGTTAGTATCTCAACCTTCACATGGTAAGTTGATAAAAATATGAACTAAAAACTAAAAATGTACCCATTTGGAGATGGGGAGGGGAAATCCAACAAAAAAACTAAAAATGCACTAATGTGTCTGATATGTTTTGATCGATCGTCCGATCGATGCAATACCTAGCATAATTCTGAGAGCAACGAGATAAACTAGAATGCCATCACTGATCATCCATCTCCACCGTTGCTCCCTTGAGATGCAAGTGCTTCTCCCTCTTCTGAAAGTCCGTCAACCCCTTCCCGCTCCCTGTCACACCAACCTTACCATTTGGATCCTCAGGGGACTTAAAGATGCTCTCCCGTTTTCGCCCCGAAAAGAAACCGATCTGAATCATTAGCAACAAGTCAACATCTGAAGAAGATTGCAGTTTATATTCAAATTTATAAGAGAACACTACTGTAACACGAGAAATGGAATAATAGAGCGATGTTTAATGGTGTCACGTATAATTCTGGGGGGTTAATAATATGAAGAACCAATTTTTGTGAGATAATGATTATCTGGGCGTTCTGCTTATAAATATGACGAGATTTACAGACTTGCATGTAAGATTTTTTAGCACCATTTATTGTTCAAAATGTTATCAGAGATGCAGCTAACGCATTACTGTAGGAATTTACAGATACCTTTTTAGTCTTGCCTTTGGTCGACTGAAACTGCTGCCAAGCATTTTGCCGTTTATTCTGAGTAACCTCAAGTTGCTCCAGGCGCACCTTTGACTTAAAAGCATGTATTTTCTTGCGTTTTGAAGATTTCTGTAGTTGCAAAATATATAATGACATTACCAAATGATGACTTGTGGGGATATAATTTCAAGGGATTCCGAACAAGTTTCTAGAATCTCATGCAATACACAAAATAACATCCCTATGAGAGTTTGATATACAAAACTAATCAGTATGCTAGCAAATGAAACTTACCACGTCTTCAGGGTCATCAGGTTCTATACGAAGCTTTGCAGGTAAATTACGAGATTGGAAGTCAACCGAAGCAGCTTGGGCAATCTTTCGTTTGATAGCTTGCTTTGTTGCTTCAGCCACTCTTTCTGCTTCTAACAAAGAATTGACAGCCTCTTCAACTGCCCTCACATTAGCAGGATCCACCTGCAATTAGAAAACATCAACGACGTGGCCTGTTTAGCAGTCCTAATCAATAATAATAAGGGCATGAAAATTCACCCCATGCAATTTTGAAGATCAATGAAAAGAAAAGAAGTTGATAAATGTAAGTAAAATGGAATTGTGGAAGATGTCTTGTGCATCAATAAATACACAATAATGACAATGTGAAAATTAATCTTAAACTTTGAGACAGATTCATAGGAAATAAAAACGACTGAGCAAGTAATTTTATTTGTGTTTTAAGGTTGTTGATATTCATATTGAGTCAGATAGCCTTTTGTGAAAGCTAAAAACAAATGTTGCTCACGTAAGAACAGTAATGTAAATTCAAGTTAAAAAAATTAAATGACCTAAAAGCGAGATAGCAAACTAATTCATGACAGAGATACGAATTCACGCCATGAAATGCATATAGCTTACCTCTTCTTTGTTCCCCCATTCATCGTAAGAAACATAGTATCCATTGGCAGTATGACTTTCAATAGTTGCATTATACCTGAAAATTAACTAATTAAACCAAATATGAAGAAAAAGGAATTTAAATGTAAATGAAATGAGCCACTTAATATGTTCGATTCAATTTTTTTCCCACCCACCACTCTCCATCTTCACTCCAAACAGCTTGAACTTTTGCACCGACAGGAAACCTCTCTTGGTGATCTAAGATACTTCTTGGGTCCTGTCCAAGAAAAAGATAAGGCAATCGAAATAAACACAATTGAAATCTGTATATACATGAATGGGTGAAATAAAGAGAAAAACTTCTTCATCCAGCTAGCCCAGGTGTGTTTTTACATATCATAGCAGGTAATAGATGTATGTTCCAATGAGGCCGTGTATGTTTTCGGCAGAGAAGTCCGTGAAATGCTTAATGTGTTGGGGCATCTGCCTAGAATGGGTTGGAGGTCAACAATCATATTTAAGCTATCAAACAAAAGGGGTACATTGCACCTGCCCCAAAACTTCATCACCCACTACAAAAAGGCAAAGGAACTAAAGAAACAGGGAAATGAGTAAAAATGCATCTGAACTAACTTACTCGAGGGAATGCAGGGTCGTACAAAGATTGAGGGGTAAATAAGGGAATTTGTCTACCATTATAATCACCTATAGGCCAGCCAGCCCACTAAAATTCTTACATCATGTAGACTCTGAAATCAGCGAATTGACCAAATCCTACTTGGTGGATTCTTCAAGCGTTTCTCTTAACTCATTTTATCCAATGCTACTATTCTCATAAAAGAAGAGTCCAAGTCTGGGTGGAAGCCTCTTTCTTTCTTTGATTACTTTTACCAGTGTCAGGGAGGTAGTCCAAAATTTGGAGAAATTAAGTCAAGGTCTAAAAAAACTGTTAACGGAAGTTTTGACGCAGGAAATCTCACTAGTCTACTGATTGTCTGCTTCACATTACTTAATGACAGTAAAACTAGGGAGTCCATCTTCAGAGTGATAGAAGAGAAAACTTCTACAAACTAGGCCACTTCCGTATCCCATTCCTTTTTTAAACTTAATATTGTTCATGAAAAAATAGTCATTCCAACATATATAAATCTATTTACGCACATAGACATTTCTGTACACATACTATAAGGTCCATTACCATAATATCCCCAGATGGAGTGAAACTAGGAGAAACACCAGTACCCATCGATCCCGAGATCTCGTTTTCCTTTGCAGCAGTGAGAAGTTCTTCCGTCAAAGCAATTACCTGCACAATCGTGATTTCAGATGAATTCTAACTTTGATCTTGAATTACTATAATCCTTAAACATGTTAAACTTCAGGAAGAACAATTATTTTATAGAAATATGAACTTTATAAACTTTGGGTCACATCTGAAATGAGGTGAGGAATAGCAGGCTGGCCATCACGACAAGTAGCACACCTGCACAGGAATCAAGATAAAAGTGATGTGTATCTAAATGAAGTTCTAAACTTCCACATAAAGATCCAGTAATGATCCACCAGAGTTCCCATCTCTGGAGCTCATTATGAAAACAAAAAAACCACCCTCACCTTTTCAACCATCAAACGTAAAAGAAAACCTCCTCAGGATCCATAATGATGTTTCTTGTTTGAGAAATAAGCTGATTCCTTCAAAAGAAAGAAGGAAGAAAAATAATAGAAAGAACGAAAATCACACTGGGAACCTATAGACTAAAAATTATTATCCAGATGTTTTCTTTTTTATACCTTATTATCACAGATGATGTTTCGAACATGACTGAAAAATTACATAGATAAGAAGGAACAGACGGACGAAATGAGACAAATTTCCCGAATTCACAACCAATTCAAAAGAAATAAACAAGGGGAATTAAGTCCGACTCGCAAAGAAATTCGTAGAAACCAACACCTCTTTAAGTTCCCTTTCCATATCCATGTATTCGGCATTTTCCGGATCATCATCCAAAAGTTGATTGACCTAATTCAGAGATGGCGGCAAATAATCAGTAATTTGCGAGGGAAAATTACATAAATTGATCTAGTCCGTATACAGAAGAAGAAAAAAAGAAGTTGAGAGTAAAAGGTAGGGTGACCTGCAGGAGCTGCTCTTTGTAGGTCGAGAGATTGGAAGCCAACTCTTCGATGCTGACCTCTTCTCCATCTCCACCTTGCATTTTCTTCAAAATAAGTAGAAATTCTGCGGGTTCAAGATCGAACAAGAGAAAGCTGAATTGGTTTTCGAAGAATGGTGAGCAAGTTTACTCACGCTGTTGCAGAGAAGAAAAGGAGAGAGTGAGCGAGGGCGAGCGAGATAGAGAGAGAGAGAGAGAGAGACTAGATTACCTTCCCATATCCGTTGGATGTGTGGGCCGCCAGAAGCTAGAAGCCCCAGTTGATAGCTCAAAGTGACTCCAGCCCATCTTATAAACCCAAAATTGAAATTGGAAATTTTAGGGGGAACCAGCTGAGAATTACAGAGCTAGATCGGACCGAGCAGTTTGGGCCAGTTCTGCACGAGGGACAGTCCATGAATGGTTCTCGCGTCCCAAATTACGTGGTTTATGGTCCGGTTCATGTTCCTCGTGCAAAAATTCCTAAGAATAAAAAAAATTTCAAAATAAATTATTTAGTTTGGACGTTAAATTTAATTTTAATATTGAATAGTTAAATTTAGTTTGTTTAATTTAATTTTAATATTATATAATTAAATTTAATATGTGTTGATTTTATTTTTTATTTTTTATTTTTTTATTTAATTATTGGGAGGAATCGGAACTGCATTGAAAACTTCGTTCAGATCCAATTCAGTATCAGTTTCTCTCAGTGCCGGTTTCGCCCTGGACCGCACACAGTCTAATTGACCAACACGAAACAAAGCCAATGTTGTTGGTGTACTCATTTTGATCTAAGCTCGATTTGGGTTTTATTCTAGCTCAATTTCGATAAATTTTTTAGTAGGTTATGTAAAGTTCAATTCTTACAAGTTTTTAAAAATTAGATTTGATGTTATCAATGCACTCTAACATCTCATCCACGAATTACTCACTCATCAACGCAAATGATTAATTATTGTAATACTCGTGATATATTATAACGACTTTACTCTGTCAACTTGTAATGAAACTTAAAATTGAGTGCAACTTTGTACTAAAAGAATTAACGATAATATCACGAAGAATAGTATAATCATGTAATAAATTATTTTATTGGCAATTTGACGTTGCAAAGCATCACTGCATGGACAAATGTTTGAATTGAACATGTAATATCTATAAAATAAAATAAGCGACGAACAGGCAAAAAGACATGAACTTTATTACAAAGTTAATATTATATTTACTATAGTAAATGAGGCAGCTGGTTATTAGATGAATAGTCTACGAAAGATAAATTAAACTATCAAATCGAAAAAATACAATCTTCTCGCATATCGTCAAGTTCGCGAGTTGGATACGACCCACTAACATTTGTCACGTGATAAACCTCCGACTCTCTTGTGTCCTACAAAGATAGTTATAAATATGGGAATTTTCTTATTTGCATGACGGATTAATAATAGATCAAAAATAATTTTCTCGTAAGATAATTAATTCATAAATAAAATTTTGTAATTATCGCTCTAATATTAAAGTTATGCTGAGCTAAACATCAGACCGATTTATATGCTTGGTCCAAAGCTTGCGAGTTGGGTCGGGAATGCTCCCGGGTTTTGGTCCACCTCTTTGACACGGTGAGTGTCATAAAAACCTAGTGAGACAGAGATGGTGAGTGTGAGTACCACTATACAAGAGTGCAAGTAGATTAAGGTGTCCCCATAAAGCGAAAATTAGAAATAAAGTATTAATTAAAATAATTGTTTTTTTTTTAACAACAAAACCTTCGTAAAAGCAACGACACGGAAAAAGAGAGAAACCACAATCTCTTGTCTGCTTCAACCAAACACGACCTTATCAGCTCCCTTCTTCTTCTTCTTCTTCTTCTTCCTCTTCTTCACAGTTCACAGACAAGCCCTAGCTCTCCCTCTTTTCTACTTTTCCTATCCAGTTTCAGATTCTCGAGGTACGATTCTATGTAGATTTCTGCTTTCTTTTTTTTTTTTAATGTTTTCTTACACTTTTTTTTGTATTTTTTTTTGCTCGTTGTAGTTTTGTTCCAGTTTTGGTTTTTGGGGTGCATACTCGTGCTTGATCGAGATTTGGAGTTATTTTGCTTAATTTAGGGATTTTTTTTGCTGTAGGTTTTTGCGACGTGGTAGTTGTGAGCATCCTTGTAATTTTTTTTTTTTGTTTCTTTTAGATCCATTTTCGATACTTCCACCTGCACAGCTGTTTGTGAATGTACGCGATTCTGCTGCTTACGCTGATTTTGATGTTTCCTTACTGTGTTGTTTTTCTTTTATTCTCATTTTTTAAAAATCTTCTTTTGTACTCATTTTCGCTTGATTCTAGTTTCATTGTCGTGTTTTCTCTGGGGGAGTTGAAGCAAACTAGATCGAAGTTTTGTGCTATTTATCTGTATCTAGTGAAAATTCATTTTTGAGTTTTGTTTGTGGTTTTTGAGATTTGGTTAGCATCTCTGCGTCCTAGTAATTATTTTTTATTTTTTTGGTATCCGGTCCATTTTTAATCTCCTAACCGCTTGATAGATTCTCAAACTATGCAATTCTTCCTAATATGTCGATGTTGATTTTTCTTTTCGCTCTTTGTCATTTATTCATTTACTTTCATTTGGTTCCTTCTATTTTTGGTTTTCGTGTTTGCACTGGGCACGCTGAAGTTTGCTTGAACGAGGTTTCATGGTCTTTATCTTAATCTAGAGGGAATTGCTTTTCTGAGTTTTGTTTTTGCTTCCTGAAATTTGCTTTTTTATTTTTTGAGCTTTCTAATGTCTTTCAGATCCAATTTAAAGGATTATTAGAGACGTTGTCTTTGGATTTTGTTTACTTGGACATACTTTATCTTCAACTTAACATAGCATTTAGTTTCCACTTGTTTGCAAGTGCAACGAGGCTCTGAGCTTGTCTTGCATTAAACTGGGAACTAGATCACATTGTTTTCTAACTTGTTTGGTTAAGTAATACATTTCTTATAAGTTTATGTCTTAGTTTTGTAAGAGAAAAATTTTCGAATTCTCTGATTAAAAATTTAAAACTCTGAAAGGGTTTCTAGGTCCCTGCATTAGGAGGCACTGGCTTCCTCGACGAGTGACATTATTTGTAACCATAAGTTGACGGTAGTGCTCTAACTCGGCAATGCCACATTTTCACATCACTTAGGATTCATGGCAGCAGTGCGACTGACATAGAAATGATATATTATTAAGTTTCTATCATCCAGACCTTTTTCTCCAAAACATTATGGGACAAAGTGTTGTGGAGTGAATGGACCTTATACTTTATTAATTCTAATTCATGGTTTTGTGATTGAGACAAAAGTCATGTTTTAAATACTGATTAGCTTGACTTTTCTTTTACAAAAAATTATGGGACTATAGCGATTGTGTGTTGTCACTGGTCATTATTCTTAATAAATTTTAGTTTATCGTGTCGTATTTTTAGGTTGATGAAATTATTGATTATCTTGTTTGATAGTGTGGATTTTTTTTAATGCAGCTTTTCAAAGTAGTTGAGCTCGCTAAAATATTTCAACAGCTTTCTCATGGCTTTTGCTGCTGCGTCTCATCATCCCTCTCGTGGTCAACATGCAGGTTGTAATTTCTGTTTTTTGGAGTCAGCCCCTAGTTTTATTTGTTACCCATTTTTAGAACAAATTGTTTAGCTGGCTGAAGATCTGCTTTTATCTTCTCACTATAATTGACTATCACTGACACTCTACATCAGGGCCTTGAGATTTATTTTTTGACTTCTCTAATAATTTCGACTTAAAACCTACATCAGCTTCTCGGATCACCTTACTAATTTCAAATTTTTTTGCAGTATTTTGTTATAAAAATTTCACGATATTTGTGAAACCGAGGGACTAAATAGCCAGTGATTTTTACTAAGATGATTATAAAAAAGCTCAAGAAATGAATTAATAAGAACTCTCACTTATTATTATTGTTAAATACCTTTCAATCCCAAAATCTTAATATGTTGGGTTATTATATCTTGACATTTTCCCTTATGTAGAGGACTAGTCACAAAGGTTTTAATTTTCAAATGGGGTCAAAGGGATGAGACGAATTGACCTCAGGATCTCCTTATTTGATACTACGTTAATTTAACAACATCAAATGTTGAAGATGTCATGGGTTGAAGTTACCTTAACAAAGAAAGCTATGTTAATTTAATTATGTATATTATATCTTAACAAATATCTACAGCAAGAGCAAGAAAGATTTTACCTCATTCTCCCCTCTAATTCTATCTTCAATGTCATTGATAAACCAGCATATTTATTTGTAGCTTGGATTCTTTGGAAATTGTTAATACTATTTCTTCATCCACGGATAGCATTCTCAGGGAAATTTTTGAAATTATTTTCATCTACCTGTAGAGTTTGAAACTGATGCTCTGTACAAGGAATTATGGCATGCTTGTGCAGGCCCACTCGTCACCCTTCCTCATCAAGGGGAGCGTGTTTATTACTTTCCACAGGGTCATATGGAACAGGTATCTTGAAGCACGTGATTTAAATTTTGTTTGTATTAAAGAGTGGTTGAGAATAAGGTTTGTATCGCTTCAATTTATTTGAAGTGCATCTAAGTCAAATAAAAGCCAAATTACATGATATCTATTGGTGGCTAAACTCATCTTTGACCAAATTGGCCTTTCTATTGTTTTGGCTCTTAGTCTCTTTCATATATGTTTCTCTTAAATCTTTATCTATTTTTTATGTTCATGTGTTTATGGTTGCAATAGGAGAATCAATCAGTTGAAAGCTAATCAAATGAATCTTTAAAAAAATTATAAACATACAATAGATACGAATATGATGAATCTGTGTTGACTGGGCCAGATATGATGGGATGGCATTTCTTTCGCAGCATTCATAAACAAATCCATCAAACTATCATACAACTTGTATAATACATTGGTATGTGAAAGTACATCGAGTACAATTTTTGTGATTGATATCATACCTGCCATGACATGATGGATTCATTTATGGAGTGTGATATATACCTTGATGATTCATGTGTCATGTGTACTTTGTTGGTATCATTTTGTATGTTTTTTTTTCTAGGTCTATCTTACTCTAGATACATCAAAAGGTTCTTAAATTTATTGCATTTTGATACTATTAATATTCTAATTTTGCAAAGCGATCTTTCTATAGCTAGAAGCGTCAATGCATCAAGGGTTAGAGCAGCAGATGCCTTCATTCAATCTGCCATCAAAAATACTTTGTAAAGTCGTCAATGTTAGCCTTCGTGTGAGTTCCACGTTTACTTACTGGCTCATGCTTTTTTTATCCATTGTATTACTTGCATTTGGAAGGGCCTTCATTTTTATTTTTATTTGACTTGCCATATTTGATTTTAGGCTGAACCCGATACAGATGAAGTTTATGCACAAATAGCTTTGCTACCTGATAGAGATGTGAGCTCTTGTGCTTTCCCTGCTCCAAGTTTTTACTTGCTCTAGTTTCTAACCATCTTTTGCAAAAAAAGGAAAACTGCCCTGATTTATTCCTTTATTTGATTATCATTTCTCCATGTTTTAGTGCTTACACAGACACCTTTTTTTTGTTCGATTACAATTTATTGTTTACTGCATCAGCAAAGTGAAGTAACGAGCCCTGATCCACCTGTCCTTGAGCCTCCTAGATGCACCATCCATTCATTTTGCAAGACACTTACTGCTTCTGATACTAGCACACACGGAGGCTTCTCTGTTCTGAGGAGGCATGCAGATGATTGTCTGCCACCATTGGTAAGAACATTTATGGTTTTAGCATTGCTTACTTCTCTCCTTTTATCTGTGCAGCTGACAGAGTACATGTTGAATATTCAGGATATGTCGCAGCAACCACCATGGCAAGAATTGGTTGCTACTGATTTGCATAAAAATGAATGGCATTTCAGGCACATTTTTCGAGGTTGGTGATTTATCTCATTAATTTTGTAAGATCTGCTAAAAGTTGAATTACTTTCAAGTTGCAACTATTTTTCTGCGTTGATGCTGATGAGTTTCTTTATTGTTGTCTATACCCATCGTGCAATTTTGTTTGTATTTAATGCCTTGAGAAGTTTTGTATAAAGAAGACCAGACCTTGTATTAAAATCTTGTCTCATCACTTTATCTCAGTTAAAGTTGAAATATTCTTGGGTAAGGACCGTTATATTTTGTCCTATTTATGTAGGGGAGTATTAAAAAATAAATTAATGATTAAAAAATTAACCACAAAACTTGTTTGTTGGTACTTCAACGAAGTGCATTTTTTTTTTTCTATGCTAACTTGTCGAAGGGTCCAATCAAATTGCTCTTTTCCTATGTTTTAAAGACTCATATTAGTTGCTGAAAAAAATGAGATGTGGAATAAAGCTCCATCTCATTTTACATTTTATAGAAAGCCTCTAAATTTTGGACATTGCTACCTTTGAATCTAATATCAAATGGGAACAACGAGGGTAAAAATAGGTGCAGCAAAAGTTTTGTTTCGTAATCGAAAAATAAAATAAAATAACATCAGATAAATAATTTTGAAAATAAAAAATATTGTATTAATTGTGAAAAAGTTTAACTCTAAAGTCTATCTCTACTCTTTAAATAGAAAACATAAATTAAAACGATTAACATTACATAACGATATAATATAAAAATTCAACTAAACACGATTCATGGGCTTGTTGGGATTATTTGGGTTTGCTTATCCTATATCAATCTTGTCCTCTTAAAAGAACTTGCCCTTGAGTTTTATGGCTTTAAAGAATTCATTAAGGAGAATATATTTTGTTTGTTGACGCTGGAAGATGTGGAACCAGAACGATTTTCGTATCAAGTCACTAAAACATGAAGGTGTTATCTCGCCCTTTGTAGGTCGTGCCAACATCATAAAGTCAGGGTGATTCTCATATGTAGTCTGTTGTAGGCAGTGGAAAAGGAAGCCGTTGATAGGAAAAAAGAGAGGAAGAAGAAGGAAAAGAGAGAAACTGTAGGTGAAGGAAGGATGAGAAGTAAAAGCTCGAGAAAGAATAGAACATTGGAAAATAAAGTTTTAAAAAATTACATATTCATTTATTATAATTTATCCTTCCAAAATATAATAATAGAAATTAAATATAAAAAATTAGGGATAATTCTAATAGATGAGAAATTAACTTTAACTTAAATAAATAAATAATAAAAGTAAAATGAAATGTCCTCATCACCGCCAAATAAAGGTTTCTGAGAATATTTGGCTTGTTTTTTTTTCCATCTTTCATCACTCTCTCGATTCTCATTAGAATCATCAAAATCGAACCTTTGAGTCATCTCATTCTTTCGCTGCTCGATATTCATTGCAGTCAACTTCTACGAAATTTTGTCGATGGTTCTGTCTATTCCGTCAAATCTTTGATCGTTTTTTTTCAAATCGTTGATCAATGTCTTCGAGTTTTTGTTCAATGATTTTGAATCGTCGTTTGTCATCTACGATATGCTTTCCACTAAAACTTTCGTCTGCCCTCAGATCGAAGTCAAAATCTTGGCTCCAATATCTATTTGGTACATCAAAAGTTTGTTTCATAACCGAAATAGAAAAATAAAATAATACCAGAGAAATAACTCTCAAAATAAAAAAAAATTGTATTAATTGTCAAAAAATCTAACCCTAAAGATTTATCTCAACCCTTGTAATAGAAATAAAAAATTAAAATGATTAAAATTAAAATAATTATAAAATATAAAAATTAAACTGAACACGATTCATGGGCTAAGGGCTTGTTGGACTTGTTTGGGCGTCAAAAACATGGGTAAGTTGATCACAATGTTCATTCAATAGTTCCATTTGCGTATGAAATGTATGCCAGCATTACTTTCTTTCCGCATCTTTCTGACACATCTATTGTTTGTTCTTCATGCAGTTGTGCTTTAGTATCTAGAAATGGCATAATCGTGCTAGTGTTTTTGTGTGCGATTCATTGTCGCTATTTCAGGTTTGAAATGTTACTTTGCTATTTTACACATTCATCTCAGGTCAGCCTAGGCGCCATTTATTAACAACTGGGTGGAGTGTCTTTGTTAGTTCCAAGAAGTTGGTAGCTGGTGACGCCTTCATATTTCTAAGGTGAGTGCAACTTCACATAAGAAGGCTTTGCTATTTTTTTTTATCTTCATGCTTTGTAAACATGTTATTCACAAGCAATGTTTTTTTAAAAATTCTAGAGGGGAGAATGGGGAGCTTCGTGTGGGAGTGAGGCGACTCATGAGACAGCTGAACAATATGCCCTCTTCCGTTATCTCAAGTCACAGCATGCATCTTGGAGTTCTTGCTACTGCATCACATGCCGTTGCTACTGGAACACTATTTTCCGTATTTTACAAACCAAGGTTGTCTCTTGTCTGATAAGTAAAACCACTTCTTTATTTTGCATTAAGTTGTCGATCGGAAACTAAGTATACAGTGAGAGGACATTAATATTTTATGTTGCTTTCTTTAATTGAAGTAATTGTTGTAATTATATGGTCGATTGGCGGAGTATATTTTTTTTGTTTCTGGGTTCTTTTCAGCATCGGTATTTTGTGATATGACATCCTTAGTCCACTGGATAGTATGTTGGATTTACTTCATTCTTATAAGATCATAGAAATAATACAGAAAATAAGGTTCTTAATCTTATGAAACACAGTTGATATGTCTTTTAAAACCAATTTTTTGTCACATATTACCATATAATTTGTTTCTTATTAAAAAAGCAAAACCAAACACTTAAGGTCTTTTAATTAGTTGCGTGTTTTAATTCTACTGGAGCTTGGTTTATGACAGAACAAGTAGGTCTGAATTCATTGTAAGTCTGAACAAGTACCTTGAAGCTCAAAGCCACAAGCTTTCCGTTGGGATGAGGTTTAAGATGAGATTTGAGGGGGAGGAGGTTCCTGAAAGAAGGTATGGGTTTTCTTTGTTATTAACTTTTCATTCAGGGAGTCAATATATCTTTTGTAATGGAATTTACCATATTATAGGTTCAGTGGCACGATTGTTGGTGTTGGAGATAGTATATCATCTGGGTGGGTTGATTCTGAGTGGCGATCTTTAAAGGTTTGTGATTGCATGGTTGAGCTACAAACTGGCTTCTGTATCCATTCTAAGAATGTCATGGGGAGTGGGTAGATAATTTTATGTTTTTCTTTCTTTTAGTAGTTGATATGACATTATGAAATCTGATAACTTATCGGTTGGATGGTCATTTTTGCAGTAGCATATCTGACTGAAGAATTATACTTTGTTAAAATATCTGACTTAAATAGTCCAATCCGAATGAGTTATCATGTTGCTCAAGCTGAACTATTGAATGAGTTCCTTCATTTGTGGTTTCTATGGAGTATTCCAGCTAATTTTAAATGAGGGACAAAGGGAGGTGGGGACTTTTGCGGCCAACTTTTTGTTCATTATATATCTCTTGGATGCTCTGATGTGGTTTGTTTTCTTGCGTGAGAATCTTCCGAGTTCTTTAATCGATTTAATATCCCTATTCTGTTTCTTATGCTTAGTTACTGTACATTTGATGTTTGCTTTGACACGTTGTGAATTGACTGAAATAGTTAACTGTTGGTTGATCCCTTTTCTCTTTTTGTTTATGATGTGTTTTTTAATTATATTATGGTGGAATTGGTCAAATTTTTACTTGTATGGTCTTGTCTATTATTCCGGTATTTTTCTATGGATGAAATTATGACATCTTTTAAAAAATCTTGTTTTATCAGGTTCAATGGGATGAACCTTCACCCATCTTACGTCCAGAACGAGTTTCACCTTGGGAATTGGAGCCTCTTGTTCCAACTAATCCTCCAACCTGCCAGCAAACACAAAGAAGCAAGCGAGCACGACCTGCTGTTTTATCTTCCCCAGCACCAGAGATATCTGTGCTTGGTACGTAACCTTTTTTATGAAAAATGTATTGAATTAAGTATTTCTGTTGTTTTTTTCCGTTGAAATTCTCTTTGTGAAATAGGTGGATGGAAACCTCCAATTGAATCTCCTACCATTTCATATTCCGATCCACAGCGTGGAAAGGAGGTCTACCTATCTCCAAAGTTCAGCTCTACTGCAATTGCAAGCTCTTTTGGCTTTAATCGAAATGGCTCTCTTGGTTCAATTTCCAACAAATCATTGCAGTGGACTAATCAGGTGGAATCTGTTATAGAATCTTTTTCCCCACTTGCTAACAACGAAGCTGCAGAAAAGAAGCAAAGTACTGGGAATGGATGCAGAATTTTTGGAATTGAGCTACGTGGCAATTTCACAATAGAAGATGCTTCACCTGCTACAGTTTCTAGGATGATAGTGGCTGATCGGTCTATTCCATCATTAGATACTGAATCTGACCAGCATTCTGAACCGTCAAATGTTAATCGATCTGACATTCCTTCAGTGAGTTGTGATGCTGAAAAATCATGCCTGAGATCTCCATATGATTCTCAGAGTAGGCATATTCGTAGTTGCACAAAGGTAAACATTCAATGCATTCACATTTCTCTCGCATAAAATTACCAACTTTGGAGTGTTGTTATGGTGTTTTAAGCAAGTTTTCGGGAGAAGGTTGATTTTTAATATTTTGAATGAGCCTTTGTTTTTATATTGGATATGCATGAACAAATGTCATTTTTTTCTGTTGGTGAACTGTTTCATCGACTCCATGTTGAAGATGGCTGTATTAGGGTCTGCTGACCATCCTTTTTTTGGAAGTTTAGACTGCGATCATTCTCTGAATATTTGTTTTTGGTTCACATTTTAGTGCTGCTTCTGATGTTGCTTCCTACTGTGTTTATGTTCTCCCACTTTCAGCCCTTCAGTTTCAGAATCTATAGAAGTGCGTAAATATTTGGAATAATCTGATGGTGAAAAATGGTAATTTCCAGGTTCACATGCAAGGGATTGCAGTTGGGCGGGCTGTGGACTTGACGAGATTTGATCGTTATGATGATCTGCTGAGGAAGCTGGAAGAGATGTTTGACATTGAAGGTGAGCTCCGGGGACCTACAAAGAAATGGCAAGTTGTTTATACGGATGATGAGGATGACATGATGATGGTTGGGGATGATCCATGGCAGTAAGTTCACTTGTTCCAATCTTTTGCACCCACTTCGTCTCCTATAATTATTGTTATTTCGTCATCTACTAGTAGGCTGGCATATTAAACTACTAGACAAACTTGAATGATTATTGAATTCATATCAACTTGTTTCTCCCGAACATTATCTCTCTCCCAAATCTTCTCGTTTGTCTCTCTCTCGTCAAATTCTCTCTCTGTTTTTTTTCAAAGATTCTTATTTTCATCTACTTTCTACCTTTCCCATTCTTTCAATTTCTTTTTCTCAACCATCAGCATCGCAGTTTCACCAAATCATTCTCCAAGTTTATGTCTGTTTTGCTACTAGTTCTAATTACATACACATGGGATTGGAATTACTGGCTTAATAATTATCTCCCATAGGAATGACGTTAAAATTTTCCATTGCAGTGAGTTCTGCAGTATTGTGAGGAAGATCTTCATCTACACAACGGAGGAAGTAAAGAGATTGTCTCCAAAGATAAAACTTGCAGCCAGCAAGGATGCTAAGCGGAGTATTCCAGATTCCGAAATAGCCATCAACACCGATGACAAATCCGTAGGTCCCGGATGCTAATGATTTTATCATCGGCCATTGGAGTTGAAAAAGCAGCAGTAGAAGGCCAGAATGACACTTACAGGTCGGTCGATCATCGGCCCAACTAGAAATTCTCAATTCGAGCTGGTGCTGCTGCTGCTGCTGCTGGTTTTTGTTCTCATCTAATAAAAATGGTATTGAGAAAAATGCTTTACCTTTTATAATTTTGTTTTGTATTTTTCTTCCCCTCTTTCAACTCACAATCGTCTCCACATATTGTATATAACCAATAACACATAACGTCCTTGATCTTACGTATCATTTGCTGTACTATTTTGTAAATAGTCTTTATTTTTTATTATTGAGAATTTGTGTTCTTATTTTTGTCCAATTTTCGAATTTTATTCATCCTTCCGCCGACTTATATTTATGAAATGGTAATGTGCAAAATGAAATCTGATTCCATTTAGGAAGGTAACTGTTATGCAACAATACGATTTGAAGTTTAGTTTTATAGTTTCAGGTTACATTTTGATTTCTCGCATATTTATTGGCAGAATAGTTATTATATTTATATAAATAATGAAATTGTATATATTTAGAACATTTGTTTAGAAAATTGGGCTCGAAATTTTTAATATATAATAGAAGAAGAAGACGAGAGATCGACACTCTTTGAGTCTCAGCTCCACACTTGTAGTGGACACTTTTTCAATTATTGAGGGTAGAAAAGTCGAATGATAAACAACGGTCATAAAATTCAAAATTTAAAACCATTACTTCCTCCTTCGTCTCCATCCTGTGGGAAGCTACTGATTTTGGAGCATAATTTCAGTAAAATAATTACACGCAGAAGAAAAGAGAAGGTATGATGAAGGCTATGAAGAAGAAGCTGAGATTATGGTCCAAAAAGAGGAAGAAAGGGAAGAAGACAGACTTCCACTACTCCCCCTCCTCCTACAATTATCCACTCTGCACTCATTGCACTTGCTCCTGCCAACACTTCCACTCCTACTCTCCGGTTCAGCCCTCGGCTCCGCCGTTACCGCCGTGGATTCAAACTCCTCCCTGCACTTTTGACCAACTTCCTTTCCATGAAGAAGATGAAACCGCTGTCTATCTGCATCCCCGGCCGCTTCCCACCGATTTGAGCTATCAGCAGTATTTTGGTCCCCCGACCTCTCCTCCTGCCTGTGCTGTCCCACTAGCGAGAATTCCCGCGCCACAGATGCCGCTGTCATCATCCTCCTCCTCTAAGCTTTTTGGGTGCTTTGGTGGGTTTTTTAGGCGCTTGAAAGGATGCTTCTGTTCTTGTTTTGGAATCTGATAAATTAGTATTTAACTAATGCTGCTCAAGCCTTGACATAATGCTTATATACTTCAAGCTTAATCTGATTAAGATCCAACATGTGTCTTAATTTGCATTCGAAGAAACAAAGAAAGAACATCCTAGAAAGTAGACAGAGGAGGCGTCTTCAAAGCCATGGCCAAATCAAATCACTTGATGACTGTTCGGTTTTGCGTAATTTTAAAATAAATATTATAACATCTTTCGTTTTGATTACGATCGAATCAAAAGTGAATATGGTCTAATTTGTTCATTACGTAAAATTCAAGGTTCATTTTATTCGACAAAATTTAAATTTGAATTATATTCAAAAATAAAATTTAGAGTTTATTTTATAATTATAGAAAAAAGAGTTTATTTTCTAATTACAAAATAACCATCAAAGAAGGCTAAAATAATCGCTTTTCAAGTCTATAAAAGCAAATCCCAAACCGACGCCGACTTCTTGCAAAAAACCGTTATTTCTCAACAAAGAGTGCAGGAACGAGAGCTGGGGGGGGGGATAGCATCTTACTATATTAGGGCATTTCTCGCCGGAATGTTTGTCAAAGGCGGCGGCTCGCGGACCGTTCTAATCACCGGAGTGAGCAAAGGGCTTGGTAGAGCCCTAGCTCTTGAGCTGGCCAAACGGGGCCACTCCATCATCGGTTGCTCCCGCGCTCAGGATAAACTCAATTCTCTTCAAACGCAACTCTCGTCTATTTCCACCGAATCTCCTGAGAAGCATTTTCTCATCAACGCTGATGTGGTGAGTAATCCATGACTTTTGTTCGCTAATTTCAAATGTGTGCGTGTCTCTTCGTTTTCCAAATGAGAAACGTAATAATTTTTGTTTGATTTTTGTAGATGTCCAATAGCAGTATTGAGGAACTCGCTCGTGTTGTTATGGAGAAAAATCTTGTCCCTGACATCATTGGTACGATGAGTTAAAGCTTTTTTTCTAAATCATTCTGTAAGTGACAATTTGTTCATATTCAAATTTCTTATAGAATTTCGTGGTTGGAGTGATTCTGTGACTTGCTAAGTTGAATTTAGACAATTTATGTAATTGACTCGTTCATTGGGCTAATTCTTCAGAGACGAGAGTGGTTATTTTCTTTAGTTGTACTATTAACTTCAACTTGCAGCTACTCTTGAGCAGTGAATATCTAGTAACATTCAGCACATTAAAACTATGATCAAGATTTGGTCCAGATATTTTGTCTTAACTCTGTGCTTCCGTTATTCTTCTCTTTTTGTTTAATTTTCTCAGTCGCTGATGAAATTTCTCTATATGATGAGACTGAAGCATGGTTGCTTGTTTCCAGTAAATAACGCAGGCACAATTAACAGGAATAACAAGATCTGGGAGATCCCTCCTGAGGAATTTGATATAGTAGTGGATACAAATCTTAAAGGGACGGCAAATGTATTGCGTCACTTTATTCCTATTATGCTGAGGAGGAAAAAAGGAATTATTGTGAATATATCTTCTGGATGGGGAAGATCAACTGCTGCCCTGGTCAGTAGATTTTCACCATTGTGCTCTGTTCTTGGCATCATTATGTGAAATTGAGTCCTGGTAAAAATTTTGATAGTTCCAAACCATTTACTCTATTTAAGTGTTTGCGTTCAAGTCATAGTAACATTATTAAGAGAAAGTAGAGAGGGTTGTTGTTAGATGAAGAGCTGAGAAGAAAATGAAGAAGCTCAAAAATAAATATGAAGGGGTAGTGCTAGAAATAGATATTTGTTAAAAAAGACCTCAATGTGGGAGTTCAATTAGTCTGTGCTCTATTGATTTAAACGTGTCTTGTCATTTATGTGGTTTCATTGAAAGGTAAGTCTTTCCAGCCAGAAATACATGAAATTAATTTATAACTCTTAACAGGTTTCACCTTATTGTGCTTCTAAATGGGCCATCGAAGGTTTAACCAAGTCAGTGGCAAAAGAATTACCTGAAGAAATGGCCATTGTTGCTCTAAATCCTGGAGTTGTAAACACTGACATGCTTGTATCATGTTTTGGTGAATCGGCTAGTATTTATCAAGCCCCTGAAGGATGGTAAGGTGTTTCTTTCACATTGAGAATTTGCTTATAAATTATAGATATGCAATTGTTCGCCTACTTTTCTCTATCACAACATTGAAGTTTTAAGACGTTCTTCTGTGTTAGGGATCATAACCACAACTTAGAGCATTTATTTATCCTCTCCTTAATTGCATTTTTTATCAGCCTTTTTTTTTCCAAAACTGTGTTCTCACACATCATATGTGCTTGACTTTCCATTGTGCTATCTCTGGAACTTTTGGAACTTATGATGATATGACATCATATTATTATATTTTCACAACTAATCAATGGCATTGGGAAATGGGAAAAATTTTCCAGACTCCTTTATAAGGTAGCATATAAGTTAACTTCCAAGCTAAAAGCATGTTGGTCTCCTTCAATTTCAAAGTGTTTGGAGATTTTGAAAACAATATTTGATTGATTATGAAGAAATTGTATACCTGAGTGAAACACGGTCTGTAATTCCTAATATGGTCTACTCGTATGTGGGTTTGAATTTACAGAATGAAAATATTTTGTGTGAAACTATAACCATCAATTCATTACTTCTCAAAATGAATTTGTGTAGCTATTGCATCCAATATTTGTTTATAGCATGGAAAAAGAATTGTTGCTTGATTATGAATTGCTAGACGACAGATGAGATTCTCCTGTCCGCTACCTCAGAAGATGATGAGATTCTCCTGTCCGCTACCTCGGAAGAGGAAACTAAAATTATTTTTAGAGATTCTCTGTGATTAATGTTTTTGCCAAAAATCATCATAGTCAACTGTATCCTATGTAACAGTTTCACTGAACGCCTAGTTGAAACACATTTCTGATTTTTATTTTTTATTTATTTTTTAATCATTGTGACAGGGCTTTGAAGGCAGCTACGATGATTCTCAATCTTACAGCAGCAGATAATGGCGCTTCTCTGACTGTTTAACTGAAACAATTGACACATTGTTATCCAAATTGTGCTCTCACTAAGGTTTTGTAGTTATTAAGTGGTAGTTACATAGTTTAAATTTCATATTGCTAATCACAGTCTTCTCTGTCACGTATCATATTCATCATCGTTTGACATTTAACGAGTTCATAAACAACGCATATTCTTGGGGATGGATTTAAGACATTGTTTTTCATGGAGATGGATTTCAATACTCTTATTTTTCAAACTAATAAAAACTCCACTTTTCCTAAATCTCTTGGTTTCGGTAGAAAAGGGTCATTTTCTCTTCTAGCCACCTGGAGGAGTTTTTCTTCAGAACGAAATATCCGTTCAATCCTCTTCTCCATCAGTGTACTTAAGATTTTTGTTCATGTAAAACTAAAAACCTTCAGTAGAGTAGTTTTTGGCTGGATTATTTCCCAGAACTAAAAGTGACCAATGCTAGATTGCAGTTTCACACTTAAGCTTGACTTGCAGCAAACGCTTTGATGTATTGTTTCTTGCAATATATGTGGATGAGTATTATTTATTTAATTTTTTAGTATGGCTTGCTTATATATGATTCAGACTCATCTTGCATCCTGGGTTTCATCAAAAAATGAAGCATCTTTTTTCCCTAATCAAAGTAATGTTAGAACTCAACATCATTACCCGACTTAATGTCGGCAGGAAGGCCTGGTATGGCCTGAGATGTTGGAATTGTAGCTCGAGAGGTTTAGGGTTGCTACTCGTGATGCTGAAGCTACAGCTTGAGAGAGAAGTCCGGGTTGAAACCTCAAATTGAAAATTTTAAAAAAAGGCTGGCCGTTGGATCAACAATTTTTTATCACGTATTAAAGAAAGTAAAAAAAAAAAAAATGCATAAATGATAAATTTGGATGTAATATTAGTGTCGTGAGACTATAGATAGTCTATAATTAAGAATATAGAAGTAATTGAAGGAAGAAGTTTTTTTTAGGATTGGCACGTTGAGGCAGGTATAATGTTGGTAATGGTAATCAGAAGAAATAGTTTTTTGAGGTGAGAAAAGTTGGCAGTGGCCATCTCCCCTCCGACGATCGAACATTTGTTTTGTTGTTTGTGAATTTATGTTGAGCAACGTAGCCTCCAAACTAACAAGTTTGCGGCATTTATACCAGCTTCACGCTCACCTTGTCCATCTCTCCCTTCATTCCCATAATTACTGGGTTTCACTCCTCATCTCCCACTCAGCCCGCTTCCGTGCTCCTCCGCCTTACGCCGCCTCGCTTTTCAGCTCCACGCCTTCCCCCGATGCCTCTGTCTACGCGTGTCTATTCCGATATTACTCGTCTTTTAGCGCCCACTATCAAGTACTTTGTCTCGTAAAAAACATGTTGCGGACTGAAAAGCCTCCCGGCTGTGTTTTTCCAATTGTGATTAAATCGTCTGGGAAGAACTCTATATCGTTTCACGCTCTTGTTTTGAAGCTGGGTCATGGTGCTGATTGTTATGTTCGAAATGCTATTTTGGTTAGTTATGCGAAATACGATTGGGTTGATTGTGCCGTCAAGATGTTCGAAGAAATGCCCGAGAGAACTCTTGCTGATTGGAATTCAATGATTTCAGGGTATTGGAAGTGGGGAAATGTGGCTGAAGCTTGTCATCTTTTCAATACAATGCCGACGAGAAGTATAGTCTCCTGGACTGCTATGATCACTGGGTATTCTAAAATGTCAGATTTGCAGACTGCAAGTAGGTACTTCGATGAGATGCCGGAAAGAAGCATTGTCTCGTGGAATGCTCTCATGTCGGGCTATGCTCATAATGGGAATGGAGAAGAGGTTTTGAGATTGTTCAACCGGATGATCAAGGAAGGGGTGATCCCTGATGACACAACATGGGTGACTCTCATTTCTATATGTTCTTCAATTGGAAATCCTTGCCTTGCCAACTCAATTTCCGAGTACTTTGACCATAAAAAGATGAAAGTGAATGATTTTGTTAGGACGGCTTTGCTTGACATGTATGCGAAGTTTGGTAGGCTTGAAAATGCTCGAGAAATTTTCAATGCTCTCGGTACTGTTGGAAGAAACTCTGTCGCATGGAATGCCATGATTTCAGCATATGCAAGGGCGGGAGGTCTGAGTTCCGCTAGAGATCTATTTGATCAGATGCCGGAAAGAGATGTCATCTCATGGAACTCCATGATTGCTGGATATGTTCAAAATGGACAGTCTGATATGGCAGTCGAACTATTCAAAGAGATGATTGCTGTTAAAGATGTAGAACCCGATGAAGTCACTATGGTGTGTGTTATCTCAGCTTGTGGACATCTCGGGTCTCTAGAATTGTGTAATTGGACCTTAAAATTTCTCGACGAGAAGAACATAAAGTTGAACACATCAGGATACAATTCTTTGATTTTCATGTGCTCTAAATGCAGAAGCATCGTTGATGCAGAGAGAATATTCCTTGATATGACAGAAAGAGATGTGGTTTCGTACAACACGCTAATTGCAGGTTTTGCAGCTCATGGTGATGGAACGAAAGCCGTAAATCTAGTGTTAACGATGAGAGAAGAAGGCATTAATGCGGACCATGCGACCTATATTGGAGCTTTGACAGCATGCAGCCACTCTGGATTAGTTAATGAAGGGAGGAAGATCTTTGAGTCAATTGACAATCCAAGTGTAGATCACTATGCATGTATGGTGGATTTGTTAGGAAGAGCGGGTGAAGTAGACGAAGCCAAAGTTTTGATTGAGGGCATGCCGATGGCTCCTCATGCTGGCATATACGGCTCACTTTTAAATGCTAGCCGAATTCACAAGAATGTAGAACATGGGGAACTTGCCGCACACAAGCTCTTCGAGCTTGAACCGCATAATGCAGAAAACTATGTTTTACTTTCCAACATATATGCCTCGGTCGGAAGGTGGGAAGAAGTAAGAAGGGTAAGAAAGATGATGACAAAAATAGGAGTAGAGAAGTCAACAGGGTGGAGTTGGGTAGACTCCATGTATAAAGTGCAAGATTCGAGGAGACATATTGCTTGATTTGAGAGAATGTTCTTGAATTGTCAGAAGAGATGATTAAGTGGGGTCTCTTTTTGGTAGTGCCAGCTTTTATAAATGCTGGCGCTGCCACAACAATTATGCATAACGGGACAAACCGAGCTGCAATGTTTACTACGATGAATGCTTTTGATGTTATCCTTTCGAAAAAAACATGAAATCGATGAGAAAGTCTTGCAGCCATGGCAGTCTATGGTGATGGGATTTCTTGCGGGGACTGCAGGTCCCATTTGTACCGGCCTCTTTGATATCGGGAAAGCTAGGCTAATTAATGGCTCAGAGCCGAAGCGGAGGAGGCTACTACTGATAGCTTCCTAGATTCATGAGAATACTGGCTGGACAGGCAACTATGTGCACAGTGGACTGTGGCAGATCAGGTAATTGGTTTTTATGAGAGAAGATACATTCAAAATGGTTTCTCATAGAATTGTTTGTGCATGGATAAGTCTAGAGTGTCACCCTAGTTGCACTCTTTTGCGGATTTTTTGACTTAATCACACCTCAACTTGCATATTTTTGTAGGACATTGTGATTGGTACTTCAATTAATAAGTAGTTTTCATGGTGTAACTTGGGACGTGATCCAATATTAAATTATGAATTTAATCTTGGAATTACTATTTCATCAATCATTTGAAAGCAGAGGATGAGAGTCTTGTTCTTATTTGAATGCAGCAGAGCCAAACAAGAGATTCAATCCCGATTTATTTTATGAATCCAGGAAAATTTTCTAGTTATAAATTGAGAGTAGAACCTAAAGAATAGATATATGCTTGGTTATAATTTTGATTAGCTTGAACTTATTTGATTTATTAAGTCTATTCAATTTATTTAACTGAAAACTCATGAATCAGTACGATTAATTTTTTTGTTAACTCGTTAGATTCGACTCGTTAAACTTGATGAATTATATATTTTTATACTCAACTCGATTTCCTTAGATTTATTTGCTCAAACTCTATTTTATTATCCAGTGCAAAAGAGAATTAAATACTTAATCTGTTAGGAAATCATGTCAAATTATATACAAAATTGAGACACTCCAATACCGAAGTGAAACTGAGCTGAGAATGTTAGTTAGATTCTAGTTTGGTGCTCGTTCATTTGAATCAGTCTCGACTTCTGCGTTGATAAAATCAATGATTTAATTCGATTTGGTTTGGTTCGAATAAGACTTACAGGAATTCTGTATTAAATATGTACTTAATAAACATAATCGAACTGCCACGTGCTTAGAACGTGAAGTTTGCAGGAATATTCTCGTAAAAGAATATCCTTGGTTGGCGGTGCGTTTTTCCATTTTTACCCTTTCCTTTCTAGCTAAAGACGTGTCTGATTAGTCTTTTCACTTCGACGGCGGGTTGGGTCGACGGCGGGTTCTACTCCCGCGCTCATCCGACATCAAGATGTTACTCTGCACAAAAGTCTTGAGGCCTCTGCACCTACCTTTCCTCCTCTACAAACCCTTCTCGGAGACTTGCCTCTTCTCCGTTTTGGTCGGAACTCCGTGAAGCTTCAGTATTGGTGGGCGAATGGATTCTCATCTTGATCCTTCCATTTTTCGTTTTCTTTCTTCATTCATTTGTCTATATTGTTGGGCTGTTTGGATTATCTCTTTTTTCTGTGCTTGAATCTTTCTGTTTCTTTCTTCTTCTTCTTGTTTTTTTTTTCATAATTCTGGAATATTATTCCCGGGTTATCTTCTGCTCACTAGTTGGGGTGAAATCAGAGTTCATGTCTAACGCCATTGCCAATGGAGTGGCGGGAGCTGGAGGAGGAATCATTGCTCAAATCATTACTTACCCTCTTCAAACGGTAATTCCTACTACTTTACACGATTCTCAGTTTCATCCTCAAACTAGACTGTATGCTTACACCGTGTAACAGTGTCAATTGTCGTGAGGTTACCTACCTAATTAAGGATAGGTATTAGGGTTTATGACTGCTTTAGCACCCTTTTCTTGAATCTAGTTTTCAATGAAAGTTCTACCCAAAGTCCTTGTTGCAATTGGTAGCAGACCAGGTCTCCCCTAAGAAAATCTCATGGGACGAGGACCCACTGGAGATAACCACGCTCGTCACGGGTTGGGGTAATCTGAAGATGCAAAGTCGTGCCCGTCTGAAATTATTGGGTTTTAGTAGATGTCCGTTCAAATGGGATGAATTGTATCTAAAATTTTTCATATTGCTAAGCATAGGTTTTAAGTAATTGTCATCGTCTTTTTTGCATATTGGTTTTGATGAGTCAGTTGTGTTCCATGTGAATATAAAAAAAAATCACTATTTTATTTGATCCACGTACTCTTTTTTTTGAGCTGGTTGCAGGTTAATACACGCCAACAAACTGAAAGAGTGGCAAAAAAAGGGTCAGGTAACGCAGTAGGGGATTCTTCTCATTCCAAAGATCGTGGCACATTTTTTCAAATCCTCCAGGTTACGTTCTTAGTTAACTGGAATCAAAATGGATGTTTCTTTTGTTTATTTTTGGAAAGTGGAGATCATCCTTTTTTTATAAGAATTAGATAGCGTGCGATGTAATTCAAATCGGTCACACCCTCCGACTGATCTCCTTTGTTTTGGGTTTGTGTTTATCAGGTTGTGAGAACAGAAGGTTGGGGAGGACTTTATAGTGGCCTTAAACCTTCTCTTCTAGGGACGGCTGCATCACAGGTTTGTAAGATCTTCTTCTTGACCTCTTTGCTCGATTATGTTCGCATGTGTAAGTAACATCAACCATTCCGCGACTCCTTCTTTGTCATCTTTGTATCTAGTACTGGGACATTTTTAATGACTCAACAACTCCATCTTGTTGCTCCCAGGGCATCTATTACTACTTTTATCAGGTTTTCAAAAACAAGGCTGAGGCTATTGCTGCTTCTCGCAAAGTTAGAGGACGAGGGGATGGAACTGTTGGCGTGCTTGGTTGGCTTATTGTGGCAGCTCTTGCTGGGTGAGGTTTACATTTATATAGATTCAAATCAAAACAACACTTGAACATTTTATTCTTTCCACAATGAAGACCTCGGTGTTTGCAGTTTTTGTGTCAAGCAAAGTATTTGATTTGATGAAATTGAACAAGTTTTTTTATGTATTCTTCTGATTACAAACCAAACATGATGCGTGGTTCTCATCAAAACAAATGTGAACTTAAAAAGCAGTGCTATGCTCTGAATTTTCTCTGATGGTTAATTTGTTACTTTCTCCTATTTTCCCTTAAATCAAATGTTTCAGAATTATCTTGCAGTTCGTTGAACGTCCTGGCAACAAATCCTATATGGGTTCTTGTAACGCGAATGCAGGTTAGTGCCCCTTGTTGTTGAAGTACCCAATATGTACATAATTATTCTGTGTGATGACCTTTGTCAATTGATGATGCGACACTTTTCAGTTTTTGGAAAGCAAAATTAAACTTACTAGAGTTGATATTACATGACGTTAATAACATTCATGTGCCAGGAGTCATTTAGTTTTTATGATCTTTTATCAGATTTCTAATATTTCTAAATTACAAATAAAGAAACCATACATTTTCATGTACTTTATCTGAAAATATCTTAGATATGTTTTGTTTATGTTTTAGTTGTTGCATATAATTGGTGAAATATTATCATTCAAATCATTTTCAATTGTAATTCAAATGTTGGTAGACACAAACGCAATCAGAAAGAAAAATTATGGAGGAGAAAAGGGGAGCTCTGCTGAGGGAAGCTTCTGAAAACAGATTGGAAGATTCGACTTTAAAAGAGAAATTGATGGAACTTGACTCTGTAAAGCCACGTCCGTATGGAGCCCTGCATGCGGTTAGTGTATCTTTCCTGCTGCTTTTTTCATGTATTTTGTTATGCCTACATGGCAGTTCATTATAAATTTTATTGCACGGTTCTCTTTACAAATTTTAATTTTGCTTGTAGAAGGAGCTTAGGAATGTCAACATCAATGCAAAATATTTCTCTCTAATTAGTGTAGCACATTTGTTTGTATGCAGTTACCTTATTAGACACACATGATCATAGAAGAAAATATGCCTCAAGACATGGTACCTCACTACTTTTACTAACGTTGCTTTCCAGTGTCTTCCCTATTTCAATCCATTTACTAACTACTTAGGATTTCGTAATATAGCATCCTTAGCTTTCCTTTGTATTTTGCCGAAATGAAAACCAACCTAGACGCCATTTTTCCTTGTATTCAGTTGGTCACTTCCCCATATATCCAAAACAAATAGCCACGCTTGTCACTTTTAGTTTTCAGGTACAGATGTATCTTAAATGGCCAACATTAATCCGTTTAATATAGTATTTTCTTTATTTATGTTATTGTATCAACATAAGTGCGGGCATTTCTCAAACAGTGGTCCTGCTTGTTCAAAGCACTTAAGTCTGTGGATCTATCTTTTTGTACTTTTGTCTCACATCGACTTCCATTATGGGGTTGTCTAAGTCTTGAGATAGCAATTATTACAATAGAAAGCTTGTATAAGACAGTAACTAGCAATTATTACAACATGAAGCTTGTATAAAAAGATAATAAAGTTACATTTTAGGGAGCTTGTATGCACAACTAGTTATCCCGTCTTTATGGTGCAATGTGCATTATAGGAAAAAGGTGCAAATGATGTTTAGATTTTGTGATATGTCTAGTTGTCATTGCTATTTTTTATGATGAGTTTAATTATTATTTATGGATACTATTGATATTATTTATGCTACTTACATGTTTCTTCATTTCTTTGTATGCATTTGTTATCTGTAGGCACGAGAAGTATATAACGAAGCTGGCCTGACTGGATTCTGGAAAGGCATTGTTCCAACACTTATTATGGTTAGGAAAATCAACCTTTTAGCTCATTAAAACTCATATCTTGCTGCTTATAATTTCATCATTTTCTCCCATAAATATAGAATCACTAACACTAGGTGGATATGTAAAAGATATTCTTTCCCGTCACTTTAACATGTCTAAAAAAATGTAATGTTTTGTTTCAGGTGTGCAATCCTTCAATTCAGTTTATGATTTATGAGAGCTTGATAAAACATTTAAGGAAAAAACATGCAACTAAGGGGAAGGGATACCATAATTCCTCTGCTTTGGAGGTATAAGATACAAATTTAAATTATGATTAACCTTTTATCATTTAACCTATCACCAACCTGCTCTCTCTTACTCAATACACCCACACATGTTAGCAGATCTTCTCCCTTTTATACATCAATTGTGATTCGGCCTTTATACCTTTTACAACGTGGACTCACACATCTCTCTCGCATTCGAAACATCAATCGTGAATAGGTTTTTCTATCAGGCGCAATCGCCAAACTGGGAGCAACTATTTCAACGTATCCCCTTCTAGTTGTCAAAGTAAGAAGTAGTGCTTTTATTTTCTATCTTATTTTTACGAAATGGGTTGTTCATCCCATGTTCTCTGAAGTCTTGTGTTGCAATCATGAACCGAAGTCTAAACTTACCTTGTTCTCATTCAGTGTTCATAGAATTTCTCAATTTTTAATGGAGAAAATATGGAGCAAATCTTCTTAAATTAAGAGCACATATAATTCTTTGCATATAACTAGGAACAGTGACAAACTATCATCTGTGATTAATGGTTGCACCCAATGATTATCAAATGCACTGTAGTTTTAAAGTAAAGAATCTTGCGACTCTTTATTAACTATAAGTACTGGTTGGGTGATTCTATTTGTAGCTCTATCTTGCTAAATTTTATTATATTATTGGCTTCAAACCTCTTGAAGATCCTTCTCTATAGTGGAAGTTATTTTGGTCATGAAGTCCTTAGTATCTTCTGCATCAATCTGTTGCCTCCGTTTATTCAAGGATTATCCCTTTATCACATACACAAGTTGTACAAGTTGCTAGATCATCTGCCTGTCCATCTGAAGAAAGATGTTTGGTCGTTGTGTTATTAACATTAGTCTTTGAGCTATCTCGGCTATGTCAAGTCGGGCTAATATTTCTTTCTTACGCTGCTATGCAGTCTAGGTTGCAAGCAAAGCAGGAAATTGGTGGGAGCAAGTCGTTAAGATACTCAGGTTTGGCCTTTTCTCAATTTGCAGCCGTAATCATCGATGACCTATCATTATTACTTGCTCGGTCCACTATCAGCCAATCGCTCTGCCACTAAGTGAAAAACAATGAAAACTACAATCTCGATTGCTGTTCACAATCCAATGGCATTACAAGCGAGAAGTTTTCATTGTAGCTCCAAAAGCTTCTAGGATTGTAACTAGATAATGCATGGCCACTCTGTAGTTTGAGACGAAAATCAGATTACGTGATGAATTCTTAGTTATACCTTATTGTTTTCTCATTAATCTTACTTCGTTGTTCTTTGAAAGTCAAATGCAGCCTATTCTGACAACGTTATTTTATGAAACTGATTGGCGGGCTGGCTGACAAGATGCTTGATATGGCAGGGACCCTGGATGCCATCGCGAAAATGGTGCGGCATGAAGGATTGTTCGTATTTTACAGGGGAATGAGTACAAAAATAGTGCAGAGTGTATTTGCAGCTTCTGTCCTCTTCATGGTTAAAGAGGAGTTTATCAAGATTTATATGGCATTGGTAGATAAGCTACCCATTTAATCTTGTTGAAGAAAATGTTTTTTGTTTTTGGGTGATGCATGAATACGGATTGCTCGCAAATGAAGTCAGATCATTCGATATTGAGTATTTATCGAATGAAACTGCAAAATGCAGTCATACAATATATATTGTGAAGATTGGAAAGTATTTCAATTAATAATTCAAATCAGATCATATTGTATAGAGATGTCTGCTAAGGAGTATTGTATGTACAACCCTTTTTAGATTTTCTTGGTCTTAATTTTATATTATAATAACCATTAAAATCACTCACAAGAACGCTTCCTTGATGTTGCATTCACGGCAGCTACATGGGAGTCTTGTGAAAAGAAATAAAGCTCGACAACTTTAATTTGTTGAAGTAGAATTCAATGCTACAAAAGACTTTAATTCTTTTGATATGGAAAGTCATATAATCTGAGTTTATCGTTGAAAACAATCAAAATAGTTAAGGGGCGGACAAGTTCCGTTGGAATGAAACCAAGATTTTAGGTTCTAACCTCGTTGAAACCGAATTAGGACCCAAGGTCTCGAGCTTTAAAAAAAAAATCAGAAACCAACTAAAATTGGTTCAAACTAACTGTGATGGAGCTAAAACAAGAACAAAAAGAACCAACACTAGGCCAAACTGAGCAAGAACCCGACTATGTTTATTTCCGGTTTATAAATCTAAAGACCAATCACGGTTGGTTCGGTTTCCATTTGTCACGGAATCGAGTCGGGCTGGTCCCAGCTCTAGAAAAGACAGAAAAAGAGTTGGTCCAAGTCCCCTAACTTAAAAGCATAATAAACAATAAACAAGAAGAGAATAAAGCAAACACTAATTAATTTAATTAAATTGGGAAGCCACAAAATTTACATTAAAAAAACAAAAAAAAAAACCAATAACCAAGATCGTACGGTCACCATTCTATTAGTTAGAAAGAAACGGTGACACGTTTCGGCGAGATTCCCGGGCCGGCCTCTTTCTCAGACATCCCCATTTTGCCCTCCCACCACCAAAATTAACTATTTTAATAATAATTTTTCTTCTTTGAAAGCACAATAATTCATTTAAAATATAAAACATGGCTTAAAAAGTCTAAGAAGCATTTTTATAAAAGAGTAAAGCCAAATTTCAACGATAATTTTATATAAATTCTACATTATTTTAATTATGTATAATTATTTTACCAATAAATAACGCGATAAAGTTATAAAATTTTAGCGTTCGTCCCGTACATTTTTGTTAATTTTTTTTTTCATTTTTGCATTATGATGTCATATTTTTCGAGTAATTTATCGTATTAAAGCGTAAAACTTTAGTTTATGCCTAATATTACTTATAATAAAAATTCCAATCATTTGATTTACTATGCTATTTACTTGAAATTATTAGGTATATATGTAAAATATAAGGAGAGATACTCTAGAGTGTTATTTTTCTCATCACGTGGGGCAGTTCGGGGGAGTCTTTCGCTCTCACCCTCTAGCCCACGTCATTGGAGCTGTCCATCTTTCATCATATAATTCAAACGAAAATCCCATTTACTCAATTTACAGAAGAAGAGAGTGATTTCAGGGTTGTTGTATGAAGAAAAATCGATCGCCAGAAACTTTGAGCGAGCTTTTCCGGCGATGCGTGGCAGTTCGAGGCTGCTGAGCTCTTCTTTGGTGGTGCTTTTAATCATCTGGGATTGGAAGTTTTGGGTTTTTTCAGACTGTAAAGCTCAGGCTATTCGTTTATATCCCATCAATGGTGGTGGGAAGCCATGGTTGAACGAGGAAGAAGCCATTTTCAGACATAAAACGATGACCAAAAAGAAGGAGATTCTTCAAAACTACTTCAGCTTTACAGGTTTGGGCTATAACGTTACAGATGTAGGGTTTGAAGAAAGCAAACGAAAAGTGCCCAGCTGTCCAGATCCTCTCCACAACTAAAAGCTGTTCTTCCTTCTTTCTTACTTTCTACTTTTCTTTTTTATTTTTATTTTTTGTCTTTTGCTTCCTCTTTCTTGTTCTTTTGCTCTACAGTTCATCATTTTCTGTATATCTTCACAAATTTCATCTTAAAAAGTTGATTTAGGATCAGCTGAAGGTACTTTTAGCTTGATTGGATTGTTATTTTGGACCTTAAAATGAACTATATTCATGGTCGAAGCATACCCACCCTTAAAACTTGCATCTGGTTTTCTTATCCAATTTCACCCCTACCATTTCTCTTTATTTTCTCCTCAGTCGAGTATTTGCTTCTGCGATTGATGGAGAAGACCGGGGCTATTTTGGTTCTTGAAAAATGATGGATCCAATATTGGAGCATCATGATTGAACTCAGAGATGAAGATTTGAATCTCACGTCTGTACTTCCTGAAACTAGACAAATAAACCTCTATAATTTAAGGTACTCTTCGTCGTTAATATGAAGTGAGTAGTCGCCGGCCGGTTGAGTTGCCAGAAAATGAAACGAACGACGAAAGAGGGCAGTCTGTTTTATACCGGAACCCATGAACAATATTGGAAGGTTTCAAGGTTAGAAAAGAGTTGAAGCCAAGAAGGGTCCCACTTAAGTCAACCTCACGTTGGAACACTTGCTTAGTCTCCAATAATCTTGACATGGATCAGTCAAATCATGAAAACAAACTTTTGAAAGAACAGTGTTTTCGGAAATGATTCGAATCCAACGATGTTTTCCCTTTCCATTACTAAAAATCAATGTTGGTAGGCCCGGGCGATAAAAACCGAGCCGAACTAGGTTTGATTTCACCCTTAGAAATACCCTACTTAAAACCGAAGGTTTTTGGTTAGCAGAGGCTAATTGAACTAAAAATTGAGGCTTGGTTCATCTTGCTTCCAAACCATGCTCGGTTTGGTTTTGGTTTCTAAATTAGGGAAGCAAAATAGTTCGAATTAGTTCTCATTTGGGGTAAAACTGAATTGAAGCTCGATCCCATTTCTAAGTGTTGGTAAAATCTTGAATTTGGGTGGGATATCTATATCATGTTCATACTTTATACAAACACATCAATAGGGTCATTAGATACGACCGTGCACGCCGCATCATTGTTTGTTGCAGTTTGGTAACTTTACTAATCATCCATCATCTTCTCAAAACTCATATTCATCACAAACTTCAGAATGTTCAAATCGTCTTCCGTCTTTCTCAAGTGTCATATACGTTTGGTGTCCTACCAATTCAAACATAGAATAATGATTCAAGATCATCGGTATATTTTCTTTTTTGTACATGCTTGATCAGCAACACTAGCCGGGATGGTCGAGATAACCATACTTTCTCTTTCCATAATCGAATCGCTTTCGAGTTATTTGGGTTTTGCTTTGGAAACAAGAAAAGAAATGGTATTAATGAGGAAAAAAGAACAACACATGGACAAGAATGGTCGGCCCAAGCATCTATGATTAGTTGGAGGAAGAAAAAAGGTTTCTTCTTTGAAGCCCACTACCCATTCTTGACCATCTCAGATATCTTTCCTTCCAAACACCATTAATGGCTGCTTCAAAAAACTACATTGATTTTGCGAGGAAGATCTCAAGGAGCTTAACTATTTGACATGAACAAGACGGAGTGCAGAAATTAGAGGGATTGTTAGACCAAGGATCCCACCCGATCACTAGATGGCAAGTCGAAGGATAAATGCAAGGTGGTGTTGTTTTCTTTATTAATTTTTTGCCTTGCACAAACAAAGGAGAGCCCTTTTACATACCTCCACATCAATTCCCATGTTGTGAGTAAGAAGAAAGATTAATAATCCCTTGTTGCAAGTGTCAAACTATAAAACAACGTATCAAACTGAATGTAACTAAAATTATTTCTACAATAAAAATTTTGTCGAACTCAATCAATCTAGAGAGACGAGAGAATAAGCTTCCATGGAAAAATACAAAGCACATTAGGGGTATCTTGGAAGACAATGGTGAGGGAGAATATATAAATCTACAATGATATATGTGCGTGCGCTTGTCTCACAATATGTTCTAAAATTACCAAAACTTTTAAATGTACATGTACTTAGTCTTTTGAATAATCATGCTTTGGGTCTAGAAGAATCTGTCTTAAGCCCAAAGCATTTAAGATGAGTTATTTGTGTTTAAAATGAAATTTTACCATAAATATTATTATGTTTATTTTGTTAAAATATTTGTAGTTGTTAAACAATAATTGATTGATGTAATTAATATAATAAATTAATTATTTATAATTTATTAGATTGATTATATCTTAATTTTATCAATCATTATTTGACAAATCAAAAATATTTTAAAAGCATAAACGTAACATGTAATTCAATGTTTAAGATAAATGAGAGGTAGAAGGGTCAACTGAGTGGGCTAAGTGAGGTGAGCTAGTCAGGCTAATGTTTGTCTCCAGTCTCCTTAGAGTTGTGTCGAGTTAAGCATTCCATAAATTGTTTACTATTTCTAAACTTACATTATTATTTTAGTATAAAACTTTTATTATAGAAAATACAAATAGTAATAAGATTAATATTTTAATTATTGAAAAAAATTTAGTTCATGATATATTATAGGGCATGGTAATATGTTATAAAATTTGCTTCCATTGCTTTATAAAACGAATGTAAAATCATTTTTTATTATTAATTTCACAAAAAAATGATAAATAAATGTCATTTATATGGTTATAAAATGATTTTAAAAATTCTATAAATTGAGAAGCAATAGCACATTTAGTGATTAACTTTTCCTATATTAAACAAAACTATAAATATACGAATATTAAATACGAGAATTCCACCTATTTTCTATATTCATAAAATATCATACTGTATAATATATTAAATTATACAATATTCAGTTCTAAGAAATTATTCTTGCACGATAATAAATAAAATGTGGTATTAACTTATATAAAATTAAGAGAGAGAATGTGATTTTATAAGTAGATGGGTTTAGGAGTGTGGGTCCTGGTGTCAGGTGGTACAGGAGGTAAATAAGCAATCCGAAATTCGGGTGTCGGCCACGTAGGACAGAGCCACCTATGTCTCGCTTGGTCTTCAACTGACACAACCTCTTCTGTTGACAGCACAGCCTTATCATCTCCACGTGCGCCTCCTTATCCTCAACCCCACCACCGCCGTCCGATTCTCCTTACATCAAACATAGGGCCCCTCTCCCGGCCCCCACGTGGCAAATCTACTTCACTCCAATAATACACACACTCTCTCTCTCTCTCTCTCTCTCTCTCCTAGGACCATTTCTTTTAATTAATCTAGATGGGTTAGTGCATATTAATGATTTGATTAAATCTTATGATATTAGTATATTGTAAAAAGAAATATTTCCATAGTGAAAAACGGGTCGATAAGCTCTGATCGTTTTGATCTCAACCGGTTAATCTAAACAATCTGATTAGTTTAGTTACAATATCGAATTGAGTTGACTCGTGTTCATGTGACAAATCATCGGAGCAAATTATCTATCGAGTTTGACAACTAAATCGATGTCACTTGAAAGTAGGGAAGTGGGCCCACAGAGTCAATAATTGAGTGGGCCCACGAAACCAAGTTCTGAGCACTCCTTTAAAAACTGTTCACAACGACCAGCAAGGCCTTGTTTGGAACTTGATTTTTTATTTATTATATGTCGCCGATGTCGTTTGGTTTTAGACAACAGTATCCCCTATATCTTTTTCTCCATATTGGACTGGCCAAACGGTTCTTTGTTTTTTTTTTTTAATTTAGAAAATTAATTTCTCTCCGTTTTGAATAATTACATTGATGATGCCAAAGGGTTTTCAAAATGAATTTCTAAGAAAATTAATTTTTTTAAAAAAACCCTAAGATTTTTTAATGGCATCAAGACTTCCACCGTCATTGAATATTAAAATTACACATTATAATTAAAGAAAAATAATGTTTTATTTAAATTCTCATTTTACTTTTTAATCTTATAGAAAAATAATGTTTTATTTAAATTCTCATTTTACTTTTTAATCTTATCTTATGACGTCACTTGAACAAGATATTCATTAGTGTAATAATTAAGATAATAGATGATCAACATCTCAAAAGATAAGATTATAACGTATAAATTTAACAATACTCAACAAAGAATAACAAGAATATATATATGATGATCGAATTTAAATATAATAACGAGTAGAGAATCACTAACAATACTCTTAAATCATGAAAATTATTATGAAAAAAGAAAAAAAAAAAAAAAGAAGAAAGCTTCCAATGATTGATGATGGACCAACCTGCTTCTCCAATTATATATATAGCTTCTCATAAACTCAAATACACATATTTTTATAATGATCATATTGAAAATGATTGAGGACCCTACATCTTGACGATAATGTTTCATATCTCTTCTCTTTGTTTCTTTTTCTTTTCTGGCTCTTTCGAACCAATTCAGTTCATAAATTATAGGAGAGAAGCATCTTAGTTGTTGACCACCCAATTCATTAATATATAAATATATATATTTTTATTTACATAATATAATAAATAAAACGAGAGAAAAAAAAAAAAAAACTTAATCTGGTTTTGAAATTAATGTTTAAGATTTAAGTCAAGATAAATCGTGGGATACAATTAACAATTAGAAAGGAAAAAATTCAATGTTCTTGAAAAAAGAGACATTTTATTGAAATTACAATTATCAGTTTCCCCTTTTATCCTATAATTTGGATATATTTTCCATTGCTGCGGCTAGGGGTAACGGTAATTTGCTCATTAATTGAGGGCAAAGCTTGGATTTAACTATAGTACAAATGCCATTAATTAGGGACAAAAACCATGATCAGTCTACTATGAAAGTTCACATCATCTTAATTTTTCAAAAAGTTCATTTTTCAAGAAATTGTGATTTGAATTATAATTTTTAAGGGAAATTTTAAGTGTATACTAGGCCGATACGTATGGTTGATCAATTTATAAAGCAATAGATGACTTCCACCAATTTAATAAGCGATGCGTAAGCACTATGTGTAATGTTTATATTAAAGTATAATTATAGCATTACCTAATTTTTAATAACATATTTAACCGTAATTATTCTTATTTTTCGAAATAACGAGAGATTCAATTCTTGACATAGTTAAGAAATTAGTGACTTGTGCCTCAACTTAACATGATCGAGTCGACACAATAGGCCATCGAGAATCATCATAATTGTTTTTCACATAAGATAAGATGCATAATTACGACTTATTATGCTTCATCTGTCCATCGTATTTCTAACTTGGCAAGTTAATTAAGATTATTGTTCTTAAAATGGTTGATTTGGGTAATTGAATAAGATTGAGTTTTGTAGATCAAGAAAAATAAAAGAAAAGTACAGAGATAAAATCAAAGACAATAGTTCATTTATATGTATGAGATGTACAATTTCAAGCATGAGATGGAAGGCAAACAAAATTGTTTCTCAGAAGTCTCAAACATCAACTACTGATTCGTCTATTTACACTCCACCATGTGAGGAGAAGGAGAAGAAGAAGAAGGAGAGAGAGAGAGAGAGAGAGAGAGAGAGAGAGAGAGAGAGAGAGAGGGTTAATCGTGCCAGCAAAGAAGCATGATGACACATCTTCTTATGATGTAAAGCCTAGCCCTTTGCTCTCTCAAAACTCCACTCAGTCCTCTGCTGCATATTCTCTTCTTTGAACCCCCAATTGTGGCGCTGCCCATCTTCATATCTTGCTGTGTTTTAGAGAGAGAAGTTCAGAAAGAGAGAGAGAGAGAGAGAGAGATGGTTGACAGAAGGATGAAGACTTCCAGAGAGAAATGAGAGATACTTATAGAGGATTCAATGGAGGATGATAATTGATCTAAAGCAGGCCTGATCAAACGGTGTGAATTGTCTCCAAAACTGATCAGACACATACCAAAATGGACCCCATCTCCATTGAAGATCAATCCAAGCCTCGACTTCAAGAAGGAATCTCCTCTCTCTCTCTCTCATCACCCATCTTAAAAATAATTTCTTTTTCTTCTTTTTTTTTTGTGACTTATAACCTATATATCTTGTAGCCATCACACCCACCAGCACAGTGGGTCGGCCATTGCTGAATAAGGTAGCAAAATTCATATATTTTATAAGCAGCTCAGCAACTTGTTGATAAAAGGGTCATATTTTTTTATGACAGGAACCTACTCCTTTTCATTTTTCTAAGTGTTTTCTTTGTTTTTTTTTCCAACGTTTTGGTTGGCTCTTCCACTCCATTAAAATAAGAAAATGGACAGAGTTTGTTCTTTACTATAACAACCATCTCTGCTTGCTCTTAATCTTATGATTGATCATTGATTCGTACTTTAATGGCTCTTTGTTAATTACATGCCGACAATCTTTATTAGGTTTGTAAATCAGATTATATCATTAAACAAACTTTATCCAAAAGTCGCAATACTTTGGAGTTTGGACGGTTGAAGTTGAAAAAAAAAGACAAAAATCTTATTGAATAAACAGGTAAAATAAATTATTAAAAAAACCTAATACATATAATTTAACATCTCCTCAAACTCACGATGCTACAGCTAGAAGCATTGAGAGTTTGTCAGACAAGAAACAAAAGCGTGAAGCGGAATGAGCCTTGGTAAACATATTACTTATCTGCAGCGAGGAAGAAAGGAAAGACAGCGTAATAGTGTCAAGTTATAGATGATGACGAGTGAAATAACAATCAATCTCAATATGCTTCATTTTCTCATGAAAGATTGAATTACGTGCAATGTGGATGACGCTTTAATTATCAGAAGTAGGTTGACAAAGAAGAATGCATATACCTCCAAGTAACCAACATAGCCAAACCATCTCACAAGTGGAGGTAGCCATGACACGATACTAAGCTTCTGTGGAAGACTTAGAGATAACATCTTTCTTCTTACTCTTCCAAGAGATAGGAGAGTCTCCAAGAAAAATACATAAGACAGTGATCGACTTATGTTCCATAGGATTGTCCGCCCAATCAGCATCAAAATATGCACGTAGCTCTAACGAAGAAGAATAGGAGAATAAGAGACTCTGAAATTGAGTTCTCTGAAGATAACATAGAATGTGAAGAATAGCAGCCCAATGAATTGTAGTCGATGCAGTGACAAATTGACTAACCATATGCACAGTATGTGCAATATCAGGATGAGTCACAGTAAGGTAAACTAAGCTTTCCATAACCGTACGCTAGACACTAGATCTGGTAAAGAAGAACTATCTTATGGAGAGTATCAAACATTAGTCTCAAACAGAGTATCTACTACTTTGTTGTCAGTGATACGTGCACGCTCAAATAAATCAATTATATACTTTGACTGAGACACTAGACAACTTTTTGGCGAAGTCGAAACCTCGATGCCTAGAAAGTAGAACAGCAAACCTAAGTCTTTCATAGCAAATGAACAAGGTAAGTCATACTTTAAAGTTTCAATTCCATCATAATCATCACCAGTAATTATCATGTCATCCACATATAAAGACATAAGTATATGACTTGCACCTGTACACATGACAAATAAAGTCGAATCATGATTGCTAGAACGAAAACCAAATGAGGTAATCACCGTAGAGAACTTTTCAAACCAAGCACGTGGTGATTGTCTGAGTTCATAGGGAGCTTTGCGAAGTCTACAAACGTCGTCATGTTGGTGAGCAACTCCAACAGGAGACACCATATATACTTCTTCTTTAAGATCACCATTTAAGAATGCATTCTTGACATCCATCTAAGATATGTTCCATCGACAAACAGAGACAACAACAATCATTATTCGAACGGTGGTCATTTTAGCAACAGGGGAAAAAAATTTTCTCATAATCCAAGTCATACTCTTGAGAGTAACTTTTAGCAATAAGACGAGCTTTGTACCATTTGACAAAACCATCGGATTTCGTTTTGATCTTAAAAACCCAACAAGATCTAACAGCGTGTTTTACAGGCGACAGCGGTACCATATCTCAACTATGAGTCTGATGTAGAGCAGATAATTCTTTAGTCATAGTATTCTCTCAAAGAGGGTTATTAACAACGTCTTTATAAGACAAAAGCTCAGAGAAGATGGTAAATAGATGTAACAAAATAGGTAAAAGAACTGTTATGAGGACGAGTAGACTGACAAATAGAATTGTCCGCAATCTCTCGAGATGATAGAGTAGTTGTAAGAGGACGAGCCATAGATGTCCCAGGAATCAAGTTACTAGATTTAGTGGAACTGGTAGAAGTAAAAATAGTCATGGGGAAGGCTTTTTTATTGTCGGTACTGAAGGGATCAATGCGTATAAGATCTGCATGAGTGATGTTATGTTGGCCATAGGGTACGGAAAAGAAAAAAATATGCTCAAGAAACACAACATGACAGGGGACATATAACTTTTGGCAGACTGAATCTAAACAACGATATCTCTTTTAACCAACACCATAACCAAGAAAGACACATAAAACAGATCTAGAGGACAATTTATCAGGTTCGATGTGTGGTCGGATAACAAAACAAGTACAACCAAAAACACGTAAGAAGAAATAGTCAGGAGCACGACTATATAATTTTTGGAAGGAAAACAAACCTGAATTGTGAGAAGTTGGTATCTTATTGATCACTTGAGTGGCAGTAAGGACCGCTTCTCCCCAAAAGACACTAGAAGCATCCGCAGACAATAAAAAAAAAAAAAGCAGGTTGTCTCAATAAGATGTATATGCTTTCTCTTTGCAACCTCATTTTTTTGAAGTGTTTTTCGACACGAGGTTTTATAAATAGTACCTTCAGAAGCAAATAAACGGAAAAAAATATTGAAAGTGTACTCACTCCTCATATCACAATGAAAACACTTGATAACAGACGAATGCTGAGTTTTGACAAGATCTTTAAAGTGATTGAAGATGGTAAGATAATTCGACCTGCGTTTAATAAAAGGAATACAAGTATAACGAGTGCAATCATTAGAAAAGATATAGAATATCTTGAGACTCCTTTTGTACTAATGGGAGAAGGTCCCCACACATCAGAACGAATAAGATCAAAAGGATTACGAGAAAAAATATGTTTTTATTGATAGGTAATGCAGAGAATTTTGCCAGTTTGTAGCCACTACAATTAAAAATGATGAAATATTATAATTTTTTAAAGTTCCTTAATACTCAAGATGAAGCTAAGAATTGTAATTGAAACGCTAAAACATGACTTAAACGAGTATGCTACATGAAAAAAACAAAAAACAAACGACTCAAACAAAATGATGACAAATCGACACTAGAAGCTACAACATCAGGTAGTTGGAGTTGATCCAAGACACAAAGACCCCATTTCCTACGACCTATCTCAATCACCTTCTGAGATCGCGAGTTCTGCACACAACAATTGGATAAAGAAAAAGATATTAAATGGCCAGATTCACACAATTGACTAACAGAAACGAGATTGGTGGTAAAATTAGAAATATAATAGACATTAGGAAATGACAAACAAGATGTATTAATAGAACTTACACCTACTAATAGCATTGGAGTACCATCAGCAGTTACAACAGATAAAGACGTATTATGAGACAAAGAGATAAAAGATGAGAAGTCTGGTGACATATGATGAGAGACTCCAGAATCTAAGATCCACAAGGAGGAAGATATACCTGATGTACCAGAGGATGACAAGCCTATCTGAGAAGAAGCTGACATAGCATAAGGCTAGGAGGAGAGGAATTGTTAAAACTGCTCAAGTAACGATGAATCCAAGGACATAGTGGTCACTGCGTTGCTAGACTGAGGAGGTTGATATGTCCATTGTTACGTTGAATTACTATATTTTTTCGAAGTATTCTGAGTCTTCTAAGGCTGCTTCGATTTTCCTTTGCTTAACAATAGCGGATATTGAGCCTTCCAATGATCCTTTTTCTTGCAAAATGCACATTCATCATGGGAAATCTTCAAGTTCGTCCAATTGATACTATTTTGCAAAATTAGATTGCATGACAACCGAGCCAAATGATCCCAAATCTCCTTCGCAATCTCATATTTTGCCAATTGAACTCCGATTGAGTATGTCATGGACTTATTTACCCACGTATTATCTTCGAGTTATCAGCCTCCCAAATATCCAGAGAATTGACATAGTCTAGATCTGAAGGTTGAACACGAGCACCAGTAATATATCCTTACATCGATTTGCCTCGCAAGAAATTTTTCATAATATAGCTCCAATACGAATAGTTTTTCCCGTCCAATCAACATTAATTGACTGAAAAGAATCATCTTTATAACTAACCATGATTACAACCCAAACCGTTCTCCCCAAAAACAAAGCTCAAATTCCCAAAAACAAAACCAAATTGTAGTCTCTAACCAGACAGCCTTGAAAACCACAAAAGACGATCTCCACCATTCAGAATGTAACTCTATATGTTTTACACCAGCTGTCAAATTTTTAAGATCATCCAACAGTAGAAACTTGAGATATTGCAATTCTCGACTCGCTGCAATTGAAAATAAAAAAATCTCAAATTGCATTTTTTTCCTAGCCGGACAGTCTTGAAAAGCAGAAAGGACGATCTCTACCGTTTAGAATGTACCTATGTTTGTTGTAAACCAATTTTCAAGATGATCCGACAAAAACTCGAGAAATCACAATTTTAACTCGCTACTCTTGAAAATCCAGAACTCTCTTTTTGTCTTTTCTTTCTTCTTTTTCTTTTCAAATTCGAGAAACGCAGTTCGATCTGCGATAGCTATAGACTGGATTAACAGTTACTCAAAACATCAAATAAATTTATATGTGACTCTAATACTATGTTGAAGTTGAAAAAAAAAGAAGACAAATATCTTATTGAATAATCGAAAATGATACAACTTAAAAATATTATACAGTTAGGGTTAATAAACAAGTAAAATAAATCATTAAAAAAACCTTAAAACTAATACATATAATCTAACATAGACCAAGTGTAAATACTTGCATTTGTGGGTCCGGCGTGACATGCATGTTAAATTTATGAGTAATATTAATTTTATATTTTCAATTTGGCCTCCCAATTTGTGCAATGTCATGTCTTTAATTATGAATCTGGTTTATTTCAAAATATTATAATGTTTTTCATCGTAACATCATTGAATTCAGTGTATCTGTTTTAGTAGTGAAAATAATGGGAAGAGAATAATCATTGATACTATCAAACAGGACGTGAATGGATGAGAGGCAAATAAATCTTGTAGATGAGAAAAGTACCAAATTTGATAATGCATGAGTTCAGTGGTTGAGGGTGGAGATAGAGATTTCTGCTTGGACCCAAGGCTTTATGTATTCATAATCTTCTTCTGAAAAATCTAATTCTTGTCAAATTTGTTAGGACCGTTTATCGTCTAAACAGAACAAGAGATCGGAGACCTAAGATTAGACAATCGTCTCGAGAAAAGGTAAGATCTTTTTCACCACTTACGATTTTCATAAAGATTTGAGAATTTTTATTTGATTTTTCAAATAATGCAGAGCTCTACCAATGAGATCTTGATTGAGATTTTCGGATTTTGAAGATAAAGAAAAAATTTTCAGACCTCATTATTTAGTGAAATTTCATCATTTTTTGAATTTTTATGGACAAATATTAATTATTTTTGCAAAGACTGAGAACTAAATCAAGAACACATAAAAACCGATCAATAGTTGTGCACCCTATGAATGCAAAATTTTATCGCTATTGAGTGTGGCGACACTCCATTTTATCCATTTCGTAGCGTGCTAATCAAAGTGTATTTTCTTTCAGTGAGATATAACTCTAAATACTGTCTTTCTTTTTTTTTGGCAAGAGTTTATATTAAACTTATACGATGACATTCATTTCTTATAAAGTTTAATTTTTAAGACTTACTTTGCAGTAGTAATAAATATGGTTGAAGTTTGGACATTGTTTAGATATATTGATCTAAAATCACATCAGAACATGATCCCTACCACTTGTCTAAGCAATGATTCGAAGGGAGATTGAAGCAAGGGTACCACGTAACAAGAACAAGGTAGAAGTGCACGTGAAATTCTATCACATGTGATGATGACACACAGGAATAATAAGACCTTTTAATCTTTTCTCAAGTCTTACAACCTTCTGGGACACCATTTCCTAGATTCTTCCCACGTGAAATCCTATTTATGATTAGTTATAATTAATTGGAAAAAGAGTGAGATAAGATGTGAAGAATTTGAGTGCCTGATCTTGAGATGGACTAGCACTTTACTTATCATGTATGCCCATTTCTTGATGGGCCTTTTGGAAATTAAATTTCCTTCATACCCATTTCTTGATTTTTGTATCATCTCATGTCTTTCTAGTAATATTCAATTATGTCACCATTTTATTTGTTCATGTGACCATTTGTTACCATTATGTGTGTAGATGTGAAATGTGGGGCTACGAAAGAATAAACCGGACATTAGAGCTTAGATTGTTCCATTGACATTTAATGAATTGAACGATAGAGTTCAGATTCAAGCTCAAGAAATGTTGATTAATAGGTCCAATGAACCACCACTCATCGTGCAAGTGCAAGTGCAAATACAAATGCACATGCACATACTCCACGGTCTCGCCAGCCAACTCGTTCTGGCTCGGTAAAGTTTATTTTGTAGACGGTAAGAATAATTCTTTGAAAAAAACCAAATTGTAGTGTTATTTCACTACATAATCTTTTTTTTTTTATTTGAATTTGTCCATTTCGACTAAGTTATTCGTAGAGTTCTTTGTTTTCTAGGAATTCCTGCATGTTGATGCACCATAATCGAGTCTAATCCTTCGATTCAAATCTCTTTCTATTTGTTGTTATTTCTGTTTGAAGTCGATAAATTGGATCTCCATTTGAACCACTCATTACCACAAGTATATGTCATTTACAAAACAAACTTCACTACGTAACAGTGAAGTTTCAAAGCTCAAGCACTATATATATAGAATGACATAAAATTCTAATATTAAATATGTTCGGACAAACCTAATTAGAAATTAAACAATTTTGACTCAAATAATAGCAAATGTGGGCGAAATACGAGGTGATGTAATTTAATGCCCATCACTCACTTTCATACTCATCTTCCCCCAAACAAAAATTATGTTAAGGGTACAACCTGCAACCAGGACCACCTTCGGTACCCTTCATATCCTTCCATAGCCGCCTTGATAGCCATGCCCATAAACTCCCCTTTGTCACAGCAAAGAGAAAGTCCAAAATCCTAACGCTAATACATCTATGTATATTTATTGATGGACAGATCAGATTCTTAGTCAAAAAAGGCGTCCTTTCCTGAGAATAGTTGCCCAAGCTTATCTCAAGTTGCCAATTTGATCATCTTTAGGTCCATAAATGTCTTTGATTTTGATGCCCAAATCTGCCTATTCTATTTTCCCTTCATTCTTTTAAGTGAAAGTAACTCAAGAGATAAGCTTTTTGAAAAGAGATTGTAGCAGTTGCTCATGCTTAGATAAAGAATAATTTAATACTTGGATTTCGGTTGAATTCTTCTTAATCCACAGATCGCTTTTTAGCAGACCCAAAATATTTGAATAATCAGGAAATTCTTTGTCAGATTAAGGGTCTCTTTTTAATCAGGTTGTAGGTTCTAAAAAGATAGGATTGAAATTAAATAATTGTCGTTTAAGGAGTTTTAGTGACATATCAGAGTCTCTCGTTTTCTTATTTCACTTTGTGTACATTTAACACTGATTGACTTCTCTTGATTCAGTGAAAGCTCTATGTCCATGTCAATGAAGCTTTCAAAGTCTAATGGTGTTTGAAATTACCAAAAAATTAATTATATTTATATTGAAAATATGATTAATATTATGTCCAATATTGTGTTATATAAACCTAACCCCTAAAATCATAGAAAAAATTGAAGAAAATATCCACCAGTTCCTAACATTAAATTGATTGTGTTTATTCAATTATTTTTAATTCTATTTATTTTTGTAACTTATTCATTATTCAATCTAAAAATGAATGATTCCTAAATAAGAAAGCATCAAAAATAAAATTAGAGTGCATTGGGAATTGGGAAGTAGTGAAGTCAATAGTAATAGAATTAAAAAAAGATCGAGGAATCTGAATTTCATAGAAATTAGAACTATTATTAGTATAGTACCAAGAGATAGTACAATACATACATATAGAAAAGCCAAAAAGTAGGAGAGTGTATAAATGGAAACTATTTTTATTTCCTTGATCGTCAATTTTTAAACCTGTTGTAGGATGTGAGGATTGATTTTTTCTAAGAAACAACACAAACTAAAAGTAGTAAGAACATAAACAAATAAAAAAGAGAGAGAAATAAGTAAGCAGGCGCTGGTTTTTGTCTTTTTTTTTTAGTATAAATTGAAGTTCAATTCAATGAAAACTGCATGAAATTTGATCGGTTTTCATCGAGATTTTGTCGGTTTTTGTGAAATCTAATTTGCAAAGATTGATTTTATAATTACATTACTGCAAAGATATTCTCTTTGTTGAGGAGATTATTATGAAGGATCTACAGCGCTGTCTGCAGAAGCTGAGGAGATTGAATTAGATTATGAAAATGGCATTTCTCATTTACAAATTTGCTTTTGAAAGTTGTCTGCAACAATCTTCTTCGTCTTCTTCTTCTTTCTCCACCGTTTGCAGTGACCCAGAAAGAAGTAGAAGGAACTACAAAAATTACAAAGAAAGAGAAGAGAAATATTGTTGAGAAAAGGTTACAGAGCTCCGATTACCCTTTGCTTTTTACTGTACTCTAAACCTAAAAGCTCTACTTGATCTCTTATTCTCTTCCCATGGCAGCCACCCGTTGAGGCGGCGCTATCTGCACTACCAATACCATTTCCAGGTACTTTGAAAATATTCACCCCAAATAGTCTCACTATCTGAACCGGTGGCTTTGGGTTCGAAAATCCCGCCGCCACCGCCCGTCCATTCCGATCCTTGAAGTCAATGTACAGCTGTTTCTCCGGTCCGGTAGATCGGAGGAAGCTGACGATGTCTCCGGCATGGAGGTTCTTCTCCTTTACGAATCGGCTCCATCCTTTTGTTAGAACGTAGCTTTGGCTGCTGTTCCAATACGAGTAGCGGAACCGCCATACTTTTCCTCCAACGTCCTCGAAGTTGAGAAGGATGCCTTTGGATGAGGCGGCGCCGCTCTGCAACGGGAAGTGCTTCTCGGCATATTGCTTGGGGATCACTAGACGGTTCAATTTTCCGACGTCGCTAGGGGTCACCCCCTTTTCGAAAAGCAGCTCACGTTCCTTGGAATCATTGTCCTGTCCGGCGCCGGTTAGGCCAACGGCTCTTGTTCGATTGCCATGGCCGTTTAGTAACCCATTTCTTCGTTTGCTCTGCTGCAGTTCATCGCTGTAGGTATGCTTACGTAGCATATCAACGATCTCGGATTTCGAATGGGAATTGAGAAACTCCAACTCGACGTCGTCGTCGGCAGTGTCGGCAAGCGGCTTGAAATTGGTGACAGCATCGCGGCCGCGGAATCGTTGAGCGGCGACATCATACGCTCGGGCTGCCTCGTCCTCCTCGTTAAAAGTGCCGAGCCAGACCCGTTGGTGCTTTTCATAAATCTGCGCCCCCCACCGGCCATTGGGCTGCGGCACCACACCTTTGAACCTGGAGGAGGGGAGCTTTCTTGACTCTGCTTCCACACCGCACGACTGATCGGAGTCGACAACGACACACGTTCCGCCACCCATACGGTACCGACCCTCAGGCGGGGAAGAGCACTTAGCAACCGGAAAAGCCAGTGGAGTCACCGGAGAGATAGAGGTGGATTCACTCTCCGTGCTTTCATCGGTGCAACTTCCGTCCATTTACACAAGATTCTACGCAAACCCTAGTGCAGAAGTAGAGAAGAGAGAGAGGTTGAAGCTGGAAAGTGCGGGAGAGATGGTCGAAGATATATAGAAGAGAAGGCGTAGGTAAAGGCAATAGCTAAATATGTGTAAATGGTCATGGATTTTGTTATAAAATATAATAATTTGGCAGGCATGTTGTAAGGCTGTTGAAATGGAGATGTGACTGATATGCTAAGTGACTAACTAGGAAGCTTCAACCCTAGAGAGAGAAAGTGAGGAGAGAGAAAGAAGTACGTGAGAGTTGTGGGCTGTGGGTGGGTCCCTACTAACAAGTTGATGGGATTCACATGTGATTTTGGACAAATTGTTTTAGTCAAGTTCATCCCCCCCTGAACTTTGCTGCTCCTCTCCCTCTGCCCGACAGTTTACGCGCTATCTTAACTAATTACCTCTTAAGCAACCACGTTTCCACTAATTAAGTTGTATTTGTAGGTAAGCCAATCAAATCATCTACTCTCCTATTGGGTTTATTGCTCTAATTAGGAATCTAGATATTATATTCGGATTATCCACAAATATTTCTTCAGAGATTGGGGATGAGGGGTTGCTTCCAGTAGGATGGGTTGTGGGGCTAATATTTTTTAATGAGAGAGAGATAGCCTTTTGAGCTCATCCAACGACCATTGCTGCAAATATTTCTCGCGTGGAATCATTTCATTGGCTCTCCCCTTGTCTTATTATTAACCAAGGTCACCTTAATATCTATGAAAACCCAAAAAAAAAAAAGAAAAAGAAAAAGAAAAAGAAAACTCCCCCAATTTAATTTGTTTAATTAAGGTAGAAATCCGAACCGGACTTCCTTCTTTGACCTACGCGATTCGATCTACATTGCATCTGAAAGCATCAAATATCAATAATATACCCATCTTCAAACAAATTAAAATTTTCAGACTCAGCTGATTTATTTTTCGTGGGAGGGTCAGATTTATACGCGTGGGATTAATAGTACAGATTTGTCCTTTTTCACTGCTGGTCCCACTTCTATTCTTTGACCTAAGAACACAGTGGGCCCTCCTCTCTGTTATTTTGTTCATTTAGCGGGCCCCGCACAATGCCTGCTCTTCTATGATTATCAGGACCATCGTCCTTTTTTCCACGTCACAACATTTTTCGATCTTATTTTTTCAATTAATTTAAAATTTTGTGTGGAATTATTAGTTATCTTAGTCAATATAATGTATCTAAAATATGCGAGACAATATTAAAGAAGACAAAAAAAACGTTTCAAGTGTCTCTTTATTCAATTTGTTTATTAGTATATTTTTATATAAAACAAACACATAGCTAGCAACAACAAAAATAAATAAATAAATAAATAAATAAAGGATATGAATAAGTTTTTATTAGAGTAAAGAGAAATTGAGATTAACCCACACGGATATAGGGGAAGTTTAGCTTTTGCTTACATTGAAGAACTCGGGTGATTAGGAAACTTACAAGGATTAACGCGAGAATAACATATAATACATTATCTTTAAGAAATCTACTTTCAAAGTATTTAATGTCACGTGTTGTTAAAAATAGTAGGGTGGTGACATAAGCATAAGATGAATAGCCTCCCTTTTATATCAAACGTGCTACTTTACACATACTTTTTTTTTTTTTTTTTTAATCTCTTTTTAATCATCAATTCCATCATTATTGTATTATTTAATATGATTGGAGTGAATCTCCATTTCCCTTCTTGATAACCTTTTATTTAATTAAAATATTATAAATTAACTTTTAACCTAGAGATATGCATGCCCTTTGGATCTTGTGGAGGCATTGGGTAAGATATCATTTGGATTTTGCTTCTTTTACCTTCTTATCAAATCAAATCTATTGAAAAAATGATTCTGAGTTTGCAAAGCATCACTCTCCATTACCTTGTCACGTTCTAAATCAAACATTATAATAATTAAAAAACTATTCTATCCACTCTCATATCGTCTCAGAAGATTTAAAAATGCGTCACACTTTAATTAACTGTCAAAACGAACTTGAACGGATGTCTATCGAGAAATTTGTTCATATATTTAATTATGTTTAATCTTAAAGAAGTAACTCAGATCACTTTTTCATATTTTATTTAATCTAAGTAAATATTACTAAAGATAGAAGTATGCAAATTTGATGCACTTCTACAATATCTTCTTTGTATTTATCCAATATGTCACATAAGATCAACATGCCACGTCGGAGAAAACCTTATGCATAATTCAGTTACAATAAGCTAGAAATGTGCATGAAAAATGTTGTTAATTTCCATGTTTGGCACTAGTGGAAAGTGACGCTCTACAATCATGACAGGGACACCCATTTATAGGATGTGCAATATTATGATTTTTTTTATGTTCTTGAAATGAAATTCTTGTGGCCATAGATGAAAGTATCATTAACAACTTAATTTTATTTTTTCAAGATCATATTTTGTAACGTGTTGAAAGTTGTAACAACATAAATTGTACTAATTAGTAAATATAGGAGCATTTATAGCCTTAGTGTTTTAAAAAAAATATGAAATAGTGAAATAAATTTATATAACTTGGATCACTTTTATAATTTTTTGTAGGGTTGGTTTCAAAATATTTGCTTCCAAGTTGTATATCCAACTTACAAAATCTGTCATGCGATTTATGCATTTGAAGTCATTGATTTTCAAGTACAATATTATCTATTTTTATTTGAAGGTTGCATATTTTTATTATTAAAGTCGACTAAAAACACATTGAACAAGGTAAATAAGACAATTCTTTTTATGAAATCTGTACGCCAACTATGTTATGAGCTGAGTTTTAATAATTAATAAAATTTTGAATAATTATTATTTTCAAAGGGCTCTATCGTCATCATCAGACTAAGTGATTTGTTATTTTGACAATTTAATAACTATTATTTAGCCCGGTTCTGAAAGTCATTTTCGAGAATCTATGATAAGTTATTCGTTTTTCAATCTCGATCGTGTTAGTATTCAAAAGAAGTATAAATGGAATAGAGAAGATATTAATAAGAGATTAGGGCGTGGAACCCTTTCTCGTAATTTCACTAGTTGCTTTTGTTGACAAAATCAAACCCTCTCTCCCAAGTCCCACCCATTGGTTCTTCCACGTTGGGACCCACCTACTTATTTGCCACGTCGATCTTCTCATTTGTTCAGACCTTAAAGGATAAGGCAGTAGTAGTATAGTAGTCGTTAGTTTTAGAGATTCTTCCCTTCTTTTTCAAAATCCTCTGTTTTTTAATTTGGAATAATATAAATTAATTAGTGCAAGTTTCATTATAATTATCAATATTACATGAAAATGGAATTTCGTTATGTAATTTATAAAAAAATGTAATCTGCAGTATTGTAATTTCTACTTTACAATATTTTTGTAAGAAAAAATACGAGATTTTCCGGGACAAAAGACTCACTTTTAACGCAAGTATATGTTATTATCGCCTCAATAATTAAATCGGGAAATAAATAAACCAAAAAAGATGAACATGAATATTAAGAAGTGGGTTGGAATAAAAACAGGCCAAGCGGGGGACCAACAAAAATGGCAGTATGTTGCCGACATTGTACACATGAATTTAACGTTGCAAGAGAAGTCAACTGAAATTTGGGGCAACTTGATGTTGTAGTCGGGCTGGAATTCACTTCTCATTTTCATTTTTCCTTTTGTTTTCTATCTCTTATCTATCTTCTACAATCTCCACTATGTTCATACGCCCAAACAACACTTGATACAAATTAGTTCATTTTCTACTACAAAAGGAGATTGTGTTCTCGAAAAATTCATTGTATTTTGATCTGGGTAACGTTGAAAGTATCTAAATTCTCGTAATTTTAAGTAGTCAAGTGAATTAATAAAAAAAAAAAATGGGTATTCAACAATTCTTGTGAAGCTTATAAATTATGTTTATGTAACCAAAATATTTGAGTTTTGTCCGACATGTACGATAAATATTCAACGTTTTTTTTTTTTTTCTTTCTTGGCATTGATCAATGGAATCTAACCTGGAAAACCCTAAGTTAATGACAATTATTGTCGTGAAATGTAATTTAAATACGACTAAATAAGCCTACCACTTGCCCATATTATTAATGTGTTTGTAAAGAAAAACATCGATCGAGGTCAACCAAGTCAACGTCAATTAAATTTCGTTCGTAGCAAAACTCCCCTTCTCTTACGTAATGATTAATGCTCCTAATTTTGAAAATCATAAAAACTTGGGATATTTTTTTAGTTCGAAAGAGAAGTGTTTTGTCAACAAAAGTGGATAGGATATAGAGACCTGTGGGGAGCCAATAATATGATCGAACGAAATAATATTTTATTTTAGAAGCTTACAAACGACTTGTTCTCTTTAAACACAGAATTAAAATGAAAATAATTTCAAAATGGGTCTCATCAATCGTCTAATATCATACTAGAGAAGGAGAAAAAATGTTCAAGATCAAGACCCGTTTGCCAACTCAGGGGTTGAGTGGGTGTCTGCAGAGAGAAAGGATGGGGTTGGAACTCATAGACAATCATATGAATATCCATTCATGGTCATTTCCTCTGCAAGTGCTTCAACTTTTGCTTATGTCCAAAAATAGATTCCAAGGCAACCTTTCTTCTTCGTTTGGAGCTCTGAAACGACTTGGACAAATGGATTTGCAAAGAATCTTCTTGATGGCGAGATAATCTCTCTTAACCTCACAACCCTTCATAGATTACAATGATTTTTCTCATAGATTTCTTGCAAATCGGATCTACTCCGAAACATCACCTACAATATACTTGTAATGGCAGGACTCGAACTAGAAGGAGAAATCTCAATTCAGTAAACATTCAAACAATGGCCCTTTCACGTAAGTTTGTATTAGGGATAAAGTGAAGAGATGGAAGGGCAGTATAATTGCTTCACAATTTGATCATATATAATGTGACACTAATGACTAATGAATGAAATTTGCTTTCAATGCAAAGTTTTAAGAAGGGGAAGTTGAAGAGGGAGACCAGGTACAGGCTCTATTACCAAGGCCTCTGCTGCTTCCTTTAACATCAGTTCCTGCATTTCCTCATCATTTTTCAATGTTTGCAACAAAGACAAGAAAAGAAGACAAAATCTAATTAAAAAAAATAACGACCTTGAATGATTCTACTGTCCCTTCGGCTTGAATGATAGTAGCCAAAAACCCTTTGCTATCAAGCTCTCCATTTTGCATCGCCACAACAAATCTGACATCCGAAGCTCAATTACTACCATAAGCTTTCGTGTCGACGTATGTACGTATATTTAATCTTAGCTTGTGAGCATACCTTGCTCGCAACAACTTTGCTAGTTTGACTGCATCTTCTTGCCCGTAAACCAAAGTAAAGTTAGGCAGAACCTGTTTTATGACTGGAGTGATTACAATGTCTGCTCGTTCATTTTCAAGATATTTTTTGTCGTAGACGCAGTGAGGTTCATAGTAAAGTGTCAATTTGTCTCGAGGAGAAACAAGGAGGTACCTGGACCAAGCAAAGTTATAATATTTTCATCGAATTTGCAAAGAATCAAGGCTCTAATACTTGAATTACCCGTTTTCAGGTCGCTGCCATGGAGGACCTAAAACTGGTCCAGCAGTTGCCTTGATTCTAACTTTCAAACCATTTCCTGCTTCAATCACAGAGCTCTGCCCAGGTTCTAGATATGTCACCTGCAAAAATTCAATATATTTTGACCCTAGAATGAAGATTTAGAGAGACTTCAAAAAAGACTGTTAGGTCATGTTTAGAAGTAAAAATGAAGTGCATTGGAGGAGATAAAGATTTGCTATAACAGAATGCGAAGTATAAAACTTACACTGCTGAAAAGGGGATCCAACAATGGCTTAGCATTGGGAGTGGCTATGACTGGGAGATTTGGAGACTTTTGGGAAAGAGGCTTCAGTGTGTTCAAATGGCAGTGATCGTCGAGGCTTTGTGTGATAAGTAAACAATCAATCTCAGGAAGATCACTTAGCTGCACTAAACTCCATAACAATCAGATAAACTCCGGAGGAAAAATCAAAACTATGATTGAGAGTACCTTCAAATTCTTCAAGAACTTCTTGGAAGCATCGTATAAAAATGGGATTCCAAAATCCAGATTGCCAACCAGAACTGGATCAACCAATATCTTACACTCATTCACTTCCCACAACCAACTATTTCCCTACTTGCAGAAGAAACAAAGGCCCAATCAGAAATTCAATTTTTTGGCATCTACGTTTCTGAAGACAGAGTTATAGATGAAAATTCACCTCCAAGTAAGTGAGTTTGAAGAAATCAAAACCCGGAACACCAGACCCAATTGCACTTTCTTCAGAAATCAGAGCAGAAACTACCCTATCCAACATGTAAATATGCATCCACAAAAAAAAAAAAAAAAAAAAAAAAAAAAAATACTAGGCCTCGAGAAAACATACCACCCCACCTATTGAGAAATACCTTAGTGTTGAGACCTTCGGAAACGAACAGAATGGCGTCGCCGTTGGCGCAATGAAACGAGCTCGCGAGACGAGGGATGAGGGTCTGAAAAAAGACGGTGGCGTAGAGTAACAGCGAAGGAGGGCCATGGCGATTCCACATCCACAGTGATGCTTGATGCTGATCCTGAGCGCACAAATACTATTTGGGTTTGATTAAAGTGGCATATTTCGCTTGTCATCGTTGTGTGGTAACTGGTGGATCGATTTCTGCCACTTGACACACTCCTTCCCATCACTCCAAGTCCGGGTGAGTGAAAATTTGTCCAACGAGACTAATGCTGATGATCATAACATATTATATTATAATGTAAATAGAAATATACTTCTTTAATTTCCCAAGAATGGTACGAACTATCTCCATTCATTCATTGTTTTGAAAAACGTAGAAAATAATAATTGAGTCAATTTGTAAGATCATAATATTATAATAAATTATTAATTATTAATTATACTAATTAATACAAATAAGATTTTCAAAGACAAAGAAAAATTCTTAAAAACTCATTGCTCAAATCTTGCATTATAAAAGAAGAGGCACACAAGGTACCTACAACATCAACCTACCGACTAAAGAAGAGGCACACAAGGAACCTACAACATCAACCGACTAACCATCAATTGAACACCACAGACTTAATCAACTTATAAAAACTCGCCCAACGTTTGTATCTTTTATTTTACCATGTTGAAGTGATCATAAGTTATATATAATTCGTTGCATTGGTATTTATTATAAGAGGTTTTACTAAAATTAGACGTTATTTAATAATAAAAACAGTATTTTTTGAAAAATAATAATAATAATAATAATAATTTTTGACTAAATAAGTTAAAGATGGTAAAGACGATCACATCAAACAACGCCCCATTCCTACTACATTAAATGCCACACTATCCCTTGATCTACTATTAAGCCACTGGACCCCATTTCTTTTGTGTGGCCCCACCTCGCATTTATTTTAATGAAAACCCTAGAGGGCCCACACCATCACACTTTCCAAATCCCTATTTTGCCCTTCCATCTTAATTCTTCTTCTAACAGCCATTGGGAGTGAATCCAATTAGGGAGTCGGCAAGATTGAAACTGACACGTGTCCCCTGCTGCTGCACGTTCCCTATGATTCCCAATGAGGCGGCGGTCGGCGCAAATGCGAAGCAAAACGTCCCGGTGGAATCCACTGGAATCAGGTAATTCTTCGCCGGTAACTTCAAAACTTTGCCGTCGGGGAAATTGAAAGCCACTGTCGGTACCTCCACGCTAGTCCTAGACGCCAAGTCGTAACAAGTGTCGAATAATGAAACACCGGTTGTGGACGGCAAATTGGTCGTGCCCTTCACAAAGGCGTCACGGAGGGTGTTGTACACAACCGTCGGTAATCTTGTGACTGCCGTACCGGAATCAATAATAATCCCACCGTTTCCATTTCCGTCCACGTTGAACGACGAGGCGGGAAGTTGGAGTTGCTCGCCGCCGACACTGAGTCCTGTGACACCCAGATAGTAAAAAGTGTCGCGTACTGGATTCCGCTGCAACGGAGCTGTGACGGCATTCGGCGGAATCGACGGCCCGAATTCTAGCGTGGATGCAGACTGAGAGTCTCTGTCGACGAGGCAATATGAAAAAGATGTCGTTTTTAGTTGGGAAGGGAAAGAGAGTGGCCCACCGCCGAGCCCGAGTAAACCAGCGGCGCCGACAAACAAACCCTCATTGTTGTGGCCGCACCCGATGGCAATGTTATCGACGGAAGTCGATCCTAGGCTGATTGTCTCGGTGACGAAGTCGCCGACGGTGTAGGAGCCGTCGCCGTAGGAAACCTCGTACAGACAAGTTCCATTCCGACACTGTGACACTTCGAGAGATTGGCACTGTTGGGTTTGGCAAGATAGCGGCGAGAAAGACGTTGATGAAGCCGGCTGGAAGATCGGATCCGCTTGCTGATAGCAGTCGGCGCACGGCGCACACTGAACCCAATTAACATCACTTCCGGTGTCTAAAACCATGTAAACTGTACTCGCCGGTCGGCCGATTCCCAGTCTGGAGAAGTACTCTCCGCTACCTTGACTAGCCCCTGAAACGATTGGACCTTCCAACTCCTCCTCACCGAACTGCAAACCCTCGCCAACTTCCATCGGCATAAGATCTGCCGCCGTAATCCCTCTAACAGCTAGATCTACTCTTGCAGTCAAAGATCTGACACGGGCCGAGTCGCGCTCGAGTCGAGCTAAAGTCAGTGACTTGTAGTCACTGTGCGGCGATTTCTGAAGAGAAATCCGTGATTGTAGCCGCAGGGATAGCTTAGATGAACCGGAAAAGCTCCGGGCTTCTTCTTTCTCCAACCCACCGTCTTCAGCAGTGGTTTTGGCCGCCCGAGAAGTAAACACTTGTTTGGTATTCTCAATCGACCCCGCCACATCAAGAAAAGAGGTTTTAGAGATCTCACTGAGCTGCCGACAGTGGACAATGTCAGCAGCGAGAAAGAGAAGGAAAAACAGAGTACCCATTTTCTCCATTGAAGCTCTGAGCTGAGCTCGAACAGGGTTTGAATGGTTAAGAAAGAGGAAAGGGACAAACAAGAGGCATTTACAGCGACTCACGTCGAGCACGTTGGAAGGGCAGAGGAGATTAGGGAAGAGACGAGGGGGGCTTTGAATGAATCCAACCAAACAGGTAGGAGGTGACCCAGATTATGAGATAAGGATTCATGCGACTTCCACACGCTAGATTTTATGTTGGATTTCATTTTTATTTTTACACTTTCTTTGTGAGTTTGGTTGAATTTTCATCATCTTGGTGTGCATGTTCTACTTCTGGAGTTTCGATGTCATAAAGTGTGATTAATTTCTAATGTTTTTTCTTCTCTTCTTGATTGAAATAGTCTTTTTGACCATTGTCTTTCACATTTGAGGATTTTATGCCTAATTTGTTTTGACCCATATCATCTATTAACACAAATTAAAAAGACAATCAAAAGTAGATGAATTAAGCAGCGGGCCATCAAACTCATTTTATAATCTCTTGATTTATTTCTAACCCAGTTTCAAATTTTATTAATCTATCAACTTAATTTAAAAGGGTCAAAAAAATATATTGATAAAATTTGAAATTAGATTAGAAATTATCAAAAAAAATTTATAAATTAAATTAAAATATCTTTAAATGAAAAATATAATATATAAGATACAAATTGTTGATAGTTGAAAGATTGATATTAAGTTTATCTAAAAATAAAATTTTAAGTATAATACACCGATGATGTTAAATTACAGTTTATTCAATAAATTATTATATTTTAATAATATGTATAACTATATAAATTTATATGCAAGTACATATATTATTATAATTAAGAAAATAATAATATTTATATAATATAATATCTTCTTATAATGTTATAAGAAACTAAATAAAAATGAGTAATATATAGATTATAAATTTTTTAATGTTAAATTCTCTTTTAAAACGAAACTATTTTAGCATTATCTTCTCTTTTTTATCAGCGTTTTAATCTCTAATTTAAGGTCATTTATATCCATTAACTTCAATTTGGCTAACTACACTCTTAGGATCGATTTCATATGGATCAATTTTGATCTTAATTAAGGGTTTTTCTTGCCAGTCTATTAAACACGAGCTATGTTGAAGTATTTGACTCGTAAGTGTAGGAAGCGTTAGCTATTTTCTCACCGAATAAAAAAATAAAGAATTTGAGACCCTTTATAAGCATAGACGGAACAACATGTGAAATAATTTTTTCATTGATATTTTTTCTTATCAAAAATATTTTTTTTTTTTTAGTTTTAACAAAAAAAAAATATATGGAGGCTTTTTATCTAAATTCTCAAATTGAATTTTTTTTTATAAATACTGCTTCACTTTTATTTATTTTTATTTTTGAACAAATTAGAACATGCTTGGACGTGAAGGTAGGGCTAATAAGTGGGAGACAGGATCTGGAGTCTCTTATTGTTTGTCTTGTCTCTTGTTCTTCCAAAACAACAAATAAAATTACTTTTTCTATAACTCTGTAATTTTTTAAATTATTTTTTGTTGCATGGAATTGATCATAATTAAATTTAAATAATAAAATATTTTCTAAAAAAGAAATAAAAAGCTCTATAGAACATAAAATTAATTTACTTTTGAATTATTTAATTTGAAAATTTTAATTTATTTTATCTTTCTTACTATTTATTGTTTTTAGAATACACATGCAAATCTTATAATAAAAAATTTTATTTCAAAAAAAGAATAATTAGAATGTCACGCCCATTGTGGAACAACTCATGACCTTTGTTATTTTCTAAGACGAGTAACGTACCTATTTACATGTTTTGCCTCCTCAAAGATGAACACATGATACTTTGCTTTTAGTACATCACTTTTCAAGTGGATAAACTCTAGTTCTAGTTTATCACTTCGAACCATCTCGCCCTCGTCGAGTTAAAGATGTGAATATAAACTTAGCATGTAAATCCAAGTAGATAATTGATATCAGGACGTCCAAGAAATTATTACTGTAATTGATTTTGTTGCTTAAATAAAAAATATTCTTAAATGTTAAGCTAATAATTTTGCATATAAATTAAATTTGAGAAGAAAATAACTAGATACAAAACAACCGAGCAAACAATTTAAGTAAATAATTAATTATTGAATAAATTGTATAAAAATATTATTAATTTAAAATAAACAAAGCATTGTAATTATTGTTGTGATAATTTTTAATTTTTGTTAAATTTATTAATCTTATTACAAATATTTATTAAATTCATTGACAGAAATGAATAAGATAATTATCTGAAAATGAAAATAAAAAGAAAAAGAAAATCATATTTAAGAAAAATGAAATGAGAGAGCGTGAGGAGATGGCGCGTGGGAAGAGGTTTTTAACTGGAGGATTGAAGGAGATAACCGTTTTGAGTTTCAGGTTTTCTGTTCTTCCACCCTCCATACTTTCCCCCTCTTTCTCATTATTTTATTCTTCCTCAACATAACCACTCTCATTGACCTCTCTCTCTCTCTCTCTAGAAGATAATCCTTCCCCTGATTTCCTCCTAATTCCAATGAGGCGCGGTTTTTTCTCCATTTCACCATGAGCGACACTCGCAGCACGTCTTCCTCCTCCGATTCCGCTTCAATTGCCGCCGTCAATCAGGTTCTCTACCCTTCCCTTTCGCTCAACGGACTTTCTATTTGCTTTATTGACTCTGTTTGATTTCGTTGCACTATTCAATCTGGATCAACCCATTTTTTGAGAATGGCGATCAAACTAATCTTATTATATTGATCTTTGTATGATTTCTTCTGTCCATTTTAATTCTTCAATTATGTGACCTGTAGTTAGCGTTTGTTTGATTTTTTTTTTTTGTCATTTTTTTGATCTTAGAATGTGGCATGGTTGGATGAGACCTGAAGAAATTTGAAACTCAGTTTGGCATAAATAAAACTCAAATTGATTGAATATTCAAATGATATGATAACAACTAGTAGACAGGGATAGAGGAGAAATAGATATGGAGATGAAGAAGAAGAAGATGATACAGCAGAGAGGGGAGATACCAGGGAATGTGAGAGAGAGAACCAGAGAGTGTCTGCTCATACACAACCCATTCCTCCATCTCTGTTCTCCAGCAAAATAATATTCAATGGATAATGTGACGACTGTGTGTGATCCTCTACGAATTCTGTTCAAAGATCATGTTTAAAAGATGGAACCCGAACTACTGTCATTTTATTCTTTTTGGTTCCTTGTTCTTATTTTTATTGTCAAAGACTATCTAACAAGTAATTAGCCTTTGGTTGTTTTTGTTTCCTTCTTCGATTATAGAATGTTGCTCAGAGTCAGATGAGTGGGGATGGCAGTCAATCACTGGCTTCTGAACCGTCACGTCGATGGCGCGATATTTTCTGGTTTGGTATATTTATTGTCCATATGTTTGGCTTGGGGTTCGTGCTTGGGGTTCTCGGATTAAATAGATTTCAGATATCAGATAGGCTAAAAATCGATAGATACACAACTGGTTTTTTGGAGAATCAAGAAGGATTGACAGAGACTTATTGGCCCCTATATGCCCTTGCTGGTGGTGTTGGGACGATACTTGGATGGACTTGGTTGTTGTTTCTTGGCTCTCAAGCAAATCACATGATGAAGATTTCCGTGCACATCTTGACTACATACCTTGCTGTGATTGGTGTTTTGTGTTTCTGGGTGGAACAATTTTTTTGGGGCGTTGCATTTGCAATAGGTGCTGGATTGCAGTTCTTGTACGTTATATCAGTTATAGACAGGTACATTATAAATTTAGATTGCACTTCTATAAGCTTCAGTTTGTCTTGAAGTTGGTAGTCTAATTTCAAAGGATGTCATGCTATGTTTTTTTATTGATTTATTTTTCGTGATTCATGGGATCCAGCAAACTCGAGATTTATAAAAAAAATTTACTACTATAGTTGAGAACTTTCTGACCTTCCTGCTCATCGTGACTTCATATATGGAGGAATTGGCAGTAAACAGGGTAAGAGCGTGTACAATGTATATATTATCTGCAACAAGAATAGTGTCTATGGTAGTTGTAACTATGCGAGTAAATACCTCAAGGCTCCACAAATATATTTCCAATCCTTGCGCTTAAAAATGGATATATTATCAAGCATCCTTACTGTTTTAATTTTCATAAGTTAAGTTCTATTTAGCCTAAACACGCGTTGATGGATCTCTGAAGCTACCCAAGAAAAGAGAACCTTTTGAAAGAGTGGCAGGTTTGGTGCAGATACTAGCAGATGTTTTACACTAGATTCTTGATTCTAATTTGCTTGTAAAGATAGTCACCAAAGTGATTGTAAGCTCTTCTTTGATTTTTCTTTGCCATGCAGACTTCCATTCACCATGCTAGTTCTGCATAAAGCTGTGAAGATGGTCTGGAAACTTCCTGAAGTTATCAGGGTTGCACATGCTTTCATGATAGTCGTGCTTTTATGGATGTCACTTTGGTCTTTTGGAGTAGCTGGCGTTGTGGCATCGAGTATGGGGGACCAGGGGCGCTGGTGGCTTCTTGTGGTGAGCTGGCAAGTTTTGCTCTTCATTGACGTCTTATTTAACACTGGATTAGAATAAGAAAAAAATATATGTTAGACTTTGACTATTATATTATTCAATAATAAATTTGTAATGCTGTCATTTATAAATGCAGGTTTTTTCGGTTAGCTTATTTTGGACAGGTGCAGTTTTATGCAATACAGTGCATGTCATAGTGTCTGGAATGGTATTTCTTGTTCTCATCCATGGTGGTAGAGAGGCAGCAACGATGCCACCTCATTCATTAATTAAGTCCTTGCGGTACTCTGTCACGACATCATTTGGAAGTATTTGCTATGGCTCACTTTTTACGGCTGCTATTCGGACACTCAGATGGGAGGTATGCATGCCATCTTCATTGGCTGGATTTTTAATCTCATTTCTAATGGATGTAGATTTTTGGCTAAACACTCATATGGGAGGAATGCATGCCATCTTCATTGGTTTGATTTTTAATCTTATTGCTAATTGATGTACTTTTTTGGCTGAAAAACATTCTTCCAGATCCGAGGAATCCGTTCAAAGATTGGTAACAATGAGTGTTTACTTTGCTGTGTTGATTTCCTTTTTCATCTTGTGGAGACTCTTGTCCGGTTCTTCAACAAATATGCCTATGTGCAGGTAATTTTTTATGTTATGTTTGGGCCCAAGGCATTTTAACATATATTTGGTTATGGTTGTTATAAGATGTCAATGGTGGGAGTATTCTTTTTGTATCATTGTGTCTAAAATGTACAGTATTTGAGTTCCCACAATTCTTATTTTTGTTTTGACGTGATGTGTTTTTGTAGTTTCCATCTTTCTGGTACACTAGTGGCATTAGTGATCTCCCCTCCCATCTTAGTTAACCTTAACTTATTAGCATTTTGTATATTGAAGCTAAGGGTGTTCTTCTGATTTCGATGAAATTTACCTCTTGAAAAGTATTGATCCTTGATATTTTTGCTCCGCTTTACTGACAAGATATAGTTACGCTTCAAAACATCTGTCAGATAGAACAAGGGCTTACTAACAAGATAGTTCGGCTTGCTAGCCTAAATGCTATTTGGTGGATAAAACAAATTTTGAATTTCACAAACCCAATTGAAATTGATCTTGTCAGATATCTGCTACCGACGGAAGAAATAAAACTATTATGTTTGAAGTGATGTAGGTTTTTGACAGTAAATTTGAAGGAACTTCTAAAATTTTAATCCAAAGCTGTTGTATGATTTCTAACGCTACTTGTAATACATAGATCGTGACCAATGTTCAGAGAGCTGGTGTTGGTTGCTAAGATCATTTCCTTGTACTTCCTCCATATGAGCGAACCTTTCTGGTTGGAATATTGCACGTTGAAACAGAAAAAAGTGCAGTTTTGCACACGACTGCATCTACTTGGAAAATGTACACGTGTTGGGTGGCTTTCAAATGACTTACCTTTGAGTTTCTTGTTTTTTTTGGCCTTTTTGGGGAAGAGAAAGAGCTACTCCTTCTAGCTCTTTCTCTTCTCTTATTCATGTATGTAGAATTTAATGTACATATCTAGTCATCAATCACCGTGATTAAGGATTGAACATTACTAACTAGAAGCATTTAGTGAACATGGTGGAGACTAAAGCCAAGGGATGTCACTTCACAGATATCTTTGTATTTTTTGCGGTTCAATAACTAGTAAATAACATAAGAGTCAATTTCTATATTCAAATAAAATAAGTTTGTCAGTAGTTTTGATGTCAACTTTTTGCTGTCTATCAACGGTTACTGTATTATCTTCGAAGATTTGCCATTATAGCATAGTTTTTTTATTCGCTTCCCTTCAGATAGCAATTTATGGCAAAAGCTTTAATCATTCAGCGAGGGATGCATGGGAGTTATTCCAGTCAACTGGAGTCGAAGCTCTTGTTGCGTATGATTGTTCGGGTGCTGTCCTACTGATGTGCACTGTTTTGGGTGGTCTGATTACAGGAACCTGCGCTGGTGTCTGGACCTGGTTTAAATTTAGCGACAGGGTAGCAATGGTGGGGTCTACTGCAACGTTGATGGGAATGGTCCTGGTAAATTTGCTTTTCCTAGATATGTTTTTTCTTTTTTATTTTTTTGTTCCCACCTTGTGCTGTGACGTATGGAGCCAAGTAGGATATGAGATAATGTGCTTCAGAATTATTTATCGTTTATCTAAAATTTACATGTCAATTGAAATTTGAAGTCCTTGTTTTACTGGATTTTCCCCTAAATATAATAGTGTCTTGGCCTGACCCAGCTTGGTCCGAATAGTAAAAAAATAGATACGCATCATTTGACACGGACACTGCAAGGGTCTTGCTTCCTATCGTGAACTGTTTTGTGCTGGCCGGATGATAAATTCATTATTGTGAATATGTTGTTTTTTTTTTTTTTTTTCTAATTTTTTTCAAACATACGATTTGTAGGTGGGACTAGCAATGGTGGTTGTTGAAAGTGCAGTTACATCCATATACATATGTTATGCAGAAGATCCGTTGCTGATTGAGAGATGGGATTCTGAATTCTTCAACCAGTTATCAGAGACATTACACCAAAGACTTCAATATCGAAGTGCTAGATCCAGGGAGATGATTTTGCAGCATCGGCTCGATGGCCATATCAGAGAATCAATGACTGTTTGAATATTTGTATTACATCAACCCGGTTTTGTTTACATTGTTCTCTCAAATATATGATCTTTCTTTTTTTTTTTTTTTTTTTTTTTTTGAACTGCATTTAGTTGTGTGTGTGTGTGTGTCTATATATATATATATATATATATAGAGAGAGAGAGAGAGAGAGAGAGAGAGAGAGAGAGAGTAGAGTCCTTCGCAGTCCATGTTGCATAGTTTTATATGAATAATTATAGTACATAGCAATCTCAACAAGGCTCCAGATCATGTCAGGCGAAAACTCTTCTCTCTCTATATACTTGCGAAGAGAGAAGATGGTTTGAGCAAATGATCCATTCAACAGGGAGTCTTTCTAATGACAGGTACATTTTATTGATGCTTTTAAATCACCTTAAAATATGGTCCCTAACTAATTGCATCATTGGTGGCGGGCCGGGCATTTGCTCGGCACACGTAGAGCTCCGATTGAGATGTTGTATTTTTTTAGATCAAATTAATGATGCTTTATTTAAAATTGATTGTTTGCAGGGGCATCCGTTGAAGTGGTTAATCTATTATGTAACATTTATATGAGTTCATGTTATCCGATTTAAATAGTAGGTAAAGGGTTGAAAAAAATGGTGGATGTTCTTGGTTACACAAATTAAATTATAAAATATAATCACGTGAGTGTGGGCTATTATTAGTAAACGATAATTGCTCATAATCATGCCAGTGACGTTTTTCTACGCCTGCCTTTTCTTGGCATATATTTTTAGCGTTGAAAAAAAAAAAAAAACTAGGAAAATGGGAACTTGGTTTACCTTACACAGGGAAGCTATATATATATATATATATAAAAGGGCGAGATGGAAAGCGACACGTCACTAGGGGTACGATGAGAATAAGAGAGGATCACAGGCTAAACAGAAAGAACCTAAATATATGGGGAAGAGAGGTACTTTCATTAGGACAAAATTAGCTTACCCAAATTAATAATCCACCTTTCTCTACTTTAATACTTTCATTTATACGTCTCAATTATAATTACTGTTGTTTTGTAGCTTCCACAAAATGAACATCAAATAGAAGCTTAGGGCACATTGAATATGTAAGTTTTAACTAAAAAAATTAAACTTTGTAATATATAAATCACTTAATATTTCAATAAAATAAAATATTACAAAAATGTCTCAATCCCCTCGCCATCTCATCACAATCCCATCATTTTTTCCCCTCTTTTGCAGCACTATTCCCCATAACTCTTCCCCCTCCCACCTCGTGGCTCATCCTCTGCCTACGTTCAAGCTAATCCTTTCATATTCTCATATATTCTATAATTTAATTTCTCTTAATATATTATTTAATTATGATCCTAAACTTAATTCTTCTTAACAACTTTACTAGAATAACTCACTTTATTTTATTTCTACGCGTCGATTACTCTCAATCGTGTGTCCGATGGATAACGTGTTTAAGGAGATGCCAAGTAAATATTAAATCATATATTATTATTATAAGGAGAGTCCAGAGAGGCAGCTAGAGCCAGAGGTCTAAATCTAGAAGTAGGGGGAAGATGCAAACAAAACAAGAATCATTTGTTTAATGAGTGCTAGATTTTTGGACTCTTCCACACTCCTCTTCCACTTCTCCCACCTTTGCCTTTTAATGCTTTGCCTTTTAATACTTCATCATTATTTTTAATGATATTTTCTTAACCATTTTTTTAATAAAAAAATATTAAACCTCAAATGTAATTCATCTCATTTCATTATTTTCAGTTAGCGCCAATTAAGATTATCTGATTTTTAATTCTTGGATTATTTTTCAAACCCAATTTCAAATTTTAGCGAAGATCGAGACTGGTTAAATTATGGGGAAATTAGGGTTTTCTTAAAATATGATTTTTTTTTTATCAATTTTTAAAATAATAAACTGAAGAACAAATTTTAAACTATCTAAAAATTAACTAATTAAATTTTGACAGACGGTCGTTCTTCGTCTATTCTTATAGAATGGACGGCCAATCTTAATCAAACGACCATCCGTTCTAAATGCGTAAGATCGGCTGCACGACTAGAGAGTGGCGATCGTTCGTTCTATTAAATAATTGAATCACGGGATTACCAGACAGGAGAACCGACGACCGTTCATACAGAACGACCGTCCGTTCTCCAGAATTATATATAGTGATGACCCTTTAACGTTGAACTCACATATTTCAAAAACCTCTTGCGATATCATATTTCTAGCGACGTTTACTTATTTTCTTTATTAGCGACGGGCCAATAGATTCTTATTCAAGTAGATGAGTTGACGCCGAAGAAGCAACGAACTCAAATGCCAATATGGATTGGTATTTAAAGAACACGTCTGGGTACGAGTATGTTCGAACATTCAATCACTCTGAAGGTGATATAGAAATACAGGTGCATTCAACATTCCAAACACTAGACGAGGAGCTTCGAACACCAGTCGGATCAGAAGATGACGAGACAAAAAGTATACTGGTAAGGGAAGAAATTTCTATTGTTTTTTCTTTGAGAAAAAAATATGGTTATATAGCCGCGATTAGAGAAGAAATAAAAGAAAATATGCTTTGAACAATGAATATGTCATCAAATTTGTTAAAAGTGAATCGCGGCGACTCACGACAGTGTGTGAAAATGGATGTGAGTAGCAACTGCATGCTTTGGTCATACAAAATGAGTCGACATTTCAAATAAATAGTTGCATTGATTCTCATAGCTGTGCAAGGAAAATTGAAAATCGCCACACTACTGCAAAATGAATGGCAAATCATTATTTGAATAGATTCAAAAGTCATCCAACATGGAAAATTCTATCGATTATCGACAAAGTGAAGAAGGATTTTAATGTGAATATTACACACAGTCTTACTAGAAGAGCAACAAACGATACTTGAAAACTCAATGACGGAAGGGATGACGAACAATTCAAGCTACTGCATTCGTACGTAACAGAAATATTTAGATCAAATTTAGGTAGCACAGTGAAAATACATGCTTACTTGGTGGGCTCCGGCTAGGAGGAGTATTCGTATTCGAAATATTGTACATGTGTATGACTGCTTGCAAGGCAGGTTTGTTGTTGCGTGACAGACCTATTATTTATTTGGATGGATGTCATTTGAAGGGCTCTTGCCCCGGCCAACTACTCACAGCCGTCAGTATTAATGGCGATGATGTTGTTGTTGTCAACGTAGAGTCAGAGTACACAAACTCGTAAAAATAGTTTTTGCAAATTTAGAGGGAATACCTAAACACTGACGATGGAAGCGGATAGACAATTGTGTCGAATCGACAAAAGATATAATTTTTTCAGATCGCATCAGCTATTGTTTCATACTGTTTATTTAGTGGTGTAATTGTACTGTGAAAGGAACTTCTGTTTAGGAGACTGGATTTTAATTGAAACTGTTTGTGACCCCTACAACCTTTCTTGATAACTTACTTGGAAAAGTAATTCTGTATAAGAGATTGTCCAGTACAGTCTTTTCTGAAAATTATCCTGATCAGTACTCTCTATGTTTTACAGCGATGATATTTTTATTATTATTCTCACTATTTTTATTATTTCTCCAACATAAATGTTGAGTCGTTGTGATCGTTATATTTTTTTATGTTTACTCTATTTTTCTTTCATATTTTAGGCTTTGTCGCGTGCTGTGGGGGAAGAATTAGGTGTAGTTGAACACCAATACTACTTCCAACATATGTATACAAACTTCAAAAGTCAATTTCGAAACCAGGTGTACAGAGATGCAATGTGGAGCGCGGCAAAGACAACCACAGAGCCTCATTTTAACAAAGAAATAAGGAAACTGTATTAGATAAGCCCGGATGCCCACGAATGGCTCTGATAAATACCACCTAGCTATTGTGCTAGTCATGTGTTTTCCTCGACACCCAAGTGCGACATGGGGTTGAACAATTTATGTGAGTCGTTCGATGCAATTATATTGCCAATCAAAGACAAACTGATTTTGACTATGTTTGAGATGATTAGAAAGTGTTTGATGACTCGCATTGTCAAAAAATATCAGAAGATGTTGTCGTCAACAGAATTTCTGTTCCCGAAGATAAAGAAAAAGCTTGAAAAACTAGTATTTGCGGCTCGAAATTGGCATGCTGCATTAGCAGAAAATACACAATTTGAGGTCACCAACGACAACGAACAATACATCGTTGACCTCAATGCAGGCGGGTGCAACTGTTACAAGTGGGAGCTTACTGTAATCTCATGTGTACATGTCATTCCATGCATCAATTTCATGAGAATGACACCGGAATATTTCGTCCATCGATACTCACCAGTTCAGATATGTAGAGATGTACTCAAACTTCATTCGTCCCATCAGTGGCGTGGACATGTAGCCGCCCGTACACGAAATGAACCCAATCATTCCGCTCGAGAGAAGGCGCCAATCTGGTAGGCCGAATAACCATAGAGTGCGCGATGTCGATGAACCAGCCAGGTCGACAATTTCTAAGAGAAACTCTACGATCTCGTGTCGTATATGTTGGCGTCGGGGGCATAATAGTCGCATTTGTGTTAACAGGAGATCCACTTCAAGCGTTGCTGGTGCATCTACGTCGCAAGACACATTTATGAGTTTCCACACATTTGACGGGCCGCAAGTATATTTTAGCTCATTTATCATAAAACTCACTTTCATTATTTTCTAATATAAACTTCTTTTTGAGCAGAAATCTTCTACACATGGTTATGGACGAGAAAACATATGACTCTATTCGGGCTGTAATTTTTAAAAAAATATTTTTATACTATGTAATGTACGTCTGTTTTATAATTTTCAAACAAATCCAATATGCCTTGCAATTTTTTTTACAATTATTTGTTATTAACTTTTAATGTGCATATGTTTTATGATTTACTTTACTAAAATGATGATAAATCACACTAGTGTTGGAAAACGCCGAAAATTTATAGACTCTCTTTTCGTGGTGTGGTACACGTCGGGTAAAATTTTCAAGCAAATCCAATGTGACTTGCAATTTTTTTGATAATTATTTTTTCTTAACTTTTAATGTACGTATGGTTTATGTTTTACTTAACTAAAATGACGATAAATCGCACAAGTGTTGAAAAATGCCGAAAATTTATAGACTCTCTTCCCGTGATGTGGTGCACATTAGGTAAAATTTTCAAGCAAATCCAATGTGGCCTACAATTGTTTTGACAATTATTTATTTTTAACTTTTAATATACGTATGTTTTATGATTTATTTCACTAAAATGACGATAAATCTCACAAGTGTAAAAAAATACCAAAAATTTATAGACTCTCTTCCCGTTGTGTGTGCACGTCGGGTAAAATTTTCAACTAAATCTAATGTGGCCTGCAAGATTTTTGACAATTACTTTTTCTTAACTTTTAGTGTATGTATGTTTTATGATTTACTTCACTAAAATGAACATAAATCGCACAAGTGTCAGAAAATACCAAAAATTTATAGACTCTCTTCTCGTGGTGTGGTGCATATTGGGTAAAATTTCAATTAAATCCAATGTGACCTGTAATTTTTTTAACAATTATTTTTTTTAACTTTTAATGTATATATGTTTTATGATTTACTTCATTAAAATGACGATAAATCGCACAAATGTCGAAAATTTATATACACTCTTTCCGTGGTGTGGTGTATGTCAGGTAAAATTTTTAAACAAATCCAATGTCGCCCGTAATTTTTTGACAATTATTTTTTCTTATTATTTTTTAGTAAAAAAAATTGAAAAATTTGGCAGAGTTTTCGCTGTTTTATAACTCACTCATAGTTAATATCAAACAGTTCCTACATATTCAAATCACTAAACAGTTTCAGTATTTCAAAGCATAAACTAAATTTTTCATCCAAATATATTATATCACTACAAAATGTATCCAATTAAGTATTATAAAAGAAAGTACATAAAATAAACTATACAGGTGCGTCATCGGGTGGGACATCGGGTGCATCATCGGCTGGGAGATCTTCGTCGTCACTCAACGGATGTGGGTCATCGTCGTCATCGGCCCACATCCAATTCATGATGATTTGCCTCCTATCTCTCTGATACTCTATTCTCCTTCTGAGGTACTCTATCACCTCTGCACGAGACTCCGTCTATCTCACTTTGCTCTGATGCTGTCTGGCTGTTAGAGTATCAATATCCGTCTGAAGAACCCGAATAACCGTCAGGATGGACTCGCCCTGTGGGAACCCCAGTTGCGCCGTGGTTTCCTCCATATGCACATCCGTAGAAGTGGAGGTCCCCTGATCACCCCTCAGCGTCCATATGCCATCGGCTTTAACTAGATCCATCCACACCAAATGAACCTTTCAAAATACGTCGACGGCCCGTTGTGCTCTCAGTTGCTCACCCGATGGCAACTGAATCCCAAAACGCTTAACAATCTTCTAAATGAGCACACCGAATGAAAGGTTCTTGTTTCGTTTTCACCCGATCTCACCAGTGTGATTGAGAATCACAAAGTTGGGATCGAACCTCCTTCCGCTATATAGTTTCTCCATAACATAGAGATCCATGCAACTAACAAAATCTTTATGTCTCTGTCGCGACAGAAGAGTGAGGGACATTATGTTGTGCAACACCCGAGTTTTAATATTTAGCTCTCGGGTTTTGGGCTTCACGAACCTGATAATGTCAGTGTTGCGATGAATTTGCCGAATGAACTTCACTCCATCGGCCGAGCTAAAAAATGGATAGTCCCGAGACGCATAGTAGTAACCCCAACAACTCATTGATCGTCTCTGGAGTAATCTCGAGCTCTATACCCAGGATCTACGTCTTTATAGTTCCTGCACTCTCAATAAAGCTCAAGTTCGCATAAAATAGGTGAACTATCCGATCACAGCTATCGCCCCGCACATTGTAGACGCCGTGCAGGCCGATTCTGTCGAACATCTCTTGGATTTCTAGGGATTCCTAACCTCTGAAGTTGACCGTCTTCGAATGCATTACTACCGATGCACCTGGTCCAGGACGAACTGCTCCCGATATATCTGGTTGTGAAACTTCAACGACAACGATCTAGGTCGAGGTCGCAGCACCTCCGACATTGACGATGCCTGGCGGTGCGACGGGCCACCTTGGGACACAGACGATCGTTGACGTGTCGTCGGTGCAACCTTCCGCCTAATTACTAATCTTTCAGCCATTTCATGAGGTTTTTTTGGTTTAGAAAAATTAAGCAAAAAAATGGTTTTGGCTAAAAATCGCGCAAAACAAGTAGAAAAGGAGAAATGAACGAGGTAGGGCGTAAAATGGTTGATTTTGGAAAAAAATTTGAAAAACAGCCGAGAGGATTTAGTTTTTTCTGACTTTTGTTCAATAGAATGACGTCAGTTCCTTATGTAGTTTTGGGGAATGGATGGTCATTGTCGGGGTAATGACCTTCCGTTCTCGGGAAACGGCAGTCCGTTTGTTGGGTTATGACTCTCCGTTCTCAGTTCTAATTTCAAGAACGGATGGCCGTTATCATACACCAGTCATCCGTGTTCGTAAAACGAACGACCGTAGTAAGAACATGGTCGTGCATTCCATGCACATTTACGAGAATGGACGGTCGTGTTCTTCCAATAGCCATCCGTTTCAATCGTTGATGATGAAGTAAGCGGCCGTTGTAAGAACACGACAGTCTATTTTCATAAATATCTGTACAACGGATGACCGATTGTAAAGATCGGCCGTCTGTTTAGCTCTCCCGTGACCCACACGGGGAACGAACAGTTGCCATCGACTGATCCTAAGTTTTAGAATGGACGATTGTGTGATTAAGATCTGCTGTCTGTTCAAAACAAACGAAAAATGATTGATTATCAGAGTTTGATTTGTTAAGTATTAGATAGTTTAAGATAATAGTAGTTAGATTGTGATATTTTAGGGTTTGATTTAAAAAAGATTTATATTTTAAAAGTTAAATTTAAAAAAACCTGAGAAATTATTTCTGTAATTATTAAAAATAATTGTGAACGTCAGCAATATGAGAAGTTAATGTTGTTTTGAAGTGTACGAGAGTAGAAAGTTAGTTCTTGGGAAACTAAAATCCCAAGTGAGGAAGCAAATAATAAAAGCCTGCATTTTTTTTGAAAATTGATTCGGACCCAAACTGCCGTACTGATTCGCTATCCGGTTCTTTAAGATTCATCCCCTACTTTTCTTCACTGCCCTCCTGCTGCCACTGCCACTGCCACTGCCACTGCTGCCACCTCTCTCTCTCTCTCTCTCTCTTCCCTCTCCTCCTCTGCTTCCATAGCTCCATACATACCCTCTTCTTCTCTGTTCTTCCAGATAGCTCCATCTCTCCTGTTCTTCAGCTTTTCTCTTGTTAGTTAATTGCTTAAAGGCTGTGGCTTTGCTTTTGAAATGCAGAGCTTCAAGTCTTCCTCTCCTTGCACTGATTTTTATTGCCAGCCCTCGTTTTGTTTTTGGTATTTTCTCTATTCTGGGTCTAAGCTGGTTTTCTCTGTTTCTGTATATTTTGGGTGTTGATTCTTTGTTGGTGGAAGTGCTGGGACGGTCTGTTTTGTTCTCCGGGAATGAAGTTTTGTTTCTATTTGATTGCTCTGTTTTTCCTGTCGTGTGAAGTAGGAGTGAAGAAGGCGGAAGAAACCATGCGCGTTTTGAGGATCTAAGGGAGCTTTCTCATTCCGCTACTGAAACTATTCATCAGAACGATGCTGTTCATTTACGCTCAAGTATTTTCTCACTAAAATACTCTATTTTGATATTTATTTTTTTGCTTCTCTACCTGTAATCCCTTCTCTCTTTACCTATACTTTCTCGTTCTCGTTGTGATCCTTTTTAGCTATCCTTTACTACGAAATCACTTTCTTTTTTATATCATACTCGATAATTTCTTCACTTGGTCTTATACAAAATCTTGGACTATAAAAAGTATTCATAGCTAGGTAAAGTTCGGCTATTTCTCTTATAACCACTTCCATCATTTTCCTTTTCAGATTCCATTATCAGTTCCAAATCGAGCAATTTACCTGGGGTTCCTATTAACCCGACCCACAACACATTGAATCAGGTGCTTCTATTTTCGAAAGGGTCGCTCATCAGAGTGTTTTCTTTATGGGTTTTGAAAATATATGTAATTTTATGTATTGACAGAGCATTGGGGCCACAGAAATAGCTCACACGGGGACCGTCTGTTTGGACACAGGTCAGCAGTTTATGTGCTCTAATGTGAACTTTGAGAACTGGGGTGATTCAGCAATGGCGGATAACAGCCAACAGACTGATACCTCCACTGATATTGAAAACGATGACAGAAACCAGGTTTTGTCTCCTTTGTCTTTCACATTCCTCTGCTTTTCCTCTTATCACCCTGTTTTCATGTGCTTTGAATTGGATGTTTCAACTCCCTTTAAGTGATAATAGGTTTCAACTCTCTTTCTCCCTATTTTTTTGATAACTTTTTGAGAAAAATGTGGTAGGGTCCCCACTATAATTTGGAAATGCATTTCCCCTTTTGGGAGATATATAACCTTCTCCGGCTTGAGAAGTATGACCCCTCTTAACTGTCAATCACGAAATTGCTCTCAGCAAAATTAAGATTCTTCAAATTTCTTTGTTCCAAACAATTAATTTTCCAATGAATTGATAGTTTCAAGCCCATCATGGAGCAGTTGCTAATGTGGATTCCTTGGATCAATCTAAGGCAAAAGCTGGTGACCAAAAGGTCATATTCCGCCCCATATATTTTGTCAAGTTCCAAATTCAATTTGTTTGGTGCAAACTTTTGCTGCTCATTTCTGCAGACTCTTCGTCGGCTCGCACAAAATCGTGAAGCAGCAAGGAAGAGTCGATTGAGGAAAAAGGTACATTTCTTTTTGATGGCTACTTTGATTTGCAATTATCCTTCTAGATTCTACTAGCCCTTGCTGTTTTATCTTCAATCTCACGCTTCTCTGTGGCTTTTATGTTGACTTCTTTGTAGCAAATGAAAATTCTTTCAGTTTGCTTATTTTATGAAAATGATGATTAGATGTATTCTGTTATTCAATTAACAAATGAATTGTGTTTTAGCTAGATATTCAATTTACGATTCCTTAAGTTAATCGAAGAAACATATTTGGATCATTTATAGGTTTTGGTTTTGGATAGGCATATGTCCAGCAGCTGGAAACCAGTCAAGTTAAGCTTGCACAACTCGAGCAAGAGCTTCAACGTGCTCGCCAACAAGTTAAGCAATTTCAATTTCCACTTTTGAGAAGTCTAATCTCGTTTCCTGTTATCATTTCTTAATATTTTGCTTCCTATTTTAATGCAGGCAATGTTTACTTCAAATGGTTTTTCCGGAGACCATGCTCCTTCTATTTCCAGCAATGGTAGGAAGATCCATCCAGAGGAAAGATAGTACAATATTTTTTTTTTTCAGTCAAAATCAAACAAATTTCAATATGTTGAGTTGCAAATTTCCAAAAGTTGCAAAATTGGTTAAACCAAAAAGAAGCTTTAGTCTTATTATTTGCTAAAAGCTGTTCCTTTCGTTTGTGCTAAATTATTATTATTACTGAGTTCCATCAGGTGCATTGGCATTTGATGTGGACTATGCAAGATGGCTTGAAGACCACCAGAGGCTCATCAACGATCTTAGATCGGCCGTTAATTCTCACATGGGCGACAACGAATTGCGATTTCTAGTCGATAGTATAATGACACATTACGATGAGTTATTCAGATTGAAGAGCATAGGCTCCAAACATGACGTATTTTACATGCTTTCCGGCATGTGGAAAACCCCGGCAGAGCGGTGTTTCATGTGGTTGGGTGGATTCCGATCGTCCGATCTTCTCAAGGTGTTCGATTGTAGCTAGATTTTCTTTATTTATTTACAAAACTAAATTTTCTTTTTTCTCTCTATTTCACTTAATCTTCTTTGATGGGTCGATATATGTTAGATTATTGGAAATCATCTCGAGCCTCTAACAGATCAACAGCTGATGGGAATATGTAATCTTCAGCAGTCTTCTCAGCAGGCAGAGGATGCCTTGTCACAAGGAATGGAAGCTTTGCAACAATCTCTTTTGGAAACGCTCACGGATTCGACCTCTCTCAGCCTGCCCGGGTCGGGAAATGTTGCTGACTACATGGGTCAAATGGTCATAGCAATGGAAAAGCTTGCCATCCTTGAGAACTTCATCCACCAGGTAACATAGAAAATTGAACTTTTTCATCGAAACATCTATCGATCATCGAGAATACATTGATATGCAATGCTATTTTAAAAAAACTAACATTTATTTCATTATTGGCTTCTTTTATTAGGCTGATCTTTTGAGGCAGCAAACCTTACAGCAGATGCATCGAATCCTAACGCCACGACAAGCAGCTCGAGGCCTTATGTGTATAAGTGATTACAACTCGCGGCTTCGAGCTCTCAGTTCCTTATGGTTAGCACGGCCAAGAGACCTGAACTGATATTTCGAAATGGAAAGTTGAAGTTTTTTGATGTGGGTCTTCAGAGTTTCCATCAGCGGTTTATAATAATTCTGTAATATTTGGGATTGATCAGGTAAAACTTCGTACACCCAACAAGAAAGATGTAGGCAAAGTTAGGCTTAGCATGGTAGGATAGTGATGATCTTTTATTACATCGTTCTGTTCTCTTTCTTTCTTGCTGTTGCTATTTTGATTAATGCAGTCTATTATTGTAGTTAAAAGTTTAACTTAGATCTATGTCCAATAAAAATTTTGGCAAAAAAACTAATACAAATTTAGTTATTACGAAGATTGAAATATAATTATGAGTGTTAATATAAATTTATTATAAAAAAAAATCTAAAATGAAATATATAGTTCATCGGCCTGGTCTGACAAAATTTGCAGACTGAAATTAGCATGCGGTCCGAACATGCAAAGGAAAATTCGAAATGGGTTGCCAAAAATTCCGAACATTTTATATTTAAAGGATGAATGACTTGAATTACTCACCAAGACAAAATCTGTTTTAACGCCGCCTCGTATTTGATGAACCAAATGACAGTTTTGAAGAAAAAGCAGAAGTAGCTTTTAGCATCCAAGCGACATGTCGTTCAGCAACAAAAATTGTCAAAATGTCATTAGAAAGATAACCGAAATATGTAAAAATTACAAATCAAAATCAACCGTTGCATTGACGAGGAGGTACGTCCTCCGGTTTTAACAGCCTTGTTTCTTCAACAAGAACAAAGCAAGAATAGCAAATTCAACATTCTCCCATCGATCTCTTCAAAAATGTATCCCTTGCCGGAGAATTTACTGCAGCCATCAGCACCGCCACTCGAACCGCCGTATTTTACCGCCTTTGAAAAACCGATCAGTTCAAGCACCAACTACACCTTTTCGAATCCTCCTTTCTACTCCCATGACATGAATTCTCATTCCCCAGCGCCTTGGTCGACGGGTCTTTGTAGTTGTTGTAGTGAAATTAATAGTTGTAAGTACATATTGAATATCCTCAGTTTTTCATCTGGCTTTTTTCGCACTTTTAAAGCTCTATAATTCTAGAGAGAGAGTGTGTGTGAAAATTTGGTGCAATGTTTCAGGTTGTTTGACATGCTGGTGTCCATGTGTAGCGTTTGGTCGAATTGCAGAAATTGTTGACAGAGGATCGACAAGTAAAGTTTCTTCTTTTTTTCTGTTAAAGATTGAACGGATATTACAGCAGACATTCATTTACTTTGATTTCCGGTTTGAAAAGCCAAATTGAGAAGAACCGACACAGAAAATCTAGTTAAACAAATTAAACTTTAAACTTAAGCTCTGTTTTTCAATCTTTTTAGACACAAAAGAGGTCCAAAATCTTGTTTATTTTTCATTTTTAAACCCAAAAAAAATGAACATAATGAAAAACTGAACTAAAGCAAACGACTGTTGTTACTTTGTAGAGGTTGGTTTTGTGGTTCATATACTTTGATTGTGACGAACAAGAAATGGGTGTATAATTTGCAGCATGTGGAGTAAGTGGAGCAATCTACATGGCGATTTTAGGGTTGACGGGTTGTCCGTGTTTATACTCTTGCCTCTATCGATCCAAATTAAGAGCACAATACTTCGTAGAAGAAACTCCCTGCACAGATTGCTGCGTCCATTGCTGCTGCGAGGAATGTGCTTTGTGTCAAGAATACAGACACCTTCAAAACCAAGGCTTTGATCTCTCTATAGGTTCTCTCTCTCTCTCTCTCTCTCTCTCTCTCTCTCTCTCTCTCTCTCTCTCTCTCT
>CM039526.1:14875076-14977356 GCA_022433055.1 Begonia peltatifolia | reverse complement strand
TCTCTCTCTCTCTCTCTCTCTCTCTCTCTCTCTCTCTCTCTCTCTCTGGGTTTTGTCTGAGCTATTCCCTGATGCAATTTACGTTGAAGGGTGGCATGGAAACGTGGAGAGGCAGAAGAGGGTGGCTAAGATGCTTCCTATGGCTGTTGAAGCAATGTCTAAGAACTAGTTCAGCTTTAGTTTCTTTTGTCTTCTGTATTCATCTTCTGATCATCAATCCCTTTCTACCTAACAAAAGCTAAGTAATTTGTCGTTTCTTCTTCTTTTTGTTTTTTAAAAATTTCAAAGAAAAGAAATATGACAAAATATTCGCACAGAAGACTTTGGAAAAGCACGAACAAATTACTTCTCAGCAAATGTACTATAAGTCATGAGGTTACATTCATTCATTCAATAATATTAATTTAATTTAATGTAATAATTAAAAATACATTAAAATATTAGTACGTTGCGAGTTAATTTTTTATTTTTTTTACTTTAAATATTCAGAAGGTTACGACTTTACTTCTGACCCTTTGAAGGTCCGAGGTTGTGGTCGTCCTTCTTTACTATTACTCGCTCGTAAATTCTTGCTCAAATGAGTGTTCCACTTGGACTCAAACCCTAGTTTTCTGCAAAACCACGCGGCAAGTAATTATGAATTTAGTGTAAGATCAAAAAGTAAGGTTTTTCATATTTTACATAGAAGAAAGCTTTCATTACTCATATACTCAGATTAATCCAGATCCATCAATATTCAGACAAATACTAAAACATTATGTGTATGTAATATGCGACCGAGTAAGCATCTAATAATTATTTAGGGTATTACCTTAGCCCTTAGGACTGTTCCACCAGGCCTTTCATCTTCTTCGCCTCCATTTTTAACCATCTTTCTCTGCACCAAAATCTCGACAGTAACCTCCAAACCCAGAAGAGATGTTGTTAAGAAGAATGAACTCTCTAGATGGTAGGCTACTGAGATTTCGATGCATATTTATAGGAGAAAAGGGCAGCAGCTTTATTGGTAGAAAGCAAGTTTTACTGCTTGGAGGTTGAAGGGGTTGTGAGATGAGCCACCAGTCTGAGGGATTGAACGCTCCAACCGCCATTAAAACGAGTTTTTCAACCTTTTATCTCCTCGGGAACATTCATTCCTACCACATTTCATATATGTGTCTTCGTGATGCTGGCCTATTTCTATATTTTTAATAAAATCGTACTTCTTCAATGGTTGGTAGCTGAAACGTGATTTTGGAATTATGTATGCCGTTAAAAGTCCAACGAAAACGGGAAAAACATATTAATCTGGATTACGGATTTATGTAGAAGAAAACTAAACTAGGGAGAGATAAATAAATCACTATTTGAACATTAAGATACCACATCGAGTTATACCCTCAATGAGACATGCAATCTATGCCCAAGTAGCCCAACTCAAATAGAATTTGACTCGTACCAAATTTTAACATGCGTTGTTTAATGAATACTAAAATAATCAACATAAACTATAAATAGTTAAATTAATAAACAATATATACAAGAATGTCACATCAAAATATAAGATTATACTAAAAAATAGATTGTAAACCTATCATTATGTCAGCTTGAGCCGAAAATTCATAGTGCAACTGAAATGATAGAATAAAATTATGATTTATTCTAAAAGTATGTACTGATATCATAGTCCATAGGCATACTATATTATGGTTCGTGGGGTGTGGAGGCATAATCCTTGTGTATAGATAGTATTTATTTCATATTTTTATCGTAAGTTTTCTGTATTTGCCGTGCGCAGAAATTTTTCTTTATTATTTAATTTTTACACTAATTTTTTTTTTCTTTTCATGTGTTTTGATTGTTTGAATTTTTCACGTAAAATTTGTGTCAGATAATGTTGATATGTAAGAGGGGATACCGGTTAATATCAATTCAAAGGATTACAACATCTCCGAATTCAACAGGATGAAGTTCTTTCAGTTTTTTTTTTTTTTTTTTTTAAAAGCATCTAAGATAATACAAGTAAACATAATATGAATATTTAAGCAACGGATTTTTTATAAACAAATTTGGATGAAATCAAAATTTTGGAGGAAAATGTACGAATTATCCCAAGTTTGACCAGAGAAAGTTAGGTGACGAAATAGTAGATTCGAATATCAACATCTATGTATGCAGATGCGTGTGTTTATGTTGGAACATTTAAAACCACATGACTGCCTCTGTACCTCTCCCCTATATTCTACCATCTTCTAGAGTGGACTAGATGGGTAGAGGGAAAACAATGGATATCATTATTATCTTTTATGTTCTGCTTTTTATTAAAATATATATAATTATTATGGTATAAAATAGTGCAATTGGTAATCAAATATGATAATTTTGTTCCTTACGCTTCAAAAGTTTATGAGTCTTAACCTCTAGGGCAAGGAAAAGGAGGAACGACTAATATCGAGATTTCACAAAAGCGCAAGTGATTGAACCGTGTAAATGGAGGAGCCGAAAACCATGAAATTTGATTCGGTTCCAGAAAATAAATTATGAAAAATACATGTTTTGGTTGAGCATGGCCAAAATTTGGTGGAATATGAGTTGGGGTGGTCAAATTGAGACAATGAAACCCTTTTCTTTCCTGTCCTAACACAGCTGATGAGTCCCTTATCTTACATCACTCGTAAATACTGGATTACACACCATCAGTAGCCAGAAAACCAGCCGAGGAACAAACTACAGAACTACAACCACTTTGGAAAATGTTCAAAAAAAAAAAAGGAAAATGGTTCAGTAGAATGGCCTTCCTGCAAAAGCCATCGGCATAGAATTACAAACGCAAATGAATGAATAAAATCTAGCTACACATCATGACATTGTCAATAGTCTGGAGTGCTTGGTTGGCGAAAAAACGGACATCTGCATCTGGGTCCTCACTGAGTTCAACCAGGCAGGGCCGGATTGTCTTCTCAGCCACCTTCAACCCCAAATTTAGAAAATGACAAAGGAAGGAAGGCCAAGTTAGGACCAGTTTTTAAGTAATCATGTGATGTACGTCACTCATGGTCAGTCCTAACATCTGGTATGGAGATACTTACAGGATGGTCGACCATGGGAATTAGGGACTGGAGCACCTTAGCTACATTAAACTTAATGTTTGGAACTCTGCAGATATGGAAATTAAGAATGCAATCAGAAACCAAGATAAAGCTTTACGAGTACATCTTTGTTTCTGTTAGGTAAAACTGAACTACCTGTCTTTTGAACAATTGACAACCACAGGGAGTAGCTTTGAACAGGTGATTTCTGAACCCATTACTGGGGCAAGAAGAGAGATCGCACGGAGAATGGTCATTCGATATAGATAGTGTGGATCATTAGTCATCTCAATAACCTACCCAGATGACATTCCATTGTTGTGATGAGAAAACTAATTAGTGGGAACAGAATAAATAAATAAATAGAGGAATAAGAAACTGGGAGACCACTTCAATATTCAACAAGAGAAGAAAATGCAGTCGAACAAACAATAACATGCCCTTTTACTAGGTATCAATTTAACCAGAACTAAAGAATTAGGCAACAGAGTTTTCTAATGAAAAAAACATCTAAACAATACGATTACACTCACATTATTAAAAAATGCATGAAATGATTTGTACAATTCGTTTTTCATTTGTTAGAGTAAACAACCAATTATTTTTCCAAAATAATTTTAAGCAATTATATTCCAGCTCATCCCTCCAGTCATGGTCACTATTATGCTATGCTCTATAGTCCAACACAAAAATAGTTCCTCCTGACAAACCTGTGGGATGATGTGCTGCATTGCCCAATCAGGACCAAATTCTTCTGCTAGTCGCTTTAAGTTGTTTGCAGCTGCATCGCGAATTGAGTAAACCTGCTCAAAGAATCCATATATGTAAGCCAACAGATATACTTTTAAGAGGTAAAAAAGCAAAATAGAAAATATTATGACAGCATGAACCATGTGGCTATTAGTCAAACGTTTTTCCTAGAAAAACCTCAAGTCATGAGACCTTAATTTGAATAACTCACTTCACGCATCCACTACTCTGAGATATCTTCCCCAGTCAATAATTACTGAAATCACTCATGGGATAACACAACACATGATTTACAAAAATATAATTATTGATGTATTATGTGTATACATATTAAAAAACTACACTTAGCATTTTATACTCAAAATGGAAAACACAAACCTTATCTTGCAACCATTGCATGCAAAGGGCACCAAGCTTATCATCAAAAAACCCAACACCCAACTGGCTCGCCAGCAAAGGAATATATTCTATTATTGCAAGCCGAACTCGCCAATGTTTATCCTCGGCAAGCTCAACTATGGCGGGTAACAATGATTGTGAAAGGAGATCAATTCCAATGACCTGCAATAAAGATTACTGGAAAATGGCTTGGGAAAAAGTACGAGGTACACGTGTCACGAATCAAACTTATTCTGGAATTCCAGAATAAGTGAACAATACAAGAGAGTCCACTTGGGATTGGAATTTCAACAAACCTGATTAACTTGATTGAGCTTGCTAATGATATTCAACCGTACGTCAGGAAATTCATCCTTCAAAAGGGAGAGAAAAATTGGAAGGAGCAGCTCGATTGTTGCGTCCTACGTAAAACATTAGAATGAGATCTTGAAGTTAAATCATCTCATGTTACATTAAAATCAGAAGGCCATTAAGAGTTTCTGAAAGTATATCCACCACTGCATAGCATAGTTTCTCAAGCGAAATGTAGCAATAAGCAGTTTAATCACTGGGCAAACCAACAGCAATGTACCTTTCCTAATACAGGGGCCATTCCCATTATAACTGAAGCTAAAGCAGACCGAACATGCTGGGAGGAATCTGATGACAGTTCCTGCAGAGGTTTAATAATTGTATTCAATACAGTTAGTCTAATAGCATCAACGGATCTTTTAAACACCTAAACTAAAAAAGAACAAAATGAATGGGCCACTTTGAAAATCCATTTTCACCTTCACACAAGGAAGAATGTGTTGAATTGCCAATTCTGGGTTTAATATCCTGCAAAATTTGGTTACTTGGCCAGCAGCTGCTATTCGAACCTCAGCCTCATTGTCTCGAAGCAAACGAACATATGACAGCGCCATGTCAGTCCTTTACATCCAATAAACATGACTCAAAATATTGCAAAATAAATTTACTGTAAACGTATTTCATTCACACCACTATAGTCAGAAAATTTCAACAAACTAAATACACAATCAACAGATTTACTAACATAATAACAAAATTCAAAATCTAATGTTCAAACGGTACTAACAATTTTAAAACATGTAATCCTACAACGAAACTTCATCACGTGGGAGACATCTAAACAACAATCGAAAATAGTTTAAAGAAACATTAGCACAATATGTTACCTGGTGGGCTCAGGCCCCACAGCTTCACAAAGTTCATACAATTGATTAGCAACCATGTAACGAACACGCCAAGACTTATCCTGTCCAGAAAAAATCAAGGGAAAAAGATATTTCACAAGGGGACTAAGAAAAGATAAACCCAAGCAAGAACCACAATGTCAATGTTACGTAGCGTAGGATCACTTTTATATATCATTGTATGCAATATCATAAACAAAAAAAAACAGTGCAAGTTTCACTTCAAACAGAGTCTAACATGGAGTAGAAACATGAATTCTTCCACCAAGAAGGTTATTTCCTGCATAAGGTAAATTTTTTGAGGCATATACTGAAGGACTAAGTAATGTCCCTAGATTCAAGTTAGGTTTCTATTTTACAAATATGAAACAAAATTAACAGGCCAGAGCCAAAAATTTGGTTGCATCCTTATAGATATTTTCAACATCAATAACAACAAAGAACTAATTTTTTCCAGAACCACCCATCAACTAATAAAACACATGGTCAACAAAACATTTCAGTTTTAGCAAAAGCAAATAAACAACAAAGCCATCACAATCCCTCGGCGATTAACCTCAAGGCGGTACATCATGATCGACCCAATGAAACAGTACAATTCTAAATAGCATGTCGTTTGATTCGAAATAATCTATAAAAACAAAATGACTTAGTTACACATGTTACATTATCTAAATAAAAATATTAGTTTATTGCACCTGAGAGAAGCTAACTATCACAGGAAGTATATGAGCAACACAATCTTGAGGCTCCAACAATTTCCCAAGCAAGGCACAACCTTCAACAGCCAATAATCGAACAGAATCTTGATCTGAAAAGAAAACAAAACCATTAGAACTATACAAGCTAAACAAAAAGAAAACTATGGACAGCGCTAGGCTATGTAAGTAAATAGTGATAAAATACCACTAACGCCTAGATCTAAGCTTTTACAACTACTAGTAAATTATCATGCTATTAGTGCAGAAGATTCAAAGTTCAAATCTTTAGATCATAAAGTTACGTCATTCAAAAGTCAAAATATTCACATGTAAGCACCAAAAAAATAAATTGACACACATAAAAGTGCGTATCAAGCAATATAAAAATGATTAACTCAGTTACAGCACAACAACTTAAGTTTTGGAGATTGTTAGTAATTTATCAAAAGGTATATTTAATTTGATACCCATGTAAACTTGATTAACAATTATAAAATTAATTGGATCTGGCACACATCATTATCTAAAATAAATAAATCAAAAGCTCAAAACATACAGTTACTCTTGAGTTTATTGCTCAAAAATATTCAGCATACGTATAATATTTACCATCAAGGAAGGCCTGGTAAAACAAAATCTAACCTATCTAATAGATTATAAATGCTCATCACAAGTAAAATAGATACATACTAACTTCTGCCAAGGACATGGAAGTTGACGTCATTTATGTAATGCTAGTTGGCTTATGCATGCATGTGCATAAAGTAGATGTGATGGAACTTCCAATATAACACCAGCATAAATCGCTCAAACAATATCTAGTCCCTAACCTCGTCCAAATGAATGAGAGATAGAAATGGAGGATAGACCTGTCATTTTTTTCCCTTTTACACAGCTTATGCTGATAAGTTCTTTAAAAATTCAAACTTCTGACACAGTAACATACTTTGATCTTTAGAGAGACCCACACCTCTGTCGAAATAGAAATAATCTATGCCACACTTACTACTCCACGTGTAAAGGAAAAAGGAAAGACAGCTAACAATTTTAAAGTTCAAAAGTTACACTAGTTATGTCTTCGTAATTATAGTGCAATAAGATTCTAAAAGAAGCCTTAAAGTCACAGTAGAAAAAAAAATTCTATAAAAAAGTATACTGTGTTCCAAATGACATAAATCAGCTATATATTACCATCCTGAGTAAGGTCTTCAAAGATTGACATGATCTCAATCTTCAGATGAGCAGGTTCAACAGTTGCAGCGAATTTCCCCAAACTTATTGCTGCAGATCTCCTAACCATTGGCATGTCATCTTGACACAATTGGCGATATATTGATCGCAACTCTATCTTTAACATCTCTGGAGCACTAGGGTACGCGATATGAAATAGCCCACAAGCAGAAACTCTAGCCGTAAACCATTCGCCAGCAGCCAATCTCTGAGGACCAAAATTTACAGGACATACAAGGCTTAAAGTTACCACTAAGGTCGAGGGAGAAGAATGGTGAAAAGTCCAGATGTATGGAGATTTACAATGTATACAGATTTCCAGATAGTGATAAAAAGCCAACAGATTTAGAGATAAAAATAATTCGATAAATAGGAATAATTAATCCTCAATACATCAACCTGAACCAAGAAAATAAAACGTGGAAGTGAAAGCTGATACACACAATCAAAAAAGAAAAGCTAACCTTAACAAGAGGAATGAACCAGTCAACCAAATCATTTTCCCTCATCTGAGATCCAATTTTGCACAAAGACTCCACAGATTTATCTCTAACGGATGTTTCCTCAACACTGCAAAGGGTTTCCATTGGCGGGAGCAAGATATGAGCATACTCTACTCCCCCTACATATGGAGTAAACACCCCCAACTCCTCTGCCATTGCAAGAAGCACCTCGTCATCATCGTCATTGTTTTCACTTAAAAATGGAATTAATTCTTTCCGGGTTCGTTCCTCCCCTAAAGCACGTGCAATTGTAGAAAGCCTACGAATCGAGTTCAGCCTCAGCTGGATGTCATCATTTTTCAGCTCGTCTATGAGGAGAGCTATTGGATACAGCGGCTCATCTACCACAGCCATTGTATTTTAAAAACTTCTGTTGAAAATCAAACAAAGAACAAAAATATCATCAGGAACGAAGCATCAATACGTTTTTTTCCTCAGCAAGTCACATATGATAAAACTTCAACAAAATAAAATAAATCCAAAACCATTCGAAGCACTGGAGCCGTAAGTAAGTCTTTGAAATCAAGCATTGTCCCACAAAGTATTTTACTAAGAGAACAAAATAAATGTACAAATAATTATTAAGAACTATAAAAAAGGGCCAAAAAACCGAAGCTCTCGTGAAAAGAGGAGACAACAAGAACAACGTCCACACAGAGCTCCGTATACTTCCGCGTTTCTAAAAGAACATGAAATCCGAGATTTGCAATCTAACTTCTCCCTTACCTTCCCAATTTTCCGAAGAAATAAACCGAATTGAAGCACGATTTTCCAAATCTATGACGATAGAGTCAACTGTTGCCTGGAAAACGAAGAAAGCAGAAAATGAGGCTGTCCGTACAGATCTCAACGCTTCCCGCCGGCCCGACCGACTCAGTAACCAGTCGCAGAGAGAGAGAGAGAGAGAGAGAGAGAGAGAGAGAGAAACTAAAAATAAAAATCCATCACATCAATTACCGTAAAGGCTTTTATGGGCCGGATTATAGCCCATCAAACGGGTCCGGGTCTTCTCTAAACGATGAGGTTATGTAACTTAAAACAACTAAATAAGAATAATATTTTTTATTCTATTTTCTTGAAATATTTTATAAAAAAATAATTATTCTATTATATTAATTTAATGAGAATAAATAAAATGATAAATTCACTCAGTAAGAGTGAAATCGTATTCATCTGAAAATTAATAATTGGCTCTCTCACAAGAAAGTAGCATGCAACAAAACTATGTAGGCCAAAAATTACCAGAGCACCTGATCCCATCATTATTTTCTGATTTTTAGATTTGATTTTTTTTCCAATAAAAAAATTTGGATATTAATTATATTTTTATTGTCCTGATTAATATTTGAGATATCAGTAAATTATTTAGAAAAATAAAATACGAAAATAAACGTAACATTATTGTGATTTCAAATTGCTGAACCAATATTTGAAACCGATGAGAAAAACTTCTTAAAAGCGGCTCAATTTAGGTTCAACTCAGATAGTAATCGAACCGAACCAATAAACTATGATTCTAAAGTGATTATGTGCAAATAAAATGGTTGATGAAAGATAATTCTAGAAGGGAAAAATTAAGAGAAGCTGGAGATTCAAACTGTTTCCAACAAAATGCCAACATGATCACAAAATAATTAATTTAACCAGAACTAAAAAACCTCATCCGATTGCTCCTCTCTTCAGTACCCTCTTACTCCTCTGGTTCTCACAGATGTTGGAAATGGATTCCTCCCTACCGCTGCTTTTGGCTTCATATCAGATTGAAACCTTGCAGGAACCTGGTTAGGCGATGGAATATTCTCTTGTTGATTGCCAGAGTCATCGTCACTATCATCGGAATCCGAGCCCCTTTCTCCGATCATCGACGTATTACTCGTCTTCATTCCATCTTCAGAATCCAACTTAAATGACTTTAATTCTCCTGAATTTTCAGTTTTTTTCACTTTAACAGTTGTTACTTCATCAGGGTCTTGAGATTCCGATCGAGAGAGCTCGACAGCCGCTCTTGCAGCCTCTGCTGCGTACGCTGCCGACTCAAAAGCTGCCTGAGCTGCATCGGCTACGTCTTTATACTTCGTTCTTGCTTTCATTGATCCAGACGATCCTTCCTCAGTAGCTGTTATTTCAGATGGAGGCTTTAAACCGTCCTTTGCTTCTTCGGCGCTTTGGCTTGTCCCGCCTCGAGAATCCTCGTCTAGTTGTAAAGGAATATTATTCTCGGACGCTATCTCTTTTAAAATCTTCATTCTCACTTCCAAGTTTTGCTGCCGGGTTGATAGCTTTTGAATCATCTGCAGAAGATCGAAAACGTTCATAATCCAACTAGGCAAAAATTAATTCTCGGACGTATAATTGATTCAGATTTTGTGATTTATTCTTGCCGTAGGATTTACGCCGCAATTGTTCCTCAACTCGACAGCCCGTGCAACGAATTCCTTGCCGAAATTGGTGGTGAACACCGTTTTGATTTGTAGAAGTTCTGGAAAATCTCCACATCTTGAAGATGCAAACAGGAGGCCCGATATTGCCTCCTTCAGCTCATCAGGACACTCTCTGAGATCAAAATTTAACCCCCATCAATCAGATGATCAAAAACAAAAAATTACGGCTAAAAATGAAAGTATCATCACCTTTGTTTTTCAAGAAGATCAATTCTTTCTATCAAAATATTGAAATAGCTCTCTATCATGACATAAACATCCAGTAGATTCTGCTCCTTCACCACTTGCTCAACCTGTCAATCGCCATAAGAGCTATAGAATCAATATTTTTACACCAATGCAAAACCGACTGATAATTTTACAAAGAAAAAAAAAAGAAAACCCAATAAGAAGAGGAAGGTATCATACGCGGAGGAGAGCACGTTCATGGTTGCCTAGTTGAAGAAGCTGAAGAACGTCAGAGCGATCTTGCAAGCACCGAAAATGGCGTTGGTTCTTGAGAACAGCGAGACGAGAAAGAGAGAGACTAAGTAGAGGTCGAAGCTTAGAGGCGTTGAAGCTTCGTTTTCCGAGCAAAGCGTCGAGTTTCCTCCCCATATCTCCGGCAGAGAATTGCTGAGAAAGGAGGAGCAAACAAGCTTTTCTAGGTGGTGCTGCCGCTGCTGAGATGGCAGAATGAACAACAGAAGTTGGTTTTATACGTGGTGTGAAAACGTTCACTGTTATTTCTTCGAGTTTGCTTGTAGGCGAAGAAGCCTCTCTCCAGTGTCCACGCGGTTTGTCTTTGTCGTGTTAATTTGGTAATTACGACGAAAATAATGGATTGGGCCCACTTGTTTCTTTATATTTGTTCGTCTTACGCGATGTTCCATGCGCGTATTCGTCACTCTACTGTGGCACGTGTAAGTGGGCGCACCGCACCGCTAATGACCAACGGCTGTTTGGACGGAGGTGGACGAGCAACTGTAATTTTATAAATATTACATTTTTAATTTTATAATTATGTCTAATTTGTATTTTATTAGTAGAATAATCATGATAAATATTAAATATTTAAAATAAAAAATAATGAAGGGTGAGCACAACAATAGAGCTGCAATGTGATAAAGTTAGGGAGGGAGGACAAAGTCAACTCTTTTAAAATATGAGTTATAATACTACAAGTGTACTCTAATTTTAATCACGTAAATGTAAGTGTAATATTATTCAAAGTTGCATTATTATCATACAAGAGAAAAATACTAGTGTTTTTGCTCCGAAAGTGTTTTTAGTTTTGCAATATAGTTAGCAATAACTTGTATTTATACTTTGATGTGTCGATTATTGTCGTTTAATGATTGAGTGACACATAAACACTATTATAAATTATGAAATTAGAACGTAGTCACGCTACTTTGCAGAAATGCAAGAAGTATGTTAGTTGCATGGCTCACATTTTTTACAAAACAGATATCGAATATGAAATTGAGTAAATTAGTTTCGACCTTTAGAGAGTTTCTTAAACAACGTTATATGGTGAACTCTTTTTGATTCTTTAAAAGTTAAGATTTATTTTTTAATAAAATAAGAATTAAAGAAAAATTGTAACGCACGACTACAAATGTGATGACCCTATTTAAGATTAACTATAATAATCACAATCAGAATAATTAAATATAATTATAATTGATATAAAATATTTTCTATGATAAAAGTAAAAATTATTTATTGGAATACATGTGAGTGTAAATTCTACAACAAATCCTATAATGCTCAAATAATTATGAATATTTATTGTGTAAACTTAGACACGTAAAGAAAGAGAATGACTTTCGAATGAAAGTAATTGGACTTTTGCAATAAAAGTTATGCGTGTTGAAAATTGATTGAGCCAGTTTTATAAAAAAAAACTGTATTTTTTAATAAATTATTCTAAATTGAATTTTATAGTGAGAATTTCGAGAACGTCATTGAAAGAGAAATATTCATAATATCTTAAAGTATGTGATCATGTAATAAAATAGACAATTAATAGGTGTTGCCACATGTCAAAGTTAGATTAATGACTAATCATATCATAAAGGTGTAATTAAAGGGTCATTAAGATTAACTAATTATGATTAATTATACTAATTTAATTAATTATATTAAGGTAATTATACTTCAAAGATAATTAAATATGATTTTTTTTTAAATATATGCTAAAGGAATGGTAAAATGATATTTTTACATTGACAAAATAAATAAAAGTGTAATTTAACCTAAAGATTTCTCTAGAAAAGAAGAGAGAATGTTGATAATAAACTTTTTTTTTGTATTTTATTTTAGTTGACTAACGTCCGGAAAATATATTGTTGATAAAGTCTTGTAAATAATAAAATTTGTATATAAATTGTGGGTTGGTTTTACTATTTGTCGCGGCCCAATCATCTCTATATTTTGATTATTCCGCTGCATCAATCGTTTATTTAACATTTTCACTTCAATAATCCAAGTAATAAAGACGCAGATAACAAATATACAAATTTCAAAGCGAGACTAAAAAAGTAACGTCCTATTAATGTAAAGCCTTAAGGTTTGAATTAATGGAAGTTGAATCATTTTCCAATTGTGGTTTATTATTGGTTCAAGTATTAACTCGTTGAAAAATAAAGAATTTCGATGCCAATTTAGCTTTATACTCATAAAGGATGAAGTGCGACGATGCGGTTGTATTTTTTATGGGTTACCCTTACATACTATATGTAGATGTAGTCAAGGAAACATATTATATGAAAACAGTTTGATGGGCGTGACATAAACGCTTCCTAGATAGTGTGGAACAGCTAAAGCTTATGTAATTGAAGACGAAATTTCCTAAAACTTTCTTAGTGAAAACTGAAATTAAGAAATTTCAACATAACTAAGGAGAATGAGAAATGGTGTGGAGTGCCATTTGACAAATTGACTTACATCTCAACTCGGGTGTCATTTTTTGGGCAATTTAGTCGATAATATTATTACGAATCAATGCTAGTCACGTACAATGGTGTCTAATCTTACATTTCAACATGACATTTATTTAATATATTGACTTACATCTCAACTGTGGTGCTAATTTTTGGCTAATTTAGTCTATAATATTATTACGAATTAATATTAGTCATGTATTCTGGTGTCTAATATTATATTTTGACGTGATATTTATTTTAATTATTTAGTAAATTTTTAAATAAAGTGTAAATTACAAGTTAGAGAAAGTTGGTGGTGTTATTTGCAAGTTTTCCTAGAAAAACAATGGTGTGAGATGGAGTGAAACTTGTTGTATGATTGGCTACCATTGTTATCTTTAATCTTGATCGACATATTTAACCAACCTGTTTGAATTGCAGTTTACTTGCTGTTGATTGCTTTGGTTTTACAAGCCATCTTTATCTATTATGAACATTGATTGTACAAGTTAGGCTCCCAAATCTATGGTTGTGTTAGATGAGAATATTTTTTATTAATAATATATAAATTTGAGTTAGTTTGGGGCCGGGTTTGGATTTAACCACAAGTTAGAGATGAATTCGAGCTAAAATTTCATTAGGCAATTCAGTTTGATTTTGTTGATTTTGGTTTTCAAAATCAAGAATCGAACCGAATTGTAGTCGTCGATTATTTCCCAACTCAATGAGAATCCACCCTAAATGCATCAAAACTGAGCCAACCTTGTCCGGCAGTGCAGTCCCATTTGGTTCGGTTTTAATGACTTGGTTCGGTTTTAACGGATAGCTCTCGTCACAATCAATAATCACGTGTTGAACTTTTGTGACAGACTCCATTAACGAACATTGCAACTACAATACCTATCACCGGCTAACTCCAACCAATCCAACTTCGTTTCCCCGCCCGCTAATCTCTCTTTCGCTCGCTTCTTTCCCTCTTCCATTGTTTCCCTTCTCGCCATTTCAGTCTTGTCGAGAACAGATTATCTAACAATTGCGTCCTCCTTCTCAAAGGTTTTGCTTTTTATCTCCAACATCCATTTCCTTTTCTTCTTCACTCTCCCCTCCCCTCCAATGGCGGTCCACTCGCTCGTTTTCACCACCTCCAACCTACTTCCACCGCAGAATTCCTGCCGTCCGATGCAAAATACGGGAGATCTTCATGCCAGCCCTCAGCTCCACCATGACAGAGGGAAAAATCGTCTCCTGGGTCAAATCCCAAGGCGATGTCCAACCTAAAGGCGAGAGTGTGGTTGTAGTTGAATATGATAAAGCCGATATGGACGTTGGAACTTTCTAAGACGGAATTCTCACTGCGATCGTTGTTGGAGAAGGGGAAACTGCTCCGGTTGGTTCTCCAATTGGGTTATTTGTGGCGACCGTGAAACCGACGTTGGGACTAATCCGAGAATAAATCCTAGCGGGCTAAACAGTCAGTACTGTACTAAGAACACGGGACTCCGCGTTATTGGCTGAAACTGAGGAAGAAATACCCGATGCAAAGGTGAAAGTGGCATCAAAATCAGCTTCTTCTGCCGCGGTTTTATCTCTCTCGCCTCCACCTCCAGTGTCAAATCCTGCTCCGGCGATCGCTCAGCCTTCGCCTCCTACGCAAGAGGCAGTTCATACTTCTATTAGCTTGTAGTGTCTCTTTGATTCAGGTGAGCCTCCTGATTACGGTCTCTGTTAACTTGTGTCAAAAGGTAGAAACTATACAAGTATTGATGTCTAGCGATGTAGTTTTTATGGCAATTTGAGACAGTTGGGAATTGCAGGTGAAGTCCAAGAGTGTGACAATGACTGCTCTGTTAGCGAGGGTTGCAGCAATGGCCCTTGTTCAGCATCCAGTCGTTAATTCGAGATGGAAAGACTGAAAGAGTTTTACATGCAATAGCAATATAAATATTGCAGCCATTAATGGTGGATTGATTACTCCTGTTCTTCGGGATGCAGATAGAGTGGGAATCACTTTCTTCTTGTGTCATTGTTGGTGCATTGGAAATCTAGGAATATGATTATGTTTCCAAGTACACTTTCAATTATTGATCCAAAAAGAATGTGTTGCATAGGTACATTTACTCTTTCCAATACGGAGCAGACAGGTTCGATGCGTCTCTTCCTCCTGGTCAGGTGAGCGTTGCAGTCTCATTCTAGACTTCTATGACGATCCTCAAGGTCCTGTAGAACATGTTAGCAATCTTTCTCAATCGTACTAGGGAGCGATCATGGCAGACTATTGAGGCTAATGCTGAAGGATTCTTCAGTGTCAAAACTAAATGCTGGGGAGTTGAGTTTATGAATATTTCTGAGTTGAATCTTGTTCTAAATGTCATTGTTATTGACTGGTGCTGATTTAGCTGCCTCCCTCCAAACTTTTGCCAAGATAGTCGAGAAGCCAGAGAGCCTGATACTATAGGTCAAAAGATGGTATAAATTGTTGAAAAGGTCTTTACACAATTCATTCAAATGAATATCCAAAACCTGAATCAAATGGCGTCCCATTGTCTCTTTGTCAATTTTCAAAGAAAGTCTAATTTGTAGCACAATGCATACATACAAATATCAGCATTGAAACAGAGTATTCACAGAACAAAAAAATACTGAAAAGTACTAACATTTAAGGAGAGAAGCTGTAAGATAACAATGGATGATGAAAGAAATATAAAAAAGAACACCTTAAAATTGCTTCTTCACAAACACTTCGCATATCATTCATTAGAGACGCATCACTTACAGGAAGTAGGAAAAGCAAATACTCATCATCTTTGTTCTCTTTCTTCTTTTTCTTTTTTGACTGAAAATAGTGGATGTGGATCAACCATTCCCCTTGAATCAATCCTCAAATTCATGGACGTGATCTAAAAGGTAGTTCGCAGCCAGCTCCTCGTTCTTGTTGCAGGCAAAGAAAACTTCCAAAACAATATTCCTATCAAACCCCATCGCTTCAAGCTGGTTCAAAGAGAATGTAAATTGGTTATATGAAACATACTTTGCTTCTTAGATGCGATTGAAAAATTGATGGCATATAAAACTGGCATTTTCCACTCCTTTGTGTGATGAACAAACTTCAAATAAAAACGAGGGATGAAACAAAACCGAAACAATGAGATGGTGATTCACAAGCAAGACAAAAAGAATGGAAAATCACGCAATGATTCAGTTACAATTGCTATTATCCTTGAAATCAAGTGTCATCTTTACAAATACGGAGTAGAACAAGCAAACAAATAATACGAGCTTAAACAAACCCTCAGTTTGGGACCATGACCACTCAACATATTAATGGCTCTAATTAACTGAAAGCTAGCACTCAGTGCAAGCCAAGGTAAAGTATTTATAATCTTTGAAACCATTTGGCATTCCATTCAATATTTTTATTTTTAAAAAGTGCAATCACTAGATGAAATATATCAATTGGCTATTATGAATTGTCAAAATAAATCAGTCCAACAAATTGGATCGTGTGCCCCATTACTTGTACAACTCCTTAATAAGGAGTTATATACTCAATTTATTAGTACTACTCATTTTCAACAATATGAAACATGGTATCAAACATCTGAATAAGAATAAAATTTGAAACATGATGCGTAGTGGACTGAATTGATAGAAAAACAACAATTACAATTTTGCCACAAATAGGTAGTTATAAACTTCAGATTTAGATTACACGTACTACAAAAACTATCATCTAAAACATAATTTTCTTCAACAACATAACAACCTAAGCCCAGACACTCATTTCTCATTTATAATAACTCCTTCAACTCACTCTACCTTCCCTCTAAAACTTCTCACTAATTAGTATAAATAACTTTCCTATTTAACCATTACTTTTTACAATAAATATTAAATAACAATTGCATCAATACTTCCTCTGTCACGTTTGACCTTGTCATCAAGGTCGTAAAAAAAAAAAACAAAGTTGAATCATGTAAATCCTTCTTCAGTGACTTTTTTGTTCATTTTATTTCATTTTCCTGAAAACCCATACAGTTCCATTATGTTGAGATAATGCTTACAACAATGGTCAGCCTGTCATTTTTCTAAAAAATGAAAACAAAGATTAGTCTCTCTTTGATGTTGTCGTTCTGCCGAAGTCGTAGCCACTGGTTGACCTCCATTGTCTATCCAATCGCCAACAGGAGCTTCATTTTTTTGAACTCCCCCGTCGGTTGAGAAATTTTGTTGACCATGAAAATAATTAGGATTAAATTAGATTTTGTTAGACCAAGGTTGAATTGAATCCAATCTAATGTCCTCGCTGGACTGATTCTTGTACTTATTCTCATATTTAAGGGCTAACATAAGGGCATCGTGGACATTTCTAGGCTGCATTATACGAACATCATCTAGCAACTCACTAGATAATCTGCTAAGAAAAGTTTCCAAAAGTGATTCTCGATCCATGCCTCGTATACGAGCAACAAATTCTTAAAATTGATCTCCATACTCCTTAGTGCTTCTCGTCTATTTTAAATTGATAAGTGAACGAAATTCTTTAGTTCTGAAACGTTGACCAGTTGCAAATTTTAATTCTTCCCAATCCAATCATAATTCTTCCGCCAAAATCCATTCAAAAAAATCTTAAGCTTTTCCGATTAAATATTCAAAAAGGGTAAAGATTTGGTCATTAGGATGAATCCTAGCCACACAAAAAAATCTGTGAGCTTTTTTAACCTATACAATCCAACCCTCTCCATCAAAAACAAAAAGCTCTACATGGGGAGAATTACCCCACATAGGTTTGCGACAACACCCAGGTGGAGAATCCTGACTGCAAAAACCATATCTATCTGTATCTCCATTCCATGATGGATTTCCAGTTGGGCGAGGAGGAAACAAGTCATTCTGGAGTCGTTCGATACTTCCTTCCCATGGTGGTTCTCCAGTTCAGCCTGGAGGAAACGACTCAGGCCCTCGATGAACGTCTTTCCACAGTGCACACTCAGCAACTCCCTGCCACGTTCAGCTGCTTATGTCTATGATTTATCTTCTCGTCTCCAAGGACCTGTGCATGTGAAAGGAGTCGAATTTTTCTCTTCTTTTTGCCCCGGTCTGTGCTGAAAATCCACACCATCCTCTTTTGAAAAATGACCGAACATGAAGGGTGGTGAAACAGAACCAACGATTGTCACTCCTTTTCCTTTTTCCTGTCCAATAGGTCTGCTTGGTCCTTCTTCAAGGTTCTTTCTAACAAATTCTCTTAAAAAACTGATTTCAGTCATTAATTCCAGTAAAAGTCTTAAGCTTTCTTCAATTTTTTAAAGAGCAGAAACTTAGTTATTCAGTGAAGAAATTTCCGCAACAACTCGGGTATTCAAATAAGGAAGTTATGCTCTTATTCCAGCCATTGAGTTCTCCAATTCTTCCATTCGATCTCCTCTTGTCACTGGTTTTGCCCTGCTCTGATACTAAATTGATGTATAGTGGACTAAATTAATAGAAAACAACACTTTTTTTCATTAGCAAACAAACAATTACAACTTTGCCTCAAATCTGTAGTTCTAAACTTCATATTTGGATTACACCTATTATAAAAACTACCATCTAAAACAAACTTTTCTTCAACAACATAACAACCTAACCCTACACACTCGTTTCTCATCTATAATAACCCCTCAATTGACATAACTTCTTCCAAAGCTTTCCCCTGACTAATAAAAATAACGTCCTTATTTAATCACTATTTTTATAAAAAAATATTAAATATTAATTGCATCAATGCACAACACAAACTTTATAAGAAATATCAATACAACATCACACAAAAATACAAAGTGGTAACTGGTATTTACCCGTTGAATTGCTTCTCGCTCTTCAGGTGTTACAGTCACAGACTGTGGCATTGCTGCTGCAAGCTGCCCGAGTATATTCCTGAAAATATCATAAAGTGGATACCATGAGCTTCTATCATTAGATAAAATAACAAATAATTCAATTGTCCTATATAATGAGTACACATTTCAGTAAAAAGAATTCTCACCCCTCTCCTCCTTCAACAGGCTCATTAATAAGCCGGACGAAGTCAGCATGATGCTCTTGAATTAGCCTCATAAGAAACGGATTCTGTTTACCTAGCTCTTGAAGCATTGGCTGCAACAAAGAAAGAACACAAAATAAGCCTTTAATAAATCAAGGGTAAGATTTCCTGAAAAAGAAAAGAAAAAGAACCTGTAAAATCTGTGGGTTAGCTTGCACCATAGCCCTCAAAGCTTGAAACTACAAGGAAAGAAAATATACTCAATAAGATATATCGGTGTAACCACTCACCAGTGTGCATGCTTCTTTGTAAATTTGTATAAGGTAAGGGAGGGAACCTGCTGACTGTTGCGCAAAAAATCAAGATTTCCTGCACCAGTACCGCCTGCACCTACGCTGGGAAGACCCTGCATTCTCAAAGTTTAAGTTCATCAATGTAACTTTTAGTGTAGCTGATCAACGTTGTCACTAGTTTCCAAGCCCTGAGCAAGAAAAATACCTTTTAATTTGAGGGTGAGTCAGCACTCATGACTCAGCACTCAAATAACTTCACAACAAAACTCAAAGCACAGATTTATTAAAAATATGATTGGAAATATAGTTGATTCATGAAGGAAAAAAAACAGATGAAAAGATAAATTTCTTGCTTCTATTTTTTTTACTCTCGGTCTCCATCTTCTCCTTATAAATTGTCTCAAGTTCTTCAAACTCTACTAGTTTTTTGTTGCTCCTTTCATCTCAGAGTCAGCTCCTCTACTGAAACTTGTAAAAAAAATTTCTCTCTGGCGAAAAAATTCTGTGCCTCAGTTTTCTTCTTTTTCACATTGGATCGATTCATTCTATTTCATTTTTTTTATTCTTAGCGAGTTCGTTGACCAGTCAACCTGAAAAGGTATAAGAACACAGGTCCTGTATCTTTTGAAATGAATGGGTTATTTGCAGGGTTTACAGAGGTTTCTTTTCATAGTATGCGCATTGTAATGCACCTATGTGATTTATTTTCTCAACTGCTTTGCCGAATAGGTTTAAAGAAGATATTTTTAGAGGTTGTATATTGTTTGCAAAAAAAGTATCTAATACTTACTATCCTTCTTTTTGGCTTTATTACATGCACAGAGATCTATTAATCTTAAACAAAAGTATAACGATTCGTCAAAAAATGAATAAGAAAAGTTCAAAGATTACCTGGGGAAAGAGGTCTAAAGGATTAGCATTTGGACCACTTGACGGAACAGTTGCCGCCTGTATTGGCTGTGGAGGCTGCACTTGAGGAGTTGCAGCGGGACCAGGAGGAGGAACCCGAGCCACTGGTGGAACTTCAGCTTGCTCAGGTATACCCTAATGTTTTTAATACAGTTCAGAACAATCTAAGCAAACAAAAAAAACCATAACTCAATAATCATTAATCCCTTCATTTAATTTACATGGAGACAAGAGTTGGAAAAGCACCAAGAGCAAAAGATAATGTCGCTAATTCAAACAACAATGTCCACAATCAACGCCAACACTGTGACAATAACCCAAGAATCACAACAGAATATAGGAATAGAATGCAATGGGAATCCTTAATCGACGAGTCTATACACCTTCATGTCTACTTACAGAATATAGATATTCAACAGCTCTCTCGGGATTGTTGTATGCAGCACGCAAAGCTCGAATAACAGTATCCCTATCCCAGGTTCCTCCACCCATGTCAAGAATCTGTTGTATGGTCTGCTCCAAGTTAGTGCCAGCAACCAGATTAGATGCTGCTTGGCCATATACATCAGCATCCAAGCTGCTTAATAAATTAATGAAGTGAGCAGAGAATTACGTAAGTTGGTTGGAATGGAAATATATAGTTACGAAAATAGGCAGGAAAAAAAGTATCTTGAGAGTTAAATTATGAGAAAAGGAGAAAGGGTCCTCACACAGCAGTGACAACAGGAGGAGAAGGAGCAGGTGCAGGGCTGAAATGAAAATACTTATTAGAGATGGGAAACAAGGGAAAACTAATTAGCCATCATTTCAATCAAAATAATCCAGATTGTACTATAAAAATTTATGCACTCACGGAGCTGAGATTGCTTCAGGTGCCGGTGGTGCCGTAACCACAGGAGTTGGGGCAGGAGGCCGGACGCTTGTCACTGGAGCCTGCGGGGATATTTATAGTTAATATCATAAAATTACTCTCTATTAAACATTCCTCGTCAATGAAGAAATCAAATGACAGTAATTCACCAAAAAAAAAAGCACGCAGATCAAGAAAATGTAGCCAACTTTCATTAAAAATCTCCACTTTCAAAGAAAAGTCTCACAATTTATCAGACTTTTAAATATGCTGCAGAGGTAAAACAAGATAGAAGCATCTAGCCTATAAATCACCAACAATCATTGAGATCCAAAACTGTAAAATACAATCATGGTAACAAATGGTGCTACATAGCAATCAAATTATAAATTATTTGACATCTGCTCATAGAATCAATCTATATCAAATAAAGGAATTTTCAAAAATTATTTGCGTCAATATTTACTGAAACATATAAGAAAATAGCCCTTCTAAACTAAAGTGAGTGAAGGTAACAGTTTGACCTTGCATGACCCCAGCAGACGGTTACTTATTAGTTAAACAAAATCACTGACAATGTTGACGGGACGTTATTGACATCACTGGACAAATTTAACAATATGGTGAATAGAGAAGAAACATCAACCAACAAGCTATCTGCAATATCATGGATGAATAATGTAACATGAGTACGAACAATCAAAAAATTCAAGATAATGACTGATCTTTTATTCAATTAAGAACAAATACAGAAAATTTTCAAATTAATTCTTCAAAACTAACTTTCTTACCTTCATTGCAGGAGTAGCTCGTGCAGTTGAAGTCTCACTAGATGAGCTCTTATTCTGTCATGTTAATAAAACAGAATCATAGGATAAATAATGAATCGAGTGTCATGATTGCTAGGAAATTAAGAATCGTGTCATAATGACTATCAGCACTCATCAAATATAAAGTATTCATTGCATGTCCCAACTTCCTTACTTCTCTATTATCCACTAGCTTTCACTTCTATTTAGTTTTTTTTTATGTTTTGTAGATAATAATCACTTTAAATCTTCCTGTTAAAGACAATAAAAGGAAACATGTCCAACTCAGACTTAATATTACCTTGCTCAACATAACAACAATAAAACTATTTTCAGCAACTTTATTTTCAGATAGAGTGGATCCATCTTTAAGGACCTTCCCTTGATGAATGAGCATCAATTGTGCAGCAGGATAAACATCAGCACCATGAACGGCTTCAATGTTTTTCTTCACGTCCGAAACCTGCAGAGGAAAAATGGTTGCTTCATAAGATGAAGGAGAATTTTGGAAACAGTTCAGTCTACAAATCAAGATCTACAGGAGTTCCTCCTACTTTATAAGCTTATATGCATTGGCAATACAAGAATTGGTCAGGCTTAGGCAAGTACTCTCCCAATTCAGTGTTAAAAAATTATAAGGTGTCATCATCAGCCGTTCTTCTTTACTAGGTTCCAAAAATTAAGTGAATTTTGTCCAATTAACTAGGGAAGATGATGTAGACAAGAAATTCCAATTCTAAACCCATGAAAAAAAAAATAGTCACTTCACTCAAATTTTATATTCAGTATCAAAACTCGGACAGCATTCAACAAATCTGAATATTTCTTTGTTGACCCGTCTGAGTCAGTTTATGGATACTTTGGCTAATCCCACAAGCTGTCTATCAAGAGGCATTGCCTGAAGGTTTTTCCCACCATGTGGGACTTGAACCTTGAACCTTGAACGTAGGACCTTGAAGGAATTGCACCTTCAAGGCAAAAACATTAACCACTTAAGCGAAAGCCTATCACATAAAAAACAATGAAAATATGTTTCGAATGGCATGCATCAATTCAATCTGTAATTCATTAAAGAATTAACTATAAACCGCCAAAGGATACCTCCACATATATGGTAGGCAATTAGGAAAATACCTTAAAATTCCACCATTTAATTTTCTTCATCAAAAATCAAATACAAATTTGACATATGTAAACACTACCAATTCCAGTTTCAAAACGCACCATGTCTCAGGTAAAAACGCCATTTAAGAAGTAACAATCATATAATGTCACTCCGTACTCATACTAATAAACGAACCTCAATCCAAACTACCGAATAACATGGACGGGAAAAAAATTATAACTGAGCTTCCTGGTAGAGTACAAACATATATAGTTAAATGAACACGAATTTAACTTTTGAATATGACCATTAGGATTCAGGACAGTCGAAAAAAAATCTAATCAACCTTGACTTTCCTCTCAGGATTTCTTAATGCCCAAGAAACCTCCCCCACCCTAAGTACTACAAAGCAAATTCGAAATTAAACTTGTTGCCCAAGTATCACTTAAAGTATAAAGACTCGTACAAGTTTTTGACAAAGAAATAAAATAGAAGGAGAAGTTAAGAAAATTGAGACTCGAGCAAGAAATAGAATAAAGTACAGAAAATATTCGTAAGTTTTGTCTCCAACTATACCACAAACAGTGTCAAATAAACTCAAACTCGATCCAAACAAAACAAAACTCCAATTCCATCGTAACATTCGACACAAAAACACGGAACATAACCAAAACCCTAGCAAAAAAGAAAACACAATTGTAATCTCAACTAGAATTCAGCTAACCGTATCCTCGGGCTGAACTTCAATTTCGAAGTGCGCTCCTTTGAGAGTTTTCACAAAAATCTTCATATTCAAGACTAGATCGTCGGCGAACACAATCGAATTCTCCGGTAGTGTTGCCCCCGATGCACGAAGATTACACTACCCTGGAGAGAGACCGAGAGAAATGAGGGAGAAAGAGACTGAATTAAGAAGCCCATAAATTGAGAGGATTATAAAGTGGGCTTGGATCTAACCATTACGCGTCTGAGTAACGTGTTGGCGACGCCCGGCATGAACGATGACGTGTTGTGGAGAGAGTGGAGCGTGAAAGAAAGATTGAGACGGGAAGCGTGGGGTGCATAAAGCAGGTAGATTTTTGTGTGTGATGGGGTCTACGAGTGAAGCTTATCTACGAATCACCGCTTGATCGTCGGCTGTTCACCTTTTCTTTAACAAACGGGCGTGGCTCTCGCCTTGATTTTAACAGTAGAGACAGCAGTGATAATGTTAAAAATAATACTACGGTTTAATTTTTTTATTTAATCTTTTTAATTATTTATTAACACGTCGAATGATAATTTTTATAATTAAAATAATAAATTAATTTATTATTTATTATTTTAATTATAAAAATTATTATTTAACAAGTCAACGAATATTTTAAAAAGTAAAAATAAAAAAATAAAAATAATATTATTTTAAAACTTACGAGTAGGCCTCCAATTTGATCCAACAATAGAAATTGTGATCGAAGTTGAGTAGGTGAATACTGTAAAATAAACATACATACATACATTTGTCTGCCATGACCCCTAAGGTATTTTAGATAATTGACTGAAAATCCGTGCTTTAGATATTTTCTCAGATTTTCTCGACTCCATGTGCTGAGGAAACACCTTGTTTTATTTTATTTATTTTTATAATTCTTTTTTGAAAATGACAGCTTAAATTATAAGATTATATTTACTATTAATATTTGCTGATTTAAGTTAAAGTTTTTATCTCAAATGTTGTGTCCTAGATTAACATATAACTATACTAAAATGTTTTCTAGTACTTCTAGTATAATATCGTTCGTTGGAGGTTAGAATCTGCATGAATTAATTATTAAAGTTCGTTCAACACATAACATATCATATTACGTAGAGAAAGAAATTTTATCAATAATATTATATTTTTTATTATCAAAAACAAAATAAAATTGTACATTTTATTATTATGGACTGTAACTCAAAATAGATCGGTGCAACGCCATACATACTTATTAATCATTAATTTTCATTCTTGTTAATCGAAGTTAGATTGTGCATCTATTATAATATAAATCAAACTCACATGGTTAATTAAATTTGTTACACGTTGAGACTTAGAATATGAATTTGGACAACTTGATTGTCATACACAAATTTTGGAAATTTCTCTAATCATCGTGACACAGCAATGAACATCTACACTAATTATGTCATTTGTACAAGTTTAAAGTGCGGAGTTCAACTCTAATGTGTCAGTTGAATTATTTTAACTATCAATGCACATAATTTAAATACAGCATCAAAATAGAAGACTGGGCAACGCAGTATCATAACACAAACCACAATTTAACATTCAATTCTCAAATGAACAAAATCTCAGCAAAACCTCTGGAAGGCTCTCACAGCACAAGAAAACCCAGAGGCTTCTCTCTCCCCTCATCCTCTTTCTCTCTCTAGAACTGCATTACACTTTGTCTGAGACAACCTCAACTTTCTCAAAACTTCAAATCAAAAATAAAATCTCCATAACACACTCGACTTATCAACTAAAGTACTCGTCCAAAACTTACGTACTAACGTGTCAATTCGTGCGACAAGTTCAACTTATCGACAAATAAACTGTCACGATACTACAAATTTATTTAGTTTGCGATCATTCTTGTCATGATAATTAAATAATAATAGTAATAAGAAAACTTCTACGCTGCAAAACTTAAGAACAGAGGATATTGGGAGGGTCCTCCATCCACCTAGAAATCTCATCATTTCCAAAATCTCCCAAATCAAACTCCGGTAAATCGATCAGAGCTCCGTCTCCAATCCCGTCAAACTGGAAATCACCCGCAATGTCACCAAAATCATCTGACAACTGTCCAATCTCGTCGGAAAAGAAAAAGTTCAAATCCATTGGTAAATCCACATCATTTTCACCAAATGCTAGTAGCATCTCCTCCAAATCACCATCAATGGCGGACTCAGCGTCAATCTCTTTCTCCTTCTCCTTCTCCAGATTAGTATCAGAGACTGAGGTTTCTACAGAATATTCATTACTCGTATTATTGCTCTTTTCAGAACTAGCAGTAGCCGCCATAGCCATAGCTTCGAACTCTAGCCTCTTCGATTCGTAAGCCTGAGAAGCTTCTTCTGCAGTATTGTACGTTCCCAGCCAGATTCGAGCTCCTTTAAATGGATCTCTAATTTCTGCAGCCCACTTCCCCCACTTCCTCTGCCGAACGCCTCTGTATCGCGAAGAAGAAGGCCTTCTCGAGACTAATTTTTTCTCGCTAGGGTTTAGGGTTTTGACAGAGGGGGGTATTTTTTCGCCATTGTTGCTGTCTTGAGAAGAACTCTCAGTCTCAATCGTTTTCAATGGCGGAGAAGTAACGAATGGAAGATTGATTTCTCGAACAAATCGCTTCGACGTTTTGATTTCCGATTCGTTTTCGCTTGAAGAAGAATCGGTCGCGTATGGATCGAAGTAAATAACTCGGACTTTTCTCGTCGGTTTCTCCTCCGTGGAATCAGCTCTGGTATTTGATTTTCTAGAGAGACGATTCGGATTCGACATTTTCAAAGAAAAAGAGAACTTGCAGAAGAAAAACTCAACAAAAATTTCCAAAAAAATAAGAAAAGCCTCAAATGGAAAGAGAATCTCTAAAGAACAAGAACAGAAATGATAATCTTTGTATGTGAAAATCCCCAAAAAACTTCACTCCTGAACAAGTCCTGCAAAAACCCATCAAACCCCACTTCAGATTCAAAGCAAAAACAGAGCAAATCAGAAGAAAAAACAACACTCTGAAACAAACTCATACCTAATCGGCCTCAAACGCATCGAAACAGCTGGGAAACCCAGGGTGAAGCTCTTGCAGTTGCAGGAGCAGAGAGCTAAGAAAAGAGAAAGAACAGACGAAGAAGAAAGCAAGAGCAGGACCAACCCAAACGACATAAATCCACCTCAGGATTTCCCAGAAACTATCAGAAGGAACAACCAAATCCCTTCAAACAGAGAGAAAGGAAGAAGATTGAAGAATGAAAGACCGATAAACAGAGATCCAGAACAGGTAAGGTAAAGCTAGATCAGGATTATGAATCTATGGCTGCCATTGTCCCTCCTTAAACATGACAAAAATCAGTAATTACACGAGGCCCTAGGGAGTGTGGAGAGAGAAAAACCCAGGTCGCAAATCTCCATGAAAATTTTCAGAGAAACAACAGTAACCCACTTCGATTGCAGACAGAAACCATAAAAATTTTACGCCTTGGGAGTGTTTCTCTTCCCTCTCTCTCCCCCCCCCCCCCAGTCCTCACACTCACTTTCTCTCTCCTGCTCCACGCCTCTCTAAGTTCCTGCTCTAGCAGTCAAAATTGACCTTAAAAAGGAGCAACTTTATAAATTGTGGTGAGTTTTTGGTAAATATTTAATAAAATGGAGATGCAAGGAAAAGAAAGGCTGGCATGGTTCTTGAATGGTAATAATCGTGCATGCTGTTCATTCTCCCTCATGCATACATGTCACGCTGGACCAATCACATTGCATGCCCACACAGTGCTTTCTATGTCTTTTCGGAGAAACTTAGGTTTTTTTTTTTAGAATTACCGAAATGGATGATCCACCCTCGGTCATATCGGTGAAACCGTGTGGCCAGGCCTGCTCAATCTTTTCATCACTTATCTAATAAAATAGAATAAAAGTAAAAAATTAACATTATTCTTCTCAAATTAATTCCTCTTATTTTCTTGATAGCGTTTAAAAAATAAATAATGTCCCGTTTTAACTTCTAATTGTTGCCTTTCAATTTTTATTATCTAATTATTTGATATAATTAATGCCTTCGTTAAATTAATTTTTAATATTCATACCAAATGTTGGAATTATATTTTATATACAAAAATAATAAAAAACTATTAAAGTGTGAAGCTTGTTTAAATCTTGCTAACATTTTATTTATTTCCTGGCGGGGAAAAGTTACATTTTTAATTATAATGTCCTTGATTTACTAATTAATTGATTGTAATCTCTGGAGGGAAAAAATAAAAATATTATCTAATTTAGGATAATTAAATTATATTTGAACACCTAAATATTTCACAATAAATGTTTCATATAATTGGACTGCATTGAGTAGGAGTGCAGTGAAGAGTGGAGACTTGGCTTCGTCCAATGGATGCAAGTTAGGTGTGTCCAAAATCTAAGATCATAATTGTAACGCAGAAAAACTGAAAAATCATGGAGTAGCTTCGGTGGGGGGCACTGCATATGGGCAAAATCAATTGGTTCGGTTTTGAGTTTGACGGGATAAAATGAAGTTTTGAGTTTGACTCGGAAGATATTTTAGAAAAATCACAAGATTAATATAATCGAACTAACAAAATCATAGCCTATATTTTAACTAATCCGTGTGCTAATTAGCTCGAAACCCCACTCAACCATAAAAAACGTACCCAAAATGGGACCGGACCCAAAACTTGGACCAAATAATATTCTTAAATTATTTTGATCAAAGTATTGTTTAAATTGAAAAATCTGGATTAGATTTGGGTTTAAAACCAAACGGAACAATTTTGTATTAATTGGATTTTATTTTTATTTTCTACCATAAAAAAACATGTCGAACATTATTTCAAATTTCATGATTTCAAATTTTAGATGTCTCGTGATTTATTAATTGTGACATTTATTATTTTTTAGAGTACATACATGTCCAATCTTTTTGTCTGTAATAAACTCTAGTTGTTGTTACCATGACATGGTTCATGACTACATCCATCATCATTGTGACAGATGCATGCATCCCAGTTGAAATTACCTCTATGTCCAGAGAGTGTGAATAACTAGACTTCGATGCCCTCGTTGATGTGGGACCCACTTGCCTCTTTTTCCCGCCAAAAGGTCAGTCTCGGGCAAATCGTTTGACACGTGTACGTGTCTGACCAGTAGGATTAACTTGTGATGATGAGGTGGCAGGTGCCATGAGATTTACTTTAAAACGAATAATTTAAGTAATATTTATTCAGCGATAGTGTTATTTTCACCTTTAATTTTATTTTTGACACAATAATTATTAAATAGTATATTTAATTTTTATTAAAATTATATTTTTCATTATTAAAAATAATCCTAGTATTATTTTTTATTTGTGAAATACTCGAGTTCCATGGAAGATACTTTTATTGCATAAAATGATAATCAATCTTATTTAGCTCAATCCTATCATTAGTGGTATCACCCCGTGCTTAAGCTTTGTATTTTCTAAAAAACTATTTAAATTTAAATATTACTCGTAACATACTTTTACTATACTCAACATTAATTTTAATAAATTATTCAGATAACTTTGAAAAAGTCTAAATCACCCTTATAATAAAACGAAATGACTATTTATATTCAATCCAAAAATATTTATAAATTCTTATGAGTTAAAATTGAGCAAAAAATCAGATCATTGTTCGATTCCATTTATGTTTTATTTTTTTAAATCACACAAGTTCTCTACTTTATGGCTTCAAATTTTGATTACATCTTACATGAATATGTTAAACGGATTTCTTTCGTCAGTACAAGTGATATATAATTTTTAATAATTTAAAAATCTAATTATTCTACCTCTAAATAACATTATTGGGTGAGAATATACAACTAAGATAAAGTATTTATCAATATTAAAAGGGACAATGATTTTCAATTTGTTGTAATTTGATTAATTTAATTCAATAATATATATTACACCCTTTATTGATTATGCACTCAAATTGTGTTGGAAGGCTAATATGGTCTTTGTCTCCCTCCGCGCCTCTCTCTCTCTCTCTCTCTCTCTCTCTCTCTCTCTCTCTTTACGCCTCTTTGAAAGGTTATGTTTTTTTCCGGGGTGGTGCAATTTTTCTTCTCCTCTCCATTTACAACTTTCTTCAGGAGAGTGTTTTTTTTTTTTTTTTTCCATTTACGAATTAAGATGGCGTGGCTCTCTACAGCATTCTCAGATAGCGTTATTTCTTTGAGTTTCATGCATTTTCATTGTTTAAATTCAACAACTCCCACTCTTCATTGTGTCAAATGATCGGAGGGAAGTGTCCTGGAGGAATCCTGTCATATTATTGAGATGATTTTTTTTCCCTTTTCTTATAGAGACCATCGTGTATGCTTTAATGTTTAGAAAGGGTGTTGAAGGAAATGATACGTAGATGTTAATGATTTGATTCTTTTCCCCATTTTCATGGAGCACATCGAGTGTATGGTTAAATATTCAAGTAGGAGTTGAAGAATATTATACGTAGATGTTAATACTTTGAGCGTTTATTCGGAATTATCTCTGAATCTTATGTATATGAATTTCTATTTCAATTTGTGACTGTTTGAGAAGTTTTAATGGCAGCAGATGTAGCCCACCAGATGTTTGATGACGTGCCCAAAAGACTTCTTTGTTGCGTTTCCGCTGAATTTTGCCTTCAGTTTCGCTGCTTTTGTATAACACTTCTTTGGACTTGTTAGAAAAGAACCCTTTGTTTAGTGTCCACATTGTTTTAGGACTTTTTTGGACTTCTCTGTCGTCTGTTCTCTTCTTGTCTCGGTCCGGTTGGTGATGATGTCTCTTTGTCATGCTTTTGTCTGTTTTTTGGTGAGTTTCTCACTTCTTCTTCTGATTCCTTCATTTTCTCCTTACTTACACTTGTGTACTTGTGTTTGGTTGCCTTCTCTATGCTCCAGGTGATGATTCGTCTCCTGCGTCTGCCCTTCATTTGGGCCATTACAGATGTCTTTCGATCCTTCATCTCTTGTCCTACATCTGTGCTCCGTTTGGGTCATCGTCAGTGTTCTTTTCCCTCTTGTCTATTAGGTCAGTTGGGGATTTTTGTTCCTGCTTGTCTTCTCTTACATCTTTACATACTTTCATCTCGTATTCTTCATCTAGGCTCCCTTTGGCCTATCCTCGGTGTTCTTCGATACTTCATCTTTGCACCTGCACTTCTTTGCACAGTGGCATCTGTATTACCAAAGCCCCTTTGCAAATCATTGGCTTCAAATCGAGTTCTGTTCTATGAGGATGAACTATGCCAGACAGTGGCTCAAAATAAGCTCCATTGACAGAAAAGAAAGAAGCTTCTAATCGTTTTGCAGATTCCCACCATTGGTTACTCTTTGTTTTCCATCTACCGATTAGGGGAGGTAACTTTTTCGTCTATGCTTGTTTTCTCGCTCTTTTTCCACCAAAAAATGTATTTTTTTTGCTCTATTGTGGTAATTGGTATGCAACTGGAGTTTTTTTTTCCCTATTTTAATTGGAGATATAAATTGTGGAAAATAGAAAAATGTTTGGTTTTCGAAGCCACTTATAGTCTATCATCATTCTCTAAAAGAGAAGACGTTGGTGAGGTGATTTTGTTTAATCTTTTTCTTTTACAAAATTGTTTTCTTTTCTCTTGCCGCCAATTAGAGAATTCTTTTATAGAATTCTGACATAATTTATAAAAGAATTGTTATAGAATTGCATATAATCTATGTTCATCATCCTTACATAAGCCGCTTACAGATAATAAAGATGAATTGCAGTAGATAATTATCTAAGAAAAATAAAATATAATTTTAACAGAGATAATTCTAAGAGTGAATTGCAGAAATTATTTGCAACTCTAAAGGTGAGTATCTTAGAATTGTTATAAGTTATAAGGGTGATTATAGATAATGTAAACAATAGACTTGAGATTACGTATAATTGTTATGTTTTGTTCTTAGAGATTTCTTTTATAGAATTGTTTTTGGGAGATTACAGGAGGATTTAATCGATATAGAATTTCATCACTAATTTTGCAGATGTGCTCCATACAAATGCAAGGACTCTAGGCAATCATTTTCGGTTGATAATAGGAAGATGCTTCTTATTAGTTCTCGAAAAGTTCAAATTAAGTCCCCCAATCTGTCTTTCTTAATAATTTTTATCTGTTGAATCTTCTCTGAATTTACGGGTCCTTAACTAAGGAGGGTAGTAAAAAGATGAGATGTAAGCTGCAATTTCAAGAGAGATTTTGGACGAAGCTGGTGTAATTGAGAAGATACAATTTGCTTCTACTAATTTATTTATTTTGTAGATTGATTCGGCTCCATTGCGTTTGATTTGTAAATGTGATCACACGTGACTTGCTTTATTTAATGCAGGTTATGCCTAGGTGTATGGTCTTATCACGGTGAGAGTACAAGTGGTTGCTTCTCAATGTGGTATGGCGTTACCCACCATAAACCTTGATTACAATTAGAATCTGGTCTTATAAACCATTATATGTTCACAAATGTATTGATAAACGAGAGATATACACTTCATAGTTCATAGCATGTTGGAATTTTGGCCATTGCCACATTGTGTATACGATCCAAGATCCGGAGACTCGGGATCTCGACTGCGTGATAAGAAGTTATGAAGATGAAATTTCATCTCTACTCACTGATAATACATCGAGTACCGAAGAATCTAAAATAGAACTTCGTTACCTTCTACAGGCTTCTGATGACGAGCTCGGCCTACCTCCTCGTATATCATTTTCCAATGAAGGTAAAAAGGTGGAAACTCTGGAACTGGTCGGAACGTAGGCGCTGTGTGCCGGAGTCGAAGAAATTTGGGGACTTGAGAATTTGTTTCTGAACGATCACTCGTTCGAGTCTTGGAACTGGATTGATTATAACAGCGATTTCGAGTACGTCGCATCGGATAAACTTTTTGAATGATCCAATTTCTATGTCAACCTTTTCCCCCCAATGGCTAGATAGTCAGCCGGCGCAATTAGAAGCCTCCGATCGATTGTTCTTCGTACAAAAAGTATTCAGAAATATCGGAATATGGAAAATTATTTATAATTGAAAAAAATTGTTACTTGAGCAAACGAAGTAGGCGATTCTTTAGTTTCTTACTTTAACTAAGTTTTTTAATAGTATGTTTAAGATAAAATAAATGCTACCAAACAATATAAATATGATTTATTTGTTATTTGATTAAAAAAAAAACGCAGAAAAACAAGCAAACGTTAAAAAATTATTTAAAAAAAATAAAATCACAGATATAAGATAAATTTATTAATCAGAAATTAAAATACGATTTAATTTTTAAACCTGAACATGTATTTATATATTAAATTGAAATTTTAATTCTAGTAAAAAATGATATTTTTTTCGTGAAGCTGAATTGACTGTCTCAATTAAATTTGAATAATGTCAAACTCTAACGTTCTTGCTGTGTGAAGCTGATGGGTGTCATTCTTTTTAAACACATAATCAAGAAAGCTATTGTAAGATAAGCAATGTAACACATTAGTCATGTCACAAAATGGGTGAAGGACACTTGATGTTCAATTTGTCACGCATAGACGTGACTGTCTGTGTTCGAAAAATGGCGGCCCACATGAATCTGCTGGGTCGGGTATTTCATCACCAGTAGTTGCAGTCATGGGTTTCGATCCAAATCCACTAAAACGTTGAATTGCCCAACAAACTTCAATCCGACGAGACTACATTTTCTTACTTGGTCAATGGGTTCATTTGAAATAAAGGATTTATTTTTCATTATTTTATTAATAAATAATCTATGTGTTAGTTTATAATATGAATAGCACTAAGTTTACTTTCTTATTTTACTTCTTTAAAATAATTATTTATAATTTATTATATTAATTGCATCAATCAAAATTTGATAAATAAATAAATATTTTAAGAAAATAAACGTAGTATTATTGTGATAACTCGAATGTGTACGTATTAGCACAACTGTAGGGTAAATTTTGGGACTTAAGCCGAGTGTAGGTAAATCCTAGATTCAAGTATAAACAAATCTCGGGTTGTAAAAAATGGTTCGTCACAATCCCACATTGTTTGGAAAGGTATATGGAAATGAAACATATGTAATGAAATCCTCCCAATATAGTAAAACGCGTTGTGGAGCACAATTGACAACGGATCTCATAAAAATTCCGAAGTTAAAAGTGGTCCGGCGATAGCAGTATCATGTTATCTGACGGATTGAAAAGTTCTCGACAAAACAAATACATGAGAGCAGGATATTAGGATACAACTCAATTCTTATAGTGTACAATATGTTATTAGAAAAAGAGATCGTTATAATGGTATATAATACTAGATTGTGCAAGATGGGATTCACTGTCTTTTGTGCGAATTAAATTTATAGCCACTATTAAATAAATGAAATGTTGGGTTCCAAAGGAGAAAATTAAAAGGTTGCTAAAACTTTGATAATAAATATGTTGCAGTCACATTATTTAGCAACTACTATCTTGTTTAGGTGCTATTTAAGAGCACACACGCCACATTCCTATAAATTAAAAAGAAGAGCACAAATATTAATGAATTTTAAATAATTAAAACAAAATATAGAGTATTGTTAACCTCGGGGTGGGACTAATTAAAGCCAACAGTAATATGATCTAATTTGTCCAACAAACTAAAATCGGATCAAAACCAAATCTAAACTCAATGGTCTAATCTACGAGCTCCGACCGGTGGAAGCATAGCGACTCGTGGAGGTACCGAATGAGAGAGTTAGCAAAATTACGAGTAATACTAAATCTATACGATAATTTTATGCTCTTACGTATCATTTATTTATTGATCAATTGCTACCGCGGATCAATGAATGACACAAGTACACACAGGAGAGTGTATACAATTACTTACCTTTCCATTTAATACCAAGTTAATCGATCGGTGAGTAAAGTGAATCACATTGAATCTTCTCATTTGCCTCCTTCATTGCTTCACTCCATTTGCCTTTATAGCACCAACTCCCCCCTACCCACCTAATATCACTCCAACCCATTTCTTCTTCTCACTCTAAAAGCTCCATTCTCTCTCTAGATCTCATCACAGACCAGAACGATGCCCCCAATCCTGCCTGATTTTTCCAACTCTGTGAAGCTGAAGTATGTTAAATTAGGTTACCAGTACTTGGTTAACCATATCATCACGCTCACTCTTATACCCATCATGGTGGGTATTTTCATAGAGGTTCTTCGTTTAGGTCCAGCTGAAATCCTAAATCTGTGGAGATCTTTGCAGTTTGACTGTGTCCAAATCTTATGCTCTTCTTTCCTCATCATCTTCATTGCCACCGTCTTCTTCATGTCCAGACCTAGAACCATCTATCTCGTGGACTACGCCTGCTACAAGCCTCCCGTGACTTGTCGAGTTCCGTACGCCACCTTCATGGAGCATTCGAGGCTTATTCTTAACAACAACCCGAAGAGCGTCGAGTTTCAGATGAGAATTCTAGAGCGGTCAGGTCTCGGAGAAGAGACTTGTCTCCCTCCGGCGATCCATTACATTCCGCCCAGACCCACAATGGAGGCTGCGAGGGGCGAGGCGGAGGTGGTGATATTCTCGGCGATGGATACTTTGTTAAAAAAAACTGGGTTGAAGCCCAAGGATATTGATATTCTGATTGTGAATTGTAGTTTGTTTTCTCCTACCCCTTCTTTGTCCGCCATGGTTATAAATAAGTACAAGCTTAGAAGCAACATTAAGAGCTTTAATCTATCTGGAATGGGGTGTAGCGCAGGGCTGATTTCGATCGATTTAGCTCGAGATCTTCTTCAAGTTCATCCCAATTCAAATGCAGTGATTGTAAGCACTGAAATTATCACACCGAATTACTATCAAGGGAAGGAAAGAGCAATGCTGCTTCCAAACTGTCTTTTCCGAATAGGAGGAGCTGCTATCCTGCTGTCTAACAGGAGATCGGAGAGCCGGCGGGCAAAGTACAGGCTCGTTCACGTCGTTCGAACTCACAAAGGCGCCGATGATAAATCCTTCCGGTGCGTCTTCGAAGAAGAAGATAGAGAAGGAAAGGTCGGAATTTCTCTCTCCAAAGATCTCATGGCCATTGCCGGCGACGCCTTGAAATCGAACATAACAACCATCGGACCTCTAGTCCTTCCAGCTTCCGAACAACTCCTCTTCCTCCTAACTCTAATCGGCAGGAAAATCTTCAACCAGAAATGGAAACCCTACATCCCCGACTTCAGGCAAGCGTTCGAACATTTCTGCATCCATGCAGGTGGCCGGGCAGTGATCGACGAGCTTCAGAAAAACCTCCAACTCTCAGCTGAACACGTCGAAGCCTCAAGAATGGCGCTCCACCGGTTCGGAAACACGTCGTCCTCTTCTCTCTGGTACGAAATGAGCTACATAGAAGCAAAGGGGCGGATGAAGAAAGGAGACAGAATCTGGCAAATAGCCTTTGGAAGTGGATTCAAGTGTAACAGCGCAGTCTGGAAGTGCAACAGAACCATCAAAACACCATTGGAGGGACCTTGGAACGACTGCATTGATCGATACCCAGTTCATATTCCTGAAGTTGTGAAACTCTAGACCAAAAAAAAAAACAAACAAAAAATGGAAGATGGTTGAAGGGTTTCAATTGGTAAATCACCTTCTTTGATTTCAGTAGTTTGCACTTAATTCTTCACTGTATTTCATCATTCTCATTTGTCTGCCACAATCGTGTTCCCATTTTCTTCTTTATTTTATTTTTCATTTTCTGAGTTTCCATAGATGTCTGACTATCTTTGTCTCTGTTCATCAATCTCCACCCCATTACCATCTTAGGAAGAAGAATCAGAGAATTAGATTGCTCCCTTGAATTAATTTGGATTAATTAGGCATTCTCTTGATTGTATTTTCCTCCATGATTAGTCTTTTTCGTGGATTTAGCTTGACATGCATTCGTTGTAGGCATTGTTAGTCTTTCACAACTGTCACGTCACATCATCACAAATTTAGTTTCCATTAGAATAAATGAATTTTAATTATTTAATCTCTGTGATTGACTTAAAAATTATTAATTTGTTCACTAATACTGAAATGTTTACTCAGTTAATTCAATTAAATTAAAATAAATAGATTTAATATAAGTAATTTTAGAAAACCAAATTAGTTTGAACTACGGAAATAATCCCAAAAAAAAAAAAAAGTTATAGAAGTTTGTGTAACAAGGTCGGCGGCCGCGTACATGTCCTTTGACCATGCATCTCTCCCTTCCTCATATTTTTGAAATATCTGAAATATACAGTAATTAATTACTATGGCAACTACTGCTTATTATTATCATACTAAAATCACTTTTTTCAATAATATTAAAATTGACGGTGGGTTTATTTTTAATTTTATTATCTAATTTTACACTGTGACGAATATTGATAGTTGTAATTAAAATGATTCCTTAACTATTCCAACCAATGTTTGTCATCGAGTGTAATATTAGAGCGTGTTGAATATCCCAATCGACAGAAAAAAAGCAAATGTCTAGTACAAAATACGAGGAGATTCCTTCAATATTTGAACTACTTTTTGAAATGATTTCTACTTCGTTCATTTTATCATGATATCAGAGTCAAAAACTCTGTACAATGTGAAGACCTCACACGACCTAGCACGCTGGACGCAGAAAAACAAACCTACCACGCTAGACGTGTTGGTGGATAGAAAATTCTGTCAATTCTTGATTTAGCTTTTGGAATGAGTTATGCTCTTTTCATTATATCTGAGAGTAAACGTAATATTACGTAAAATTTATATATATCTATATATGCATACTTTAAATATTTAAAATAATAGATTAAAAATTGAATGCTGATAGAAACAAAAAAAAAAAAAAAAACCCTTGAGATTCTTCCTCCGAGATTCAAATAGAAAAAAATATAAAGAATGTTAAAAAAGAAACAAAGTTTAAAAATTAAAAAAAAACCTTACAAAAGACATTAAAATGAAATAAAAAAAAAACGTAACCTTTTTTGGATTCATAGAAATAAAAACAAATTGAAAAACAGGAAAGATCTAAGTTAAGTATTTAAGACTAAAAATAGAAAAAAAAATGTTAAATAATATAATAAAAAAATTCCCATTTTTCCTAATTATCACGCAAAATCATAAATTAGAATTGTCAATTAAGCTATAAAAATCTAATCTTTCATTCAAAAACATCGTTCATAAGATGACATGATGTGATGGCATGCCCATACTTTTAATGCTCATGAATGCAACCACATGAACACAACATTGCTTTTAAATGCTTCAGCTGCTGCAATGCATTTAAGATGTTGAACCTTTAGCCGACTATATAAGTTGTCACTTTTATTTGTTTAGCTGGCATATTAATACAATACTCTTTCGTGACCATATCTTATTGTAACAACTTTTAATAATCACCCTCACCTACGTTGCCTAATTTCTCTATGCCAAGCTCATCTTATGTAACATATTGATAATTTGACGTATAATATGTTTAGTGTCCTCCAATAACATGCAACACTTCTTTTTTGAAATCAAAAAGTTTGTTATGCATGCAGCGGAGATTAAAACAAAAAATATAGTCAAAGAGCAGGAAGAAGAGAAGCCGAGAAGAAGAGACGGGAAAAAGAGAAGCTCGAGAGAGAATAGGAGACTATAAAATAGGGTATCAAGAAACCATTTCATTCAATAATCATCATAAACTGTCTAAACAAGTTACACTAATAGTACTTAATCACCCAACCATAAACCATACGGTTAAGCAATCTTCTTTCAACATCCATAAACTTTTGCGATCGGATATCTGGATCGAAAATCTTTCTGACTGATATGGAATCCAGCAAAGAAATATCTTGATGACTCCGAAAGAACTTGAAGAAGTTTGGATCCAAGTGCCGAAGTGTCTCTCTGAAAATTCACGTACAATCACCATCGGGTCGATCCACCCAACAAACCAAGAAGAGATGAACCTCACATTCATTAGTAAATACAACCTCTTAATCTAAAATAACATCAATTTTATCCATATGTGTTGCGACATGATATGTTGAGAAAATAGAATTAGTAGATATAGGCTCGGAATTGATAGGTGAAGGTAAAAAAAGATCAGCATATGAACTAAACCTTTATAAGCAAGCAAGTCTTCAGTTTTAAAAATAAGATGACCACCAAAATGAGATGAAAAATCAACGACATATGCATTTGAGTCAATTCGTTTTAAAATTTTAAAAGAACTAACACTACAAGCTTGCAATTTAGAACCAAATCTAGATGAACGCCACTCAGGGCGAGGATAACATGACAGACATCCAGAATAATGATATTGCACCAGAGTTGTTCTTGTATTCATGAGACCGAATATGAACCAAATAATTTTCTTTCACGGATATAGAGGATGTGTTGATCCATGAAACATTGTAAGGTCTAGGATGTAGGACAAGTTTCAACCCAAGGTGGGATACAATAGTTATATTAATATAGTTATCACTGTCGGCAATGATTTCGTAGTCTTTGTTATTAGCTTTGACATATGTGTGATAATCAAATGATAACGTTTATCTTCAACGTCTTTGGGTTGGATAGGTTTACTTCTCACAATTCTCAGTCGAGGTGAATCGGAGAGAGTATGAATAGAGATGAGTCTACTACATCCTAAAAAGTTCTCGTCATCCAAATCTTCAAATTATTTAAGGTTAGGTTCGTAAATTTGTTTTTCAATTGTCTTCTCAATTTTATTTTCACACTTTTGTAATACTAGGTTTTGACTAGAGCTATGACAGGAAATATGACCAAAATCCTTACAATTGAAACATTATAAACGTAAAGAACTTCGCGTAATTTTATTTTCACACTCTTGTAAAACTAGGTTTCGATTAGGGCAAATTGAGGAAGTGTGATCAAAACATTTACAATTTAAACATTGTAGTTGCGAAAAACTTCACGAATTGTCTATATATTTTCTTTTGTTTTCTCTCATCGAAGTGGTATTAGACAGAAGAAGTCTTAGAAGAGACTTAGTAGTACCAGCAGTCGGGACTGAGGGAGGTCTATTGTCAACTCGTTTACCATACAACATTTTTGTAGCTAACTCATAGTTTTGAACAAATGAATATGCATAAACTCACGTTTAAGATCCTCTTTTAAACCTTGTTGAAATCTACTCAAGGTTATGACCTCATCTTCAACAACTTCACTTCTCATTCGAATTCATCGAATTCGTTAACATATTCAACAACGGATCAATTACCCTTGGCAAGAGCATTCCATTGGTCCAATAACTTTTCCTGGTAGGATTGAGGTAAATACTTCCGTTGAATTCGATGCTTTATTTCTTCTTAACTTCCAACAGTAGGTGCATCTAATTTGATATTCCTAAAGAGTTGTTTCTCCTGACGATTAGAAAAATGAGAAAATTGATGACAATGAATTTGACCACCCTCTCAATCGAATTCTTCATCTTTATAGTTATGTTCAAAGTGTCGTCGAGTATCTTGCCGATGATATTGACGTCGATTATGGGACACTACAGAATTGTCTGCTTTTGAAAGATAAGGAGTTTGTTTTTATATTGTTTAACCTATTTTCGAGGTTTCTATTTTTCTCACGGATAAATGTCAATTCAGTCTGGACATTAGCTATTTGATTTTAAAATCGTTGTTGGTTGTTAAGTATTTGTGCTGATAGATAGAAAATTGTATCTAATTGAGAATGTTCCATATCTAATATTAGGACTGAACGAGACTGATGACAATTACATAACTGCATGCAATGTTACTAATGAAGGCCAAAATAAAGATCAACAAACAACTTCATGATTTGTATGTAGAGCTCAATCAACAAACAATACTCGTAACGAATAATATCTATTAGAGTCAAAATTTAACATCAACGCATAAAATTTTGTTTTGACTATTATGTTGATTCTAATAAAGTAAACACGAAGAATTGATATTATAAAATAATGAAGCAAAAAAACCCAAATATTATGTCAAGAATGTATCGCCACAAAATTGATTATCACAATAAAAGTAGAATTAATAGCTAGATATGAAATAATCTGTAAATATTAAATCAATTGATAGTTTAAATCATAAGACATTTAAGTGAGATAAAATTATAGTTTAATATAGTGATAGGCCACAATTGATGTCAAAGTGATCAAGCTAATATGCATACGAAAGCAAAGATAACATATGCATCTGAGTACGGAATAAGGATAAGTCACAACACAAATAAAATTAAAGCATAATTTAGAACTAACAGTATTGAAAAACTAATTAAAGTTAGGAACAAAAAACTTCTTGAATTTGTTGAATTTACTTGAAAATAGTAGATTTAATAATAGAAATTCATCAAAGATCAAGCAGCAACTCGAAATCCAACAGTAAACCAACATCGAGTTGATTTGATCTAAAGACCAAATATTCAGCAGCAGCCAATATTCGGTTAGGTGCGTGATCAGTACCCGTGAATAGTATTGCTGTCGATGAACAATGCAGATTAAAATTAGGGTTTTAAACGAAGATTTTATTATTTGAGAAAACAATAAAACCTGCTCTGATACCAATTTGATGCAGGCAACGGAGATTAGAATAAAAAATATAGCTAAAGAGGAGGAGGAAGAAGAGAAGTCGAGAAGAAGAGAAGGGAAAAAGAGAAGCTCGAGAGAGAATAAGAGATTAAAAAATAGGGTTTCAGAAAAACCATTTAATTCAATAATCATCATAAATTATCTAACCAAATTACACTAATAAAACTTAAATAGAAGAAATTAAAGGTAACTCTAAAAAAAGACAAATAACACTAAAATACAAGAAATTAACTTTAATTGAAATAAATAAATAAAATATATAAATAATAAAAGTAAAATGTCGAAGATGTCATCATCAGTTTGACAATTAATATGCACGATCCAATACATGGAACGTCTTAATTTGTAACATATCAACGAGCTATTGATATTGTAGCATTTATTATAAAACAAAATAACTTAGCTTAGCATGGTGGCATTAGAGCAACACTTAACATGGTAATTCATCTTTTGAGGCGTGTGGCTAAGAGAGGGTATACAATTAATACAAGATATTTTAAGATAAAAACTTGAAAACAAAAGGTAGGTCAAATAATTGTGAGGACCTGGTCACAAGAGTTCGTATAAATCGATTGATAAGTTCGAAACCTTATTTATTATATTTTGTTCATGCCATTAAAATTAAATTTTATATAAATAACGAACACACTCATATGTAATATGTATTTTACATAATTAATTTTCTCTTCTTCGTCCAATGATTGTCCCTTCATTAGTGTCTTGTAAGGTTGCATAATTAACACAAACTCTTGTACGATGTTTGCGCCGTTAGTATTTGTATGTATAATGTAACACATTTGGAAAAAGATAGATTGAAGCTGAGCAATTCATATTTAAATTTCTCCACGACACTAGTACGAGGACTTGGGAGTGAAAGAATAAAAAATGAACAATATTTTATTATTTTTCAGATGGTTAGTCATCACAGTTGAAGTATCAAAATGTGTAAATTAAAAAGTTGAGATTCATCCTATTGAATTCATGTATTGCATTACCAATTAATAAGATATTTTGAGATGAAAGCATATAGAATTTAAGCACGAGATGAACAATATCGTATACCACAGGGCGCAGAATGAGTTGGATTTGACAAACTTAAATTGTTATAATTACTTACTGAATTGAATTTCACTATGAATAATTATTGCAGTGTCTCTTTCTCCTTTTATTTTTATTTTTATCGAGGCCACTGTAAAAAGGAAAGAAAGAAACCCCATTAAATAAGAGTGATAGAACGGCAGCTGAGAAGTGTTTCTGTTGGAAATTAATTACTCAATTCTTTATATATTTTTTACTTGATTTTAGTAAGGGAGAGGGAATGTTCGTATGGGGAACAACGTATGTCACTTGAATTTTTTGTGCATTTTTCAAATTAAAATTGAGTGATAATTAATTCTTACAACTGCTCATTCACTAGGAGAGAGAGAGAGAGAGAGAGAGAGAGAGAGAGAGAGAGAGAGTTGACCATACAAATGTCATCTGCATAACTTCTTCAATTGCAAAACCTAATAATGAATTTACACTCTCCAGACAGACCTACATTTACAGTTTCAGGAAAAGTCAATTGATTTCACTCCATTTTTCTGCCAAACTTGTATTGGTTCTTCTCCCAAAAACAACCCACTTTCTCTTTCATTCATATCTATTTTAGCTCTATCTGACAAACTCGTATTACAACAAGAAGGGTTGAAACTAAATTAAGAATTTGTAGTAATTGCAGATGGATCAATCCGCAAGTACTTTTGTAGTTCGTTTTCTTCGCTGTTAATTGTCTCTTGTGTTCGGTATATGTCCCTGAAGTATATACGTAAATCTCGACAGCATTTTTCTCGGTTTTTTTTTTTCATTTCAGTTGAACTCGAAAGGGTACAAAATTGAATCCCATTGCAACAGAATACAGCTCTATGTTTTTTGGTTTTTATTGGCAAACATTTATGGCAAATAAAAAAGATTAATTAAATGATCCCAATGAAGAGGAACACAATAAATAGAGGACAACGACACAAGGAAATGGAAAAGAATGAGAATTTTGAAGAGCGCATAGGGTTTGATTTACAAATCCAAGAAACTCTAATTGGTTGGGAAATTGGGTTTCATACTTTCAGTCAAATCTTCCATCCCTAGTTTCCTTCTTCATTTGTTTATTCATTAATCCTTGGCTTACCCAATTTATTACTCAATGGAAATATTGTTACTAAATTTCTAGTTTTATAAATACAAAATGTAAGTCATAAATTAAATATTCTATTATTTATTATACTATTTCATTTCAAAATTGGATTTCCCTACTCAATGGTATGTCCAACTTTTATTCATTAAATTTTAGGTATTTTGGGGAGAGAGAGAGAGAGAGAGAGAGAGAGAGAGAGTAGAAGTAAAAGAGTAGGTAGGGTAGAGAAGTGAGTAATGTGGATATAAATGCTCCTTTATATTGACCCTGCAGGCTCTCTGGAAGTGGTTCTGTGTCATCAACCATTCATTATAAATACTTGCTCTACTCTCTTTCTTTTAATTGTGTGAAAGAGAAAGGACGTGTAAACTCTAAATATTTTAGCTATTAAGTTGTCTCATTTATTCATCTCTGTCTAATCTTCAATCCAACCACTTAAACTAAGTAAAAAATAAAAAGGATTTATTCTCTAAGCAATAAAATTAAGAAAGCTTCATTGAAATAATTGTTCATAAGAGCTTTAAAAACCCATGCAACTCAATCTAGAATTTAAACATTTACGTTACAGTTTGGTGACTTGAATCATGTTTAAAAAGCTTAAGTTCGCGCGATTGAATAATAAAATAAATTTGGGAGCTGCACTAACCCCGTGTTTTTAGGTTTTCATTATTATCATGGAAGAACTCTCTAATGATACTAACTTTATAATTTATGTCACTTATGATGTTATAAAGTTCCCTTTCTAAGACTAAACGAAACAATTTCTTAAACTAGTGAAATGAAACAACTTTTTGAGCAATTTAATTGTATTAAATCATTTTAAGAAATAAATAATATTAATTAATATCTTGATTGAATAATTAGTTAATAATTTAAGAAAATAATAATAATAAATTAATTCAATACATTAATTTGATTTGGGTATGTACATCTTAGTTGTAAAATCAAGGCAAGATCATACAAAAATAAACTTGTTTAATGCAAATATTAAAATAATTATTTATGATAGCTCAAATAAAATTGTTGAGGGCTTTGAGAAGGCTAGGCCCAAAAGAGACGCAACATATTTTTAAATATTCAATTTTATTTTTATTTTAAAAAATAAATTTAAGCTGAATTTGTATAACCGTTGGATATATTGACCTCGAGTAGGTTGCAGAGTAACGGTTCAAATTTGAAACTGTCCCCACACCCTGTCATTACCTCTTCCGATTAACGGTTGAAATTTGAAATTCTCTCTCTTTTGGGAAATTTGGTATCTGTTTGTGGCACGGTGGTGCACCGGTGCTGCCTAGCCGAGGAAACGTCGGGAAGAGATCCCATCGTCTGCACAGCGGAGGAGGAGATAAGTGAAACCCTACATGTCATGCTTGAGTAGTTTGTCTATTTTCTTTCCCTGATAACGCTGTAATAACGTCTTGCTATCTCTGTGCCTACGAGGGCATTTTCTGTGAAAAAGGAATATCGGTATTAGAGAGGAGAATGGAGGAATTCGGGTTTCAATCTCTGCCTTCCTTTTATTCGCTTCTCTCTGGTTCCCTTCTCCTTCCGCTCTTCTTCTTTACGTAATCTGACTATTGTGCTATAATTTAGTTCATAAGAATTGTCGGCAATTGGATTGCAGAAAGTTGCGGGTAATCTGCTTTACATATGATAGTTTGTTGCGATTATGAATGTTTAATTTTAGTTGCTAATTGATTTGGGAATATTGTATGAATTTTCATAATTTCTGTTTTTAAAAAAACTGAAATTTTTGTGCAGTATTGATAGAAGTGTTGGGAAAAATACCAAAATCGACAGAAACATTAATAATAATATAACCACGGTAAAATATGAAAATCACTGATTATGATAATTTTAACAAAAAATAAAATAAGTTCTCAAAATAAATTGGAAGGTCGCAAACGATCCACTTAAATTCCAGTCTTCTAAACAGAATTTACTAATACAATACAATTACACTACTAACCGAGCAGTACAAGAAACGATAACATATGCGATTTAAAAAATATTGGGAATATTTTTTCAAGCCGTAAGATTATAACAGCCAAGAAGAAAAAGAAATAAGATTATAATAATCAAGAAGGAAGAGAAATAATGAACACCGAGAATTTTACATGGAAACTCAAATCGAAAAAAAATCACGAGTACCGAATTCAGAAAAATTTCATTATGAATAATATGATTTACAATATTTCTCTAAATATCGAATATTTTAAAAAATATTCACTAAGAGAAATCACCACTCTTAGAACTCTTAATGTGCACAAAATCACCTCACCTATTTTTCTTTTCTCTCCCTTAAAATATCATAACTATTTCTCCCAATCATAACTATTTTCTTCTCAGGAAATTTTTTATGCCTCTTACATTTGCTGAAGTTTTTATTTATAGAGGATTCAGCGCACACATTTCTTGAAGGAAGGTGTGCTACAGTTCCCTCATCAAAAGAGGGGCATTTCATCTATGTCTCTTTGCACAATTTACCTTGCCTTGATTTTTTCGTCTCTGCGAACATTCTTGACATATGAAAAAAATTACACACATAATGAGTTTTACGCCCAGTAAATAAATCTAGCAGCTAAATTAGATAACTTATACTCTATTCTACTATCTATGAGCATTCACCATACTTCACCTAATAATGATTAATTTGAAGTCCATCTAAATCAATTTATCATTTGAAATCCATGTTGATGTTCTTAAAATACATGCATGTTCAAATGCAAATATTAAAAAAAAACTGGTCAATCATTGTTTGAAATCAATTTCAACAAGTAGATAAATCCAATGTAATTAAAAATAAATATTGCATGATTTAAAATTATTCTTTTTCCATCAAATTTCACCAATAGTTTTTCACATTCAATTTGAAATGTAAAGATGCAATTCACTCTAAACCGATCTCATATGACCATCACACAAACCTACAATTTTTTGACCTTTTACTTGTAAGGCTGTAGGACCCTACACATTGCTTTATCTCAATCCAAGAAGGACATACAGTTAAACTCCCAACTATTTTCATAATCATACTTATTACATACAAAGAGGTAAGTCCAGTCCAATAGATTATTATGTTACCAAGACGTCCAACTTCCTTATTTCTAAATGCATACTTTAAAAATGTTTATAAAGTAATGCTATGCACGTTTAAATCCATGCAACTCAACTCAGTGATGCAATTGAAATTTAAAATCAATATGTTCAATTTAACATAATCTTCATTTTTAAAATAATATTTTTGAAACATTTTTACAAATATCAAAACATGTTATTTTTCACAACTCACATCAATTTGAATTAAAAACGATATCAATTTCCTCACTCCAACGCCCATTATTCACTTCAATCATCAATCAATTTCTATCATATCCAGATCCAAAACAGGAATTAAAATTATCTCCACTTAACAATGTAATAAAATCTAAACTAACTATTTTAACTGTTAGAATTACTTATCGTATGTCGGTTCCTTCACTTTTCCACGAAATTTTCACAAAATCTGTCAACTTTTTAGTCAAAATACTCCTCTCACCGAGATGAACAATTTCCTCTAAAAAATAAATTGCCAGAACCCCACTTTTCTCCTCATTTTCTCTCATTTTCCCTTCTCTCTTTCTCTTCTCTCTGGATTTTATCCACGTAAAATTGCCTGAAGGGTGCCACATAACACCCTTTATTCAATAGTACATCAAGGGTAATTTACCCTTAAAACAAGTTTATCTTTTTTAAAGGACCATTTTACCCTTAAATCCTTGTTTAATTATCATAAAACCAAGTTTAATTAATCCTTAATCACACTTAACTTTAATTTACCCAAATTACATTAGTTTTAATCTAATTTATTTAATTAATAAAAAAATTAAAATCTGAAAATCGTATTTTTTTCAAAGAGGCGATCGATCGGCTCCTTTAGTCGATCGATCGACACCATCTCTGTTTTTGAAACTCCAAAATCGTAAAAAAATGGCGATCGATCAGCTCCAAAGTGGCGATGGATCGGCACTGTTTTGGGTTTTTACTCCAAATTTATCAAATTTTGCTTCTTAATGCTCTAATTTATCCATACCACTTTTGCAACTCTTATTTACACATCTTTTATCTATATTACATTCATAGTACCAAGTTTACAATAGGATGTTAAAAATTCAAACCATTACATTCGAACATTCTAATATTTATTTGTTTTACATGTTTATCTCTAATAATTAACTAATGTTTTCAATATTTTCATTTTGCAGATCCGCTACCGATGAAAATTTTCTAAAAGATGACAAATCATTGACTTGATATTGACCTATAGTTTTAAATTCGTACAATTACGGTTGGAAATTGATTTCTTGGAATTTTGAATGGAATTCACTATAGAATTGAATTTATCATTTAGTTTGTATTTTTAAAGTAGTTGATCTTGGATATAGTTTCTTTGATTTCATTTTTTTTTTATATTGACTTTATTTTCTCACTTTCAATTTTAATGCTGGATAATTAGATTTAGTTAGTATGTTAAATACTTGGATTTATTTTTTTATGTTGAACTTAGTTTCTTACAGTTAATTTTAATGCTGGATAGTTGAATATTTAGATTCAGTTAGCATGTTATATACTTGGATTAATTTTGGATGTTGAATTTAGTTTATTACATTTTATTTTAACGTTAGAAAGCTAGATTTAGTTTTTATCTTAAATAGTTGGATTAATTTTAGACTTAATTTCTTACATTTCATATCAATCATAGATAGTTGGATTGCGTTTATTAGATTTAATTTGAATAATAGATAGTTGAAATGATATATGCAAATTTTATTTTTCATATTTTATTTTTCATCGTTTCGATTTATTTATCATTTTTTTGAAAAAAATTTCAAAATTGCTTGTGGGGTCGATTTCAGTTCTAAAAAAAAAATTCTCGAAAGCAGTGGACCAGTTCGGTTCAAGCTTGGGACCGGCCCAGCTCAAGCCCACCCCTATTTCCAACATAATGATGGACATTTGACTCCACATAAGACTTAAAATGGAAAGTGTTGTTCTACAACCACAGAAGTTTGATAATTGCAAGTAATATTTACTTGGTGTAACACAGCCCTCCTCCATCATCTTGTCGCAACATTTCGAATCATGCTCGTGATTGATTACTCAAAACCAACCATAAAGAGGAATAAGAAGAAAAGTGGCAACACTAACCCCTAGATTCAACCCAACATCACAGTAACCATGTGATCAGATGTCGATAGACGTTTCCAGCAGTTCAAGCATCGGGTTGACGTTATTAATGGTAGACTAGATTATACTAATGGTGCTATCCTAATGTACGTGCATCATAGTTCTTAGCGCAGGTCATGAGACTGGACTAGAGATGACAAAGAGCCAAACCGAGCCGAGCCAGAAGTAGTCCAGCTCATCGAGCCTGACTAGTTAAATGAGCGAGTCGAGCTTAACTACTTTATGTTCTTGTGTTAAAGTTTAGGGATCATTGTTGGAAGAAATATAAGAACGAGATTTTATTAGAAAAACCATTGAAATTTTGACGTTGTATTTGATGAAAGGAAGTTGAGTGTTTTAACAATGAAATTTGCATTTTGAATGTTCAGGACAATCATTATTCGAGAAAAACAAATCAATTAAATTTTATTTAAGAAATTAATAAATTTTGAGAATATAGTTTATTAAAATGAAATCAATGTATAGTGATTCAAAAGAAAGATATGATAAAAAAAATAACAAAGATTAGTTTAAACGCAACAAAAAAAAACAAACATCCATCAAAACGAAAAATGGATATCAATTAAGTTAAGAATTAACCTAATAATTCCACACTGGGTCCAACCTAGTGGTCTGCACTGGGACCTATGCTCGCACATGCATCAGGATATCACCACAAAGTACCATCTGTATGATTTAGGTGTCTATTAATGAAGTCAAAACGATGTTATAATTGCTAGAAACGTCTGTCGACATCCGATCTTAAGCTGACGAGAGATCCAACTAATAAATCCAATTTCGTTGAGAACATAGAAAAATCTTTCTCAAAACATGATCGTGCAAATGAACTGCAAAATAGTTGGTCATGTGCGTCGTGGTCTCGATCTTCCTGATCAACTGTTGCAACATTCTCTTTGTCCCTCCAAAGTTGATTTGAATTTCTCAATCCCTTCATTATACTCATCCTGGCCAGTGCGTGGACATTGATAATATTCACATGTCAGAGTTGCCTGACAAATTCACGATTGGGAATCCCATTGTTAGAAGACTCAAAATCTAGTAATCATCAGGTTATACGGAAAGGATTTCTTGGCGGGCCTGAATATATTTTTGATAATAACAGATCCAAGATTAAATCTCTTTCTCTCGTACCACATGTGTACAAAACCATGCAACGTATGTATGTGATCTTTGTGGCTATCTCTCTGTAAGAAAGTTATACATGAGGATGGGGGATGGATAATTTGAGCCCCGTTCATTAAGATTTGCGTCTGTACAGAAACTTCTGAGACATGATATGGTGTTCATTAGAGAGCCAAGACATGATATTTTGTTGTTTGTTATAAACACTCATTTACCTTCATGGAAAGGTTGTAATTCAGAGAGTATAGAATCAAAAAAAGTTATAATTGGTGGTCTAGTTCAGCCTATATCTTTAACTTCGCTAGCTGTTGATATAAGATTCAAATTTATGATTGTGTGTTCTGCATGTGAATTACAATTATTTTTTAGCATATCTTCCATAATTTTCTGATATTTACGATCGCAAATAAATGCAATATTTTTTACCATGGGGAGTGTAGAGCGTGATGTGTGGTGAGTTCCCCATTTGAAGCCAAAGAACATACGGGCACGTATAGAAGGTAAACCTCTTATGGTAACTTAAAAAATGAATGGTTAATCGATTAATTTCCAAGCTGATCTTTGCTTTTAGACTTTGATATTCCCTATTATACTCTCTTCTGACTTGAGGTTTCGCTGAGACGCGTGATTACTGATTGCACACGAAAAAAAATCATTGTTTTTAACAATTTTTGGATCAGGAGGTATTTTCTATAAAATATTGTTCATGTAAGATCTTTATACTATTTTGTATGTTATTCTCTTATATGCTCTCTAGTAATCTACTGTTTCTGCTTAACAGTAATGATTAGGATTGACGTTGATTTCGTAGTTATCTGTAATTTAAAGTTGAAAAACTAATGACACGTCTGAATGCAAGCTATGACCACAGGAAATGCTTTTTAAAATATGTTATTACTTTTGCTGTAGTTAGGACAGAAAACAGCTTATCAAAAAATCATTTTAATAATCTTCTTTTTAGTTTTTAAGGGATAATATCAAATTACTTTTAGAGAAGAAGTAAAACATTGGAATCTACTGTAATATCAATGGACCTACTGTTTAAAAAAGAAATGCAAAAATAACTGAGTTGATCTGGAGAATCACTGTTTTCTCATTGATCCAACAGGTTGTCAATTTTTTCCTAATTTTCCCCATCTATGATTTCCTTTTCATAAAATATATTGTGATTTGGACAAAAAATCAGTTTTTTTTATTATTATTTTAAATTGTGGAATTTTAAACCCAACTAGAAATAATACGACCATTACTCATTAATTGTGTAAATTTTGGTGTTGACGTGTGATTTTTCTTGGTCAATTGATATTGAAGTGACCTTTTTTTATTATTATTATTATATTGGCGTCTTTGAGTGGCTGAAGTTGCATATTTGTGGGTAACAATTGTGAGGTTTGAGATGTAATTAAACACGTAACAATCTCACATAATCAAAGTTTCAATTATTTTTTCTTTGGCATGTAATTTTGAAAATTAGTTGATAATCAAATATTGCTAATAAATTTCGAAGGGTACCCAGTTTATAATCTTAAACTTTTCTTGTACTATTGTATGTCATTAAGTTTTGAGTGCAATTTAAAAGTAATATTGCTATATACTTTTTCAAAATATTCGTTAACATGTCAAATAATGATGGATGCAACTAATGTAAAAAATTAGTAATGATCAATTATTACATTTTTTGCATCAATCATTATTTGACATGTCAGCGAGTATTTTAAGAGCATAGAATAAAAGAATAAACGTAGCATTATTTGCAGTTGAAACTCATCTCGCTAGTATGATATTATCCGTTTTAGGTAGAATCTCATACGATTTGTTTTTAAGTTTTTCCTAAAAAATATCGAAATTGCTCCTATTTGTAATAGTAAAATGTTTTCTGTTCAAAGAAAGACATCCACGTTCTTCACGGCTTTGTTCTTAAGTGCTTACATTTTTCTAGATGTATAGCTCAACTACACTCAAGTGCGTAGAATTGTAAAACCTTGTACGCTCAGCTAGTCGCTCATAGTTTATGCTAAAATTAGGTCATTATGACCCATACCAGCACGAACCGCCACATAACGTAAATACATATATTCACTGCACATTAGGTGGTGTGAAATGTAATTTGGATGATGCAAAAGAAACGAAAATGACTTGAAGATATAAACAATTAAGTTAATGAGAATTGTAAGCGGCTAATCGAATGAACATACCGAGTTGCTTTGGACGAACATACGAGCGAGGCTAATCGAATGAACATACACGATAATGATAATGTACGATGTAGAAGTAACTCAAAACTAGCGATGGTAATCATCCCATGCCTGTATTTTTGTAATTTGTTGAGTTTGGAAAAAATAGATCATTCATATAATCATTAATATTTATGATTATTTTGTGAACTAGATTTTGAAAATTCATCTTTCCAAGCTAACCTTCACATATTATTATTATTATTATTAAAATAACAAAACAAAAGCATATCATGAAAAGGAAAGACGTCGCCAATAACACCAAAAAATAATTAATTTAAATAGGGTTTTCTAGATTGTTTTTGCCAGTTTATTAATTTTGTTTATTTCGAATACGATATTCTCTAATATCACAGTTGACGCTTGACAGGGTGGGGATAGACTGCAGAGCTGATTGATTTTGCTTCTATTTTTGTTTATTAAATAATATATAATTCATTTATTTATAACTGATTACAATTCCTTTAATGATGAAGTAAATTCAACTTAGTGTTGGTCTGGGTTTCCGCAAGAGAAAACGCTAGAACATTGCTGATTGAAATGCTTATCTTTTCTCTCAATCTCTACGTCTTTGATTGGAGTTAGTAGTGTTGCTTGATCTTATCACAAAAAGTCCGCTTTTTCAACTTTATAATTGCAATTATTAATCAAGAAAAAAGGGTTTAGAAAAGTCTTGTTTGATTATGTTTAATAAGAGTTCGTAATTTTGAATAATCTGTCTCAACGTTGGTAATTCTTTACTTCTTTATTCTCCAAGTGGAAAAAACAACACCAAGCCATTGGCAAAGAAAAGCCCGAACTGGGGCTGAGAGAGAGAGAGAGAGAGAGAGAGAGAGAGAGAGATGGATAATGCCTAATGGGGACCGAGAACAAGAGATGGACTTTAAAGAGGAATAATGGACTATAGAGACAATACAACAAAAAGGGTCGTCTTCAAATTTGTAGAGAGAGAACAAAAAAGATGGAAAGAGAGAGAAAATGAAGGATGGATTGAGCTGATTGAAGGGCTCGTTCTCATAAATCTCATCCTTATAAGGGCCCCACGCAAAAATCGGGTTGAGAAGAAAGGCAGCCAATGAGAGACCAGAGATTAAGATGAACTTTCCTAAATCAACCAATGAAAAGCGAGATAAGGCACGTTGTGGGCCCAAAAGTGCATCTTTTTCAGTGGCCCCACATAGGACTCTCCCCAAAAGTGCAATCTTTCAGAACCCCTGTACTGTAATGTAAATACTGCAAAAAAGCCAACTGCCATGGCCATTTCACTTCAAATTATTGAACAGTCTTGGAACCCTCTTCATGTGAAGAGTAGAAACCCAGTTTTTCTGTGCTGTTTTCTGGAATACCCTTCTGATTTGGATTCTTCTTTCGTAGATATTTCCTTCTATATTCAATGATTTCTACCAAAAACGTAGCCAACGCCGTTGGTGGGAAGACTGCCAGAGCCTGCGACAGTTGCATTAGAAAGCGCGCGCGCTGGTACTGCGCCGCCGACGATGCCTTCCTTTGTCAAGCTTGTGACTCTTCCGTCCACTCAGCTAACTCCTTGGCGCGGCGGCACCACCGCGTTCGCCTGAAAGCCTCCTCCTTTAAACCCTCCTCCGGTGAACTCTATTCCGATAATACGGGTCCCTCATGGCACCGAGGATTCACAAGAAAGGCGCGCACACCCCGAAACGGGAAGTCGGCCGGTCGTCAGCTCCCGAAATCCGATCAGAAATCTCGGAATATTTTCCCTCTAGTGCCGGAGGTGGGAGCTGATGAGAATTCCCATGAAGAAAACGAAGAGGAACACCTTCTTTTCAGGGTTCCCATTTTCGATCCTTTTGTTTCAGAGCTTTGTACTTCTACAAATTCTAATGAAGCAACAGGGAACGACGCTGGAGTAGAATCAAAAGCAGGGCTATTCGCAAATCAAAGCCATGGCATCGATAGCTTACACGGGTTTCTTCCGTCGGACATGGATCCGGCTGAGTTCGCTGCCGACGTAGAGAACTTGTTGGGGAGAGACCTGGAAAATGAGTGCTTTGGTATGGAGGAATTAGGGTTAATGGGAGGATCGGGCGATAAAGACTGCAATTCTTTTGGGACTGAAAGGATTAAAGTGGAGAAAGAAGAAGTATGCGATGCCCATGCAGTTGATGCAGAGATTGATATGATGAGAGAGCAGTTCGAGTTGAACTTCGACGATTACGATACGGCTCCGTCGTGCGCGGAGGAAGAAGACAAGGTGGGTGAAGTTGAAAATGATGATGTTAATCTACGTAGTTCAGAGAGGAAATCGAAGAAGAGAAAGGCTATTTTGAGGCTGAATTGCGATGCTGTTATTTCAGCTTGGGGTAGCCAAGGTTCTCCATGGTCAAACGGGAAACGACCAGACTTTGAGCCTGATGATTGCTGGCCTCACTGCATGGTTAGTTCTCTTTTTGTCTTCATTTTGAAGCACCGTTGGTGAATGACTGTTTTCAAAAACTAATTATGAAAATGATTCTGGTCTTGAGCTACCTGTTTTCGACTTCTTCGTTTACATCTGTGTCTAATCTCGGATGAGCTAAAAAGTTTGAATTTTTATGAATTATTTAGGGTTCATGTGGAGTTGAAAAGCATCATCATCATCACCTGCATGGAGAAGTAATGGGAGGTGGAATCGGAGGAAGCTTAGGAGGAACCGGAGATGGAGGAAGAGAAGCTCGAGTTTCGAGGTATAGAGAGAAGCGTAGGACGAGGTTGTTTTCGAAGAAAATAAGGTACGAGGTTAGAAAATTGAATGCAGAGAAGAGGCCGAGAATGAAAGGTAGGTTTGTGAAGAGAGCGTCGTTTGGAGCTGCTGGCTTTCAGATGATTAGTAACAAGTAATTACTGAGTCGGGTTAACCTAATTTTTGTACAAAACCATATGAACTAAGTTGCTTAAAAATGGAGGCTGAGCCATGTTCTTTAGTGATCAGCACAACCAGTCTTTAGTAGTTCTTGAATAAATTATTAACTTTGATTTTGTACTCTGATTTTTGTCGAATCAAACCGTAATAATTTGAAAAAGAAAATAACAACGGAAAAAGATAGATACCAAAATTTATGTGGCAAACTCTACATAGAAAAAATCACGTGTAGAGGACAAATGCACTATATCGAAATCGATAAAATCGAGTGTTGCGACTTAAACATCAATGTATAGAGAAAAAGTAAAACCCTAATATTGATGTACGAATTCGAACTCTAACAATTTTTATAAATATAATTAGGGTAACACCGAACTCTAACAATTTTAGTAAATTGTTATGAATGTAATTAACTGAGCTAACTAGATATAGTACGTAAACATGAATCACGAAAACCAAAAAGCAGAATGAACACCGAGAATTATGCGTAAAAAATCAAAATTAAGATGCAATGTAAATTTGGCCTAATCCTTTTTGCTATCGTCACTTACTCAAAAAGCAAAAACAAAATTCTTAACTTTGTTATCACTATTTGCATAGCTTAAGTTATTTTATAATTCAAATGAAATTTATTACTAGATTTTGTTATATATTTACTAAAAATACACAAACATACCATATTGAACTCTAGTGCATATCAATCACATTCATGTGTAGGAGATGTGATCTAGATTTCATTACAACAACTATTTATAGAATAGAATATTGATTGTTTAGTAAGAAGATAAAGTACATTACTTAGAGTTTACACTACTTTAACTTGTTGTCTCTCCATTGCTTGCTTCATTCTCACCTATAAATGGATGATTATGTCGCATTAAAAGTTGTTTGTGTAACTATTTTTTTTTTTTAATGTGTGTCATTGTGTCAACGTAAAAATAACATCTTATTTAGCTCTTTTGTCAACCGTCAATCAATCAAAGGCCATAAAAAGAAAATGCACCGTGCCGACACGCAGATTGCTAGCCTAGGTCCGATACGTTTTAGTTAATGTGAACATGCTTATACTAGTGAAGTTAATGCTACGCGACATGTAAGTAAAAGCTATGTAAAGGTAAAAACTAAAACTATCAAAAAAATAAATGTATGATCATCAAATTTACATTATAATATGACACAGAACTAGAAGTCATTTTAAAAGTTAATTCAAAAATTGAAAGAATCTATTCATACTATATACGGGACTTTGTCTTTTAGTTTTGTTAACGTGAAACAACACCATGATCATGATCGATGATTATCAAAGTGTATTTGTTGTTGAAATTTTACTGGTAAAAACTAATGTACACAGGAGTAAACATTGAAATGTAACAATTTAACTATTATTATTTTAACTATAATTATATGTACATATATTTCTGTATGTAGATTTAAATTTATTTGAATATAACATTTTAGGATTACCCGGCGTGGACCAATGAGGAAGACGGTAAGATATGCCTGCCGTCTTCCAGCCGAATTATTCGCCACGTGGGAAGAGGTAACTGGCTCCTCTTCCAGTTTACTCTCTAAAGCTGACCTCGTCTCCGTCTCTCTCCTATGGACTCCTAATTGTTTCTCCCTCCTCTCATGGTCAAAAGTAATCCCCATCACCTGCTCTGCTAGTTGACAAGCTTCTTTCGCTACCCAATCGACCAATCAACGCAAAAACACATCGGATTGTATCTCATACCTGTCCTTAATTTTTGGAATTGGGTAAATCCATTGATCTAGGGAACGATTTTCTTCAAATCCTTCTACTTTCTCTTTTCCTTTCTGTTTAACAATGCCATCGTCCCAGATTCTTGATTCTTCTTCTTCTCTAGCAGTCTCCCCTGCTTTCTTGGCACCAAAATCTGTTTCAATAGATATTTTAACCAAGGAAGAAGATGATCCAACTACCAGACTTCTACTCCCTTCCCCTTTTGAGAACGATAATACCATACAGATCGAGCCCCTTCTCCCAAAGACCTCGACTTCTACAAGCAATACCTACCAACAGAGGCGTCGGGCAACTACCGCAGAAAAAGACCCGTCGTCCGGCTTGGTCAGCAGCCGCAGCCAGGATTTGGGCAGCGATGAAGAGGATACGGCCAAGGGAACTTTTTGTTTAACAAGGTTATGTTGGAAGTTTTTACGATATATTGGGTATGATTACCTTATACTAGCCTTTTGGTCTTTGATACTTTGGGATTTGGATTGGTAATTCATGTAACTAAGCTAATACGTGATATAAAGAGTCAAAGCAACTAGGGAAAGTTTTTAAGTTTGATTTTGATTTCCTCTACAATTTCACTTTGATAATGTATTGGATCGTGCAGCTTTGGATTAGGATATAGTTTTGATTTCATTGTGGGGTCAAAACTTGATATGGCTTGCAATTTTTATCAAAATTTTACTTCAATTTTCATCAAAATTTTACTTTGTACCAAACTGCGATGATGTAGGTCATAGAAATCGAATGATCTGAAACCCTTTTCAGGATTTTAACATATAAGTTTTGAATGTTTTATTAAAACACTTGTTTTGTAATGAATATATTTGGATAATCAGAGTGTTAGAGAGACTGTAAACACTTGGCCGATTGTATAAATGAGCTGATCCACTTCCATCGAATAACTTCCACATGCTTATTGTTTATGTATTTTATTCAGGGTAGGTTACAGGTGGATTACAAGGTTTTTAGCCCTTGGTTGTTATGCATTTTTAATTTTCCCTGGTTTTCTTCAAGGTGTGTAACTCTAACTGAATATTTCTTACAATTTGAATGCCGAATATGCAATTTTGAAAAGCAGAATTTTTTTTATATTTTTGCAGTTGGATTCCACTATTTCTTTTCCAGTCATATTCGTAGAGGCATAGTTTACGGGGATCAACCAAGGAATAGGTAGAAAGTTTAGTTTTATTTCTGTGCTACTTGTGAAGAATTGAGTTGATGGATGGGCTTCTGGCAGGTTAGATATATATCTACCTAAAAATAGTGATGGACAAAAGCCAGTTGTTGCATTTGTAACCGGCGGAGCATGGATTATCGGGTAATTAATATTTGTCCTTTGTCGAAACACATTTTCATTTTAATTTGAAAGAACCCTGCTCGTTACTTGATGATTACTGCAGCTGAAGTAGAAGATAACAAAGTGATTGGTCTCAATTTTATGAGATTCAAGCTATATATTCAGGATCTTGTTTTAGGTATTCAGATCATTTAAGTGAAGATAATCATCCTACTTGTATTAATTGGCATGTTAATTTCTATATAGTTATAAAGCATGGGGGTCTCTTCTAGGACAACAGTTATCGGAACGAGACATAATTGTGGCGTGCATTGATTACAGGTAATATGATCTCCAAATGTGATTGTATGTTCTATTATAATTGCCATTTTGACAGATATGAAAAGTTTATATCACTTCTTCCTAAGTGTCGTACAATAGCTGATTGAAGCAATAAGATGGAATGGACGCATAAATTGTCCAGTCTTTGAACCATCAACATAGAAAACGTGAAACTAAGAAACCCAAACTGGAGGAATAATATGATAATGAAACTTTCTTTTACGTTTCTTTACAGTACTGATTCTTCTATTTTCTCTAATCTCTGTTCTTTGACTCCATAGTTTGACCAACTTCAATTTCATTGTCAATGAAAGCTTGGTATGTCGCATTATGTTGAATTTCTATCTGCTTGTAGAAGTCAAGTACCAATTCTGCCTCTTAAGAACTTGTCAAATGTGCATATAAACTAATCATAGAAATAGAGAAGATGCATTGTTTGATGATAATTTTCCTAAATGATCATATCTATGAAACTCGGCTCACTGTTTGTTTCATTGTTAGCTTTGATTTCACCTCCTTGTAGTTTACTTGAAGTCATCTACGTCTTCATTTTACAAACTTTCTGCAACAATGCCGTCATCTTGATATAACTTTCCATTTGATTACAAAGAAAATTGTATTGCAATAACATCATTCACATTGATATGCAGAAATTTCCCTCAGGGTACCATGAGTGATATGGTAAGGGACGCTTCTCAAGCCATATCATTTGTATGCAATAACATTAGTAAATATGGAGGTGATCCTAATAGGTAACTCCCTCATTTTTTGTCTATAAGCTTCTCTGCTTGATTCGTTGTTTTGTGAGCTCTTCTGAATATTGAATATGTAAATTAGGTAGTGCATAGATACAGAAAAAAAAAAAAAAAGATAAAAACAACAGAAGACACCTCTAAGAGTACATCTAAGTTCTTTAAAGATGCATTTGATCTGCTTTGACTTATTTATCCTCGAGTTGGTGCCTTAAATTCGACGTATGTTCTAAATCACAGAACAACAAATTGTTCGTGGGTAAACTGCAAGTTGGATCTTAACTTACTAAATTATTTACCGTTTAAATCTTTTTTTTTTTTTGACAAAACGAAGTTCTTTTAGGCAACTATCAAAAGTTGGCATTGGTGTCAATTTATCTGTTAAATTCAGTATATGGATACCGGATTATCATTTAATCACGAGTCTAAACTTTAGTCTAAATTGCACCTTACAATAAATAATTGCATTTACAAATACGTAGGTATGTTTGCGTTCTGACTGTGGTTGATTGTTGATGATCATTTTTGAAGGATTTATCTTATGGGCCAGTCAGCTGGTGCTCATATTGCTGCTTGTACGCTGTTAGAGCAAGCCATTAAAGAATCTGGTGAAAGAGACGGCACTTCTTGGAGTGTATCTCAGATAAAAGCTTACTTTGGTTTATCAGGAGGGTGCGTTTTTTTCTTACCAAGCTATCTATTTTTAAAATGATTACAAAAATTGTTTGTTTTTGCAATTAACCAAATGAAATGATTGGTCTTTTGCTTTCATAAACAGGTACAATTTGTTCAATCTGGTTGATTATTTTCACAGTCGGGGTCTATACCGTTCAATTTTTTTGAGGTAAAGACAATGTTTTTCTTTCGCTATTTCTTTGTATAAGAAACTTTGTATGAAAAGTAAAAAGTTATCAGAAGTCGAAGACAAGAAACATCTCTTGAGAAGTTTCTTTCCAGATGGAAAGAATCATATCAAAAGGGCGGCTTTCGAAATATTAATCATATCCCATAATTCATCATTCAGAGACTTAATTTTTTCATCATAAATCTATTTTATATTATGTGTTACCTTTTTCTGCAGCATAATGGAAGGAGAGCAGTCCTTGCAAAGATTTTCACCTGAGGTGATGATTCAAGACCCCACAATTAGAGAAGCTGTTTCTCTTCTTCCTCCCATCATTCTGTTTCATGGAACAGAAGATTATTCCATTCCGTGCGATTCCAGGTCAGCATTTTTGCTTACAAAATTTTCAATCATAGTGATGGATAGGGGCATAAAATTTGAAACCGAATCACAACCAAACTAAACCATTGATCTTTGAGTTTAAATGTGAGATTAACTATTCTTAATATTACAGTAAAATATTCAAAATTTGTTTGCATTTTATTAAATTAGAGTTATATTGTGTGTTTTAACTAGACCTATCTTTTGACAATTGATATCATTCCTGCAGTAAGAACTTTGCCGACATTCTTCAAAGAGTCGGGGTAAAAGCCGAATCAATCTTGTATGAGGGAAAGACACACACTGATATATTTGTTCAGGTTAAGAGAGATCATTACCATTCTCTTCAAATTACAGAAAACAAAACATTTTTTCATATTTTTTGGTGGAAAATTATGCAGGACCCATTGAGGGGGGGTAGAGATCAAATGTTTGAAGACATAGTTACAGTGATCCATGCCGACGATGCAGAGGCTCTGGCAAAAGATGAAGTGGCTCCTCCGAGAAGACGCCTTGTGCCCGAATTTATGTTGAAGTTGGCTCGTTCAGTTAGCCCATTTTGACCTTTTTTTTTCATTCTTATCTTTGTAAAAATGATTGTAAATCCATTACACGAAGATGGAAATTATTGAGGGTGATGAAAAGAGAGTCAGTCCAGCCCCCCGATGATCTGGTGGTCAGGATATGGCCGATCTGGCATGACATCGTGGGTAAGTCCTTAAACTTGTACAGAACACTTCAATATTGTTAGAATTTTATTGGTGTAGACAAGAAATATGAACAGATTTTTTTCGGTACATGAAATATTCTAGACTATAGATTATTTGAAATACTCAATCCAATCGAGATACGCGGCTAAAATTCTTGAACAATTTCTACAGTAAATAGGGTGCTAAAAAAATCAGTGAGAGTCGCCCATTTTCAAAGCCAAGTAAGCTAGAATCCTATAACCAACCAACATGAGGGTCAAAGCAGCCACATCCCACCAAAATCTATCAAGCCCTAAATACTCAAGTGCAGGGTAATCCATAACTCTACACTTAATCTCATACCCACAATCATAAACCTCATTAGCTGAGTATTGAACTCCCACCAAAAGCTTGTAGCAATAATGGCTAAAAGAAACATACTTTAGCCAAGCTATGAAGGGAGGAATATGCTGAATATAGTACCCTCCGGCCAACAAAAACACGAGCATCGTCACCGAAGAGAGAGTCGTTGCTTGTTTTGCATCCAAAAGAATTGCGCCGAGTGCCAGGCCAAGTCCCTGGGAGACTAGCACGTTGAAGAGGATGATCAAGAGGGTGAGCGTGAAAGTGGAAAGGGACGGCTTTAGGCCGCCCATCCAATACGTTATGGTGGTAAAGAGGGTCGGGAGGACTAGCTCCATTGGCAAATCTCCAGCTGTTCGAGCGAAGAAATAGGAGGAGAGTCGATACATGCCGGAGGATCGTTCTTTTCTCAGCATTGGCCTTTCTTGTGGGAATGTAAAGATGGCGTTAGATAGAGGAAAAAATCCCCAGAAAATTGAGAAGAAGAAGAGAAGTCCAACCTGTTGAAGATTTTACGACAAAAAAAATCATCGATTAGTTGAGTTTCAAGTAGTTTATACGACAAACTAATAATGTCGGTTTGGAAATTACATAGGCTAAACAAGACTAACTATTATGCATTGAAATTAAACCGAGTGGAATCGAATGTTGTACAAATAAAAATCTACGAACAATTTTATCGAAAAATAAAATAACGACTAACTATACCTGATCTTGTATGTGGGAAATATTGGAGTGCCACCATAGTAGACCTGAAAGCAAAGAAACAGATATGACTTGGAATATCCTTAAACCAGAGTAAGATTCATGTTTCCTCTCTTTCATACTTCTCCTCAGCAACACCATGAATTGCTCCGACCAGCTCGAAATCCATTTATCTTCGCAATCTATTACATCCCAACCATTCGAATCAGTTTGAGTCACGATATTGCTCGATAAAAATGTCATGTTATTGTGTAATTTTAGATGAATAAATCAACGGCTAGTCTTAGTTTTACGCGGAGAGATTATTCGCTCACCCGTGGAGGGTGATTTTTCCTGCTTAGAAAGAGGATTGTGGTTGTAACTTCTGTGAATCTCAGCCTTCAACGCAGGATACAAATTTTTTTTGTAGGAAGAGATTAAGAACTCCTTAGTTGACTTTTGATCATCTTGATCGTCCAATCTGCCACGGCAATTTAGTTGATCATCTTGTTTTGCATTAGCTGCCAGTCCTGCAAAAATCATTTTATGCATTAAATTTGCTACAATTAAAGGTTAATTCAAGTTAATTTCACTAGTTAATGTCAGGTAAACTACACTATCTATGTGAAAAATATGAAATAAATACCCCCTATCCTATCGACCCAATTACTCTTCTACCTTCTCATATCCTAAGAAAAGATCTACAAATTTATCCGGCAACATTTGTATTGCACTACACAAGATTTTTTGTCTCGAGATAATTATAATTCAGATCACGTAACTCTAACAAAATTAAATAAAAAGCCATTAGACTAAGATGATAAGACACACTGTAAATGTTAAAAAAATTTGGTTTATTAGTAAAAATTTGGCTTTCATTTTGTACTAAGATTTTGAATTTAAAAATCAAAAGGGAGAGTCAAGAGTGTAATCCCAAAAATAGACAATACTGTATTATTTAATATGTACGAACGATTGGGATTTTCCGAAAATATGTGAAGGTGCGTTTCAAAATCAATATAAGTTCAACCTTTTTGTCTTCATGGACAAAAGAGATAGGTAGGAAATGTCACATTCTAAAGACTTTAAAATAAAGTTCCAAAGAAATATAACTCCCAAATTGGGTCATGAGGTCCTACTCCAAGACACATAGTAGGACACTTCACTTTCAATTACTTACCATTAGCAAGATCAAGAAGAAAATCAGCCGGGTTGACAAAGTTGAAATCAGGTAGAAATCCGATTGATCCGAAATACTCCATGACCTGACCGGCAAGCCCACTGTAGATCGGGAAACCATCCGATAAAACCACCACCTTATCAAACAGTCTATACAATCTACTCGACGGCTGGTGAATGGTGGTCACTACTGTCCGTCCACCACGAGCCAGCCTGCGCAATGTCTCAACAATGCGCTGAGCCGTCGTCGAGTCCAGCCCAGAGGTTGGCTCGTCTAGTAGCAAAAGACTAGGGTTTACTATCATTTCATGCCCTATACTGACCCGTTTTCGCTCACCACCTGAAAGTCCCCGACGAAGAGGCCCTCCGATGATGCTATTTCGACTACGGGACAGACCTAACTCCATTATAATCATTTCCGCTTGTTCAATCTTCTCTTCCTTAGTTAGCTTCTTAGGTAGTCTTAAAATGGCAGCATAGGTTAAAGTTTCCATCACAGTTAGATTAGGATAAAGAACGTCTTCTTGAGACACAAATCCTGTTTTGCGCTTCATTGAGCCAGAGAAAGGTCTCCCATTATAGGTCACTTCGCCGGAGATCTTTCCCGGTAGACGTCCGGCAAGGGCAGTTAATAGGGTTGTTTTCCCGCTACCGGAAGGACCTAGCATCGCTAAAAGCTCACCGGGCTTGACGATTCCGGTGACACCGTTGAGAATCGTTCGAGATTGTTTAGGTTCATTGGAACTAAAACAAGAGCTTCCAATCGTCTCCAACTTTATGCTGTAAACAACGTCTTCAAACTGCGATTTACAGAAGCAGAGAAAATTAAAAATTGCATAAAATGGAAAACCATTATTTATCCTAGATGAAATTATATCCTTAAACCGTCCGATGAAGGAGAACCCGCGTCTGGTTTATACCTTGAGAGTAATGGGTCGAAGAGATTGACGAAGAATGGAGAATCTATCTGTTACTGGCTGAGAAATACTTAAATTCTTGTCGCTTGTAGAGTTGTAGGATGAGTCGTCGTGCACCTCAGACCGGCTGGAGGATGGAGTAATATGAGGCTGTTGAACGGCGATTGCACTGGGAAGGCTAGATTCTTGCTGAGGAGGCATCATTTCAGCTTTAGAAATCGATTTATGAAAGAAGTTAATGGGGTTGCTTGCTTTTCTACTATTAGAGAGAGGGAGAGGTATGAGAATTCACATGCAAAAAGGAGAGGTAATGACTTTATAAAGTGAAGGAAAGTCACAAGAAGAAGACTTTAGGTGGGTGAACTGGTTGTGGTAATATGAGTGAGAAGCCAATCTCAATATGCCAAGTGTATGAGAAATGAGATGCAATGAATAGTCTAGTATTTGTGAGAACCCCAGTTCAATCCATCGAGGACACAACTGTTGTATAGGTTTTACTCGATAGTGCTTTAAACTAGAACCCGTCCCCAGTTTGAAAAGTTTAATCTTATATTGCGTATCGTTGCATTTATATTCTAACTTTATATGCTGACGTGATTGTCCGTGTTGTTTATATTCTAATTTTACTGAACTAAACTATAGATGGTCAATCCACGTCGACATGAATCATACGACAATTGACAACGTTTAATATGTTGTTACCTATTCTCCACATGAACTCCACGCTATTCCAACATTTAATACATTGATTCACAGACAGATAATAATAATGCACAACCTTAAAAAGTATTGTCTGTCAATTTTGAAGACTATAATTTTGTAAAGAAAGTGAAGCTTATAATTATGATCCACTTGAAGCCCAGAATACCAACTCAAGACTTGGTCATTTGTTCTATCTCTACTCTACCCATATATATTTTTAAATTTATTTATTTTAGACCTGATCCCTCCATAATTTCTAGGTGTCAAATGGGCATTCAAGGGAAGAGTGTGGTGGGACAAAACATTGTGTCTTCATTTCATTAAAAGCAATCACGTCAATCGCAAAGTTTCATGGAACATCATTTTTTTGATTGGATAATCGACACATGGAGATGTTTTTTTATATTATTTATTTATAATTTTTGGCCACCGTTTTACGTGGAGAACAATTATTCAGAGAGTTCTCTTTCTGAGACGATGGATTTTAATGATTTCTTGGCGCAACTAATTGTAATTCAGCCTACTTTTTAACACATTTTGATTGTGGGCACAGATTCTTTCGGCAAATGCCCATCACTTGGTTTTTATCCCTTCACCCTTCGAGCATCGCTCGAGTGTGATTGTGAAAATATTTCAAATAACAGGTCGAGGGAGGATCGATTTGTTGGAAAGTCAAATTTAGGCAACGACGGTGCAATCAAGTAAAGATTTAGTAGAAATTGACACCCGAATTCTTAGAAAGATTTTTCAACATTAATTTTATCTGCAATTAAAGAAAACATGTGAAGATTCTTCAAAACGATTAAAGATTGTTCTTTATTTTTATTTTTTGCTCGTGATTTTTTTTTTTTTTTTTTTAGGTTGTTGTTAATTTATCTTCCATTCCTTTTTCTGTTGTCATTTTCATTACAAGAGACATATCTTGCCATTAATTGTGGTGTAACCTCAATTCGGTTTGAATCGAGATCATTGGTGGGTGCTTATCCATTTTGGCCAAATAAAAAAAGAATGTATGCTCCAACTTTTGCTCGAATTATATGTTTTTTCTTTGTTTTCAGAGTTAATTTAATGACACGTTTCGTAGTCGGTTTTATTATCGAAGGTACATTCTTTGCTCACTTTTTTTTCTTAATCAAGAAATGATTTATTTATTAGTAAAATCATAAAAATTATAAATTTTATTGATTTTAAATTATTGTAGTTACTAAGATTTATAAAATAATTAGTAATCATATTGTTATAAAATATGTAAAATTTAGCACTCATGATGGTACATACTAGTCTTATGTTCCTTAAAAATATTTCCAACCATAGTACAATATAATTGAAGTTTACGGTATATTTATATTTTAATTTTTTAGACTAAAATTTTTATTTTTTTAACTAGTAATAATTTATTATAATTATTTTACCAATTGAACCGGCTTATGTTAGGCCCACACATAATTTTTTAGACCGGTTTAATTTTACACCAGGCCCATTGTCTTCGTTGAAATCTGGAAAGACATCCGGACCGTCGCTTTCTTTCCTGAAAATCATTCACTTATTTTTCTCAAAATCCGGGTGACCATCGGAGCGTCGTCATCGGCATCGGCAGGAGGCCGTAGAAGAAGTTTGTTCCGGTTCACTGTTTCCCGATTGAACAATTTCCGGGGACTAGGGAAATGTCAGGCGTGATGAACCATGAGGAAGACAAGAAGCCAGCCGATCAGTCGGCTCACATCAACCTTAAAGTCAAGGGCCAGGTCTCTTTCTTCCTCTCTCATGTTAACCTCGTTGCTCCCCAGTTTTGGTTTGGTTTCAATGTGCGTCTTCATTCGTTTATTTACAGTTTGTCAGAGTTTTTTGACAAATTTGTTTTTCTTTAAGAAATTGGTGTTGCTTACTAGACTTAGAAGTGTGTTACACAGAACTATTTTTTTAGGTTCCAATTTAGGTTTTTGTGTAATTTTGGGTTAGATTTAGCATTTCAAACCTTCACATTTCGAAATGCTTTTTTATTTGGCATTGTCATCTTTCTCCGTCTAATCTTAACCTCTTTTGCTTCATTTTGCGATATTTTGCCATTTAATTTAAACTTGGGGTTTGGAACAGTATGTCTGATGGTTTTTTTTTTTTTCTGGAAAAATCTTAATGTTGTATTCGTATAATTCGAAGTGTTTGATAGCTGATACTCATTTTTGTGCGTGTGTGGATTGAGCATGATAAGCTTTATATTTTTTATATGCTTCATAATTAATTCCTTTAGTGGAACTTGTTTGCTCATGTTATGAAAAGATTACTGTTCATGGAGCATGTTGAAATTGTTAAGGTCCTGGTAGATCAGAGTAGAATCATGAAGAGTTTGGGATCATTAAAATAGATAAATGTGAGTGGTATTTAAGATATTTTGATTGAGAGTTATATTGACATGACAGTAGGTGATTGATTAATCAAATAGTTTTTATCCTATATCTTTTGTGATTTTCTTTAACAATGAAATTTACATATTAGTATGTCACTCAATCTTATTAAAAGTCATTCTATAAATTATCATATGTTTCTAATGTGTACCTAAGGAAGAAGTTCTGGCATGAAAGCAAAGATCTTCCAACTGAGAAGATGTCAAACATGAAGAGAATAAATCACAGTAAATGAGTGTAGTGTTGCTCTATATATATTACTTAATTGTAATTCGACCATTTTTGCCGGACGGGAATGAAGTTTTCTTCAGGATTAAACGAAGTGCTCAGCTTAAGAAGCTCATGAATGCTTACTGCAATCTGACAGTCGGTTGAGTTTAATTCCATTGCCTTCTTGTTTGACGGTCGCCGGCTCCGTACAGAACAGACTCCAGATGAGGTCTCTCGCTCTCTATCTCTCTCCACTCACACACAGAGACTGGCATAGCTAGCCATATGGACATTTGTATTTAGCTTTATGGAAATGGAGGATGGGGATGAGATAGATGCCATGCTTTATCAGACTGGAGGAATGATTTTCTAGTGTATTTTCAATGTCCTCTATCCCGGAGAAAATTAAAATCGGTATTTTCTATCATACCATTATCATGTATCTTCGTGCCGTCAAACTTGGGTGCTAAATGTTGCTTGTTCATATCTTAATATCATGACTATGAGATCTTGCCTTTTGTTTTGCCTCTGTACAAGCATCTTTTATACGTATTCAAAGCCACCCTTTAGTTTTTCTAATTCTTGCCGCCCTTTAGTTTTACTTTCTAATTCTTATCTTATTGTTTGACACTTATGAATTGTGGAACACTTATTATTACAAATAAATAAAATCATTAATTGCATTAATTATGGAGTATCACATCTGAGGCTAATTTGATGTATAAAATGTTAATTGATCGTCACCTTTTTTTGACAATTTGTTTTCGGCGGCGCTTATAGTCGCCCCTCTACCGCCGTATTGACTGGTCTAACTCTTAGTTCCTTGCTCAACCTTCTTCAGCTTCTCTCCCTCTCTATGAAAACTGTCGATGTATGTTGGAACTAATTTCCAATGAAATTTGTTAATGATTGGGATAAGAGTTAATATTCTAACATGTGATCTTTCATTTGTTATTAAACTAATTATGGCTAATTTCAAATAGTTAGAATAATAATCGTTCAGTCACTCAGATGAATAAACGAGACATAGATATGTCGAAGTTTAAAATTACATAGTACACTTGTTGGAATTATAAATATTTATAATTTTATTTGGATATAAATTGCAAAACTATAAATTATTCATTATATTATTATCGAGTTTAAATTCATATTAAAGTGATTTAATATAGTTTAAAGTACTTTGAAGTGTATGGAATATAATATAGTCATATTATATGTGTAGAGACATTAGGGTTAATTTATCAATTTGTGATTGACAAACTGGTAAATTACCCAATTAGTTTAACTGAAAGGTTATAGTTCCCAATTCATAATTGAATCATCTGCCTCTTTGGAAGAGCCATCATTCTAGAGAGCATTAGAGAGGGCAATTGTTGAATTGGAAGATCCACGTACTCGATTTACACCATTTTAAATTCAGACAATAGATACGGGTACGTCTTTTTTACTTTATTGATTTGTTTGTAGGTTTTCTAACGTGGAAGATTTTGGGAATTAGATTTTTGGTATTCTTTAGATTCAATAATCTAATTCGGACAATAATCGATTTTGAATCTAACAATTGGTATCAGAGCAATCGTATTAGACTACAAATAATCGATTTTGGATTGAAATAGGATTCAGCATCAAATTTTTTTTCAATTTTCAGAATTATTTTTGGGTTAATTTTATGCATCTAATTCTGCTAGAATACATGTTTTGATGCCTAAAAGATTGATTTTTTGTGATGTATGTTAAAGATTGTTGCTCGATCTATCATTATTTTGATAAATTGAACAATTTTGGGAGAAAATTTGGCACAATCGGTGAGATTTCGATGATTTTTCTTGCTAGTTCGTAACCCCTCTCCGACGGTTTGGACCAATTGGGTTAGGTTTGATCCAAATTAGACCAAACCATTTGGGTTCGGTCTTATCCGGACCAAACAGGTTCGATTGGGTTCGGTTTTGGCACAGACCGGTTCTTTGGTTGGTTCGACCCAAACTGGTTTATTTTGGTCTGCTCCGGTTTGGTTCGGTAAAAAAAAACAGGTTGGCTCATTTGGTCAAATGGGCCCCGGTTCACTTTGGTTCGGCTATTTTAGATAGTTTTAATGACTGTTTCTGGACAATTCAGGGATTGGTTTCGCCCCGATTCACCCTGTTTTGCACAGTTTTGGCCGATTTGAACCTTTTGTTATAGGTTGGTTGATCTTTTAGTTTACTGATTGACTACTATAGTTGCCTAGCTATTGAATATGTATATTTATGATTTTTCTTAACTTTTTTTGGTGCAATTTTATGAAGTCTTGCATTGTAAAATAGGATAATTGGGTAACATGCTTTAATTATCCTATTTTTATATGTTGGGCATGAGACATGATATTGTATGAATATCGACCAGTCCAAAGGAAGGTTAACGTTTGTACAGTTGTATAGCTTGTTAGCAGTATTAAAAACATGTAACAATTATCAGGCTGCAATGTGAACATTAAACTTGTCCAAAGATAAGTTTACTGTTTGACAAGTCTTATTGTCAATGTTTATATACTGTACCAAGTGAATACTTTTAGTCAAAATACTAAGTGTTAATATTGTACTATTTTTTGTTGATGTACTGATTTAGAAATAACACGTGACCACGGTCCAATCTATATCAAATTTAAACTTAAATTTTTGAGTCTGAGGTCGATTGTATTCCAAAAGTTTAATGCTATAGATCAATTTCATGTGGAATCAAATTTATTAATACAAAACTGATACTAAAATAAATATTTAAATTATTGATTTGACCTTGCACCCCCTCAATAATCGATAATGTTGACTAATTTAATTTTTTGAAAAATAGCCATGCTTACGAGTTTCAAATTGACTAATAAAACCAAGAATTCTTTGTTCAAACTTGGAGTTCAGGCTTAAAAACGCTTGTATTCTCCTTCTCTGCAGTACATTTAGAACTGACCCACGACCAAAAAAAATAGAAAAAGATTTACGTGACGTCGTAATTTTATTATAAATTCTCAAATTAACGGTAATTTGTGAAATTAATAATTATCTCAATTTGGATGATTCATTTTTGTTTTTAGGTAACCTTCAAGTCCAAGTTTGTGGAAAAATGAGATAGTAAAAGGTACCAAATTAGTTGAAATATCAATATTAATACCATCTTAATAATTTTAAAGCACAGCCGCCGCCGTGGTAGGGATTGTGAAAGCTACACTAATCGGCAAGGGGAATTACCGACGACCACGCTGCATTTATTTTTTCAATATCCATCCGCTCCACCTGTGTCTTGGCTAATGCTATATATAGGGTGAATGTATCCTCACGAATGGCATAAAGTATTTTGGCAAGGGATATAGCTTTCCTTTTAGAGAGAAAAAAGTTGCAAACCTAGAGAGAGAAGCCAGAAATGACTAAAGAGGCAAAAGTGGCGGTTGCAGTCTGCTTGTTGAGGGGAAACACTGTGCTTATGGGTCGTCGGCGCAGTTGCATTGGCGACTCTTATTATTCTTTTCCGAGTGGCCACCTTGAGTTTGGTAATTTATACGTCCCAAAACTTGTCTATATATATATAAGTTTAGGGTTTCAGTTCTCTCTTACCATGAAAATGACTATTCAAAGTTTGTCGCGTGAACGCAAAAATTACTTAAGATTGTGTTGATTGTGAATACTTATCTCATAACAGTGGTGATACACAATTTCACTATGTTTGGTACAGTGAAATTGAATTTTTTATAAGTATAGTTTCACTTCCTATTTTATACAACATGTTTTGAGTTAACCACAATAATAAATTTATGCGAGCTCTAATTTAAAATAAACAACAATCACCAAAGGCTCCACATAGACCCTCTCTTACATATATTATGTTTATGTACTCTTTTTACTCAAAAGAATACTCTAATAGTTGACAACTCTTTATCTAGCTCTTTCATACGTTTGAAACAACTCATTTCCATTGTTTCTAGGTGAGAGTTTTGAGGAATGTGCAGCTCGAGAGTTGAAGGAAGAAACTGGGTTAGACATCAAAAAACTCGAGTTTTTAACCATTAGCAACAACGTCTTCAATGAACAAACGGTTCCATCCCAATACGTCACCATTTTCCTACGGGCAAAGATGGTCGACCCAAAACAAGAAGTCGTAAATTTGGAGCCAGAGAAGTGCGATGGGTGGGCATGGTATCGCTGGGATGAGCTCCCAAAGCCACTCTTTTGGCCATTGGAGAAACTGATCAAGGATAACTTTAATCCATTCTCACAGTGATTGGACATTGTAGCATCTTTCTATTATCTCCACCATTTAGTGAAATAAAGTGCGACTCTATTATTTAAAATTGTTAAATAAATATAAATCTTATTGTGTTATTTGTCATCATCGTTTGCAAATTTAATAAAAAAAAAATTTCAATTTTACTGCACGTCATAAATGAAATGCACAAGAAAAATTGAAACTTTCTTCTGAGTGATGTGTGATGTTTTGTCCTCTTATGAAGAATTTTCTCTATAAATAGAGAGTTCCTGAGGAAAGGAAAATCATTCGAACAGAAGTGAATTCTTCTATCCAAGAGAGAACAAGAAAATCACTTCTGAGAAGAGGGAGAGAAATAGTAAGGATTATTTTGGAGGGAGAGAAAAGAAAGAGTGAGAGAAAAATAGGTGTGGTGCTTTTGTGCACATTGAGAGTTCTAAGAGTGGTAATTTCTCTTAGTGAATATTTTCTAGATTATTCAATATCTAGAAAAATATTGTAAATCCTATTTTTCATAGTGAGATCTTTCTGGACTTGGTCCCGTAGTTTTTTCCCGATTTGGGTTTCCACGTAAAATTCTCGGTGTTGATTTTTCGTTATTATTTCTCTTACTTCTTGGCCGTTATAATCTTACGGTGTGGGAAAATATTCCTGGTAATTTTCAGATCGCATCTGCTATCGTCTTGTTCCTGCCGGATTTCAGAGTCGTTATTTTTCCTAACAATAATTGTAGAAAACTATAAATTAAACATTAAGTGGAAAAAATACGAAGAAGTAGATCCATTAAACTTTAAACTAACATGAGATTTATGCTCGAAAGAGGGAATTATAATTACCGTTCTTGTTAAGACTATCGCAAGTCAATGACATATAAACATGTAACGTTGTAATACCGACTAAAGACAATCCACATTAGTTGTAATTTTTCTAAAAAAAAAACCAATTAGCTTAATTTTGGTCTAACAATTTAGATCATGTAACGTTAAAATATCGATTGAGCACATGTTTTTCCTCCCAATAAACGACTTTTTATCTTTGTCACCATCGATCTACCTAATTATCATGTGATTTGTCCGAGAGGTGTTAGAACCTAGTAACTTCTTTTAAATTTTGGTAACCAAATTCTATTATACGTTATTAATAAAATATAATGAAATTAAAATACACTACGACTACGATATACATTTATTAAATAAAAGAAAAGCAATTAATTGTATCCTCAATAAACAATTAATATTATTTATCAATAAATAAACCTTTTGACATAAAAATATTATTTATATTTTATTTCATTTCGTACAAGTAACTACATAATTATTTGTTGCCAATGAAACCTGTAATTAGCATGTTTATTATTAATTAACTGCAAAATTATTCTTAAAAATGTTTATATATATGGTTAGGATAGGCCCGGCCCGTTTAAGAGTAAAATGGGCGTGGAAAGAGGTTATTAATTTAATGTTTTGTTCTTTAATTGTTCAACAAATAGTTCTTGAATAATTTATTAAATTAAATATCTTCTTGTTTTCTCAAATAAATGATAAATTATTCCTGCATTAACTAATTATTTATCATACGGAAATTTACATTGAAATTATACACAGTTTAATTCTGCATGGCAAGTCGTGACAATAAATAAATATAAGTTCTTATTTTAACAAAACATATCATGCTACATTTTGAATTATTTATTTATAAAAAAAAATTATAAAAACTTATGTTTAATGTTATTTCTAGTTCTTTAAATTTTTTTTAATTTTTTATTATAGTTTATACATGTTTTTAAGGTAGTTTAACTCTTAAACTAAAGAGAGGATGATACTTACTAATTTAAAAAAGTTAGATTTATAACATGTGGAGCATCAAACTAGAATGGTGCAGACAATTTAAGATCTTTCATAATATGTCAGACAATATTACTGTGATGACTCGAATATGTACGTATGAACACGATTGCGGGACAAATCTCACGTTGTGGGGTAAATTTTGGGACATAAGGCGAGTGTAGGCAAATTCCGGACTTGATTATAGATAAATCTCGAGTCGTAAAAAGGGGGTCGTCATAATCTCATATCACTTGAGGAGGTAAATGAAAATGAAGCACATGTAAGGAAATCCTCCCGAGATAGTAAAAGACGCGTTTTCGGAGCAAAATTGACATCAAATCCCATAAAAACTCCGAAGTTAAAAGTGATTCGGCGAGAGTAGTACCATATTGGGTGACTGACTGAGAAATCCTCGTTAAACAAATCCGTGAGTGAAAGATATTGGGTTATGACTCAATCTCGAGAGCGGACAATATTTTACTAGAAAAATGAGCCGTTGCAAATAGTATCAGAGTCTGTACCCAACCAGAAATATGGTCAACGAGAATGTTGGGATCCAAAGGTGGGGTGATTGTGATGACTCGAATGTGTACTTATGAGCAGGATTGCTGGGTAAACTTCGGGTTGCAGGACAAAGCTTGGTACCTAAATCGAGTGTAGGCAAATCTCATATTCGATTATAGACAAATCGAGATCGTAAAAATGGGGTCGTTACAATTACATTTAGAGTAATACCATTAGTATATTTACTTTTTAATTTTACTATAACTTTTACATGATGTATTGATATAATTAATTTCTTATTTTAATTATTTTTAATTTACAATAATTATCACATTAATTAATAAATGTCATGGTAAGAGATCAAATTTAAAATATAAAATTAGAAAGTAAAAATCAAACGTTATTGTGACATCTAATTTTAGCTAATGTTTAGTTTAAATTATTAAAAAAAATGAAGGACTCAAAATATTAAACCACAAAAAAAAAAAAAAGTCGAATGGTTGGTTGAACTTGTCAAACCTAAAATCCTAGGTCAACATTAGTTTACTAATTCAAACCTTAAATATTTATAATATTCGCTCAACATTCTATTTTTTGAGTTCACAAATCAAAACCCTTTCTTGCTAATTAATCAATAATTTTTTTACGCTACACAAAAATATTACATTCGTAACATAAATCCATGTGTCACGATAAATTATAATCATATCAATTTGAATACCCATGTGCAAGATTTGAATTTCCGTCAAACGTTTAATAATTTTTTTGTGATATAAAAAATGTCAAATTCGCCTTGTGAAACCTAAGCACCAATCTCAAAAACAATGGTTTTGTTATGTAACACATGCCTCACCCTTACATGTGCTTTAAAATAATGTAAGTGGCTTCCATGTGTATAGCCCCGCGCCCATTAATCCCTCGTCCTTATTATTATTATTATTATATGTTACACAAAAAAGTGAACAAGAATACTAAGATTACTGTGAGAAAAAATTACGAATAATGAAAATTTACCGTGTCAAAAAGAATTGGATAATCAAAATATCTGTTTTGTAGTTCAAGACTTGTGTCGCACTCGGGATTTTTTGGATAGAGCCAAAAAGCAATTGGGGTAGCGGAACTGTCTAAGGATGTGTAAATACGGAAATTCTATGACTTAGGGGACTTTGTTTTAGAATATGATACATCCTTGATTGGTCAAAAATGGAGACGGGTTGACAAAGGAGAGAAACATTGAATGGGGGAAGAAGGCTTTATGAAAAGAAACTAGGTAGCCATTTTTGAAAGTTGGTGACGTCTAACATGATATATACTTCTAATTCAATGCAGCCAATCTATTCTAAATTTGCAAATTTATTTAATAAATTTGCAAAACTATTTTTTTTTTTTTTAAATTACGGGTGTTCTTCTCGATCCGGTTATGGTTAACGTGCGTATGGATTAATTTTATGAAGTTTTAAACATCTATTAACATTGAATTTCATAATAACTTTGAAAATTCATTTAATTTCTATTTGCCTGGATGTAGTACTTTCTCACTCTTGGTCATCAATTTCATTCTCAGAAGAGAGAGAGAGAGAGAGAGAGAGAGAGAGAATTAGAGCATGTATATATATAGAAATAAATATACACATTTAAGGCATCCAAAAATCATATATGGCCCAAAAAAACCACTGTTGATCGTCTAATCCCATCACTGTTCTCATCAGAAACTCTAAAATTGCAGCAAATTCAGAAACAAAATAGAAAACCCAGAAAATATTTTGGGAGAAATATGTATGAATGAATGGAAGAAACACGTGTTGTATACTCGATAATATTCAATTTTGAGGTGTAGAATCAGCAACGGAGTTATGCCGGTTTGAAGGGCCGGACGGCGGCGACGGGTCCGCTTTGGGGAGGAGGCCAAACACTTGTCCTTCGAAAAACTCCATCTTTTCCCCTTGCCGGAGCTGTTTTACATCGTCAAAAGTTATCCAATTCTTCTTCATTTCCCCGGCCGTGATCAGAGTCCGGCCGGGCCTTGCTGCTTTAGACGAAGAAGAAAAAAGAAGCATTATAGACAAAAGAATAGAATAAAACATATTGCGCAAAGAACGGGGGCGAATAGACGAGGAAGCCATGTTGGCCGGAGACGGAGAAGAGAGAAGATATGGAATTTTCCGGCCAAAAGAATTCCCTTTTCACCTGATAATGAGGGTAGATCTGTGTACATATTTATATATTTGCGTGAACTACTACTGAAATGCTGAAAGTCAATGGATCTGAATTTAATATCAGTTGTCCTAGAATTTTTGGTCGAAGGCGAAGACTAATTGCGCTTCCATTTTCTAAATTCTGTTTGGGTGGTGTTCAATGGGTTGATTTTCCAGGAAAGTTAGGGTTTGTTGACTTCTAGACTTTTTATTTATATGTTACGTTATATTTTTTTAATTATAGTGTAATGAGACAACTGTCTCGTATTTTACAAATTATTTTATGTAAATATTTAATAAACAAAAATTAAGAGCTTGACATTTCTTAGGAATATTATAAGTTTTAATGATAAAAATTCGATATATACTCGTTCAATTTTACCTTCTAATATTCCAATTTGACATATTTCCGTGACGAACATTTGTTTGTTCAAGTCATATATCATTTTAAGATGTAAATTTATGAAGATAAAATTGTAATGTGCAGCTATTAATTCAAGAAATAATCGAAAAGATAATTTATTATTGATGAAATAAAGTATAAGTCAAGATGGTGATCCATCAGAGACACCAATCTTGGAGCATAAACTAAGAAGAGGAGAGCGTGGAAGCGGTTTCGTGAGTGCATCAGCAAGTTGGTCATTTCCTGAAATATGAGCAACACGAAGGTGTTAATGCTGAATTAAGTTACAGACAAAGTGAGAGTCCATAGCAAGGTGCTTCTACAACGATCTGGCTCCACTCTCGAGAATCTGCAAATCGCACGGTCTGGCCCACACACTAGTGAGATCGGCGAACTGCCAGCCCGACCCACACACTAGTGAAATCTTGCTTAAATGGTACCAGCTCTTGTAACCTTTAGTACAAATATCTGGAGGTCCAGGGTTCAAGAGATAGGGAAGATATGAAATTCCCTCATCCAGAAGGGAGAGAAGGTTATGAGCACACCTTGCGGATCTTACTAGTGTGTAGGTCGGGTTGGCGATTCGCAAATCTCACTAGTGTATGAGCCAGACCGTACGATTCGCGGATTCTCAAGGGTGGGGTCGGATCGTTACAGCTTCATCCTGGAGTGAAACACCGGATTTGCACCAAGATTATCAGAATATAGAACTGATGTAACGGAAAGAGAGACTCCAAGTTTCGTGAGCAAAGACTTGATCCATTCAAGTTCTGCATTGACAGAGGCAATGTCACGATACTCAACCTCTATGGAAGAGCGAGCAACATGCGTTGTTTCATGGAGCTCCAAGTAGTGTTGTTAAATGAGCGGGTTGGCTCGCCAACTCGCCCGCTTGGCTCGGTACTGTAGCGAGCGGGTTTGACTCGAGCCACACAGACAAGTCGGGTCGAGCTCGACAATCCGTGCTCGCGAGCCTGATGATCCTGCTCGTGAGCAGGCTCGGTTATGCCTAGCTCGGCACTGAGCTTTCCGACGATGGGCGAAGCTGAGCCAGATTTTCGACGTCTCCGATGGAAGCACAGCATCCAGAAGCTCGGACCCTCGAACATCTTCGATCGTCGTCGGGGTTGGGATAGCTGGGCGATCGATCGTTCAAGCGTTGAGTGATCATTGCCCTGCGACGATGGGCAAAGCTAGGCGAGCTTTTCGATGTTTCCAATGGAAGCGCAGCGTCCAAAAGCTCGGGCCCTCGAGCATCTTTGATCGTTGTCGGGGTCGGGAGAGCTGGGCGATCGATTATCCGAGCGCTAGGCGATAAATCGCCCATCATCGTTGGGTGATTGCCCAGATCGCTGAACTCTTTCCGTCGACTGTACTCTCTTCAGCAGTTCGGTCGACTTTCTGCCCCTCAGTTCAGTAATTTTTTTCCCCTCGATTTTTTTTCTTCTCTCACACTAAAGTGTCAAAGAACGGTGATGACCGTTGATGAGAAACTGAGATTCTGAGCAACGGTCATCAGATCGTTGCTGAGAATCAGACCGCTCAGCAACGCAATGGTTCGTTACGCTCGTTGAGCCGGTTTGGCTCGATTCGTTAGGCTTGCGGATCGCGAGCCAGCTCGGGTCAGAAATTTTTTAAGGTCAGCTCGTTAGGCTCGGCTCGTTAAGCTCGGCAGGCTCATTAGGCTCGACTCGTTAGGCTCGATGAGCCGGGTCTTTCTCAGCTCGGCTCGGCTCGACCCGCTCGTTTAACATCTCTAGCTCCAAGCAATCAGATTTTCGTCAAGGAAGACAACATAGGCCCCGGTTGATGTCAGGACATCCAGATTACCGCCTCAGTCAGCATCAGAATATGCATGAAGAAATGGCAGGGTGCAGCCACGAAAATTGATGCCAAGATCTTGTGTACCATTTAAATATCGAAGCAAGCGTTTCACCGCTCCCCAGGGTGTAGTAGTTGGGGAATGCATAAACTATGAGAACTTATTTACAGCGAAGGCGATGTCAGGCCTGTCATGCGAAGGTGCTGTAGCCCACCAACAACTTGACGATAGAGCATAGCATCAGTCGGAGGAGACCCATTATGTATCGATAGGGGGGTGCCAACTGCTAACGAGGTAGGGACTGATTTTGATGAGAGCATGTTGTGTTTGCCAAGCAAGTCAACAACATACTGTCGCTGAGATAGAAGTAATCCCGTTGACGTGGGTAGAACCTCAACACCGCAGAAGAACGACAAATGACCAAGGTCCTTTGTAGAGAAGGTGGAATCAAGTTGTTGAATAATCTGTGAGATAATAGCAAGGTCGCTACCAATAATAATCAAATCATAAACATACACAAAGAAAATAAACAGTGACCTGTGGGCAACGGAGAATAAAAGGTCGACATAGTGAAGCCAAGAGTCATTAAGAATGATCACAAAGCATCATACCAGGCACGAGGGGCCTGTTTGAGGCCGTAGATAGCTTTGCAAAGTCTACATACATGATCAAGATATCTCGTATCACACATGCTCTATGGTTGCTTCATGTAAACCTCCTCTTGAAGAGTGTCATTCAGAAAGGCATTGTTCACATCGAGTTGCCATAAAGCCCAATGTCACTGCAAAGCAAGACTTAGGATCGTGCGGACAGTGGTGGGCTTGACAACAGGACTAAAGGTTTCCAAGAAGTCAATTCCCAGTCGCTGGTGAAACCCTTTCGCAACAAGTCGCGCTTTGTACCTGTCAATCGATCTATCGGGATTGCGTTTAGTACGGAACACGTATTTGTTCCCAACAATATTTTGCACTGGATCAGTAGGGATAAGTTCCCACGTGCCATTTTGAAGTAAAGCAGTGTGTTCATCAACCATGACTTGCCTCCACTTCAGATCACTCAAGGCTTGGGTAACACTGATTGGTTCAGTTGGTGCGAGAATAAAGGTAATGACGGTGTACTTGGGATTGAGTTTAACAATGTTATTTTGGGAGCGGGTTGTCATTGAGTGAGGTCGAGTAGGGAGAGGTGGGATGGATTTCGCAGAATCAACTTGTCCCACTGACAGTGGAGATCTTGCAAGAGATGTAAAATCGGGGGGGGACCAATGTCGGAAGTTGGGTCGCATGAATGGCGAGACTCGGGTGTGCTCAAAGAATGGAAAAATTAACTCTATAAAACGAACATGACACAATATAAAGACATGGTTAGTTGATGAATCTAAACACATGAAAGCACTCTGAGTGAGAGAGTATCTAAGGAAGACACATGCAATGGACTTTGGATTTAGCTTGTGATTCATGTATGGATGCAACCAAGGATAACAAAGACATCCAAAGACGTAAAACTTCTTGAGATTGGGGGGGCTCTGAAAAAGTTTTTCAAAAGATGATATAAGTTGAAGATTTTGTTTGGACATACGGTTGATAAGATATACGGCAGCAGTATAGGCAAATGGCCAGAAGGTAGCTGTAATTGACGCTTGGTGAATAAGTGTGTTACCAGTTTCGACAATGTGCTTATGTCCACGTTCGGAATAACCATTGTGCTCGGGAGGAGGTGTGGTGAGGTGAGTGATGCCAGAGGTGGATAGGTAGTCACGTAAAGCAATAAATTCACTACTGTTGTCTATGAAAAAAATTTTAATTTTGCGACAAAAATAGTTTTCAACTAGACTTTTAAATTTTTGGCATGTTTAGTGAACATCGGATTTACAGGCTAACAGATAGAACCAAACATATTTAGTGAAGTGATCAATAAAAATAACATAATATTTCAAGTAATCAAATGAGATAATTGGACAAGTCCAAATATCAGAGAAAATGACATCTAAAGGAGCAATAGAAGTGTTTGTAGACTGCTGAAAAGACAATTTATGGCTCTTATGAATAGAACAAGAATTACATGAAAAAAATGCTAGTGTTTGTAAAGAAAAAGACAATTCAAGACTCGATAACATGCAACGAAAAATAGGAATGGCCGGGTGCCCAAAGCGACAATGTCAAATGGAGACCAATTCATTTGACATAACAGAAAATGTTAAAACAGAAAAACTAGACTTAGACGGAGCACACTGCGACCATATATAGATGTCATCTTTACGCTGCCCTTGAATTAGAATGGTCCACGTGCGACGATCCTACATCTAAAACATAGAGTCAAAGAAGATAACAGTGACACTATTAATCGCACATAGAGCAGAAAAAGAAATTAGGTTACGGATAACAGCAGGTACAAAAAGGACATTGGTTAGAGATAGAGAGGACGAGAAGGTAGGTAAAGAGAAGGAACTAGTATAAGTAATTGCTAAACTGGAGTCATCGCCAATAATCACGTTGTCAGCAGCTATATATGGAGAATGAAACGACAGGTTGGCAAGGTCGGTGGTAATATGGTGAGAGGCGTCGGAGTCCAGAATCCACTCATCAAACAAAGGATAGGGGAATGTATATGAGACAGTGTGAGCACGCAAAGTGAATTGACTCGGTGCTTCCGGTGCAATATAGAGCGAACACTGTGTAGCCGAATGATCCTGTTGATGACATCAAGATAGTCATCGCGACCAGTGGTCGGTGCAAATAGCGGCGAGTTGGGATTTGGCATCCATGGAGAACCAATGGACGGTGAACCTACAGAGAGTTGTTGAGGGTTGGTCGACCATTGTGGTGGGGCAGCTTGTTGGGGGCAATGACCACCACGAGACCTATTTCGATTGTTGGATCAGACCGGGGCCACCATTATTGTGGCAGGAGCATGCACATCAGCTGTAAGCGGATGCACAGGTAGCAAGGAAGCCTCAAGTTTGAGTAGCTTCTCGAGTAATTCGTCGAACTCGATCGGGTGCTCACGAGCTTGAATTGCATTAACAAGACCCTCATAGCGATTGTCAAGGCCATAAAAAAATACGAATAGATAAATTATCAAAATCAACGGAAATATTCATCATGGCGAGCGCACTCTTGTATATACTCGGTCATGGATCGATTGCCGAGTTTTAGATTATTCAATTGGCGACGGTATTGTTGTATTCGACCACGAGAAGGTGATGCATATGCCTTAAAGAGAGTAGCCCAAGCTTCTGAAGCTTTTTTTGAAGCCGATGCAAACGGAATAAGAGACGTGTGAAGCGAGCCAATAATTGCATTGGGAATCAATTGATTCTGACAAAACCAATGAAAGTAGGCAGGATTTGGCATGATCGTTGTAGAGTCGGGAGTTAAGATTGTCGGAGGTGGACAAAGGATCGAGCCATCGAGATAGCCAAATAGATTATAACCATGGAGAAGCGAATCAATTTGAATTCTCCAGCATAATTTTTAGAGGTCAATTTTGGAGGGAGCATTAATGGCTACGAGTGCTAGTCACCTGATGATAGGCTGTGGATTCATTGACAGATCACCAACAAATAAAAAAGAAAATCTTTTTCTCCATGATCAAGGGTAGCAAAAAAATAGAAAAAAAATTCTTTTCTCCTTCATGTGAACCAATGCGAACATCCAAAGACGAGCAGTATATTGTCTCTTGTTCCAAATAGTCTATTCTCCCTGTTTTCGCATAATCAATTTTTACATTATTTGTAAATAATCCAATATTACTGATCTCGACGGCAACGGTGCTTCTTAACCGAGAGGAGAAAAAAAGAATTGTATCCTAAAAGGCTCTGATACCATAAAAGAATGATACAAAAAATAATAATTATAATAATACCTAAATAATAATGACAATAATAATAATATCTCTAATATAATCTTATGTAATGACACAAGAACATAAAATTGTGAAAAATAGAAATAAAAATATTTGAAAATAATGTTACTGATTCTTAACCATATTCAATTTAAGAATAAGCTTTCGAATGCAATTTATTATTCCATGTTAAAATAAACTTTGCATTTATATTAAATGTTGTCACAAATATTGATTTCATGTTATGAATATCACACATTGAAAATGTCGCTGAAACTTCTTTGAATGTGATATGAAATGGATGAACGGAATTTTGGAATTTTGGAATTCTCGACGGAGAATGAGAGAAACTTTCAAACATGAGCAGAAAATTATTATTGTGTCGTCGTTGCTCCCTGCATGTCATCGTGCTAAGAAGTCACAAATATTTGTTGAAATAAATAAAATAAATAAACAGTTGTGTGCAACTTAATTTGGCCAATTGCCAACCTCTATGAGCAAATTAATTGTCTAATTAATAAAATCCAATATTTTGGTCCTTATTTCTCTTCCATTTTATCACGAAATATGATTTATGTTATGCTCCGACACAAATTGAAAAGGAAAATGAAAAATAATAATACGTTAACGTGAAAAATTCATATGAGAAAAAAAAAAAAAACCATTGATGGATGAAATAATTTTCGATTATTTATAAGTAAATAAATAAATAAATATCCAGTAAATGTAACAATAGGTTTCTATGACCTTAATCTTTCAAGACATTTAAGATTAAGAGCTACAACTACGTTGATAAACCCAAGAAACACGTCCTATTATATTGTCACTCCTCCTCTCTCCATCTCTACAAAGAAAACATTTTTGCAACAGATTTTGTCAGTCCACCACTAAAATTATTGTTGCTCAGATCCAAAAGAGTCAATCTTTTTAAACGACCTACTGCGTTTGGTAGCCTTCCAACCAAAAATGTCACCCACATCAAGTTTCAACTGGGACTTCAAATTTCCAGTACTATCTGGAAGAGGACCTGAAAGTGAATTCCAACCCAAATCTAAGATCAAGAGCTCACTCATCAAACCAATGCTTTCAGGAATCTGATCCTCGATCGAATTCCAGGCGATAGCCAGCCGTTTCAAATTGATCAATCTCCCGATATCTTTTGGCAGTTCACCCACTAAGCCGTTTTCCACAAGTATCAAAGATTGAAGCTCTTTTAGACCACTGACAGATGGAGGAATTGGTCCGATTAAACGTGGATTTGATCAAAACTCCAGTGATTCCAAACTTTCGGCAAAATTTTCCCAGTTTTCCGCTGGCAACAAAACTGGGTTTCTGGGGGAGTTGAAGCAATTGACAAAAGAGAGAGTTTTCAGATGTTTCAGCTAAAAAATTTGTTGTCTAAACTCCACATTTTCGTCGCATACTAAAGAGTTGTCGTGAATTGTTCCGATGTTTAGAGCAGTAACGTACCATAATCCATCAAATAAATCACAGAAAACTCCCTGAAAAAGTTGTAAAAAAAATCTTCTGTTTTAATTTGTTTTCTTTTCTACTCCTAAATGCTATACTGTTTATGATTTATCAGTTCTTGGCGACTTTTAGGCTACTGGTTCAGAGTCTTGTCGCAAAAGTAAAGGAAAAAAATGTGATTAAAAAAAACAAATCCAGAAGAACCTGGATAGGAATCCACCCACAAGGATCAGGATCTGACCCATTCCACCAATTACCCACAAAGCCTTGTACTGTGGAGTAAAGAGCTTCTTTCTCTGGTTTCTCCATTGGAGCTCCTTCAACTTCTGCTTCTCCAAAGCACTAACAGTTTGAGAAGGTAGAGAAGATGAAAAAAGCCACGAGAATTTTTTAACAGAAACTTCTCATAATAACTAAAATCCAGAACATTCAAGCTTTTCCAAGACAGGTATGGAGATGAAGAATGAAAAAGCTAAAGAACGTGAAGAATTTGAGAAGGAATATAAGAAGGAAAGATCCAGAACAGTAGAGTGAAAGAGACCATAGAATTTCGTCTGTAAATTTTTCATGGGAAATATATCAATTTGCATTGTCGCTCAGTTCTCAAGTTTAAAAGGCAATAATCGAAACAGCTACCTGTTAGCTAGTGACCATGAAAGGAACAACATTAGTCCTTAAGTTCTTCTCAATCTGACATTAAAAGGAATTATTTTTTTAAAAATTGTACGGAAATTACCCTCAATGGGGTTTCTAAACATGGTTATGGTGTTAAACAGGTGAGTGCTAGGGTTAGAGTTAGGGTTAGGGATGCAAATACATGGAAGATATTGACGGTTTTCCATGAACACACTGATTAATTGCAGGGATCTGATTAATTTTTAAAACCTTTTTGCATAAACCATTCTATTATTTATTCATAATTAATAAGATATAATCATTTTAGCATATTCATAGTCATATCAAACGTTCAGTCTCTCTCACATTTAGAGGTTTATTAGGATAACAAGATCAGTTGACTCGATTAATTTAAACGAGTTGAATTCACGACTTTAGCTAACAAGATGACTCGTTAATCAAACGAGTTTAGCTCGACTCTTTACTCATCAGCACAGTGAAACGCATGAGTTTGAGTTTTCTTTTTGTTGATTTGTTTTTGATACAGTTGGGTTTTGAAAAGTTCAGTCTAGGGCTAGAGGAAAAGATTGATGAAGACGAGGAGGAGGTGAGTGTTTAATGATGTGATTGGCTGATGGCTGATCGTTTAGGGCATTGCCCAGAATGCTCAGTGGCTCTTAACAACGATTTAGTTTCTCCCTAAAATTATCATTAAAAACATTGTTATATCATTGCTACCAATGCCCAGAGACAAGCTGACCAATTCAACTATGTTAAATCTTTAATTTTAAATACACTGGACAATGACTATAACAAATTTATTTAATTTTTGAATGTTATTTTTCTCTATTAATTATTTAATTTCTAAAAATATAAAATGATTAAGAAAAAATAATTAACAAGAAACTATTGCAAATAATGTCGCAGATTATTCATTAACTGATATTTCTATTTTCAAGAAAGAGGAGGTTCAATCAAATTTTATAGAGTATTTGTTTATTTATTATTTTATTCTATCATATTAAAATACTCGAGGACTCGTCAACCAACTATTAATGTAATTAAATATAATAATTATTTATTTATAATTTATTATATTAATTATATTTATCATTAATTAACACGTCAATAAATATTTTAAAATAATAAAATAAAAAATCAACATAATATTATTTTTTACTATGCATATAATATATAAACAGTAATAATAAGAGGAGGAGGTGGCAGAGAGGGTAAAGAATTAGAATTAAACAAGTAAGGTGAGTATGGGTAATAAGGTGGAGTTGGAAAAAGCGAGCAATACTTAATTATATATATATGCTTCTATTTACACTATTTAATAAAACTAAATAAAGCGACCGAATATTTTTAATTTAATAATATAATAATAATGCGGATAAAACTATAATAAATTATTTTAACGAGGGATATTTGTAATTAGAAAATAAATACGAGAAAAATTAAAATTAGGATAAAGTATAATTATATTTGCCAAAAGCTTAATCTGTTCCTCATTCTCCCATCCTCGCGACAGAGAAGGCCCAAAACCTAAACCTTACTCTCTCTCTTCCTCTCTCTGTTTATGTTGAAATTTCAGAGATAAATGGCATCAGAAAGTGGTTCTAGATCAACTTCAGCGGCAGATTCTTATATAGGGAGCTTGATAAGCTTGACATCGAAGAGTGAGATTAGATACGAAGGTGTTCTTTACAACATCAACACCGAAGAATCTAGTATCGGGTTGAGGAATGGTATGCTTTTTGTCTTCTTACTCTATGAATCGCGTTTGTTTTTCCTTCTTGGAGTACTGATCCGCTTCAATTTTGTTCGAGTTTTGTTTTTTAAGTCTCATTTACTTATCTAGACTCTGAAATTTTTCAATTTGGGGTTTCGGTTCTTATTGAAATTTTATGTTCTTACACGGGATGACAATTTGTTTATGTTGGATTTATTTATTTAGTTGATTTTCTGCGGGTTGTGGTTGCATTTGAAAACCATGTACTCGTCGATACATTTTTTTTTTTTTTCTCTGCATGCCAATAGGCTTACTTTTTTCCTCTATTGATATTTTCAGAGAGTGTTTCTTTCTATTGTTGTTGGAACGCTGTCTGAGTTATATTGTTAGCTTTGACTCTGATGATATGATATGATCGCTTGGCAGTCCGATCATTTGGAACAGAAGGAAGGAAAAAGGATGGGCAACAAATCCCTCCAAGTGACAAAGTTTTTGAGTACATCCTCTTCCGTGGAAGTGATATTAAGGTATTCCTTGTGTAGGCACCGTATAGTCAGTTTTGTATGAACATTTGGGTGTTACAAGTCTGTTTCCTTCGACTTTATTTAATCATTCTGGGAAAATTGTGCGATCATTGACTGTGGGATGAGGTGGAAGACAAGTAATGGATAATTAAACTTACTACTCCACCTGTTCGGCTTATTTCTACATATTAATACTTATGTCTGTTTCATAGTTTTATATTCCATGTATTCTGTTGTACTACATTAGAAATAAAGTAATCTCTTCTTGGGCATATCTTTCATAATTAAATTAGTTCCAGATATAACATTCATTTAAGTGTCCTTTTTGCTGTTATAATTTTGGAAGCAGCTGATTCAATTATTATTTTTCTTTTATAAAGGATTTACAGGTTAAATCATCTCCGCCCGTTCAGCCTACTTCAATAAACAATGATCCTGCTATTATCCAGGTATGTGACATGCTTTGCACATATAAAACTAATCAAGATCGTTGCATCCTAAATTGAAATCCCATTTCATGTGCAGTCTCATTATCCACCGCCTGTTTCCACGTCTACAAGCTTGCCTTCTGCTGTTAGTGGATCTTTGCCTGATGTAAGTTCCCATTATCCAGGAAGTGGTTTGCCTTTATATCAGCCGGGAGGGACTTTAGGGTCATGGGGAGCTTCTCCTGCACCAAATATAAATGGTGCTGGTGTTGCTATGCCAATGTATTGGCAAGGATATTATGGCCACCCAAATGGCCTTGCTCATTTACCCCAACAATCAATGCTTAGACCTCCACCTGGGCTGCCAATGCCTCCACTCCAACAGCAGATGCCTCTTCCACTCCAACAGCAGATGCCTCCTCCGCATCAGCAGCCAATGCCTCCTCCACACCAGCAGCCGATGCCCCCTGCTCTACAGCAGCCACTGCAGCACCACCCAATGCCTTCTCCAATGCAGCAGCCATTGCTTTCTTCAATGCAGCAGCCAGTGCTTTCTCCAATGCAGCAGTATCCCAATTTTAATTCATCTTTACCTGAACCCACTGGAGCATCAAACTTGCCAGAATTTCCACCTTCTTTCCTTACTGCCAGTACTTCTAGTTCTATTTCCTCCCTTTTAACTTCACCAGCAGCTTTGCCTTCCGACCTGTCTGCTTCACAAGCATCTGAAATACTACCACTGGTTAATAAGTCAACAAATTCATCCCTTCCTCCAGCACCTCTGAGTACTAATTTTTCATCACTTTCTCCATTGACAATCTCAAGTATAGAGGCTGTTACTGTAGGGGCACCAATAATTAACAAACCCAATATTGTGCCTAGCCCAGGTCTGCCGTATCAAACTGGATCACTATCCATATCCTCTATTAGTGTGAGTTCAAATTCAAAGCAGTCACAAACGTCTATACCATCTCTTGTTACCCCTGGTCAGCTCTTGCAATCTGGTCCAACTGAAGTGCCGTCATTACAAACTATTCAGACTGCTCACAAAGATGTGGAAGTGGTTCAAGTTTCTTCATCAGAGCTATCTTTTCCCGTTTCAACAGATGCTCAGCCACCAATATTGCCATTGCCTGTACCATCAAAGAGTGTTCAGAAGGTCTCTGTTTCTCTTTCCTATAACATGGTCACAAACATATCTTTGCACACTGCAGCAATTCCACATCCCTACATTTTTACATGTATTTATATGATCATATCTTTTTTCCTCTAGTGTTTTTCTACGTATGCATGGGTAAGAACTTTGGACATTCTGATTGTCTATGAGCTTGACTGTTTCTTATTTTCATGTTCATTTGATAGTTGCAGTGCCGTTTCTTCACCAGCCGTTTACACATTAATCTTCTTAAATATACTTAAGATACACAACATCTCAGATGAACATTAAAGAATTACATGTTTGTGCTTTGATTTTGGTAAATTCTTTTTTCCATGTCCAAAGAATATTTAGGGCTCTTACGCATTTCTCTTTATCCATTTACAGCCAAATAATACATCTTTTCAAGGTCGGCATGCTTACCGAGGACGTGAAAGAGGACCAGGGACTGGGGTGGGTGTGCTCTCGTTTTTATTGATATTGAATTGAATTGAAATCTCTTTAATTTTTTTTCGTATATGCAACCGAGACACGAAGGAATTGGATATTCTTAAGTATTCAAGTATGAGGTTTGATTGCAGTGTTTTAAACTTGTTTTTGCTGAACTTTCTTCATTCAAACGTCAATTTATGAATTTATTTTCTTAAAGTTTGGCTAAATTGTGGTTAAATTAGAATTATAAATGGAATTGAAAGTAGATGAAAAATTCACGTTGTTCGTAGTGAAGACCTACTTATATGTAGTAACAGTGGTCATGCATTTAATGACCTTATTTGGTCGTTTCATTGATGTATTCTAGCATAAATTTCATCTGAAACTTTTAATCTCACTTTGCAGAGTTCTCACTCGGTAACAAAATTCACGGAAGATTTTGATTTTACAGCAATGAATGAGAAATTTAACAAGGATGAAGTGTGGGGTCATCTTGGCAAGGGTAATAAATCTAGTCCAAAAGATGAATTTGGGGATGGAAAACTTAGTGATGAAGACGACTGTCTAGATGACAATGATGGTCAGTTACCGAAGGTTGAAGTCAAGGTGTGATTTGCTCCCTTTCCATTAAAAGTTTGTGAGTACATATTATCTTTTCCTACCTTACGATTGGTTCTGCTCCACCTCAGCCTCAGTATAATAAGGACGACTTCTTTGATTCTCTCTCCTGCAATGCACTCGAAAATGGAGGACAGAATGGAAGGATGAGATATATGGACCAAATCAAGGTGGACACAGAGGTAATATATGCCTGTCAGTTAGGTGCTGTTTGGTAGATTAGGAAAGTGAAGAGGGGATTGTTAATCTTAAACGATTACCTCGTTTGGTTTGAAAAATCAACTGCATGGAAATTATATTCCCACATCATGGGTGATGGCTACCCATATAAACATGCTAGAGTTTTTTTTATTTCTTTTGTCAGAAATTGTGGAAGTTCAAGCAGGATAAATTTGTTTTTATCAATCTTATTTTCCTAGACTTGTTAGCATTGCCATTCAAATGTGATTGTTTTCATGCAGACTTTCGGCGATTTTCCAAGGTATCGAGGCAGTCGTGGTGGCCGAGGTTTTGTACGTGGGGGCCACTCCCGTGGCTATTACGGAAGAGGTTACGGCCATGCTGGGAGGGGTCGTGGGTGGTCTGCTCCCAATGGTTCCCCGTACAGAACAGGCCGATAAATCCCGTGCAGACATCGCCCAACTGCTTTATCAGAGCATCAAAATGATACAAGGGCATGCATACTTGGGATGGGCATGTATCTCTGAAAATAATATGAACCATGTGCTTCTTTTTTAATATTTCAAGTTACTTCATGATAAACATTTGCAGACTTGATTAAGGTGCATTTTATTTGAATGAAGCTTTATTAGCGGAGACGAGAAGTTTTTATATTGACATGTGACAAGTATATATATACACGCCAAAATAAAATGTTATATGTTTTATAGAACAGGTTAAGTTACCTACTTTCGATGGTTGAAACCAACTTTTTTGTTTTGAAGTACAGAACTTGAAATCGACCAAATCTCACCTAATAAAATTTGATCCAATACTAGCCGGGACTGCTCGGCTATCGTCGAACACCAAAAAATTAGATAGTCGATTATGTATTTGACCAAGGACTAATATGAGCATGAGGTTTTCTTATCAGATTCGCAATCTTCTGGATATCTAAAGTGTTTCTTTCTTGCAGGTGATGATGAAATGCGTGGTTGGGGGCATTATCGTAATTTTATGTATACCAAAATCTACTTTTTATTAAGAATAAAAGTTAATATTCATTCGACATAATTTGAAATTACCGTAGATTACATCGATAGAATCCGATTAAATAGAAAATAAACTGGTGGTAAAATTGAAATAGATAATAGTTTATCGATTGAAGTTCGATTTTTTAAAAGAATATTTAAAGTAGAATTTAAATTATATTTTATTTTTAATTATTTATAATTTACCTCGTCGTTAAACTAATTAATCAACAAGGTAACGGATAGCTGGGGCAATACAGTAACTTCAGTTGTAACAAAATCTACTTTTCGCGTTAATTTTGGTAATTGGTTCTCCCAGACCCAAAGCGTTCGAGCTCCGTAAAGGCTCAGGCCGCTGCTAAAGAAATCTCAGTTCTTCAACCTCTCATGTAGTGGCATTGGCAGGGGATTCTTTTTCCGATCTCTTTTCTAAACCCTAAGTTTTTCTCTCGACTGATTCAAGAAATGTGTTCTTCTTCTGCATCCACTTCATCTCTCTTTTTCGTCTTCACCAATACTAACTCCATTTTTGTTCGTCGTAATGCTTTCGCATTCGCCTCCCCAGTTCCGAGCTCCAATTGCTGCAATCCGAATTTCCGAAGTGTTGGATTCACTAGCCCTAAATTTCGTATTGCTGTGTCACTCACGGATGGAGAATTTGATCGTTCGTGGTTTTCGGCGAGTAGAATTTCAAGTGACAACGATTATGGCGGTTGGGCGGTCGTCGACTACTCCTCTTTCAAGGCACAAAGAGGTTCATGTCGCTAATTTTTCTGTTTTAATTGGGTGTTATCTTTTTTTCTGGACTGGGTTGCTTAGTGGGATTTTCTCACGCAGGGATGTCTTTATTTAAGATTGGTGGGATTTGTACCTCGATTGCTGTTGCAATTGCTGCCATTGCTTATTTTTCTTTGTCAAGAAAAGGTTAGCTAGATATGTGTTTCATTCCTTAAAATTGCATGTTTTCTATTGATGAACATTTGGTTTTCATGGTTAATTTTTCTTCAATCTTTCGTTCATATCGAATAATTCTTTTATCGGGCAGTTGGCTGAAAGCTACACACTTAAATATTAGTTTGGGATGGTACACAATCATCACTTGCCTTTGAGTATTTTATTTTTCAGGATTTAGATTGCATTTTAATCGTCCATTGCATGGAATGATGGGTTGGACTGACACCCATGGCGACCTAAGTGAAGCATTTGATAATTATGTAGCTCGAAATGATACTACCGTTTCTGAAGCAAGCCCAGAGTTTAGACATGGTGCTGCTACAACAGGTACATATAATTTATATTATTGTATCAAATCAAATATTTTTAATATTAATCTTCTTTCTTGAACATGAGGAAATAACTCATTTTGGGCCTGGAAACATAGCCAAACCTTGTTGAAAAACTGTTATCGCAAATTCTAAGTGCTAAAAACACGATCAAATATATTTCAGAGTCACCATTGTCCGTAGGAAGAACTGTGGGGTATCAATGGGATTATTCGTTCATATTTTCGTGAATGGACTTTATGATTAACGTACTTTTAAGCCTTCTTAGATTGTGAAAACTAATTATGGTTGTGTTCATCATAATATTATATTCTTAAAAATTGTAGTCACCACGAAAGGAAACACCTCTTTTGAGAAGTGGGTGTTACATAGAGCAGTTTATGTACCTCTGTATTAGACGTAGTTGAGATTATCTAACTGCAAATGATCAATTAAAGTAGGATTGTACTGCTAATCATTGACAACAACAATAAAATAAATATAGCTGGCAGCTATATTCTTTAGAGTGAAATCCTATGCTTAACTAAAAATAAAAGCAATTTTGAGGCTGGTCTACTGAGCAAAGAATTCACAAATAAGAAAAACTATTCAAAATTACCTCACGATTTTTTGAAAAGGTAATCAAGAGCAAAGTGAATGGAATAAAAAATGACAATTAGGTTAATTGTTTTGAAAAATAATGGACATCAAGCATCGTATAACGTTTAGTCCAACTTCATTCCCAAAGCTTTCTATTTGTTAATTTCCATTGCGGTAGTTGTGTGTGCACGCGTGTTTTTTGATGTTACCCTGAACTTATTTAATCTATATGTGATTGAATTCTTTTGCTTTTTTATTTTTTTACTTATGTGGTGTATTTCAGATAAACTTGAACGTGTGGTAATTAAAATTCCTGTGGATTCTACTCAAGAAGAAGCTTTGTCGGCTTTGATTAAGCTGAAGGTATGATTCTGGAAGCGTTGTGTTTATGTAAGATTTTGTGAAAGAATAATGTGTGCTCGTGCTGGAGAAATTCATCATTTGGTCATTCTATGAGTCAATTGATTGGAGTTTTCATATTTTGATTTTTGTTATATCAAGTAGATAAGTATCTAAAATTAGATGTTTTTCAGAAGTTAACTAGATACCTCAGTATTTTATTGTAGTGAAAGGAATGAATTTAACAACGAGAAAATGCATTGGCAAGACTTGATGCTATAGCATATTTCGGTATTTTCTTTTGTCTTCGCCCCACCACCCAACCCCACAAAGGGTTAACTAATGTAGATAATTGTAGTTCTCCTACCATCACAGGACTTAACATGCATCGAAACTTAATAGCTGACATTAGTTATTTGCCATTTTTATGAGTTTCATTGTTATTATTTTGCTTCTCTATAGGTAATAATCTTTATGTTGATTAATATATGATATTAAAAAAATCAAAATCTAGACTGATGGCAATCTGATGTGAACACGAATGACTCATGTTTAAAAGATATAAATATTAAGAATGATTAATACTTCTATAATTAAAGGAGATTTAATTTTGTATTGAATTAGGAATTAATTTCCTTATTTACACTTTAATTGTATATACACACACCATATAAATGAAATATTATAAAGAATTATTCTCTTCATCTTTAGTTTTTAATAATTATTATTTTGCATCTCTATATATAATCATCTTTTTGTTGATTAATAACTGATATTAAAAAATCAAAATCTACACAGATGTATGATGTGAGCACGAATAGCTCATGTTTATTTGTGGTTTATTTTACAGATAATAGACGATGATAAAAAAGGTGATGAATTGTGCACTAGAAGGGAATATGCTAGATGGCTTGTTCGAATTAATACAACATTGGAAAGGTAGTAACTAATTCTTACCTGTCTTTTAGAAAAGATTCTATTGAATGCTTTGCACTATTGATATCTTCCATTCTACTTGTGTTTTGGCTAATAGAAATCCAAGTCGTCGAATAGTTCCATCAGTTTTACCTTTTGGATCAACAATTACTGCATTTGATGATATCAGTTTTGAAGATCCAGATTTTTGGTCTATACAAGGTAAACAACATGGATGTCCGTTCGATAGGTTGTGTTTTCTTGAGAATATCTCTAATATCTCTTTACTTTGTAATTCAGCTTTGGCTGAGGCTGGTATAGTTCCCAGCAAGTTATCACAGAAAAACTCTGGATATGATGACCCAAAAGGCCTAGAGAATGTTTATTTTTTCCCAGAGAGGTATTACGTGTACATTTATTATATTGAAATAAATATTGATCCTCTAACATGCATTGATTATACAGGTATATCTCTAGACAGAATCTGATTGATTGGAAGGCCCAATTAGAGTATGATTTTGTGCCTGGAATATTAGAGAAGGTACAAATTATCTAATGTGATCACAAATATGCTAGTTTATAAAGCCGATGGATCATCAGGCTTCATAGCTTTTAAAACCTGACTTGTCTACAGTCCAGATATCAAGTACCAAAGTGAATCTAATGGACATGAAGGAGATCAATGCGGTGTCACCTGAGCTTTGTCTTGATATCTTGGCCGGGGAAAAAAGTATTCTCAGAAGAGTTTTTGGTATTTTTTTTCCTCTTGCCTGTCTTACATGGTTGTTATTGTTTTGAATCCCACTAATAAAATTCAGTTGGAATCTCTATCCACAAATATGAATGTGCAGTGGTGCACATTGCGCAATACAAATGCAAATGCAAATGCATTTTTTTTTCTTTTCCATTTCAATATTTTTCTGAATGAATTTTTTTGTGATTGTTGCCTATTGACAAGTTCAAGTAAACCAGCCAAGAAGCTGCTACCCAACTCTGATGAACAGTTGTATTATGATGTCTGCTTTTGTTGTTGAATAAATAAAGAAATCCAATCAATATTAATTTTTTGCAGGACAAAGCCAACGATTTCAACCAAAAAAGCCTTCGACAAAAGCACAAGCAGCGGTTGCGCTAGTATGTGGCAGAATGGCAGATGCAATAAACAGTGAACTATCAAGGCTAAAAGCTGAGAGTACTGCAAGAAAAGTGGAAATTGAAAACTTGAAGTCTGAAGTGTTGGACAGAGGATATATACAGAGACTTTGGGATGAGAGATTAAATGAAGAAAAAAAACATGGTTTTGAGGTGCAGAAAATATATCTTGCTGTCGTCAGTGATTTGGAACAAGAGAAGATTCTTCAAGCCAAGAATGTTTCTGAGACTTTGAAGGGGAAAGCAGCTATGGAGTGTCAAAGGCAACTGCTTTTCTGTCTTAAAGAAGAGGTTGATGAGATGTCGAAGAATCTTGCGTCAGAGAGATCTATTTATGTGGATGAACAGAGCAAATTACAGAGATTGCTAAATGATTTGCAGACTCAGAGAGAAGGATCTAGTGACGTAAGATCTTCTCTTGAAGCAGAGAAAGAGGCAATACGTATTCTCAGGTATGTTCTATTATTAGTCATCCTATTTTTTTGCTCCTTTAAAATTTTCTAAAGAAGTCGAGATTAAATTTTTTAGTACCTTTTATTAATTTTTATAAGAAAAAAGAAAATTCTTGAGACGAGACAAGATAGACGGGACACCTAATAATTTTCCGATACACAATAGATTGGAATATGTAAAAATGCGCATATGAACTTTACCTATCATCGTGACTGTAATGATTTGTGTATTTTTAGTTATATTCATTCATTCACGTCATAAAGTGTCCAAGAAGCATCTGAATATTTTTGGATTCCAACGAGGAAAGTCTATGGATATTTTTGTAGAACCCACTTGACAATAACCTCAATCCATGAAAGCAACATAATCCTGAAATTTCGAAGCTTCAAAACCTTTTCCTAGCTTTCCATCTAGTAATTGTTGCTAATTTTCTGAAGAGTAAATAGTGAGTTGCTTGTTGACCGGTTAGCCCACTTTGAATAATGTTCCTCACGAAGGAAGGGAAAATATGAAGATGATGATTGGAGGTAATATTGGTTGGGATGGTTTTCCATGGAGGGGAACCGAATTCCATCCTAATTTCATCAAGAAACCAAACCAAACCAATCAGGTTTGGGCACTTTGCTTCGGTCAGTTCAATTAGATGGAGTTTGGAATCTGGTGGGTTTCTTTTTCTGGGGTGTTTGGTTTGAAGTACCTCTGTAGGTTTAGTTTTGATTTGGTTTATCTCGTGTTGTTTCTTAATCAAACTGACAGCCAAACTAATCCTTACCGTCCCAAGATCACCCAAATTGACTTAGAAATCAGACATAACATAATCAAACTACCAATTTGCATTTGGTTTATTATGTTGGGACTGATTCAGGCATCGATGTTCTCCTGCTTGCCTTGTTTCCATTAATATCCATAGTCTTTACTTGTTGATTAAATGATGTCATCGCATAGACTTTGTATTTGCAGTATTCTTATAATGAAAACCACATACAGATCTTGGGTTGAAGATGAAGCGAAAAAAAACCAAGCTCGTGCCAAGGTTCTCGAGGAGGTACGTCAGAGGTGGAAATGGAACAGTCAAGATTAAAGGGTATAGAGACAGGAAGATCTTCTTAAAGCTTTTGCCATTGGATATGTAATAGCGGTGGGAGATTTTTCTGACTATTTGCGGCAAACATGGTTCCACACTCTTGTATTGACTCGAGTTATCATTTTGCCCGATAAATTGGCTATATATGAACCGTGTGATCTTCCCTGTTGCATGCTCAATTGTGGTGGTTGATGCGTTGATCCTCGCATCCGCTAAAAATGATCAAATCAATTGATGAAAATTTTAACTTCAGGACTTCAAATTGTTCATGCCAAAGTTTCAAAAGTAATTTAGGATGTCAATAATCTATGTCCAGCCTAACATTTTTCTGTGTATGGTACCTCAATGATAGTATATATAAATAATTATAATGAAGAAACATATTTAACACTATCCTGGACTATAATCAACGTCATAATATTGAGCAATATTGTTACTTGAAACAATGGTCAAATATTTGTAGTCAGAATTTTGAATTATAACAATATTTTAGTTTTATGTAACCATTTAGATTTAATTTTCTGACCATGAATGTGACACCACATAATGTCAATGAATGAACAAAGTCCCACAATAATCTTTTGGGTAATAATGTTTCCCTTGATGTGAATTGAAACTCTAATTTACAATTTGACATGACATTTAAGCTATTAGATCTAAATTAATTGTATATTTTTTAAAAAAGAGTATTACAAATTCGGTAGTAAGCTAAAACTTGATCAAATAGTGCCCCGGGCTAAAATGACTGATTCAATCATGGGAGTTTGATTCCATGCAAAACCATTTTTCACTGGAAAAACACTTGGATTAAAATAAAACAAATGAGAAAAAGCATACAAAATGGAAGTTGAAATGGAGTACCTTGTCTGAATGAATGAATATATATATATTCATATGCAGTGGTGACACGCTAGCGCATCGTTATTACAAGGTTCCTGTCGATAAATTTGGCAGCTCCCACCTTCCCTTGAATTTGTTTAGGCAGCATTATGACTCGTCTTTGGTCCCCAGCTTCCACCAATAACTCAGATCCTCCTCTAAACTGCATTTGTCAATTGAATCAAATTTACAAACTATCATCAACTTTTGCAATTGAAATTAGACATATTATATTTCACTCAGAAATATGTTAGGTTCCGAATCCACCATGCCGTACAGCTATAATATACTGCTGACTCATCGATAATCTTGCATCAAATTCAATACAATAACAATTCCTTTTCACAAATTTTGAGCTCTTTCACTTGCTTTATTATTACCTTTGATGAACTTTCACATGAAAAAAAAAAAAAGATGACAAAGAAGATTCATCTCTCTCATCAAACATTTTCGAAGTTTTCCTGCTCGAGTAAGAGTAAATCACTCCTATTACTACCAAGGGGCATGACCTCAATAACTCGAGCCTTGGATTATAAAGAGAGCACAACTTCAATTCTAAAGCCTTGATCTAAATCCTTGAGGTTCATTCAGACATTTTCAGTTGTACCATATTCATAGTGATTACTTGTTAGCCGAAAAGAAAACGAGTGATCACCATTATTGTGTTAAAGAAAGCATGGAAGAGAAAAAAAAAACCCCATACCTGGTATAGCTTGATCTCTGACTTGTCAAAGCCTGGCATGAGAAGGGTGATAATTTTTTTTTGTGGGTTAAATTTCACGGGTGATATCAAACCGCTGATATGGCTTTCCGGCAAAGAAATAACATCCCTCGCATCTTTACTTACTCTGCTAGTCAAAATTGAATTCCAATCTTGAGAGGAACTGAACGAAATATGCGGGATTGGAGCAAAAGGTAAGGGTGAGAACTTGTCCTCTAATTTGGCATTGTATTCTGCTTCCGTGTTGGAAGAACTGAATGCAAATGCACCAGAAACCTGTGCACCAGCTTGAAGGATACAACCCCAGTAGCGCAAAGCACAACTAACAGATATTGGGTTGGTCGAATCCATCACAATAAAGCATCCAAACTTATTTGGGTCCAAGAAGGTAGAAGATCCTTTCTGTTCAAGAAATAATAGAGAATCCACACTATTACTTTTATTACGTTAAACTTCTAATCATAAGAATAGATTATCAAGTTTACCTCTAACATCCCTTCAAGTGCATCCCATATTTCAGAACTCATTTTCCCATTGAAATTGGAACTCATGCCACTTATATCCATGGCTTCATCTGCAAGTCTCAGAAGTGAAGGACCAGCCAATCGGCCAAAATCAGTCTTTTCTGCCACATTCCGTAGATATTTCAGGTACAGCCTACATGCGTTAGTTGTGAGTGTTGCTTATTATTAATATTTATATATATATATATATATATATAAAAGAAATGTTGAGAGTAAGGAGAGAGGAAGTTTTTAACCTTGCTTTACTGGCTGCTCCTATCATCCTTAGTATTTCCTCAGTGCTCAGTCCATCATATACTATAATATCAAATCTATCTTTCCGGTCATTTTTTTGGGGTGTAATTTTAAAAAATCCAAGAAATCTCCCAAGTGCCAATGCTGTAAAAATTGAATCCATCCCGGGAAGCACCCCAAGCTCTTCACCAACTATCTACTACATTTGACCCAAAAACGCTCTATAACTCAAAGATATAAATGGAAAGAAGAAATTTGCCATGGGAGAATCTTACATACCCACCCCTTCAAGAATTCCTTGTGTCATATTAATACGACTGTCAGCTTGCTTTAGACGGTTGAGAGGTTCAAGAATCATCTGTATTTAACAGAAGAACTTTTGGTAAGTTCAAAACCAGTATAGATAGAACTTAAAACAAAAAGAAGAAGAGAATCAATACTCACTTTGGTGGTTTCCAACCTAACAGCTGATAAATTCCTGCTGCATACAACTGGAGAATTTCCAATCTTGCAATCGAGAAGATGCTCTGCAGTGGAGTCTTGGCTATGTATCACTAAACACGTACTAAGGCCACTATTTGCATAGTGCTAAAGACCAATGAAAGACATATCAAAAAAAGCAAAAATGAGAAATTTTTTTAAAATGTTATAAAACATCGTAGCATGTGAAGAAATATAGGTTATGGTCAAAACTCCTTTCTTATGACAAGGAAATAGAAGGCCCTCGTATTGTAGGATTATCTATCATGTGCAAACTCAGCGAGTCTAGCCAATCCTCTAACATGAATTCAAAACAGGCGACATACCTACTTGCCAAACCACCCAGCCATTTTGGAAGAATTCTTATACAAATTTCTTGGACTATAAAAGCATCAAGTCACCCACCCAACTCATCGATCATGAAAATTACTTGTCAAATGTATTTCGTTATCCACTCAATTTCTATAAAACCTCAATTTAAAAAATTCTTGAAATTTCCATTTGCCACTAATTTTCTCTCTAAGTATATACATTAGAATTGTCAACCAATTTAGCCTTTCATGTTGTCAAAGTACATTGTGTTGCAATTGTCAACACTAGTATTATTATGGGCAAATAATTACATATATTACCATGGAAAATAATTTGAGACGTTAGATTTTAAAGTTCAACAACCACATTTGATGAACTCACCCTTACAAACAGAGTTGCAAGGGGAGATTCTCCAAGTAGTTTTATACCCACTCACCGAGTTAACTTAGCAATGTAAATTAATTTATGTCATTACAATCCACCTCCCTCACGACTACCTAATTTACCAAGCTGCCGTCCGTGATAACTACAAGTCCGTTTCAGGCAGGACCAATCCAACAAGGTTTGCCCAAGAGTAGCCCACTCAGATACCATCTTTAACAATCCCATTGGATAAAGCTCAAACTTGAAAACATAATTCAAGCCGAGAGAAGGAGCGTACGCAAATGGTTATAAACCAACACACTAAGCTTTAACTAAACAGCGTCTGATAATCTAGAACGTAACATATAAGACGATTCTAGATTTCCCTTCCCAGAAAGTTGTAAAATACAAAGAAATTGAATTTTGCAACAGAAAGATGTGAAAGGAGCAACAAACGTATCACCTGAGCAGCGAAGACGGCTGATGTAGTCTTCCCAGATCCTCCTTTGCCCAAAAAAGTGACCAATCTGGTTGATTTCTGAGAATGATCGTCAGCATCCTCCAAACTAGCCTTCACACCCATCGCCCCAGCTCTAACTCCGTACAATTTTATCCTTGTAACATTAAAATGGGGAATATTGCTTCCCAAGGGAAGAGAAGAAGATAGGAAAGAAGCCATTCCCGCAACAAAGCTCGATCAATTCAATTCGGTAGATTTCGCAGAAGTAGAAGGCTAGATGTTATGAAGGAAATTGTGAGCAGATAGACCATAACAAGAAGAGATTACGCAGATTTGGCAATTTCCGCCGTTCAAGAGAACAATGGAGGTTCTGAGTTTGGCGTCAAAAAGGATAGAGTACTGTAATTTCAGTAACCAACTTTCCCTGGAAGGAGACGGGGCCGCACCGAACCTGAACCGATGATTTAGTTCGATTTGGTTTGGTTTGGTTCGATGTGTTTCTAATACATTTATGGTTGGCTCTTAGTTTGGGCAGCGAGAAAAATCAATCACCCCGCTTTGATTATTGGTTTTTAAAGAACAAAAGACAACGAACTAAACTAAGAAGAATGTTACAATTGTCTTTTTAAAAAAATTATTGACGTGTTAAATAATAATTTATATAATAAATTATAAAATAAATTACACAAATAATTATTTAACACGTCGATAAATTTTATAAGAGAGCTACCTTACAATACTCCTAAACCAATCCCTCCAAAGTTTAGCCCAAATCCAAACTTAACTCCTGGTCAAGCTAAAACCCTACCCAAATTCAACCTAAACCTATAAATTTATTGGGCTCATCAGCAGGCTGGCCATGGTCCCAGGACAAAATTTTTGTTTTGAGATAAATCTCGCATTAATTTATTCTTAGTATTAATTCAAAACGTATTGTATTAAACATGAAGTAAAAATTTACTAATAAAATATTTAATTTTTACTCTATCAAATAATGTGAAACGGTGCATTCACAATAGTATGGGTTGATCCTTCACAATTATTAAAATTTTGGTCGCGCTTGTCTTGATCGGGCAATACGGGACAAGAATCCTAAGATTTTATGGCTTGTATTATTAAATTTGGGAACCGTTAAATGATCGCTGACAACTCTTTTTAATCACTAAGGAGTTGCAATACTCCACACGAGAGATTTTAATAATAAAATAAGTGCTACGTACGCAGAAGAGTTGGCAGTGCCGTGCTTGGATTTCTGATTGTTTTGGCTGCACTGCGGTGTCTGCTACGTAAGATTAAAGTGAGAAAAAAAGGTAGTTTCAACGGCAGCTCCAGAATTAAAGCTCAACCGTACAAGCCCTTAACACAGACTGAATCAACAAATACTGCTTCCAATAATATCTCAGAGACAAGACATGGCAATCCAAAACAACCAAACCTCATTTTCTGTATTTTGTCAGCAACAGTGCATGTGCAGGTGTAGTTCTTCCTCTTCCCTCAATTATTGAGATACCCTCTTTTGGTCTTTGACATGATCAAGCATAAAGGCTTGGACTAGAAATTAAGAATGGAAGAAGAGAAATTCAGTGTAGAAAAAACGATGAAAAGATCAAGAGTTTTGATGATTGAATATAACGTAACGAGATCCTAAATTTATCATGCAATCATCTCTCTCTCTCTCTCTCTCTCTCTCTCTCTCTCTCTCTGTGTATAGTCTCTTTCAGTGTTGGCTGTGAGTATTCTACTTGAGATGGTAATTGTAAATAAGCATTTTCCTTCTCTTGCTTTGATCACTTCATATTCCTTCAGCTCTCAACGTTTGATGGATTGTTTCTTAATTCTTTCACGTAAGTCCTCTCTCTCTCTCTCTCTC
>CM039526.1:14759031-14874676 GCA_022433055.1 Begonia peltatifolia | reverse complement strand
CTCTCTCTCTCTCTCTCTCTCTCTCTCTCTCTCTCTCGTCTTGTTGTTTATTTTCATCCTCTCGTTATTGTTTTAGAAGGAAGTGCATTAAGAAACAGCCATTGACAGAAGCATGAATCAACAATTAATGAAAATCAAACCCAAAAAAAAAAAAAAAAGAAGAAATGGGTGTTTGTCTTGAAAAGAAAGCTGGGGGAACCAAGTCTGCATTCAACCAAACCTTCATTTTAGGCCCCGATGCCACCTTTCATATTTTTACAATTTTAACGATTTCAATTGCTTTTTATGTAGCTGCATCATTATGTTACTTTAAATGCGTAAATTATCGCATAAGAGTGTTACGTTTATCCTTCTATAATAACAAGTATTAAAATATAAAGATGTTCTACAAGTTGCCCTAACCATTTTTCTTATCTATGTGCTGAGATAATGAACAGTGAATGCCTTTAATACCTGGTTGCAGAAGACACTGCAAGTAAAGTCCTCAAGTTGCTGCTTTTGAGAAGTTGGCTATGGCAGACTTTAACACACTTTCAGACAGATGATCTTCTTATTTTCTTCTTAATAAGATGAGTGTTTTCTTTTACTTCTACTGCTAATCTTTTTGCTCATACATTGCTCTCTTTTTTTCAGCTCCAAATCTGAACCCAATCAGAGAAAATATATTTTAAATTAAATAGTTGAATCACAACCAGACCGAAATTGAACCTGTTCTTTATTTAGTTTAGATCGGTTTAGTTTTTGATTCCTAGGTATTCATCTTCTCTTTTTTTCGGTTTTGGCTCGGATAGTTGTTTGGTTTGGGTAGGTTTGAGTGTAATTTTGGTTTTTAATTCTTTACAAAAAACATTTTAAATACCCTTGTTGGATTTGTTGGGATTCAAAACGAAGTGATGCGACCACAATGTTACGTTGGCAAATTGTGATATTGGAGAATATTATATATGTAGTATTTCATTTTCAACTAGTCGTATCGTTTTGGGTTTAAACCTAATAGCAAAGTTATGCAAATCTAAGTTCAAAGTAGACAATATTGTATTATTAAGTGGAAATTGAAGTGTCACATTTCTTAGACCGGTTTGATTTGGTTCCAACTAGATTTTCAAAAGTAGGACATAGAACCAAACCGAGAATCCTTTATTCTTAGGTACAGTTCCACGTTCGATTTTCCTAAGATTACTATCAACAGGAAAGTAATGATTTTATTACCGAAAATAAAATGATAACGATTAAAGAAAAAGTTTTTGGAAGAAATATTTAGAGATCTTCCCCAAGAAAGAATAATTGTAAGAGATACAAATAATAAGTCTTCAAATATTTAGATTTAAAAGTCCATCTACCAATTAAAAAAATACAAAGTAACAAGCATTACTAAACTTGTTGAAACCTACCCAAATTGAGTAGTCACACTCATGTCTATAAATACCACTAGTTGGACACATCATGAAAATATATGAAAAGGTGAAAATATCCTTTTTTTTTTCCCTACCGTTGTGTGATTAGATCCTATGTCACTCAACTAAATACTAAAATAAAGAAGAAAATAACGAGACACCGAGATTTTGTTAAAGTTGGAGCCTCGCCTAATTTACAAGTTAATTTTGGACTTTAAAATAATGGGTATACAATGTAATTTTCCCTTGGAACAATTTAGAGGCAACGAGGACCAATAATAAATATTCTAAGAATCAATATTTGTGAAGCTCGGAAAAGAAAATAATAATTTACCCCGCTCAAGTTGTTGGTGGTGACACAGCTCGAATGACAGACGGATAATTAATCAAAGCCAATGAAATTATAAAATAAGTAAATGCAAGAAACAAATCTCATAAAATCTTGTTACGAACGGAGAAAAATTGACCGTTTAATCTCACAAATGAAGATAAAGAAAATAACGAATGCACCCTCATCCTCCTCCAATACACAAAGTGTAAAGATAAATTAACATCAATGACATATGACACAATACAAGAAGATACCAGTCCTGGAAACTCTTGGTATTGGCTTCTTTGGCTACAAATTGGCAGGCCTACGCTTCTGCACGGATAATAATATTGATAATTAAATTTCAAGGATAATTGAAGAGTAGATTATACACTGATAAAAAGCAAAAGAAATTAAATTTCAGTAATGCAACTGTTACGATCTTACGACATCCCGTGCTAAATAGATGCATGTCATCGTAAACTCTAGTTAGTAGATTATAAACTACGACAACATCCCGACCAACAATTCGTATAGCGAACTAAAAAAACAATCGTATATATTGCCAGAGTGTAGAATTACTTACTATGCCGAAAAAACTATCATGGTAGAGAGAGTTTGAACTGTTAAAATGAGAAATGATCTAAACATTTGCATAAGGATGATATCTGGTCTGTCAGTCCAATTTATTTGCAACACATTAGGAGGCCAAGGCGACGGATTAAATGATGAAATTCATTTACATGCAAATTGGAAATCTTTAAGAATGTTTTGAGCTAGTGCTGGGTTTACATGCAAATTGAACGCCAGGATAGTAACTTAGTGCAAGAGCATGAACCAGCCGCAACGCTCGAGTGCACAAGCGACATCCCAAGGGGCATGGCGCCATAGCTAATTGACATCCTTGGTTTCAAAAGAGTTTCAACATTTCACGTATTTCCATTCAAATTCAAGAAACCAACTTCTCTTGGCATATCGCAGTTTCTTGGATTAGACATCCATGGAAAAGCTTGAATCCTCACACCACTCGAAGCAATTTAATTGTTCAAATTCACCAACTCGCCTGCAAATTCAATCTGGAGACTGCAGTCGCCATAGCTAAATTTACCTTATTTCCTAATAATGTCGATGACGAGATTAAACCAGGGTTTTGAAGAGGGGAATTTCACGTTTTTTAAGTTGTAAATCTGTTCTAGGTTTTCTTTCTTTTTCCATGAAGCTTACCTGGTGAAGACTTGACGCCAATCATTGTGCAGAAAAATGTCAGCACAGAGAATTCCTCGTGTCTGAATTCATCAGAGAAGCTGCTGATGCATCTCCTGAACCCAAAACTTTCCATGAATCAGTTTGGTCGGCGAGAAAATCATTTTCCAGGCCTTGAATTTCCATCACCCTTTTCCGTAATGGATTTGTTTCTTCAGATTGGAGACCAATTTCATCAAAACGATTAGGGTTTTCCTCGTCACAAGTTTTTCCTGATTTTGGGAGACCTTTTCCCATCAACTTCCCCCTCGTTCTCTCTCTTGCTCTAGCTCTTGCTTCATCTCTCGATTCCCTGCTGATTACACGTGGTTTCCTGCACTTGTTGTCTCTCCTAATCCCTTTGATTTTAGAGAGAGCATCAGGAATGTCGCCAATCTCTGAAACAACCTCGCTCCCAGAAGTAGACGGAATATTGTTAGGGCTAACACTTGAGAAATTTTCCTTGAGTTCTTTAATGGCGGCCATTGATTTAAGAAAGAGCCACTCAATAGTTTTGCTTGCTTTATCAAATCCAAGCATATCTTGGAGATCAAAGAATTTCCTGGCGATTTGAAGTGACAACCTCATTCTTCTGTCTCTAGGCCCTCTGGCCGTGTGGATTTTACTATGTCCATCCTTCTTCCCGTTTCTCTTTCTAGGAAGTGACTTATTTGAAGAAGTCTTCTTACTGATTTTTTTCTTTGAAGCAACTCTATTTGTCTCCGCATTGCTCTTTCCACTGCATCTACTACTACTCATCTGTGTATAATTTTTTATTTCAGTGCTTTGATGAGATTGAAAGATGCAAGCTTCATGCAATAGATCTTGTTGGGATAGGAATTGAGTAAGAAAACAATCATCTTTCTCATCAATAAGAAAAGGGTGGATGGAAAATTCTGAGAAAGATGAGAGGTTTTGCTCCATTGTTGAGCTGAAGTGAACTATGGTATTAAATCATCCATATCTGTAATGTTTGAGAGCCATGGATTTTCAACTTGGAATACTACGGTAAAAAAGCCCGAGGTGGAAGAGATTCTGGTTGTGTGAATTGCAGAAGCTAGGGAGTATAGAGTAGATGGAATAGAAAGAACAGGGATTTTCATGGCAGACTCAGCTTTTTACCTCGCACTGTAGTTGAAAAAAGAAGGTTGGCCCATTAGAGAGAGGGAGAGAGAGAGAGAGGAGTTGCAGTTGATGAAGTGAAACCGACGGCACAGAGGAATTGAGCACAACCCACTACAACGTCGACAGTTCACATGGGAACCACTGGGACTAGACAGCAACCTCTCGTCTGTTTTCACTTTTAAGAGATGACCAGCTCTAAGAACCCTAGAGAGAGAGTGATAGAGAGAGACACAGAGAAGGACAATTATAGTATGAATGCACGGGTATACTGAAAACTGCTTAACAGGCAGAGAAGGCTACCCATTCTTTCTTTTGACTGAATGAGAGCGACTACAAGTCTAGTTCATCTACTTTTGACTACTGTATTTAGTGCCTAATGTACAATCTTCAAACTTTGTCTTTTCAATTATTCTATCTTTTCTTCAATCTTGCCTCAACTACATTACATGTATTTATACACATGCACATATATTTTGTTCATTTACTACTCCCATTGACTTAGGAAGAAGGCATAACATGAGTTCGTCAAATGAGATGCAAAATATGACAAATCCCATCAAATCGATCTAGCCGGAAACTAGTTGAGCCGAAAGAATCCATTATGATCACGCTGTAAGCAAAGATGGTTAAAACTATGGAATTGGGAAAAAAGAAGGAAAGAATTTGACTGAATGTAGCCAAGTCAAGTTATTCTAAGTTGTTTGACTAAGTTTCTCTAAGTAGCTTTTGTAGGATGTTCTATGCATGCTGTTGAGGGCATGTTTTGTTCAGAGCATATTCTTCCACGATCACAAAATCTCTAAAAATATTCATAATTTATTTTACTACTTATACCGCATTACGAGTCTGTTAGACCCCATCAAAGTAGAGTTTGAGTCATCCAACTCCAATTGTTGCTTTAAACAAAACTAATTCAGATATTTTAGAAGAAACAGAAAAAAAAAAATTGCTTAAAGTTTGAATATATTCTCAGGTAGCATTGTTTTGGAAGCTCCCTTTCTTGTTTTTAGGCTTTTTCTGAAGGAAAAAAAGTGGAGAAAATGATGTGTTTATGAGAGAGAGAGAGAGAGAGAGAGAGAGAGAGAGAGAGAGAGAGAGAGGGCAATTATTTACTTTTTGAGGCTGTGGACTATTCTTGGAAAATGACTTCCCAAATTCTTGCATGTAAATAAATTTGTTGTGTTTTTGTGGGATCAAAATAAATGATAATATTAATTAATAAGATGTTCATGAAATAAAATAGAAATTAATCAAATAATAATTTTCTTTTACATGTTTTGACAATTTAACCATGTTCGAGGGTTTTCCACCGTCACAAAACGATGAATACAGAAAATAAAATTTTTAAACAATAATATAATGTCTCGCTATATGTGATCTTACCAAATTGACTGATGACGATGTAATGTTCAAAATCGATAAGAGTTTGTTTACATGAAAAAAACGCTCGTTAAATCACGACTTCGATGGAATCAAATATCGAGAAAACTCACCAATAAACTTTTTTTTTTTATCGAAAAATCTCACCAATATTTCTTTCCCAAAACAACAAAAATCACTTCACCAATTTTGAAGCTTAATTTCAAATGTAACTTGATATGGGTTTGGGCCCACCTCTTATAATGAGTAGGAAAACCCAACCCACTACCAACTAGGATGGTTTTCATAAAACACAAATTGCCTCCCAAAAGCTTAACATTTCAGGTACAACATAACATGCTAATGATTCACTTTCTTGTCAAATGACATTATTCAATTACTCTAATTCCATTTGTGTTTCTAACTCTAAAATACGCTCTAATCAACGGTAATTGTTTCGGGCTAAAATCTGCCACGAGTTTCACACATGACGAGGTCAAGAAATCCAACCCGCACTATAACGTACAAATAAGAGGAATCAAACCAAAGGTATGGATTTTTCATTGGTTATTATGGTGGGTGATGTTATATTTACTCTCTAGCGTAATACTTATTAATTGATGTAATTAATAAATTATTTTACATATAATTTATCACTTAATTGTACTAATTAATTAGTGTTATATCAAAAAATAATAATAATAGAAGATACACACAACGTTATTCTGGTTGAAATTCGAAATATTGGCTTTAGAACTTAGAATTGTTTGAATGTACTAGAGAAATTACACTAGAGGGGTGAAACGAGTGAATTGTTTAGATCGCTTGAGTTAGTTAAACAAGCTATTCATGTCTTACCAAAAAAGATATTAATGTTTAAGGTTTGTCCTATTTAAATTTAGTGAAGAAAATATAACTTAACATTCCTTAAATAATTAGAACTTGGATTCAATTGGAGTTTTAAGTACAAATTGACCCATATGATGGCCCAGCAGATTATTTTAAATTTGGAAAGTTTATTATTTGATATATTTCAATTATTTATATTCTACCAAGAATAATTTTACTAATATTTGCTTTTTAAGGAAAAAAAATTATTCTTAAAATACTCTTCAAACATAAAATTTATGATTTTTTTATTTATTTTAAACCCTAAATATGAGTTTTTTTTTTTTAATTCTTAAAATTTATAATTCATCAAACCAAATCTCAAATTATCATAAATAGAAAATTTGAACCTTGAAGACCGATGTTTGGCCGGTCTCTCACGTTAAATGATAAACTAATTTAAAAAAATACGAAACGATATTTAATTTACTTGAAATTTTTACTACATATTCATCATATCATAACAAGATAATCTGAAAATTTTCGTCACTTTCTAGTACTTATACAATTTATTATAATTATTTTATAAAATATTTAACTAAAATTATAATAAATGGTACGTATGTTAGAAAATCACGAAAATTTTCAAATTATCTTTCATGACGTGGTGAACATGCGGTAAAAATTTCAAATAAATTAAAAATTACGAAAATTTTTAAATTATCTTCCATGGCGTTTACATTGTGGCATCAGTTGTACGCGAGGATCTTTGATTAATGTAAGTAATTTATTACTCATCATATTTTAAAATTTAAATATAAAAATAGAATACAAACCTAGAATATATTGAATGTTTGTCTTTTCTAATTTCATTAAAAATAGTAATTCGTCTACAGACCATGGAGTAAATAACAAAGAAGCAAATATTCAATATTATACAACTTGTTAAAAATATATAAAACAATGAATAATTGAAATCAATAGACTTAAAGAAACATGGAGGTAAGATAAAGAGAGTGGATTAGTGTAATCTAGAGGTTGATATTATGACAAAAAGCATGCACTGAATTACACACTTTAACCACACATGTTATGATTAGGAGTAGTTAAACTTTCGGCCACCGTGCTTTTCAAAATTGACCTTTGCTTTTCTTTTTCATGCATGCATACATACATAAATAAATATAAGTGTTACGTTAAAATATTCATCGAGTAGAAGAATGAGGACTCGAGCCAAAGAAGAGCGGTTCTCGAATGATAGTGCCCTTCCAGGGCAATGGTTTTCCAAGTGTAAGTCTCGAATTGGTGCGTCGATATAGTTTAGTTTTGAGTCATTAACTCGTACTCATGTCCAACATAGTTTGTGTTATTTAAGTGTTGAAAAATTCATGTCTTTTCAGTCCGGTCTTGGGTCAAAATCTAATTTTAAAAAAAAAAATTTTAAACAAAACTAAGCGTAAATATGGCCGGTGAAAATAAAAGAGAGCAAAAAAGAAGAGAGTTTTAGGCATATTCAAGTAAAAGAGTCTCGTCACTTTATGTTGCTAGAAATTTCAGAAAACTTTGGCTATCCAATTTTAATTTCGACCCGCAAAATTATAAGAATTTGATGATCGAAATTCATTTTATCCGTGTCTAAAGAAGTATGTTTGCTACATAAGTGACTAACAAATATTTTATTAGTTTAGAATATAACATATTTATTTATAATAATAATAATAAAAAAAAGGTAGATGATTTTGCGTGTGACATAAGTTTGGAAATCGAAAGAGAAAGTGATGATTAATATCGAAGATGGAATTGTTTTGAGGAAAGAAAAAACCATCGAGGAAGTGGGATTTCTCTCATCATTTCAACCCCACTCATCAACACTTGTATGCATTTTGTATTATACTTTTGCAATTATTTTTAAACTTAAATAGTTTAATAAAAGCAATTTATATTTTTATGTTTAATCGAAACATTGGTTCGGTTCCTCCTATCATCAAACTCGGTTCCATTTCAATCTCGGTCTGAGTTTCATTTTTTGAAACCATAGGTGGCCGATCGGTATGGTTGGACTTGAATCTCAAAACCAAACCATGTCCAACCCTAAAAGCTACTTTTCTCACAATCATATGATTAGTTTGAATTTGAAGGCATTGAGAGATGTTAGAAAACTTTGTTTTAATTTTCTTTAGATATGAAATGATGATTCAATCTAGGGATATCAACGGGTATGATGTGATAAAGAGCTGAGGTGTCGAACGAGGCAACCGACTCGATATCCCACTCGTTGCCTCGATTATTTATAGAGGGCTTTCTTAATTTTTTTTTTTTTGTTATAATATATGTTAGTATTCAATAGCATTTTTTCTATTTTTATTTCCATCCAAATCCCAAAATAGAACAAAATTAGAGATTTTTTATTAGACTTGTAGCAATTTTTTTTTTTCTCATTTGCTAGTAATTAAAAATAAATAAAATTAGAGCATTGATTTGAAACGTTTCTGAACTAACCAACCAAACAAGACTTTAGTAAACATGTGAATGCTTTTTCTAAACAGCGTGCATTTAGTCCTAACCATTCTTTTGAGTCTTGCCTCCAAATCAAGCAGTATCGTTTTCGTTTTCGTTTTTGTTTTCGGTTTTGAATTCTCTAAATTGCAAACAAATTGGACAATTCAATTTATAATTTCAAGAGCTTACATCAAACCGAGTAACGATTTGTGTCAAACCCAAACTAAGCATGATTTTCCAGTTTGATTTCAGTTCAATTCAAGTTTCGATTTTACTTCGTTTCAGTAGGATTTCATGGGTTCACGTGGATTTTGACTTATGGTTCTTCAAAAACTACAAAACAAATCTCAAAAGATCTTTTCATATTGAGTTGATTCCAACCAACTTTAAAAATTAGAATTGATAATCAACCGGCGAATTGAATTTTTGTTCCATGTATTTGTTTTTCCGAGGGTTAACCGGCCGCGTCTGAGCCCTAGTCACGACATTTAGTATTAATAAAATTGGTATATGACATTAATAAGTTGCTTTCATCTTGTTTTCAACTTTGCTTACAATAAAACATAGTCATGATTTCTTAATATCCAAACATCCAAGTAACGTTGTCATGTTAATGATGATACGTTATTGTTTTGTCCATGTTTGAAATGCCAAATCACGCATCCAGAATATGTTCACAATCTTTGATTTTTCTTCCTTAATGATTTGCATTGAATTTTTCGGAAAAAAAAAAGTATACATAAAAAACATATTTATTACGTGAAAACGCAAAACAAAACCAAAAAAAAAAGAATTAATATTAAAACTTATGAGAAAAAATTTTAGGAAACCATGTAAAAAAATATCAGCGTGAAAAACATCTATATTCCGGGAGTTGGCCTATCGGTCTAATTCCTCTTTTCCCACCATGAAAAAATTCATAATTTCGTTCTTCAATTATGTGTTTCCTCGTGTTTTTGGGGGGTCGAACTCAATAGAAGTCAGATTGTTGAATTCTAACTCGGTTCGTATGTTCATTTATTGAAAATATTATATATAGCTAAACTTTCTAACTTGGTAATCTACTACTAAAATTGACACACCATTAATTTTCAAAGCTAGATGGTTAAATAGCTATGTAGTTAATTAAATGAATAATTATCTTTATTCTTAATGAACTCTAAGAGATTAGTGTTTTTATTATCTACAGTTTTGGGTTAGACTTACTGATTATTATAATTATCCATATAGATTTAGTGATTAGTTCAACAATGTCTGTCTACCAAATCGCGTCAAGCATAGATTATATAATATTATTTAAAGTAGATAATAAAAAATACTAATAATGATTAATTAATGTAGGATTAAGGGAAAGGAGGAGAGAGAAGGAAGGAGTGTGTTTAAAGACATAATGATTATGTGGTCTTGGGGAAGCACAAAGGGTGGCGTGGAATTTCCAAAGAGCATGGGCCTTTGACTGATCAAGAAAGTTAAAAGCAAATCTTCTTTTTTTTTTTTTTTTAATAATAATAATAATAATGATGAAATTTTAGAAAAAGTGAATCAAAATTGTGATAAAAAATAAAAATTTTAATAAACTATAATGAGAAAATGAAATATAAATATAAATAATAATAAGAAAATGAATTTTTTTATTAAAATAATAATAGGAAATTTTAAATAAAATAATCACAGGTAAAAAAAAAAAGGAAAATAAATAAAAAAACAAAAACTGTTGGGTCTTTTAGTTGGTTGATGATGATGATGGTTTCAGTCTTTTATGGTTCTTTGGTCGGTCGACACAATCTCTGTCCTGTCTTTCGTACATCTCTCTCTCTCTCTCTCTCTCTCTCTCTCTCTCTCTCTCTCTCTTAATTTATAATATTTTCTCTCCACTTTTTTAAATTGTTGGAAAATTAACATAAATTCAATTTTAAATCCTAAAATAATTTGTAATTAGGAGTAATTGTTGCTTCCATTGGGCTTCTCTCTACCTGTCAACCAAATTGTTTTTGTTCAAGAGCCACAAAACAATCATACATATGTAAAATCTCAACTCATAATTTATTCAAAAACTGTATAATAATTCGTGACAAGGAGTAATCGAGCATAATCTAGTCCCGAATCGAACTTTTCAATCATGAACTTCTCCAAAAACAAACCTCACACACTAGTATGGAACACTTTGTTTGTTTTTTTTTTTTTTTTTTTGTACTCTCGGAAGGTAGAACCATCAACTCAAAGAATTTAGAATCTTATTTTGTTGCTTTTTTTTTTTTTTTTTTTTTGTGGATGAGAAGACATATTCATGATTTTTTGTCACAAATATTGTACAAAATTTAAAATAAAATCACAGAGCCAATAGATTCTTTAACTAGTTCATGCTAACTAACAACAATAATCATTGTGGATAACAAGACAAAAATGATTAAAAAAACAACAAATTAAACAGAAAGATTAGAGGGTTTTCTTGGGTTTAGATCAGAGAATTGTACTGTTGAAGTAGTTTTGCATAAAAAAATAAGAAAAGATCCGTTTCCGCAGAAAGCTACAAGGATGGAAAAAGAATGGCGTAAGAAGAAAGGAAAGGGATGACTGAAGAGTAGTAGTGTTCGCAGGCTCTATGTATATATGCAGTAATGGCGGAAAGTACAGTAGACTACAAGGACAGAGATAAATATAATAAAATAAAATAACTAAAAGGAAAATGAAAGCAAAGGGCACAGAAAGATACTCACAGTGTAAAGCTAGTTGAAGGAAAAGGATAAAAAGGGTGGAGAGGCTTTGGCAGAAAACAACCTCCAAAGTGGGAGAGAATTTAGAGAGAGAGGCAACATTCCATTGACCTGTTTTTCTTAGAGAGAGAAGTAGTAAATCCTTGTGGTGATGACGATGAGCATGTCAAGGTCTGTATCCATGTTTCATTTCTTGATGTTCTGGTGAAAGTGTTATTCAATTGTTCCAAGTGTTTGAACAGGATTTCGAAGATCTATTTATGGGTATTTTTGTAGATTTTTTGAAGGTTTTAATGATGTTTTTATTAAAAAAAAAAAGAAATAAGGGTTTTATCATTTAGTGCTTTTTAATTAATATTTTTGGATTTCTTATGTTATGGTGCTGCGATCTAGTTAGGATTATTTATTGTTCTTATTTAATGACTAAAGTAAACAGTTTCTTATGAACTACCATCATTTTCAATGTTTTAAGGTGTCATTTTCATGAGAGAGATTAGCCAGATTTTATATGAAACTCCATTTTTGGTTATCATGAACAGTATAATTTGTTTGTTTAAGAATGAAGAGATCTGATCTCGTTCGTCAAAAATGGTTTTCTTTTTTTTCCTTTTTGTTTGCAGTGGTAGATAGGTTTACAACAACAAATCCACATGAAAAGTGATGATCAATAATAGACAGATTGAAGAAGGAGAGTGTTCAAATATGCAAAACATGCAAGATTTCCAGGAAGATCTGCAGTTCCAGCAACAATATCTGATTCAGCAGCTTCAAAATAATGGAGGAGGAACAGAATATGATTTCTCTCAAGTTTCTCCGATGTTACAGCCATGGTCGGAGCCTTTTCTGATCCCTCCTCCGCCATTGTCGTATCCGGCTGGTTTCTTCAACCGGACTGGTCCTTCTCTTCAGTTTGCGTACGATGGTTCGTCAATGGAGCAGCTGAGAATTTTGTCCAACAGTTTTGGGGTCCAAGCTGAGATTGATAAGATGACTGCTCAAGAAATTATGGACGCTAAAGCTCTTGCTGCTTCGAAGAGTCATAGCGAGGCTGAGAGAAGAAGAAGAGAGAGAATCAATAATCATCTTGCTAAGCTTCGAACTTTACTGCCTAGCACCACCAAGGTAAGAAATACCACTCTCTCTCTCTCTCTCTCTCTCTCTCTCTCTCTCTCTCTCTCTATATATATATATATATATATATAGATATATCATTAGATGAGCTTGACTTCCTCTCTCTATATCTATCATTCTCCCACTCTCCTACTGCAAAAGAGATTGAACATTCTTTCCTGATACTTCATGTTTTATCTAGATTTAGATCATCCCTGTGTTTTCGTTATAAACACCATTAATATGATTTGAAGCTGAACCCACATTTTCTTTCCTTCTGGTTTTCGGTCTCTCATCAAAGAACTCAGTCTATCCATCTCTCTTTCTCTCTCTATATCTATCCCATGATCTACTCTCTCTCTCATGCTGTAAAACAGCTTGAATATTCTTTCTTTACTTAGTTTGGTTCCATTTCCAAAACCCGCCATTAAATGCGAACTGAAGGAGGCGAACCCACATTTACATTCCGTCTGGTTTTTCGGTTTCTGATAAAAATTCCATCTGTGTTTCTGAAACAAGTGGTAGTTCCGAGAAAATTAGAAGAACCCAAGAAAAAGGTGCGAGTCTTAATGTCGATAGGTTGATGTGATAAAGAGAAACAAAAGTTGCAGAACACAAAAGCTTACCATGGAAATTTCTGGCAGCCAATCAGTTAAGCTAGGCTAAACAATGAAATGATATAAAGACAGACAAACTTAGCATCGTGTCAGTCTCTCTCTCTCTCTCTCTCTCTCTCTCTCTATATATATATATATATATATATGCACGTACACCTATGCCTTTTGGCATCTAAAATCCACCCTTTATGTTTTTATTTATTTTGAAAAAATTCAGTATTCTTCTTCATGCATCTTTTTGTATTTTGCTTCGCTGACTGTCGTCTAAAGTATTTATCATAGACTGATAAAAGCAGTCATTTAGATTCAGCTATGTCATTTTTGTATTTGCAGACAGATAAAGCTTCACTACTAGCGGAGGTAATACAACACGTAAAAGAACTAAAGCGACAAACTTCGTTGATCGCCGAAACAAATCTAGTTCCGACTGAAAACGACGAGCTCACAGTCGATGCGTCTGACGATGACGGAAAGTTTGTAATCAGAGCGTCAATTTGCTGTGATGATCGGTCCGATCTTTTGCCCGACCTGATAAAAACCCTAAAATCGCTCCGTTTAAGAACCCTAAAAGCGGAGATCACGACGATGGGAGGAAGAACGAAGAACGTGCTATTTATAACTGGAGACGAAGATTCCAGTGGAGATGGGGAAGAGCAGGAGCAGCTGTGTTGTATAAGCTCAATTCAAGAAGCGCTAAAGGCAGTAATGGAGAAGACAAGAGGGGATGATTCAAATAATCCTTCAACACTTGTTAAGAGGCAAAGGACCAGTAATGTCAATACCCTTTGAAGTTTGAACTCACCCCTTTCTCTCTCTAAGTTTTTTTGGCGATTTACACTTATTTTCAGCCCCTATGTGTGTCTTTCTTCTCTTTTTTTGGGTGTGATAATCATATTTGTAGAATACCAATTCCCACTGTTTGAGAAAACAGAGAATGTCGATGGTGTTGCGAGAGAGAGAGAGAGAGAGAGAGAGAGAGAGAGAGAGAGAGAGAGAGAGAGAGAGAGTCTATTTCCACGCAAAAACAAAGCATCTGCTATATGATATATAATGTCAACTCTTTGGAAAACTGTCCTAAAACATTGAAGACAAGCTAAATGAAAAGTCAAGATTCAATCACGCAAAATAATATAAGATAGGCCCCATATCTTCTAACTTCTCATGCTTCAAACCTTATAATGCCTCCCTTAAATGGAAAGTCTTGGCGATTTCCCGTGCACTATCATAGTCGTTCAACTCGACGAGCATCTTCTTCAACCTCCGGGCCAGTCGACAAGTTTCACTGTCAGGCACCCCAAAACTCTGCTTTTTCTCCAATGTCTTTCCTAGCAGCAGCACATAATCCACCAGCGGTTGCAATTTCCGACTGCGATTGCATTTCATCCAGTCAAATACATTGAAGAGTCAAACAAGCATTAGAGAGGGACTTAACATTCATGAAAACAGACAATCCCGACAAACATTGACGTGAAAATATCTCATTAACACCCAAACAAACTTCGTTAATCACTAGATGTTGTTCTACCAACCAATAATAATCATAGTAAAATGGAGTATATTAAAAGAAAGAAAGAAGAGAGACAAAAAATGTTCTAGAACCTGTGGTCCCCTGTTGCACTTTGCCCTGTCCACACCCCGGAAAGAGATGCAATGATCCTTTCGGTTCTAGTCACTGCATCATGTACATTTGTGGTTATGCTCCGAACATGAGGTAGCACTTTCCCGTACAACAGTTCATCCAGCGCAAGCTTCTCCAAAATGGGCATTGCTAGTATTTCTTTCCACAAACATATATTTTTCATCAATCGAATAGACATGCCACATCGATAAGCTGCAACACGGGCCGCATTTGGCACTGCCTTTAGAACAAGCGGACTCCAAGTTGGCACCTATCAGTTTTTGACAAATCACAACATAAATGGTGTCACTAGAAATGCATAGAATATTACCATTATGGCAAGATATTAACATAGACCCTAGAAGAATCATTCACAAATTCGTTCCCCTTATAAAGCAGTATGCGAAGTTGTCCAACAAAATGAAACGAAAATATCTGATCATAAAAACAAAAAAAAAAAAAAAAACAAACCGTGAGATTAGAGACTGCATCAGACAATCGATTGCGAATGATAACCAACAGTTCTGCAAGTGCCTCGCTGGAAGCAGGAATATAATTAATAACCAAGGTCGTAGCAGCTGCAGCATTGCTTGTTTCTCGAGTGCTTAGCACGTCCCAGCAATGAAAAATTTCGTGATGTAAAATGGGAAGTGCAACCTTTTCCACTAATCCAGGAACAAGATTAGCATCAGCGTCATTTGGAGAAAAGTCACTGCCATCTTCTGGCATACCATAATTGAACAACAATGAATGCCTGAAAAATAAAATATGATCTCAATAAAGAAACCAATCTAATATTGCAAGGAATATTAATACATCATATGATCCCTTAAAAATTGATTCCTGACTAGATTACTCAAGCATTAGAACACTGTCACACATTACTTTCACAAATATTTTTTTGTCAAGTATATAATTATTGTTTTGTGCATATGTTTGCAATTTTTCATCGACAACTAAATCACACAAGTGTAGTTGCATATTCCAGCTCGACAGTCCTCATCTTTTGGAGTATATATGCTTCCTAGCTTAAAACTAAAGTAAAGATCTGTTGAAAAATTTAAAAAGTAGATAATTTCAAAGCACAATGCTACAATATTTCAACACCGTTCAAGTAATGATAGTAGTCGATTTTCTGAAGTTTGGGAACAAATGTAGACAACAACGTACCATTTCATATCGAAAAAATCTGAATCTTCATGCAGTGGGTCCCATTTCAATAGTTCCAGCCTCACATATGGAGAGAAGATAGAAGGAAGACTTAACGACATGTAAGCATCACGATAACTTAATGAATAATTTCTTTTCCATTCTTCCAGCCTTTCTTTAACCACAGAAAGTTGGGAATATTCTTCAGCTGCATCACTAAATATCTCATCAGCAGTCTGAAGTAATTGGTCTTGGTTTGACTTATAAGCCGCACTTTCACTATCACTTTCGTCAGAACTTGATTCCCCTTCTATTTTTTGATTAGATGAGTCCACCTCCATAGAAGTCATTCTCTTAGAATCGAAGCGGGATGCCTTACGTTTACGAGCCTCGGCCCTTCTTTTCATTTCCATACGTTTCTGCAAATTTAAATCTCTGCCAAATTCATCCAACTTAACTGGTAGATTTTCTTGTTCCTTAACAGCAGAAAATGCAATTTGGACTGCATTTTTGGCAGCAGCAATTAGTTCATCACTGCTACCCTTTTTGTTAAGCAAAGGCATTGCTGCTTTAACACCTGCTTCTATTTCCATCATTTCATCATCGTTATCATTAGCTCTTCTTTCCAAAATTGCAGATGCCCGTTCTTCACGAAGTTTCTGCATCTGCTCTTCAAGTTCCTCAATAAAAGGTGCTTTATGCTAAAATCACAAATAGGAGCATCCAGTTAAGCTTATATCAACACACAAGTAAAAAACGTACATTGAATTTAAGGTATAGGGTTTGCAAAGGAAAGTGTAAACAACAACAAACAACATTAATGACAAGACTATCACTAGCAAGATATTAGGAAAATAACTTGTCAGGTAAACTAAAATTAGTTAAGACCATGTCATGTCCATTCAACACTGCGAAAAACATATCAATTTCAATGGTATACTCATGTTTAACATACTCCAACTAAAAGGGTGCAAGAGAGGAGCAGCTAAGAGGCAGTAAAACACTTAATATAGCAGAGAGGGTGGCTGGGAAATTGTGAGGCTACAGATTGGGGAAGGGATATCGTTAAAAAGTGGATAAGTTAATAAACCTGTTGATTGACAGGAAATACTAGGTGTACCCTCAATATTCATTGGTTCGCTAAATACCGAAAAAAAAAAATCAAAAGAACTCATAGTATTAGTCTCTAAACTCTAATTACACAGTAAAGCATCAAGGCACCTCTTTTAGGGAAAGAAATCAAATGACATCGGGGATGATAAAGAGAATTTTTATTATTAAGAAATGTATCAAAACAACAGTTCTGTAGGTGAGATATCAAGCAATTAGAACATGTATTGATATAAATCCACAATATCCGAGATTTCCTTTCAAAGAGCACAGACATTACAAATATATCAATACATCTAAATAATGACATTTGCAACTACATCTGTTTTCTAACAAATCATGAGATAGAACATGAATGCTGTATTTCATTCTCAACAGAACTAAGCATAAAAAAAAAAAACTTAGCAATAAAGAGTGGGGACGTGGCAGAAATATGACATGCTAACTAGAATGAAACAATGACACAAAGACAGTTCCCTTGGAGGACTATGACACATAGAATCAGATATATTCATACCTGCAAAAAGTCACATATAACAGAAACAAAGTCACGAAGCTTTTGCATAAAGAGGAACTTCTCACCAGCAGCTGATAATGACTTTTCAAGGTCAGTGATATTCATAAGTGAGGCAGATAAATTTTCATCAGTCTTTGTCATTGATAACATGGTTTTCCCATGAGACTCCTGATTGAGAACATAATTGAAAAAATAATTATGCCAATACTGAAAGCTGTGAGCTACATTTAACAAAGGATAGTTTTCCAGGAAGTGGTCAAAATACATATGAATTCCCAACATGAAACATCAAAAAGAAAACGAAAAATATGAATGGCATTTTGAAGGAATAAGGGTATCTAATAAATAAATAAAACTCAAACAAATTCCTTCAAAATGATGTCGAGAAACCTATATAACAACTAGAACAATTGTAGCAAAGAGAATAGATGCACAGTAGATCATCAACAAAGTGCAAGAGATGTGCATGGTTCCTTTCCATTTGGTCCTTTCTATTCCTTTGCTCTTAAAATTTCTATTCCTTTGCTCTTAAAATTTCTATCTTTACCTTAATATAACGTTGCAATCTCTGTATTATAGCTAATTTATAAAATGCTAGCACATGCTGTTTCTAATTAATGTAAAATGAACTTTTACATCCCATAGACAAGATCCCAATTATCAAGATCCATCAAAGTTAGGCGAGAATGCCTGCAGCCAATTCATTCTAGCCTAACTTTTCATTTTAATTATTTTTCAATCACACCTTAAAAACAATATGAAATCTTAATTATACAACAAAGGATTCTATTTAAAAGTTCAGCTACATGATTTGTTATATAAAAGAAACGAGGATATATACCTTAAGTTTCCACATATTTTCTTGCAAGGCTTTCATGGTTACCTCAGCTTGTTGAGATACTGACATCACGTTCAAATCCTGTGAAGCTAAAATAGACCCCCCTATACTAGTAGCAGCCGGAATATTGGGCACAACTGCACTATATCCAACTGTTGCCGGATAAGCAAATTTTGGCTGCTGACCAACTGTAACAATAGGAACAGTATTGCTCTCCACCCTTGTGGAGCCATCATCCATTCTCTTCCCCAACCCCTTCCGAAATTGTTCCTCCTCCCAAATTTTCTCCTCCTCGTCTTCATCAATCTCATCACTGTCCTTTGTCAAAACCACATCCATTGTTTTCTCCTCAACTTCCTCGAATACACCTTTTTTCCTAATTTCTGATTTCCCTCCAATCATAGCAATTCGACCCTGAAACTCTGGCTCCTCATCACTCAACCCCTCAGCTGCCCCATGATTGCTCCCACCATCTAATGCAATGTAATCCGCAGCAGCTGCCCTTGATTGCCGCATCCTTTCCCTCTTTGCCCGAATAGCGTTAATGGTAGCCTGATCAGGGATTGAGGATCCGGTTGAATCCGTAGCCTTCCCAATCCCCATTAAAGCCATTTGAGCCACAGCCTCTTCATCATCCCCCTTAATAAAGCCGACCCTTCTCCCCTTACCCTCGTCCCCTTCATCCTCTGAGTCCAATTTCATAGCTTCACTCGCAATTTGAGAGATAGTATCCGTAGGTTTTACAAGTCCCTTCAAAACAATAATGGGTTCGGCAGTGGGTTTGGATTCTGACACGGGTCTTGAGCTAGCAAGTGTTCGAGTATTCTTTTGAAGCTCCCGCAAGGCTTCCTTCGTGTAAGTTCCAGCGAGTGGCTGAACATTTGACGGGACAGAAGAAGTTGCAGCCGCGGAAGAATGAGCGGTGCGGTCTTTCAACGCCGTCATCTTGTGGGAGGACGAAGGTTTTCCGGTGCGAGAAGAGTGCTTATCCGGGTTAGAGGATCTCGACGAGGAAGACCGAACTGGTGTGTCATTTTCTTCGTCTCCGGCGAAGCTGAGGAGCTTCGGAGCTTGGTTATGCGGCTTCTTCGGCTTCGCACTGTGGCTGGAGGGTTTTGACGAGGGTTTTGTGGAAGTCGCAGATGGAGTAGGGTGGGCGTTCGTACCGTTGGTTTCATCTTCATTATCTCCGTCGTCAGCTCGCCGGCGGAATTGCCGATTCCGACTGCTGCTCATGCTAGCAGTGATGCGCTTTCCCTAAAGTTCGCTCACAATGGATGGGAAGAGAAGTGCTTTAAACCCAATCAACATCGATAGTCGAGTTGGTCATTAGGCATTTCGCATTGGAGAACTGTGGACGACATGTCGTTTTATGTGCGCGCTAGCGCGTTTTCTAAAGGGTAGAGAACATTTCTCAGTAACTCGAAGAGCATCGGCAATGGCGGCGATGACGATAGGGTCCGTGTCTTCTACAGCGCTTCCTTCTCTCTGCTTTCGTCCATTGGAAACCCACTCGTGCATCATTTATTCGAAACCAATATTCAGATCCAAATTTAATCATTTCACTGGTCTTTTGACTAGGTATTCTCTCTCTCTCTCTCTGCGTCTTTCATTTTTTATTTCTTTTGCTTTCTTTCACTTTCTCCCATTTTAACTCTCTCTGGCTATCTCCCAGGTCTATATTTTCTCTTACAGCTCCTATTGTACCAATACGCCGCTACAGAAGTTCCGTGGTATCTTGCTTGGTGCTAGGTGATTCCGGGAAGAACCATGAATCGGAATCGGTAAGACTGTCTCTTTCTTGTAAGTGTTACCCCATTTCATTGTTTTGATTGAATCGCTTAGCCAAAAAAATACCGTTTTTTAAAAAAAATTCCCTTAATTAGTAGTTTCTTTACAGAACTTGCTACTGAAGTATGAAAAAATGATTTTGTCAAAATTTTGAAACTAAATTGATGGAGAATGTGACGACCCTAATGGGTGGAATTGTCTGAAACAAACTTTCAAGGGGAACGCGTCCATTTGGTTTTTCTAACGCGTCCATTCTCTATGTCCAAGTTCCTCGTGGAGAAGTTTTAAGTGGGAAGTTGCAGGAACTTCATTCCAATTTGAAATTAACTTCTTGTTCATGTTTTTGTAATATGATTGCTACGTTCTAGAGTAAAGGTTAATTGAATTTGTGAATGTATACTGTTCGAAGGAGATTATATAAATTCTTTTGTAGCTTCGATTAGTATGGAATAATGACATGGTGCTTGATCTTTGCTTATTTCCAAACCATGAAGTCTTCTTCTTTAGTCTTGGAACAAAATTCACATGAAGTTTGACTTGTGATAAGAAATCTAACATTGTTAATGCTCCGCTGAGCGTTATACTTTGTTCATGTAGCCTGTTTTTTAGTTTTTTGCATTTGGTTGTTGCAGGGTGAAAGTATTCGCATCCAACTTCCAAGAAGAAGATTACTCGTAGAGTTTACTTGTGATGAGTGTGGCGAAAGAACAAAACGACTTATAAATCGATTAGCATACGAGCGGGGCCTTGTTTTTGTGCAGGTGCATTTTGCAGAATTGTATGCAGTTTTGAATAACTTTGTTTAGATTTGTTGGATAAACCATGCGCATTCTATTAATGTGAATGAGTTCAATTTCTTTAGCCTGACTCTACTTTCTTTCGTACTAGTGTGCAGGGTGTCTACGGCATCATAAATTAGTCGACAATCTTGGATTGATAGTCGAATATGACTTGCGTGACGAGACCAGTCCGAGTTCCACTGTCGATCAAGTTTGAAATGCTAAATGAAGTCAGATTTTGTTTATTCTCTCATCTATTTGTACATTTGCATTAAATCATAGCAAACAATTGTCCTGTTTATTGTACAACAAATATCTTGGTGAAATGATGATTAAATTTGTATCCTTTTACTACACTAGAATGCAATCATTTTTTAAGATAGACCTCATATCATAAGTTTGTATGGAAAATATCAAATTTCGATATTAAGAGATTATCATTTGGGGATAGATATAACTGAAATCTATCGAGATCCTCTTCGATTTGTATCAAATGAAAAAATAATCAAATAAAACGAATTAAACTTGTCGTAGTTTCAACAAATGAGCGAATATGGTGTACAAATATAATGTTGCTACTCTCTTGGAAACAAATTGCCTAAAACCCAAAGTAGAGTGACAAATGGTCTAGGATCAATTAATTCAAGACACTTGAGAAAGCAAGAATAATGAATCTCAAGGGCTGAGGGCCAATTGAAGAGGATTTGGATTCTTTTTCAGTCTTACCAGAAATCGGCTCACTGAACTGATCACAGCAAGTGGATTCTCTAGATGAGTAGCATGACCTGAGTCTGGAATTTCGATCATCTCGTAAATCTCAGTGGTTGGATCAGTTCGATTACTCCTGCCATGATCAATTTCTGAAAGCATTTGCCGAGCAATTGTCTTGAATTTCACATCTTTCTCCCCGACAACTAGCAAAAGTGATGTTTTGCAGCATTTCAATTCATCCCAAAGAGACCTATCAGGTAGAACACCGGTCAGAAATAAACCCAATCCCATCAAAAGATTTGTATCTCAATTTCAAACTTTCACCAGATTTCTATTTTAAAAGAAAAAATATATTTTCCCTGTGAAATAGAGTAATGCTTCGTTTCTACTCTAAACTCACGTCTTGGCTCGACAATTGTATTCTCTATTATAAGCAATCCTGATTATATTCTCTAATTTCTCAGTTCATAATAACTGTTATCATAAATTTGAGGCGGCAGTGAATGTCTCTTTAATTCAAAGACCCAATTAAACTTACGGCTGTCTTCCAATGCTTAAGTCGGATAAGACTTTTGCAATGCTCTGCACATCGCCATGCTTTGAGCGGCTGGCAATTACTCGACTAAAATGGGGATGGCCTCTTAAACTGTAAAATGCCCATAATATTATGATGAAGTGAAAGAAATCACTAAAAAGAAAAAAACTCACCTGCTCCACATTTCTCCACTGTACCACTGATCCACAAATATTTCTAAGCCATAGTCAATGAGATTACGCGCCTTTGAGTCATCGTTAGCTCTTCGTAGTTTTCTTGCTACTTCATCTTTTAATCCAGGACTTCCGGATATTATAACAGCTCCATTAATCTTCATAAGTTATGATTTACTCTCGTAAGAATACAGCTAAAATAATAAGGCGAGAGCAATAGAAGATAGAGAAACTAGTTTTGTACCTTATCATAAAATCTCAAAGCCATGTATAGTGCAATCCTAGCACCCATAGAATATCCCACAAGTGTTACTTTACCAGGAGTAATATGATGAATCAACTTATTCAATACATCTGCGACCAACTCAATTGAATATATTGATTTCCTCATTGCATTGTTTACACCGAAATTCTGCCTGTGTGATCCCCCATGCCCTGGAAGGTCTACTGAGATGCATCTGGCAGAACCGGACATGGCTTTCATGATAGTAATCCAATCTTCACCATCTCCAAGAAATCCATGAAGAAAAACAATAACATTGTCCTGCACAATGTCACAATGCAGAAACAGAATTACTCGTGGAAATGTTATTTATTGCAAAACTGTCAGCTCAAAGTTCATCAAACCTAATACTTTATGGCCACTAAAATTGTTTACATATCATAGAAAACTAAGAATATACCAGTACAGTAACTTAAACCAGCCCTTTACATTATCGGAAGTAGTAGAAATAAAAGATCCTGAATTTAAAATTCTATTTTATCACTTAACCTAATTAAAGATTGAAATAAAAATTAGATCAACATTTGAGAGAAAAAATAAAGAAGTAAAGTGAATGAGTAAAGTAATGAAGTTTGTGGAAGTCAACATACCACACAAAAAACTGATGGATTGATGATATTAAAAAAAAAAAAAATCTTTTCTTACATTTGTATTTTGCCCAATCTCTCGTACTGTGACTGAATTAGAGATGTCAATTGAATCTATCGTTAATTGGTATCTGTGGATATGCTCCCCCGAAAAGTTTCTAAGTATAACCTTCTTATTTACTTGGAATTTCTTCACTAGCCGATCAGCATCATCTACAGATGCTTCAACAAAGCCACTAAGAGGATTACAAATGATACTTAGTGGGTTAGTGGTGACATCTTCTTCGAGCCATCGAAATGTTCCTAGGCCATGAGCTACAGACAGTGTCATCATCTTATTCATAACTTTACAGATGCCTCTGCTCTGCAGGTTAAGATAACAGGAAAACTGGACATATGCCGACAAACCTAGTCCACTTTCAAATGTGGCACTTATGACAGCCATCTTTCCCCACTGCTGGGCCCATCTAGCCACTAAATCAGCATGTTCGAATCCACCAATGACACTGGGTTTGATAACCTGAAAGAAATTAGATATCGTATCAAAGTCTTTCACCAAACATTTTACATACAGTGATATTTACAACATTTTATTGATCAGTATCCAAATTCAAATGCATTACTTTCGAGACATTTTTGCCAAGTAATCAATTTATCCATTCTCCCTACACCAAGTGTCAAATTTGCATATAATAGTAAATATTTACATTGACTTACAATAGCAGCTATTCCAGGGTGAGCATACTTGGCCAGTGCTTCTAAAGGATTTCCTTTAATACCATCAATAGTTTCATCCAGCGCCACAGGTAAACCACTTTCGTCACAAAATCTAATAATATCATTTTCATCCATAACAGGTTCCTGAGACAATGGTTAACGACCAAATATAATTGTTAGAATGTCCTTGATCATCTATATAATGGTATCTGAGAAGTTCGAGACCACAATGAGAGAGACCAAGCACAAAATTGTAAGGTACGCCATATAATAATAAGTAGGTTCTCAATTAAATCATTTGACATCTAAACCCAACTGACAGCTCAAAAATTCTTGCAACAGTCATTCTGTACAAAACTGTACCTCAATATACTGAAGATCACAGTCTTTCACAAGAAAGCCAAATTCAATTGCTTCTTCATAGCTCCACCTTCTATTCGCATCAACACGAAGCTCAATTTGCCGTCCAACAAGTTTTCTTACTTCCTGCACTACTGCAGCATCACAGACGACATTACCTGTCCTTGCAACCTGCAATAGAGGATTTCTTAACAATTCAAATTCCAATTTTCACACATACCAGAGTGCCATCATAGCACGGAAGGTAAATTTTAATAGCCAAAATACTTTTTAGTTCACCTTTATCTTTAGAGCAGTAAATCCTTCCTCAACTAGTGATTTAGCAACATAGGCCACCTCTAAAGGAGTTCTACTGGAATCAATGAGGGCACAAATTAAAACTTTGGATGAAATTTCAGAGTTTTCTTGGTCATCTATCCGGTGGTGGAATGTGTCTAGTAAGCTGGAGCCATGACTCCCGGCTATGGCGTTTAGGATAGCCATTTCCAACCCACATCTCACACTTGGAAAGATCGAACTTGGCTGTATAAGAATGCATAGAAACTAAATCATCTAAAAAACAAATTTTCATAGACAGGAAAAGAATATAACAAAAACACTAGAACAATAAATTATTATTAATATAAGGACTCAACGGGGATTCCCAGCTCATGCATTATCCAAGAAGAAAAAGAGCCCTTCAGCAACGGAAGAGAAACACTGATTTTAGCTCCTTCCATGACGTGAAGAAGACACCTGAGTTGCTCCTCTACATCTTGCAGATTTTCTCTGTGAAGTTCAAGAGGCGCCACCTGCTCAATAAATAATAGATCTTCAGTAATATGTATACCTTGTCTATGGAACTGATGAAATAATTGGACCAAATGAGAATAAAGGACAAAAATGTAGATCAGGCTGAAAGGACTGTGTGCGCAACATAATCGTGGTTGTCTCAAAGGTTTGTTTGATTTTACAATTTCAAACCACAACTAACCTCACCAAGCCCAATGCTTCCATCTTCAAGATACAAAGATAAAATATAACCTTCTCTGTAGAACTTCGAACGACAATTACTAGCAGAAACAGATGTAGGTGGAGCACGAAGTTGAATTCTGGCACAAAGAAAGTTCCAATTTCAGTAATATCAGGACATTTAGTGCCATAGAAATGGATAAAAGAACATAAAGAGGAAAGAATTACCTGAATAATGAACACTCCATTTTATCAATCTTGTTAGGAAAGAAAGAGCCTTGAAAATCAAGCCTTGAAAGGATACCAAAACTATGTTCTACAGTTTGGCATGCAAATTTTTTTAAATCGCTGACCATAATGAGCATAATGTATCAGCAAAGGTGATAAGATGTAGGCCAGGGAACAGATTTATTGAAGCAGCTGTGAATTCTAACAACCTGTGAATGGCAGAATTGCCATCGATGGAGCTCTCCACTTCAACTATACAATCCGCATCATCATACTGAGATCTCAATAAGGTATCTTCAAGCTCTTCCTTTGTCCTCACCTGAATATGCTTTAGACTGCACAATCACAAATTTTCTTAACTGAAAGAAGCAAGATATGACCCACATGTAATGTATTGGACGATAAGACATTAGAAACAAATATATTCTCTAACAAATTTTCAATTCAAAAGTAAGTAAGTTAGTTAGCTGGCACTGGCAGGATTCCAAATTAACATCACTGGATGGACCTTCAACGGCATGATCTGCCTTGTGAATAATCATGATGTAATATTTTCCAAACCATCACAAATTTGAAGGATGAGCAATCTGATAAGGCTGCATCCCTTAAAGTTTACTCACGAAGGCAGAACAAAAACAACCCAGTAAATTGAGGCCCAAGGAGTTTTCTTATATATGTTGTTTGTCTTTTTGTACTAAACTGCTGACAGGGCTTAGGGTTAGGATATAAATATAGGAGGTTTTGTCTTGTTAGGGCAAGAATTTTCTAAGTAAGAATTAGGAAGGGGAGGCCGAGCCTCTTAACCTTCGATGGGTTTCTCTAATTACAGAAAGTTTTCTTGTTTCTTCCTGTTGTTAGATAGGTCATACCACTCTGGTATCAGAGCCGTTTCAACTGTTAATAGCAAACATAAATGTGGTCCAAGCACCATATATAAAATGACTAAAACAGCAATTACTCAATTATGCAATATCAAATGCAAGTGAAATAAAAACAAAATTGCAATCAGTAATTTGTATTACCCGTGTGCTACACAAAGCCACCGAATGGAAATATTATGGGAGGTGTAGAAACATCGATCTAAAATTTTTGGTTCAATTCTTTCCGCAGCAGGTAGGAGACTAAATATTGCACCACCATGATTATTCATCACAAGTACTGTCACTGGCTTCCTCGACATCCTACATTCAAAGGGAACTACCAAAGATCAGCAAGGTAACAATCGGAGCATGTGTTTTGAAAATAAAGAGTAAAGTGGGAATGAGAACTCCAATGCCATTTATGAAAATATTGAGGAGCTCTTAATGAAATAAGATTCTATAAACTAGTTAGGGGGGAAAAGATGCATGATTATTTCACACAGAACAACAAGAATGTTGCAATATTACTTTTTTACCTTTCCTTTAAAATTGCCAAGCCATTTGTATCATGAAGAAAGGACACATCTCCTATCACGCAAAGAACCTGAGAATGTAAATGAACATTAAATAGAGAATGTACCTAGATTGTTACGAGGGGATTTCTTATGATAGATGTCATAATTACATAACCTGGGGGAACAAGTTTAGGTTCTTAGTAGGAAGGAGAGTTTATATCTTCAGTTCTTTCTATTGGAAAGAAAAATCCACTTGTTGAGGTGTGTGTTTTGAAGATATTGTCACCTTTCTTACAAAAATTTTTATTTAATAAATTTGTTCCTTATAGAATGTAAACATATAAACCACATCAACAGTCAAGATCAACTCGCCTTGCTAACAGTTGAAAATGGCAAGAAAATTAATTAGAGCATTAACATTCAAGTAGTAGTAGCAGCAATCTACATTAACACACGTAAACAGAACTGAAATATCTTGATAACATACTCGTTTGTTGCAGCCTACGGCATAACCTACAGCAGTGCTTAGCAGCCCATCAATACCACTAGCACCCCTATTTCCAGCTACACGAGTACAATGAAATGGTAGTCCCACCTTTGCCATTGCAGTGGCTATATTCTCAGAATATTTTGACCAATTACTTGCATACATGTCCGCATCACGAATTGGCATGCTGTTCCCAAAGAAGAGAGCAGAATCAGATGGAAGAGCCTCTGTTACAACCTGAGCAACTTGTGGCTCAGTCAGGGACCAATTAGAACAATTTTGAAATTTTATTTCCCAAGCAACCTAAAGCCAGGAGAAAACAGCTAGTAAATAGAAAGGAAAGAAATCACACCAAGAGAGATAAATAAACATTATTGAAAAAGAAAATAAATTTGCTAAAACAAACACCAAGAACATTTATAAAATATAACTTACAGAAGAAGCTTTAGTACATTCCACCATCGACCTCAAAAAAAACACGCACTATTTTTAGTAAAAAATAAATTACATCTCTAAGAACTTATAGGAACAATCCATTTACTTTTCTCATTTCCAATTGGATGGATATAGTGATGGTCTAAAGGGGCTTCCTTGTGTTAGTTCCTTAGTAGTGTCGGAGAATTTCTTAAACTCCTCATTTAAGTATGTTAGAAGTTCTTCTTATAAAAAAACAAAAACAAAAAAAAAAAGAATAGGGAACTAAACTAATGGTCGTAAATCATTTACTTTTCGCGGTAGGAAAGCTTTAATCTGACTGTGAAAATGGACTTCAAACAAAACCAAGAAAACACAAATGAGGCCTCCTCCAAACTCTAAAATAAAAACCATTCTCAATAATGGTCAGTGATGAACTAATAGCAGTAAGAGAAAACACATCAAGTTCAATATCAATGTTCTTTTTTTTTTTTTGTAGAAAACCACAAATCTATCAACTTCAAATGTTCAAAAGGCAGAGAAACAATTTCAACAGTAATTGATGAAAAGCTAGTTCAGCAGTTCATTCGAGCTGGCTTTAGATTTTTGTCTTACAAGCACTTACCTTAAATATATACCATTTGTATGCATTGAAATGAAAGTTTTTTTTTTTTATGCATGACAACATAGAAACAACAAAACAATTGCGCCGGATTATACAAAAAAAAGTTGTCTAGATTGCCAGAAAAAAATTACCATCTGAGACAATGCCTCAAGAAAAGCATTCTGTCTCGTTCTCTTACGTTCAAATCTACATTTAAGCAAACTATCCACAAATTCCACAATGGTACATTGGATTCTATGAGTTAAAATATGTGACGGATCATGACGACATGGATGCTTGTCAACCATGATATATGCAGATGGACTGCATTCCTCTAACATACTACTTACTCGTTTGCTTGTTATCCTGCTTCCTATCTGTAAATTACATGTAGATAGTCAATCAACAAAAAATATCTTAAACTGAACTTGAATTCTAAAATAAGCATAAGTAGAATTAGAATTGACTCGCCATCAATCAAGTGAATATATATAGCTTCTACAGAAATAATTTTACCATAAAAAACCTCTTTTAGTATGTGTTCATCTTAAGTATGTGCCATATCACCATTAAATAATTGAGTAGCTTTCAGGAACTTTCTTTATTCGCACTTAAGTTGCAGCTTAACAGGGTAATAGATAATAATTAAAATCCTCTGAATTTTTAAAAGAAAATAATATTGTATTTATTAAAATATTATAAAAAATTATTGTCACTATTTACCATCGCCTCCCATTAGAAGTGTCAATACTATTTAAACAATATTCATCAGAATATCCAGCAACATCTTTTATAATTTCAGACTCCAACTTTCCTTGCATCACACCTTTCCTTGTCTATTTTCCTTTCTTGCCCTTCAATAGCATTCCTCCGCAACCCAAAGTAAATGAATTTAGTACTTGGGTTAAAGAAAGTTATAGCATTTCACTAACGATGGAGAACTGTGATATAAAGAAAAACGTACATAGAGAAGTGTATGTTTGAAAGTATATCTGAATAATTTCTTATATAAAAAAAGTATACCTGAATAATAACATCAAGCTCTAACCATTCCCGCACAACATCTGAGAGAAGTACATGGTCCAGATGATCAACAAATAAAAAGTTTTTCTCTATTTCAGGAAAGGAACTCAATATCTTTCTCAGGCGTAAACCAGACAAAATGTCAGCAATAACAGGCCACATCATGTGTTTTGCCAATAGAATAATTGCCCATATCTCCTCCTCTGCATGAACAGCTCCAATGAGTAGTAATCCTTTTCTAGCTCCTTGAATTATTTTTAGAATATCTGACTTTTGACCCAAATTACTACTACATGCACGAGAGGGTCCTAAGTTAATGTACTCCGTGAAAGGTTTAGCACTAGACATCCAAAAGTTTAACCCTTGTAAACAAGTACTAGGTGCCCAAATGCTAGGACAATTTTCCAATGGCTCCCGGAAAGGACAATTAATCTGAACAGGGCCACTAGGTGAAGAAGTTGCCCAATGTACAGCAGAGTCAATGGTGGTAAGCACCATCCGAGCTGGGATTCGATCATTTGGGGCAGGAAGATTGAAGAAAAATCGCACAAAAGACCCAAAATGGTTTACCTATAGTAGATATGCAAACACTTTTGCTCATGAGTTCATCTAAACAACAAAAAATAATATCAAAAAGAAAATGCTTATGATCATGTATTGATTATTGAATGATAATCATTGTTTTAAAACCTAACATACAGAGAGAAAAAGAGCAATCGCATCATTTTTTATAAAGAAGGTTGTGATACAAAAGAAAAATACCACAGGAACTTTTCTGAAGTACACATACCCAATTATGCTAATATGCCAATACAATTATCTTAGAATAATGACTTTCTTTTATAAAATTGAGATAAGTAAATGGCTCAAAATTTTTATTGCATTTATGTCTAACTATTTCCATGTTGTAGCAATCACGAGGTTCCATCATGTTAAATTCGTATTAAGGAAGTACATAATGCATTTTGAAAACTAATAAACTTCATTATAATATTATGTATCAAAAAATATATAAATGATTAAATTAATTTTACCCAACAACTCGAGTTTTCGAGATCCGTGATAATTTATCATAATATTACTAAAAGATAGATTTTGAGTTCAGATTTATGTCTCATTAAATTACTTCATTTGAAAGTTTTGCGTACACATGCAAGGACCAATAACAAAAATTAATTTACATGTAACTAGACATGTTAAGAAATATAAAAATAATTAAATTAATTTCAACCTAAGAACTTAAGATTTTGAACTTAGTGGTAATTTATTGTTTTCTTTGTAAGTTTTGGGGAGTGACAATTAAGATCCAGCAAATATAGTTTCTTCATGAACCAATTAAGGGTATATGTGTGATTCCTAGACTAATTAGTTGCATTGGCAGCAACACATTTATTCTCTGGTGTTTGGGTAAAACTATTATACTGAAGGAAGATTGATATGAGTATTTTCAATGAGTGTTTTGCTCACACCTGATTAATCGCCTGATTAGCTCCAGCATCTTGCAACTCCGGAGGACGATCTGCTGTTAGTAGCAGAAGAGGGACAAAATCTTGGCTAGCCTCAACAACCTGCATATTTCCTATTGGAGTTACTAAAAGGTGTGTGCATAAGAGGATGGATTGAATACCATTGAATACCCTAATCGTCAAAAAATAATTATGGGCTACTAGATTTAAAGCCAAAGAGTAAAATGAGAATATTTCCATATTGACGGACGAAGGTATGATGGCTAAAGCTTCCGAGAACTCTATAGTAGCCCTTTTATTACAACTACAATTCACTTGATCAATGTATTTTCTGTTTTGACAGTAAATAAAGTGGAACAATTATATTTAAATGAGCATAAATAAAGAAACAAATGAGAAGATTTTCTGAGGAATGAAATTAGGAGGCCCAGGTAGATTAATCAATTGTTTGTCAAACCTAGAAAGTAGAAATGCCCCAGTACCAATATTTGTGGAGCCAAGGAAATAAAAGAATATTCTACCTAGTAAAAGAAAGTAACAAGACAAAAGAATCCATATACGAACGGTTTTTACTGGGACTTCTAAGCAATTAAGTATATGTTAAACCCATCAAAAAGATAGCATGAAAGTCCTTTCATAAAAATCAACAAACTATTGAAGTTTTTTCTTTTTTTTTTTTGAGAAGATAGATTAAATATGCTCATAAGCCATTATTGTAACTTACAGCAGGAAAGAGATTTGAAACTGCAGTCCCTGAAGTCGTTATGACTACAGCTGGGAGGTGAGATCCTCTTGCATACCCAACAGCATGAAATGCAAGAGATCGCTCATCAAAGCATGCAATGCATGACACTAGGGGATGTGAAGCAGCTGCAACAGCAAGAGGGGATGATCTTGATCCTGGAGCTATGCAAAAATACTGGAGTGAAGTATAAGTCAGACATCTCACCTTCAATAGACATAGGACACATTTATAGTTATAAAACTAACCGTTAAACCAAGACGACAGCATTCTTCAACTATGAGTGACGCCCAAACAGCATTGATGTTGGCACAGCGTTGCTCTATGTAAGACATTTCATTTTCATCATCCAACTGATAGTAGAAAGAGACATAGAACCTGAACAATCTTCAACAAGTTTGTTTCTTCTAACTTGACAAGCTTAAACAAATGTATACAGTTGATAGAGAATGCATATATTATGAACCAAGCCAAGAGCAACCCCTCAGTAGCCAAAATTCATATCACAGCGTTTCTTATCCTTTTGATAAGACATTCGTACAGCTTTATTTGAAAAGAAACAAGAGTTTAAACTTAAGCCACAAAATTGACAAGGGGAAAAACCAAACTTCTGTTTTTGGGACACCCCTCATCCGCATCCTCATTAAATCTAATGTTCTTTTTTCAAAGTACATTGCAAATTCTAATGACTCAAAACCATAAGCCATTGAATACATGCATGTCATAACGCCGAAACCTTTAGTTCTTTGACATCCCACAGGCCACATTGTTAAACAAATATGATATAAGACCCATCAATGAAAAGTAATAGTATCATACCATGTTACATGCAACAGCATCGCTAGATGAAAGCCTTAAACAGAACTGATAAGGACCCTCGTTCTGCAATATAGGTCAGTCAAGGACATTGTAAAGTATCAGCCGCGCGTTCTAGGTTTGTGATACTAATAGTTAGTTCTTGTCCAATAGTAAAATAAAAGTATGCGAAATTTTTTTTGACTATGACTGAATGACATGATTGAATACTACAAGATCCATTTCCGAACTGAGAGTTAGAAATACTAAGGAGGAATTACCAGAAAAAAGGAGATACCATTTCCGTAATGTCACCCCTGGAATCTCCTCCAGCCAAAGAGGATACTTTCATGCATACCTACAACACAAAATCATTGATCTCAGAGATTGGACATTGGCAAACTAATTGTAACCGAATTTCATCAGTCAATTAACCAATTACTTCGAGTTAACCAAGTTAATGATCATTATGTAAGGCTAAATCTGATACAAAGTTGCAAGAAACTCTAGGTAGATGATCTTTAATGGAAAGGACAATGCCCAATTTCAACCAGTCTTTCATAATTTAATCCCTTTTTCAACTATAATGAGTCTACCAAGAACAACTGATTAGCAGCAAAACCTCTAAACATAAACAAGACTTTAAACCCAACCTTCCCTTAAAATGAGAAATGGCTAGTGCCGTGATCTCAAATGAGATTGCCTAAATTTGTTTTCAAGGCAGACCACCAGATTCTGTGGCATCACTTACTCTAGTTAGCTAATCAAACTCTGAAAGACCTTCTATGAGATGATCAACAATGACAACAAAAATAACAAAGGCACAACATTTTATATGACATTAAAGGGGATAATAAAAATATATACCATCGCCTGAGTTCTATCATCCGACAAATTCAATGTTCTTAAGGACGATATTATTCTTTTAGAATGGCATTTCTCTGTAAAGGGAAAAATATTCATCCTGACCTGAAAGAAAACAGTGATTCGTTAAGCACCTTCCATGACCATAGAAATATAAATTCAAGTGCCATGCTTCGATCTAGGTTTTTGAAGAACTGTTAAAAAGACTTTCATAAAATATTCCTTGGTGGTAGAGAAACAAGTTATAGTAGTGATTTTTTTTGTAGAATTATTCACTTCGTTCTCAAAATCACCTTTATATTAGCCTTCTCAAATATAAGTATAGTACCATATCCTTTGCCTACTCAACAGAGAAGATAGGACCAAAACAAATCATTTTAGTAAATTTCATTTTATTTCTTTGTTTTAATCTTGACACCCTGCTACAGAAATGTCCACTCAAATAACATAAGATTACCAGACCTGGCGAAGAGAAAATTCTAGAGAACAAATAGCGTCCTCGAATGGCAAAGGAAAAGATTCATCCCATGCAAGTGTTGCTGCTAGAACAGAAACACCCTCATACTCATTTAACTCAATCTGTTAAAACCATTTTTTGTCTCAATAACCACTATATTCTGAAGGAATTCATAAAAATATATTCCTGGGAAATACAAGCAAATTGGTAACAGTTTACCTGAGGAATAAAAAGGTATGAAAAACCAGTCCCATGCTTCATAGAAGATTTTGACAATTTAATATCCTTTAATCCAAAAGCCTTAATTGTAGATGAAGTAAGTTCATTAGTAAGATACCTGCAGATGAATTGAAAACACATATTTAGATCTTTGACATAATCTGAGTGAATTTGAATTTGTTATAAAAAATAGACAAGTATAAATTTTAGCATTTATTCTTTTGCCATCATCACTTCTAATTGGGTAGATATAGTTGCCTCTCAATGCTAGTCTCCCTAATTTTATTGCTCATGTTGTCTGAGAGAATTTTCTATGTTCTGTTCACACTTACTTTCTATTTTTAATGGAATCCAATTTCCTATACTAAAGACAGTGATCAAAAGAGAAACAAAAAACCACATAGCAATATCCTACTTGTTACAAAGTTTATCCCAGGCCACACACAAAGAGATTTTGCACAATTTTACCTCTTCATCATAATGGATATTCTTACAATCCAAAATAAATTAGAAATTACAGCACTATCCAAAAAACTCTTTTTAGTAATGGCGCTTCAACTTAAAATGTCTCCCAAATACATAGCACTAAAGACCGATTCCCTGCACTGTTGGGGAACAAGCATAAAATATCTGCGTAATTTTGCATGAAATGGAACTATGCCTTCAGAATAGTACATCATATCAATTACTGTATTTAAATGATTCTCTTATTATAAAGTTGAATTGAGGATGACTAAAGGTACGAGGACCTAAATTGATCAATGTGCATTAAGATTAGGTTTCTTTGGATATTGGAATTATTGTCTGGACTTTGTGGCTTGAAAGGAACTCCAATATTTTCAATAATTCTTTTACTTTGTTGTAATGTTTAAGTTTCTTAGAGTGCAACGGGTGTTGCACTCCTATATGCTATAAGATTTAACCTTCCCTTTGTAGTCCATTTGACAAACCTAAATTCAACATAATATGTTTTTCAATCTAAGAAAATCTCTTGCTTTCGTTCTTCGACATTCTTTTGGATAACTTTTTTTACACCTGTAGCGTATTCTTTGATTCACAAGTAGTTTGATGAATTATCTAAACTTAATGGCCTTATCAAGTCATACCAGCGGAATCTTTTACACCTATAGAAAGAGAGGAGAAAAAATAATGCACCTTCTAATTGAACTATGTTCAGATGAAGTACAGGAATTGAAGTAAATAGCCGCACCAATCCCAAAAACCCCTCGAGTCTCATTCAAGTAAAGTGATTTGAATGTCGGATTGTCCTTATCTTTGGAAAGGAAAAACAGAGGAAACACTTTAGATGACTCCGGTTGACAACAAAACCACTCCAATGCTTTTGCACTTGGGGGCACAACCACCTGCAAGTTCATGGTTACGTTCATCAATCCAAATTCATGGTTGCATAGAATTCTAATCTAGCAGCATTTCATGGGCTTCAGAGTCTGAAATTTATATTTGCAAATTAATAAAAAAAAAATCAATGGTTTTTCTTTCAAAGTACATTTTAAGTACAACTAACTAAACGCTCAACTGTTTTTTTATTAAGTTGATTTTTTCGACAGTGCAGATAAAATGAATTGGATGCAATTTTTTAATACATAAAAAGAAAAAAATTCTTAAAATTAAAAAATGACCTCAAATCTGAAGACTCCACTGGTTGAACATGGAGGATTCAACGTCAAATTCTTAACGGCTTCCTTAATACTCTCCAGCCCATGCTCAAGGGTCAGCGCAGGAGGTAATGTGTGGGTAATACACGTTTCCACGATGAAATCTCCCTCTTCAATTTCAGAGAACTGTGCAACATCCATCACCGGACCTTCGAATCGCAGTCCCTGCACAAACTATGAAATCAAAACGAGAAATTCCATATAAAAAAAAAGACTACATTCACCAGCTACAATGAGCCATTAATCAGAAAGTGAAATAACCGTAGAATAAGGATTGTGAGAGAGGCGAAGTGAGCAGAGCAGGGAGGAAGATCTGAAGCTGAAAAGAAAATGCGGCGATGAAGCATTCCGGGAAAGTAAGCGGTTGATGAGAGCATTCTGACGCGAAAGGGGGAAAGCAGTATGCGAGAGAAGACGCTTAGCTTTCATGGTGTAAATGAAGCGTACAGGCTCACAGACGAAGAAGCTGAGACAGGAGAGGAAGGGATAGTGTTATATCGCCATTGTCGAGGTTGGATTAAAGGATAAGGAAATTTGGCGCCATCCAGCTACTTCCGCTTGTACGGTCATTAGACCCGCTGACGTCGGCGATAATTTTATATATTGGTGAGATTTCGTTTTGGGGTCCTCAGTTTTTCATTATTCGAACTTGGGCCTATATCCACTAAGACCGGTTGGGCCCGACCAGAATCTAGTTTTAGCGGGTCGGGTGGCTGAATTGGCATGTTTTCAATTTCAACTTTAAATAATATTTTGATCATTTTATGTCTGTGTGATTAATGAAAGATGTTCTTAGACAATATTTTTACTTATGTTAACGTGCCTATGTCAATAAAAAAAAAACATTTGAAGTTAACTCTGCAATCGAATCGTACAAGAACATACGTCAATTGTTGAAAAGTAAGTCAATTGTTCATTATATTTTATCGTGCAATCTCTTGACCTCGAGTTTTGATCTGGTTGACCAATTGAGATTGACGTTAAGAACTCAGATATTCTTTCTATTGCTCGAGTATGCAACCAGTGGAACATAAGTTTGGACATAAATTTGCATATGATGAATAAAAGTGTCAGTCCAATTGAAAAATGATGTGAACTTTGTATACAGAAATCCTGAATATTTTTTATTTTTGTTATCTAACAATGAAAAATCGTTGTAACTGACGACACTCACATTGACAACTCTCGTAACACAATATTTCATGCAAAAACTCTCAAAGCAGACAATGTCGAACATTGACGGGTTTCAAAGTTGCCAAATCGACAGTTCTACTAATAAAAAAAATTAAAAAATTGTAATGACACGTCACATTAATCAAATGAATATCATTTTCTGTTAAGTATCAAGACTCACATAATTGACTAACAGAGACAAGATTAAGAGTAAGATTAATAATATAAGAAATAGACAAAAAAAATATAACAATGGAAGCAACACCTATTAATGACATAGAGATACCATCAACCGTCATAATTGATATAGAAAAATTAAGAGACAATGAAGCAAAAAAAGACAAATTGGGAGACATATGATGAGAGGCATTTGAATCTAAGACTCATAACGAATGAGATATACCTGAGGAACCAGTTGATGACAAACATTTATGAGAGGTGGCTGACATAGCATAGGTTGTGAGGCAAGAAACTGTTGAAACTACTCAAACATGGATGGATCTAAAGACGAGACAACCACTGCATTATTGAACATAGGTGGTCGATATGTCCATGAAGTAGATTGCGGCAAGAAAGATAGTTGTTGCTGCGGCGACGGGCGTTGTTGCAGTTGTGGTGGCCACTGTTTGTTGCTGTGATTTACCCTTATTCAACAATAACGGACATTGAGTCTTTTAATGACACTTCTACTTATAGAAGACACACTCATCATAAGCGACCTTAGATATCGACCTATTTTGGTTGTCCGCCGTAGGTCGTTGTGGTACTGCAAAGAGAGATGGAGTAGGATGTGTGATAGTCTCATTATCGACCCGAGACTTAGGACGAATCTCCACAGCCAAATGAATCAATAGAAGGAAGAGAAGTACGTTGTAGGATTGTCCCACGCAATCTCTCAAAATCATGACGAAGGGCCAACAGAAACTTTACTAGATGTTGCGATTCTCTCCGAGCAATGTAAGTTGAGAACATGCGCAAATCTGATAGTTCTGTTAATGTCAACTGATCCCATAATGTTGACATGGTAGAATAAAAGTCTTGAATACTTATATATTTCTATTGAAACTCAAATGTCTATCTCCAATTGATATTGTTTAGCTAAGTTTAACTGTGTGTATAACTTAGATAAATGAACCCAGACTTCTTAAGCAGTCTCATACTTTGCCAACTAAATACCACTGAAGTGCATAATAGAGTTGTTAATTCACGTAATAATCTTTAAATTGTCAGATTCCCAAACTTCTAGTAAAGTCGCATAGCCAGTGGTCTTACTGTCTGTAAGCATAACTTGCACACATGTAAAATAACCCCACATAGATTTTCTACGCAAGAAATTCTTCATAACATAATTCCAATACAAGTAATTTTTACCATTTAATGAGACACTAATTAATTGAAGAAAATCATCCTTACAACCAGAAATAATGAGAAAACAAAAGAAATCAACGAAATCCACAAATAATCCAACAAAAACAATAGAATCCAATAGTCCCCAAATAAGAAAATCAACATAATCCAATCAAAACAACCGAATCCAATCAAAGAAATGCAAACCTGCAAGAATGAATCAAAAGCGGGAAATAGAACAAATACCCAAAATCCAATAAAAGAAATGCGCACTATTCATGCACTGTTCACGCACTGTTCACACGATGTTATGCACTGTTCACGCATTGTTTTGCACCATTCACGCACTGTTCATCTTTCGAAAAAGCCGAGCCATCACAACAAAACCCTAGTCCGCGAAAACCCTAACCTGGCTTTGATACCATGAAAAAATTGAGATGCTAATATTGACAATAGATGAAAAGGTACATATAAAGATATTTATATAGCTAAGGTAAACAAAGAGAATAGTAAAATTACTAAACTACCCTTAATGACTACTAATTATAATAATAATATATACTAACAGGACTCGGACTAGATCCAGTCCAATTTGAATGGTATGAGTTCATGTTCGTTGTTGGTTTGAGGAGTGTCGTGGCACCAGTGAAAACTTATCATTAAAGTTTGCCAGGACGAATAAATTCTTCGAACAACATTCTTACGAACACACAGGTCCATGCCTGGCTATGATTGAGCCTTATTAAAAAAAAAATTCAAGCCTAAACTGGCCGATCTTTATACGAGTGACACCCAAGTCAAAAAAAACAAGTGGATATGAACTTATGGAGTTGGAAATTCAAAAGGAAAAGTTAAAGACGTTCAAATTGAGGCTGAGATTAAGGAAGTTGGAGCCACGGTGGCTAACTTTTTTGGAGACTAGTGGCATACCTACAACTGTTTGAGAGGGTGTCCTAGGCTTATAACAACCAGAAAAACTTACTCAAGATACTCAGACAACAAGAGTTTCATCGACAACTTTATCACAATCCCATTTGAACATCTGTAAAAACCAACTTTTACCCATTTTTCAACGTGCTTGACTACACTGCGATAGAGAGAGAAACATTGACGTTCTAGAGAGAGAAAGATGGTGGGCTTCATGGGGGGTTGAACTGACAAGCTTTGCAATTGGATGAAGAGGTAGTGGCAGTCCAACCTCTTGAATCTACTTCATATAATCCTGAATTCTGTGGCTGAGTTTCTTCTTGTCCACTTCTCTCTCTCTCTATTTACAGTTGTCCACTTGAGCTTCAGAAAAAAAAAAAAATAGATATTTTGTGATAGTAGGTTAAATCTAGTCACCATGCAGCAGTGAAAATTTAAATAATTTATCTGGTTAAAACTTCTCGTTTATCAAAACCCTGCTCCTGAGCTGATGCATAAATTCAGGTCACTGATTTAAGTAATCGACACTACCGAATGATACGAGCTCAATTTCGTGCTTCAAATTATTATTATTATTATTATTTTTTTTTTTTTTGTGATAGGTCGATGAAGCTTTTGGCTGTAAAAATCCATGGTAGAATGAATTGTAGGAAGGACTTTTCTTTTTCATTTTCTTAAAAGCCATACAGAAACACTTGTACAAAGTCACTTTATCATAGTTTCTCTATCTGCCATTAAGGGCGAGAAAATGAAGTGAGCGTACTTAGGAATTTGACCTAATTTTTTGGTTTTGCTCAATTTTTGGTCAGGTTGACTTGGTTTTTAGAATGCAATTCTACAATTCAATTAGATTCTTACCCATTTTTAGAAAACAAAACATAAAACCAAATCAAAAACCTCGGTTTAGAATTCGATTTTCCATTCAAAAACCAACTATACCACAAACTTCGATTCGATGTGCTTTGGTCAAGTCCCAATCAAACCATAAAGAACATTGATATAATTAACCTCGCAAACGGCCGTCATCATTGGCATTCAAGAAGTCGCTTAGGAACAACCTCATATCTTGTAATAAATCGGTGTTGTTATGAATCAATATACATTAATAGAATATCATGAAACTTATATTAATAAACTATTTACGTTCAATTTTTTCAAGATACGTGAGATTGTGCCTATCTCATAATATAAATTACGTTCTTATAATTAATTAACAGAATATTGAAACGTAATTACTCTATCACAAAACTAAGATTAAGAGAGTAAATCAAGGATTCTCTTTATATATATATATTTCAGAAAAATAGCCATATCCACATCGAAAAATGTCACGCTCCTTTGGTACAAAAGTAAAATACAAAACCAAATAAATAAATAAATATGCGTTTACAAGTTGCTGCCTCTGATATTTGATCTACTTATCTTGCCTCATTTGTCCTCCATCCTTTTGAACAAATTACAAGTGGATCCTGAGCTTTTTTGGATGTTCTGCGTACCATTTTGTAATTTCACGCTATTATAACATTCAGACAAAATTGGAGTGCTTATTGAGTCATCATTAAGCATAATTAAAATTAGCAATTCAAGAACCCAATCCATTTCCAATAATCACCGTCTCTTCCCTCATTTCGTCACCCATCATTAGCTTTTAATTCCACTCATCCAATAAATTTTAAAATGCAATTAATATTATAAAATATAAATACTTAATTTATTACATAAATATATAATGTAATTAAGTATGTTTATTAACTTTGTTTTCATTTTTAATTAATTATTACAGTACTCTTGTTTGTCTATTAAAAATAAAAACAAAAACGAAGTGACACGTAAGCTTTACATCGAAGAGGTATTTGAGAAATGTAAAACGACGTAGTATCAATGGAAAACCTGAAGTTGTTTTGTTATCCAATAAGTTGTGATTACGTAAGCAAAAAATTAGCGAAGCGGGGCCCACTCTTCATCCCCTGCAACACCCCTATAAATCCAGCTCTGCTTGCCTCCCACCCCTCCTCAACGCCGTCTCCACGATCTTTACCCCAACTCTTCAGAGCTAACTCCCTAACCATGATTCCCGGCGGAGCCACCGAACTCAGCTACTTCTCACCGGAATATCTCCTCGCTGAACCGGTAAGTTTCACCACGTTACAGAGAAACGCAACGGACCTCCATTTTCACAGCCTTTCAAGCAACTTTACGACTTCTCAGTCTCGGTTTCCCTGCGAACTCACTCTTCCGGCGTCGAGTCTAAGCAATAATTCTACCTCCGATGATGCCGAAGAAAACCAGATGACTTCTGTAATCGACGAGCGGAAACAGAGGCGAATGATTTCGAATAGAGAATCGGCGAGAAGATCAAGGATGAGGAAGCAACAGCAACTGAACGAGCTTTGGTCTCAGGTGATTCGTCTTCGATCGGAGAATCACAATCTAATCGACAAGTTGAATCACGCGTCGGAAATTCACGAGAGAGTTCTTCGAGAAAATGCTCGTCTGAAAGAGGAGACTTATGATCTTCGCCAAATGCTCAACGACGTCCAAATCGGCAGTCCTTTTGCCGCCGCCAGTTTCTTATCGGAGCTCGAAGATGTAACCTGTAACGCCGCCTATCTCCGAGCTGAATCCTCAAGTCAATTCGTCTCAAACCCCATTTTCCAGCTATGATTTCGTTTCATGTTCTTTATTTCCAGTATTATTTTGCATCTGTTAATCTGTATTAGGTTTTTATATTAATAATGTATTTGTATGAATCTTCTTCTTCCATAATCTGTGCATCAGAAGTCGGACTTCACCATGGCGATGATGATCATTAGTGATCCAGGTTACACTCACCTTATTCGGTGAATTTGAACTATCTCCTATCACTTACATATGAACCGGGATCATCTATCATTTCCTATTTGATTCAACATACTGACTAATTTCTTAAAGATTAAAACATGAGAGCGACGAATTAGAGGCTGAACCTAACGTCCCACCACACCTGAGAAAGATGACAAGCAGAGGTGGAGATGACGGCTTTGATAATGAAGGCTCCTAATCATAATGCTTGCTTTTTTCTAGCGTTGGGATTTGCTGTTTGATTTAAAAAATCAATACAATTTCAATTTCTAATCAACCTAAATCATCCTAAACAAATTAAAATTAAAGCTGAATTTCATTATTTGAATGATCTTATGACTGTATTTGAAATTATCAAAGAAGGATTCAAAAAGAATTTAAACTTAAATTAAAAATAGTTGCATCACTAAAAAAAAATCAACTTAATATATTGATTAAATAAAAAAATATAATGTAAACGTGTTAAATTTTATTCAAATTGCTTAGATTGATTTGTCAAAAAAATGACGTAATTTATAAAAGATAAAATTTTACTTTATTTTTAAAGTAATGACATTAGAGTGTAGGGTCCACCACCTAACTCTTTCAGGTGTGGTTCTCAAGACTTGAAATTCTTGACAATTTAGACATGATGAAAAATGAGGGGAAAATACAGTGCCCAGTTTGAGATGGGAGCTTGAAACGTCGTTTGAACTTTTTATTCTTCGACATCAATTTGTCGATGAATTTGATTCATCGAGAATAAACAATACATTGCCTCGATATGACAATGTTTTTTATATGATTGAAACCTGCCTACTTTCGTTTTCTTCAGATGCAAAAACCAACTTAGATTTCATAAAGATTCTGCTTTTTTCATCGAGGGATTCCGATCGAGCCGAATCAAAATGTTCTGGTTCACATCTACTATGAAATGGCCAAAGGGATGGCTTTCTTTGGGATTTCATCCGATTATTTCTTTAAAAAGTCGAACCGAATCGATCGAAACCACTCGGGTCCGTAGTTGTACGTGGTTGCAGAAAATCGCAATGAGCTAAAGATATTTCCTTTTGGACTCTTATCCATCCAAACTCCAGCCATTCTAACCAAATTTCTTCGTCGTCTGTTACTTTCTTGTTTAATTTTGTCACAGCCATGGCGTGTTCTCCAATTCCAATCTCGGTTCTTCATTATTCGAACTCAAGAGCCACCAAAATGCCGTCTTTATCGTCTATATTGAACCCGATAGCCATGGCTAAAGAGCTTCACTTCAATCACGACGGTTCCTCCATTAAAAAGCTACAGGTAATATGCTTTAGAGGACGTTCGATATCACGAGTTTATTTTTCATGACCTTCCAATGGCGGCGTTTAATAATAGTGCAGGCAGGGGCTGACTTGGTTGCCGAGTTGTTGGGGGTTACTTTGGGTCCGAAGGGAAGGAATGTAGTTTTACAGAACAAGTACGGTCCACCGAAGATTGTCAACGATGGGGAAACTGTCCTAAAGGAGGTATTTTCCTATTTTATACAATCATATGGTTGGAATTTTTTGTTCTTTATATGTTCCAGTGGGAATATTTGATCAAGAACTTACATTTAGTGTTGACTTTATAGCGTCTGAGATTAAACCTCTGAGATTATGAAATTGGTTGATTAAAAGTTCGGTGTGAGAGTTTTGAACTACCCAAGCTGGTTTTCAGGCATGAGTTAGCCTAGACGGTGTTACAATTAGTATATGAGCAAGCCATCCTTAGCCAAATCTCATGCAATTGAGAGCTGGCTGTTGATGAATTGCGGCTCAGGACCGGTCTAGGCTTGGTCTGATTAGCCGTGAGCAATTTTTTTGTCTAGGACTGGTCCAAACCAAAATTTGTGATCTAAGGTTTGGCCTGCTGACCTTGGACCATCGAGCTTACCAAGTCGACCCGCAAACCCATTATTTTTCCTTCAGTGCCGCAACACTCTTTACAAAATTGGCACTGACTTCTTACTCAAAGCTACTCCGCGGTATAAAGCCAGCTAGTCTATCCACCTATAAAGAGTTGATGACCCGGACCACTTGGGACGTATTGTAGATGGGAAAAGGGAACCGGACCATGTAAAGTTTTGTCAACTTGGTGAAATTGGCTTACTCAGATAGCAATGATGAAAATTGTTTCGCATTGAACTGAGTTTGTGGCCTTATAACCACTTCAACTCTCTGCCCTTTCAAGATGGTTTTCTAGCGTTATTCTACAAAATGTGATCGTCACAAAATGTGAAATCGCTTGAAAAAATGGTGGCTGGAAATGTGGTTTTCACCCCGAAACAATTTTCTTTGTATTTTTATTTTATTGATATGAAATTTACATCTGACTTTTTGTTAATGAAGCATTTATGAGTAACGTTTATGTTCTTCATACTTGGTATTAATTTGCTCACATGGCTCAAAAATAGTGCTTTTCAGATCGAGTTAGAGGACCCTCTCGAGAATATTGGAGTTAAGTTGATCAGACAAGCCGGTGCAAAAACAAATGATCTTGCTGGCGATGGCTCTACTACATCTGTAATTCTAGCTCATGGACTTGTTACTGAGGGTTTGAAGGTAATGATAGAATGTCAGTGCATGTGTACCTCAAAATTATTAGCCCTTATTAAGACACTTAGGATTTATACAACTGTCAAGATTAAATTATTTTATTAATCCTTTTTTGTAGGAAATTTTGTATTAAAAAGGAGAAAATTTACAAGTGGTTGGTGGGAAAGAAGTCCATCCGACCAAGAAACCGCTAATGAAAAATAATTTCTATCTAACTAGAAAGATTCATATTGAATATTTTTTAAAATATTTAGAACTATAAATTTACTTGACAATAAAGTCTATATCACGAGTCATTATTTTAGTAGCCTTTCATTGATGTTTATTGGGCAAATTAAAAGTTTTGACAAGTGTCAAGGTTTCAGTAATCATCACTTTGAGGTCACTACTATTAACTAATCGTGCATGAGTATTATATCTTTAGGTCGTTTCTGTTGGCGTTAATCCTGTTCAAGTTTCACGTGGGATTGACAAAACTGCGAAAGCCCTTGTTACTGAACTCAAATCTATGTCCAAAGAGGTAAAACAAGTCAATAATCCATGATGTCTATGTCTCGTTCCATCTATAATCAAATCAACTCTGACTGTGTCGTCGTCATTTGAATTGTCACCTATATAAATATTGTAGATTGAGGACAACAAGATAGTAGATGTTGCAGCGGCAAGTGCAGGAAATGATTTTGTGATTGGAAATATGATATCAAATGCTCTTTGCCAAGTTGGAAGGGGAGGTGTTGTCAGGATCGAAAAAGGGAAATGCACGGAAACCAGTTTGCAAATCGTAGAAGGAATGCAGTTTGATCGCGGGTATTTGTCTCCATACTTTGTCACCGATCGTCAGAGAAAGATCATAGAATTCCATGATTGCAAGGTACCGTCGTAGTTTCAAGCTTGTATTTACAAATTAGAATTGTCGTCTTTTTAGTAATTTAAGGAGATGTAATCTTTTTCTTGCAGTTGCTTTTGGTTGACAAAAAAATATCGAACCCGAAAGAGATGTTTAAAATATTGGATAGTGCAGTTAAAGAGAAGTTTCCTATTGTGATAGTAGCAGAAGGCATTGAACAGGAAGCTCTTGCTCCAATAATTAGAAACAAACTCAAAGGCATACTTAAGGCGGCAGCTATTAAGGCTCCGTCGTTTGGAGAGGTCAAGAGCCATTATTTAGACGATATTGCCATTTTGACTGGAGGTAGCCGATTAAATGCTGGAAATCAACGTAGAAATACTGTCAATTAGTTTCTTTATACGCTTGTCTCTTTTCATTTGCAGGGACTGTAATCAGAGATGAATCTGGGTTGAGTCTAGAAAAGGCTGGCAAGGAAGTACTAGGCACAGCCACTAAGGTTTTGATTACTAAGAATTCTACGCTGATTATTACGGATGAAAGCACTCGAAAAGCAGTTGAAAAGAGAGTCCTTCAAATCCAAAACACAGTTGAGGTGCAAAAACTTCCTTATGTATAGCCTCATTCTGATTCTTACATTGACATTACAGTTTTCAATTATTAACTCAAAGAAGTAAACCCAACCTCTGATGAATCATTTGGTGCTTGATTAATTAATTTCTAGGCAATTATTGTGGCACGGAAACAGAAGCACTTTCACTTAATAAGCTCATAAATTATTTTTTGTATGTAGCCAAGCGTGTTAAGAAGAAATTACAAGAGAATAAAGGAGATACTTTCAGAAAGAAACACATGAAAATGTTTAAATTACAGCAATTTTCATTTTCATTAGAGAGAACAAATAAGGGGATAAATCTTAAAAAATTTAGAATTATAAACCCGTTTAGTGATAATGAAGTTAATGTTGTCCGAAAGATTAATATTTTTCTCTTTATCTTTGAAAAGAATAGCACTGCGATGAAATCAAATAACGAAAAAAATTGTCAAAATACTCGAAACTCATAAATTTTGAACTCACTCAGTTTTTATCGTAAACGATTCATCGATTGAGGATATTATTTGTTGCAGAACACGCAAGAAAAATTTGAAAAGAAGACCCTGGAGGAGCGAATCGCAAGATTATCCAGGGGAATCGCTATTCTTGAGGTACTCAAACTCTTTCATGTTCAACAACTCTACAAATTGATGTAGAATTTAGTGATTTTTCATTTGTAGGTAGGAGCACAGACCCAGGTCGAGTTGAAGGATAAACAACTCAGGATTGAAGATGCTTTAAATGCAACCAAGGTATATTATTTCTATTTAAAGAGTTCGATTTGTTCGCGCTGGACATGACTAGTATATCTTATTTTTATAAACATATTTTGATATTAAGTTTGAAACCGTAATGTTTTCTAAAAACTCTGCACTTTATCCATTACACAGGCAGCAATCGAAGAAGGTGTTGTGGTCGGCGGGGGCTGTACTCTTTTAAGGCTATCTGCAAAGGTTGATGGTATCAAAAAACTCTTGGACAATGAAGAACAAAGGGTACTTCTCCTGATTTATGTTCATAATTTGAATTTATTTTCTGTTTTTGTTTCTTCCACTTCAAAATGATCTTCTAATTTTGCAGATTGGAGCTGAGATCTTTAGAAGAGCTTTGAGCTACCCAACAAAACTAATAGCCAAAAATGCTGGCGCAAATGGAAATGTTGTTATCGAGAAGGTCTTTTTATCGACTGACACATCACCCTCATAAGCTATTCATGATTTTATGAATAATTTAGTTTCCTTGATCAAATATCTTGAATCCACTAAACCATCCTGCTGAAATATGTTGCATTTCGCAGATTTTGGAAAACGACGACATAAATTATGGATACAATGCCGAGAGAGACCGATTTGAGGATTTGATGAAAGCTGGAATCATTGACCCGACAAAGGTATATTTGAGGTGATTTTAAAAATGCATGCAAGTCTTTTGAATCTGCTCTCTTTTCTCCAGAGTATTTGCCAGCTTTACCTCTGATTTGGCCTAGTGCGTCGACGAGGCCGAGCATATACTAGTTTTATAATTTTGCTCTGTAAAAATCCCGGAAAAGAAATGTCTTTGTGGTTACCTCATTATAATTCGTAGTCAACCACCTTACTTTTTTTTATTTGGGCTTCTCCCTCTACCGGTGATGACCTGATCGAATGTGCATATACCTCTTCTTCACTAAACTATTGTACATTTGATGTTGAAGATAGTTATACTCCAGTTTGTCCCTATTTTGTGTAATATGAAGACAAAACTTACTCTTTTCTTCATAAACTGGGCCAGGTAGTTCGATGTTGCTTGGAGCATTCGGCATCTGTGGCAAAAACCTTTCTAATGTCAGAAGCTGTTGTGGTTGATTTGCCGGAAATAAAACGCATTCCGAGGCTCATGCCAAGTCCTCCAAAACCCAATCGTTTAGGCGCTCAAGCATTAGACTTTGAACTTGGTCGGCGGAGACGTACAAAGAACGTTATATTAGACGGTCAAATGTAGGCAGGCGATGTAATCATTCAAGTTCTATGAAAGAATCTAGGACTGCATGGAAATCCAAGAATCCATCTCTGATCATTGACTGATTCAACAGTTTGGTCTAAAAAAAAAAGGGTATTTTTGAAGCATTTCTTCTTTGGCGGAGGAAAGATAACCTTTTGAGGAGAAAATGCAGCCAATTCTGTATGAAGTTGAAGCTTTTAAGATCACTGTCTCCTGAGTTTTTACCATGTGTTACTCAACCAAATCAAATCAAACCAGACCGGTCGGTCTGATTTCCTCTCATCATCAATTCCATTGCATTGGGAAGCTCAGACAAAACTCCAAAAGCTTATCTCATCCCTTGTTATCTATATTAAGGAATAAGGATAGGAGAAAGCCTTCCAACGCAATTAAATACCTTATCTTTGTTTTTTTTAAATATATTCCAAATAATTATTAATTATTATATAGTGTATAGTTTAATAATATATAGTTAATTAAATATTGGCCTAGCTCAGTATCACAAGTTATTGAATTCAGTAGTAAAAACCATTATATAAATGGAGACAGCCCAAAACGAAATCGACCCTTTTCAAATTTGAGTGTTTTGGTGTCAAATTTTGCAGAGACTACGAAGATTGAAGAAAATGACAATGATGGCAATGGGGTTGAGCTTGCAGGGGCTGTTGGATTTGATCGTTGCAGGAGTCTCCCTCCTCGTTGGGTTGGGAATTTTTGCTTTCATTTCCACCATTCTTTGCTCTGCTGTTTTCTTACACAACGCCCGGGCCCTATCTTGATTCGTATTCCTGTGCAGATGGAGAGGTAGAACAGCTCCATTACTGTAAGGATCTAGCTCTCTCTCTCTTTCTCTCTCTCTTCTGTTCTCGCTGTTCTCTGCTGCTGTTCGTTCTGGAATCGGCTATTTTTTCTGGGGTCTGTTGTTGATTTGGTTGGGATTCTTGATGTTGGTAGTTTTGAAATGGAACGAATTTCAATAATCTCTATTCATTTTGCGTTTTCCTTATCTGAAATCTAACCCTTGGGCCTTGGCTATGGCTTGAGAGAGAGAGAAAGAGAGAGTCTGCTCGGTTGAATCTGAAATTATTGTGGGTATTGAATGACAGTAAATTCGTCAGGATTAAAGAATTTTAATGCAAAGAAGAAACTCGACATGTCGCTTTCCTAAAGTGTAAGAACGACCTGTCATTTCGATTGTCTTCTTCTTTCAATTACTTCTTCTGTTTCTGCTTTCTTGAATAAACCATACCCCGGATCCCGTCCGGATCAGCTACAAATCCCATGGGTCTGTAAAACCCGAGAACTCGGGGCTCCGAATACAGAGCGATATTGCAAATCCCTCTCCCTAATAGATCCTCAATTAGCCTCTCCATGACTGCTTTTCCCAAACCCAGCCCTTGAAATGACGGATCTACCACTACGTCCCAGATTATTCCGTTGAAAACCCCGTCCCCGGTCGCCCTCGCGAACGCCACTGGCCGCTGCGTTTTTCGGTACTCGATCCAGATCAAAGCGTCCGTGTTTTCCAATGCTAGCTTAATTTTATCAGGATCGCGCTTTGGAAACCCGACGGCGACGAAAACAGAGTTGAGGTGGTCGAGGTTGAGGTCGGAAGTGGTTCGCCGGAGAACGAAGCCTCGCGATTCGAGATCCTCGTCAGACACAGAGTGCGTCGCGGTGAAAGATGCGATTTGGGCGGAGACTGGGAAATTTCGAGGCGAGGAAGAGAACGTTGTGCTGAGGCGAAGAGAACGCGATCTCCGGAAGAAGAAGCCTTGCGAAGCGAGACCCTCGTCGGGGACGGAGTAGATAGCAGTAAGAAATGAGCTTTGGCCAGAGACTGCGATGGTGCAAGGTACGGCGGAAGCGGTGCTGAGAAGGCGAAGAGAAGGCGATGGCGGAGCTGAGCTGAGGCTGATGGCTCGCAGTGGCATTGTCGTCTGGAAACTTGAATATTCGAGCTCTGTTTCTTTGAAATGAACAATGGAGGTTCTAGTTTAGCCGTCAGTAAAGCGATGAAACTCTTCTGAGGAAGTATCATGTGGTGGTGAAGAACTAATGATGGTTGGCCATGGCGGGTCGTCTTGCAGAAGAAGGATAGACATAGAGCGGAGCTGGACCACATTTTATTTATTATTTAATTTTCAAACAAATTAAAAAATAATAATGCCCTGAAAATCTGAACTTTTAGTACATTTATAATTTACTAACTTTTAATATAAAAAAAAATTATTTAATATTTTTCACAGTACTCCAAAAAGTGTGACCGTAATTAGATTTCAACTAACACAACATATTTTCAAATAAAATCTAATAATAAATTTGTGCGAGACAAACTCAAATCATATAATATAATAACGTATTAGTCAGTTAAAGAACATCATTTGTCTGCGTATTTTGTTTTTGTTGTCGAAGTTTTTGTTTTCGTTGTCTCGGCTTAACCAACTAGGCTTTTGTTTTATATGGAAATTTGGATTAAGTGTAGGTTAATAGCCATTGATTTGAGCTACAAAGATTTTCCTCATAGAATTCTTGCAAATCGGATCTACTCCCAACATCACCTACAATATACTTGTAATGGCAGGAGAAATCCCAACTCAGAAAACATTCAAATAATGGACCTTTCATCATGCTTGTTTAAAAGCCCATTTTGGGTGGCAAAAAGTCAAGTTGGGTTATATGCGTCGAAATTCTTCTAATAGTAGCTATGGAATTACAAATTCAAATGGACTATTTGAAGTCGAATTCACCACAAAAGGCATACAAAGTAAATGTATGGAGCCATCGTACTGGAAATTCCGAAGTTTGACCGACGGAGAAACCTCTCCTGAATTCATGCGCTAAAGTCAGTCAACGTCGACGAGACGGTACAGACAATTCAACCAAAAAGAATGAGCATTTTCGACCGCACCAACTTGATGATAGTCGTCGATTCAGGCAGACTTTCTGCTACTGCAGTGCAGGGGGAGGGGGAGGGTGAATACGGGAAAGATAGAAATTATTTGCATGCTTTGAATACCCAGATCTCCCGAGAGCTTTCTTCTTCGTTTTTCCACTCAAGTTTGGATTTTCATCGCAGAATTTGTTATGGGTTTCGTCGATTTGGAGCTTGAATCATACCCAGCATACCAAGATTTCTCAGCTCTTCCTGCATTTGCTCTCTTCTTCTTCTCTATTCGCTGCCTCCTCGATAGATTTGTTTTTGAGGTAATCCTACTCAGTTACATCTCTTTCTTTGTGATTTCTTCGAGTCTGTGGATGGATTTATTTGATGGTTTGATTGTAAATCTATCAACCCTTCACTGAAATTTTAATTACTCAAGGGTTTTTACGGGTTTTTATTTTGTTATTGATCAGCTGACATTTTCAGGTTTTATGGTTAAATCAAACCATAAGAGCTGTGTACACCCCATTTTGTGATTGATTTTCTTGTTTTGTGATGGCGCAATATAGTTCAAAATCGCGTTACAAACCATTTAAAACAACTAATTGCGCTGGATTTAACTAACCAATTGAGTGTATTTTCTAAATTGCTATCATTTAAAAGGTAAAACTTCTGGTTTTCGAGAAAAAAAAAAAGTTTAGATATAATCAGTAAATAATCTCAATCTTAATAATTTTAAATTGAACTTTACCCCAATCTATTCTTATTACATTGAATGAGAGATTGGATGCTTGGAAGTTAACAACTATTTTAGAAGCATCCAATCTTTGGAAATTTACCTGTAATTTCCACTCTTTCTTTACCATATTTCACTGTCTTGGCTAAATGATTGTTGCATTTGTCTTCTGTTTGATATGTAATTCTGGAAAACCACTCTCAATTTTTGGCTCGGTCTTATTTGTTCAAAGCTATAACCATGTTAGGATTGAACTAAATTTGGTCAAGTAGTTGCACTTATCTTTCCTGACTTACAATTGTTCTTTTACCATCTATCGTAAAACAACTTGCGACGTAATTATCTGTTGAAAACGTGATAGTTGCTAATTTCCTTCTTTATATTGCAGAAAATTGGAAGACGACTCATTTTTGGAAGTGATGACAAGATGCTTGATGTTCAAATGAGTGAAAAGAGGAAGAAGAAGAAGATAAGGAAGTTTAAGGAGTCGGCATGGAAATGCGTTTATTTTTCTTCGGCAGAGCTCTTGGCTCTGTTTGTAACTTATAATGAACCATGGTTTGCTAGCACTAAGAACTTTTGGGTAGGGCCAGGAGACCAGATTTGGCCTGACCAAAAAACAAAGTGAGACAAGAACGTCTCAAATAAATCTTGTTTTAATTGAGGTTATTGAAGAATTTTTGTATTTCAGGTTGAAGTTGAAAGGATTATACATGTATGGTGGTGGGTTTTACTTGTATTCGATATTTGCTTTGATTTTCTGGGAAACAAGACGCTCTGATTTTGGAGTGTCAATGGGCCATCATGTTGCATCGTTGATTCTGATCGTGCTATCGTACATTTTCAGGTACTTTCTACTTGTATTTTTATCTCGTCTTAGTAATATTCATTCGTTTGTTACAAAATAATTATGCTTTTATATATATATATATATATATTACCTACAAAATGTTCGATGATTGGTATTTTCTAAATAACGAAATGATTTATTTTACTCTTGTTAATTTTTATCTTGTTTCAGATTTGCGAGAGTTGGCTCCGTGGTTCTGGCTCTTCATGATGCCAGTGATGTTTTTTTAGAGATCGGAAAGATGTCCAAATACGGTGGCTACGAGACGATTGCTAGTTGTTCGTTTGTTCTATTCATTTTGTCGTGGACCCTTTTCCGGCTCATTTTCTACCCTTTTTGGGTCCTTTGGAGCACAAGGTTTCGTCTCCTTTATTCGTTAAGCTTTAACGATTAGAATGTCATCAATTTAATTACCCATTATGCATACGAGCTTTAGTTAGATAACCATGTTCGGTTCGATCTTCGTTTCTCTTTCATGGCAGCTACGAAGTGATCCTCACCTTGGACAAGGAAAAATATCTCGATGAGGGGCCAATTTATTATTATGTGTTCAATACTCTTTTGTTCTGCTTGCTCTTTCTTAATATTTATTGGGGAGCATTGATGTATCGAATGCTCGTCGAACAAATCAAATCCAGAGGCCAAGTTAGCGACGATGTTCGATCAGGTGAATATATCTCGACACTTTGCAATTCAACTCCTTAATGTTTTATATTAAGAAATAGATGGTTTCTCCATCAATTAAACCAGTTATTAGTCAAAATAATAATAATTCGACGAGTAAGGACTCAGATTCTGTGATAACTGTATTCACATCTTTGGCATCCGAACACGACTCGAATAAGAAAACTTTATTTTATCTGCTATAAGCTCTTTCATGATGTCAAAAAGAACTATATGGTTCGCTGGTGATAAATATGTGAACTAGTTAAACAGTGCTCTATGTTATTTTCTAAGTGATGAAGGGTAAATTCACTGTTATATTTTGATTCGATTAGTTATTGTCTTATTTTTTCACGTTCTTAATTCCGGATTTTTCCTGTATAGATTCCGAAGATGAACATGAAGATTGAAAAGGTGATGTCGACAAACTAAGGTGTGAAACTAAATGGGACAGTTAAGTTTCTCGATCTCCCCGATCATCAATGGAAATTTTTCATTTTACTCAAACTCGGAACATCGGAGATCAACCCTCCGTTTGGCTCTTTTGATGCAATGCAGATCTCATAGGTATTCTTGCACTTTTACATGGAATCAACCGATATAGATAAATACTCCATCCGGCCGGCCGGAGGGATATTATTTTTTAAGAACATTAGCTTTTTTGAATGATTTTTCCTAAGAAAAATCTCTTCTTTCTTATTTCCCATTTGAGATAATTCAGAAACAAATCATTGATGTGGTCATTTATTTGTAAAAGTTTTGATCACAAGTCGTGAGGTGTTATAGTTCTATTGGTGGAGCCACTTTCTTTCTCTTCGATTCTAATTAACCCATTATTAAATATGGGTATGCTCCTAATAAATACACCCTGATTATACGAACAATACTTGGGTTCGTCTCCTCGGTGAAACGGGGCAAACTAGATCCGAATCGATATTTTTGGTTTGGTTTGGGCGGGAATAAGAGAATTATTTAAGCTTGGCGTCTAAATTAGAATTGAACTATGATTTAGAATTGAACTATGATTTATCAAGATGATGATTTTTGAATAAATTTATTAATAATGTTACGATTATTTTTATTTTTTTATTTTAAATATATTTATTATCATATTAAAAAATAATTAATGTAATTAATATAATACATTATAAATATTTAATTATTGTCTTATTTGTAAATTTATATTTATTGATGATATGATTTAATTTTCAATCATACTATTATATATATTATACTATAATATATATGGACGGTGATACCCGGGATAATAATTTAACAAGAATTGTATTTATTTTGACTAAAATGCAACTTTTGATATGTGTCATTTATCATATTTTGCAAGTAAATCATGTGACATTTTACAATTTTCAATTTTTTTTATTGTCAAACTAAATAATCAAATTTGAAAAAAGGTTCATTTTTCCTGGACCAGTTATCGCGACCTTTGATTTTCACTATCAACCCATCAATCTATGTTCTTTGTTTTTGACTTTCATTAAATAATATTAATTAAGTTCGTAACAATCATTTACAAATTTATGAAAATATTAATTAGCCCATAAAATGTCATAACAAATGGTACTTCAATCCGAATATATAAGATATAAAATGTTCCATCTTATAACGTATTTCGTTAAATGTATCAGCGGAAATGAGAGAACAACCCTATTTAAAATATGAATACTACGAAAAATCAAATCGAAATTATTCGTAAACTGTAAGAACATAAAATATATTTTATGTTACTATTAATTTTTTTGTCTCGTTGAGAAGGTGATGTTGATGATAGGCAACTCATATTCAATTAGGTACCACTTTTTATATGAAACGAATAAACGTTACTTGTACAAGTAGAGTTAAGTATTCTAATGTCACACGAAAACCCTAACACAGTTTTCCCAATTTTAAACATATTCTTCTACTTTCTTGGCCCCGTCGCTATCAAACAGTTGAGTTCTTTAATCAACAGCGTTGACTTTGGAGTGGGGGATTGTAAAATATAACAATAATCAAATTTATTAATAGTTATTTAAATGGTTAGAAGTTCTTAAATTATCTCCGTCTAGTAAAAAAAAAAAAATATCAGTTTTTGTAAATGTTGAAGGCAACGGTAATCTAATATTCTGTTGATTACAAATATCTAGTTAGTATCTGTGTAGTATACAAACTCACTTCGCTTTACAAGTTTATCAAAATTTAGATGAATGATCAATTTATTTTTATGACAATTCACCGTGCGAAGACAATAACACCTAAAATATTGTTGATTATTTCATACCAACAGGATAATGTGGAATATTATATATATACTCTAATTTTATACTTTGAACTTACATTTTTGATACTGTATGTATTGTTTGTTTATTCATTTAATAAACGTTGAAGTCAACTCCAATACATAAAATTAGAAGGCGAGGGTCATCAAATATTAGAATATAACAAGCTACGACGCATAGCATCGTGGTGTTGAAGTATGAGTGTCGTAGTGCTGAAAGAAAAATAACGGGTTTTGTGATATGTATCATAGGTCGACTGAAAATCAGTTTGATGGTTTAAGATTTGCATGCCAGATCTTCGACCACAAATTTTGGTATGATCCAGGTCAGATTTGAACAAAAACATTTGTCCAAGGCATATCGGAGCAAGCTTGAACGAAACACTAGTTGTAATTCAATAGACAAGACCGGACTAAACCAACCAGGTCTAGCGATGACCTTAATTAGCAGGAGAGACTATTATTCCTCGTAAATAAAAAATTAATTAAATGAACCATTTGTATCATAGTTTAGAAATAAAGCGTACGAGGACTTGCGTACGTGTTATTCATTTATTTCGTCATCGTTTATAATTACTGGGTCGATGAACAAAAAACACAGTAGACTTTTGTAAAATTAGAAAGTTTATTATTTGTGATAAATAAAGAATAAAAGAATAAAAATAAGTAAATGGTGCATTGAATTTTAAGGTTTAAGATTGCATCGGGATAGGGAAATTTTCAAGCAATGGGTGGGAAAGTACGCAGGTATTTGCTTATAACCCCACAATCCCTCCCCTCTCTCTCTACAGTCGTTTTCGTTTTCGGAGATTGTCTCTGAATTTCCATCTCTCTGAAAAATCATGGAAAGTCTCTATTCTTTCGATTCCGGAAAGCTATATAAGGAATGTGTTGCATTGGCGACCTTGTGATACTGTCTGCCTTCTTCGGCATTGTGATTGAAGTGCTCTCTGAGACTCGTTGCTTCACCGGACTCGGTCAGTGTTCTAATCACCTGTGGCTATGCACATTCGATTGCTTTTCGTTGGTTTTGTTTTCCGTGATTGCGTTTTCTGCTGTTTTTCCGAGTTTCTTTTTTAATTCAATTGTTTTTTTTTCGTTTTCGGAGAGGCGTTTGGTTGAGCATTGCTTGTTGGATTTGGACAAGCGTTTTTAATTCTGTTTCTGGCCTGTTTTGTGCTCTTCGATGTGTGGCTATACTCTACCGGTGAAATTTATCTACCATGCTTGATTCTCTTTTTTTTTTTTTTAGATTCTTTCGAGATGGTTATGCTTAACCACGATCTCTACTGATTTCGGTTTTTTTCTCCCCTGTTTTGTTCTGACGTGTTTTGAGAGATTTTGATACCCATTTTCGATTTTATTTAGCCTTGTTTTAAAAAACTGATTTGCTTCCCGCGAACTTTTGATAAATAAAAACATGGGGCTTTGTTAATTGCGCTATTGAAGTTTTTTTTTTCTCTCACCTTTGAAATACTGTTCTTCTAATTTGAACTACATTGTTTGAGCAACGCTATTAAAAGCGGTGAATTTTTACCTTCCCGTTTGGTAAAAAATAAAATAAGAAGAATTGGCAAATTATTTCTGCGTATATGCTTTGATGAACATCTTTGCTACGTTACTTGGAAGTTTCATACTACTTTAGTACTTATTGTATTGCATCTTTTAGCGTCATCAACAAATTGGTTATTTTCTCCTTTAGTGTAGGAAATCTGGTTTATCTTCAATGGGTCTAGCAAACTCTGGCAATGAATCACATCAGAAGCGGCATGGTCTTTTAAAAGACCAAGTGCAACTCGTTAAGAAAAAGGATTCTGATCGTTATGAGATAGTTCCCTTTCAAGACCCTTTGTCATTCGACAAAGGTTTCTTTGTAGTTGTCCGTGCATGCCAGCTCCTAGCTCAAAAGAATGATGGAATCATATTTGTAGGCTTGGCAGGACCTTCTGGGGCAGGAAAAACCTTGTTTACTGAAAAGATTCTCAACCTCATACCCAACATTGCTGTCATCTCAATGGATAATTACAACGATTCAAGCCGTATCATTGATGGAAATTTTGATGGTAAAACAAACAGATTCTAATTAGAGATAAATTGTCTGTGGGATATAGTTCCAATAATCTAATATATGTTCATTACCCTTTTCAAAAACTAAGGTTAATAAATCCCTTCATTAATTTTGCATAAATTACATGGTTTGTTGTACTGGGTGTCTTTGGGAGTTGGGTGTTTGTCTTTGGGACTTGTGGGCCATGCAAGTAAATCGACACATGACGTTCTCACATAGTCTTAAAAAATGTGTTGATACTTTCCCATGTCCATTTGTTAAAATTTTAGGACAGAAAAATTAACTTTATTCGTTGTTATTTTTTCTAAACAGATCCACGTTTAACTGATTACGATACATTGCTCCAAAATGTTCAAGATTTGAAAAAAGGGAGGCAAGTCGAGGTCCCGATTTATGATTTCAAATCTAGCTCTCGTGTGGGATATAGGTAGTTGTCCTTTAATTTTCTCATATTGGTTAATGGATCCAATGATGCACGTTTTAAAAAAAATGTATTGATTTGGTCATTCAAACGAAAGATTGACATCTACTATGTTATACAATTATCTTAAACTGTATAGTAAATTAGTTGTTTTCATTAGAGGTAATAGAAGAAACTATTCTTAACTACACTTTGAAAGGTTTTTCTTATCATTCTTGTTTTAATCCAAAACAGTTTTTAAGGATTCTTTCTTAGTTTCTTTGCTAAGTTGTGGTTAGCCCTATGGGCGAATGTTGGAACTGAATTAGTAGTAGGTGGAAAATAACTAGCTACAAATACATTTTTTGGAGATCACATAGTTAAATTAGAGATCACGTCAATTATTCACTTCTTTCTTTGATTAAAACCTTTTCTTGATGACAAGCTTTTAACAGTAACTCATTGATCTTGTTCATTTTGACTTAGATTGGATTAAATCCTATATATTCCCGTTGCACTTTTTTTGTTCCTTCCCTTGCATATAGTTTTTCCATTCTATTGAATACAATATATTATGTATGGTACTCTCCCATATCCACCCTTGAATCTCCTAAATTCTTTATGTGCATGACAGAACACTAGGGGTTCCAAGCTCTCGTATTGTGATTATTGAGGGCATTTATGCTTTGAGTGAAAGATTGCGACCTCTCTTGGACCTTCGAATATCTGTTACTGGTGGAGTTCACTTTGATCTTGTAAAAAGAGTTTTGCGTGATATACAACGTGCAGGCCAGGAACCAGAAGAAATAATTCATCAAATATCTGAAACAGTATGTTTATTCTCTAAACAAATTGGCTTGGTCGTGACTGATATAATTTTTTTTAGAAGTTCTCACAAAATGTTTTTATAAACAGGTTTATCCAATGTACAAAGCTTTTATAGAACCAGATCTTCAAGCTGCACAAATAAAAATTATGAACAAATTCAATCCATTTACAGGATTTCAAAGTCCCACTTACATTCTAAAGGTTGCTCTTTATTTCATTTTGAGTTTTGCTCTTTATTTCATTTTGAGTTTTACTTCTTCATTTGACCTCCACAGGATTCCATTCTTTCGTTCAAAGTTTGTTCTTTACTTCTACTGTTTTTCTTATTACTGTTCTAAACTCGAGACCGTTCAAGTTTATTTCAGTGTATACTACATTACTAATTTTCTATCATTTTGTTGCAGTCATCGAAGAATGTAATAGGAGATCAAATTAAGGTTGTTCTTTCTGAAGACCACACAGAAAGCAAGGAGCAGACATATGACATCTATCTGTTACCACCAGGTGAAGATCCAGAGTCTTGTCAATCATATCTACGGATGAGGAATAAAGACGGAAAGTACAGTCTTATGTTTGAGGTACCACTCAAAAACTTCAGTATTCTTGTCTTTTATGTTTGGATTTTGTGAAGGTCTAATGATCTTATAGTGTCCTGATAGATTTTTTAAATATGTGGAACTGAATATCATGTGTTAGGTTTTCATCCAATTTGATTCAAAATCCAGGAATGGGTGACCGATAATCCATTTGTCATATCACCAAGAATAACTTTCGAAGTCAGCGTGCGCCTTCTTGGTGGGCTAATGGCCTTGGGTTACACAATAGCGACAATCCTTAAAAGGAGCAGTCATGTATTCTCTGATGATAGAGTCTGTGTGAAAATTGATTGGCTCGAACAACTTAATCGTCAGTATGTTCAGGTATTACTACGTATGTTTCAAACCATTTGTAGTAATTACTAATTTATAAAATTGAATACCATATTTGATAAAACTTTTACATTGTCATATATTAGCTCTTGAAAACATGTTTATCGTAGTATTGGTTTTCATGACATTGTATTTTTTTTATATCTAAATTAATATTAGAAAATTTTAAGAAATAAATTAACTATATTTTCACTTTGCTTTTTTTAAAGTTATTTTCATTTTCTCCATGAGTTTTCAATTTGTGATGACCAATGATTCTAAAAAAGAAAAAAGAAAAAGGGATCAAACCACCCTGGTCACATTTTTTTATTAGAGAATTTGGTCAATTAGATAAGTTTTGTTATGTTTTTAAGAAAACATTTTAATTTGGCCGGGGTTTGGGTTACAAAATATCTAAAGATTAATATTATTTTTATGTAATCAATGGACTACTAGATACATCCCTGAACTGTGAAGAATAGTTTTCAAGTCATTGACACTAAATTAGCTTCTCGTGCCTTGATAAAAAGGTGCAAGGAAAAGATCGTACAGTTGTAAAATTTGTGGCAGAGCAGCTGGGATTGGATGGCTCATATACCTCCCGTACCTATATTGAACAAATTCAACTAGAAAAGCTTATAAAAGAAGTCATGGTATGAATTAGAGCTTTGAAACCTTTGATCTTGTCACATGCATTGGGTGATAATATCCAATGATGATGATACAGGCTTTGCCAGACGATTTAAGAACGAAGCTCAGCCTGGATGAAGATCTTGTTTTAAGCCCCAGAGAGGTACTCTATAAAGCATCAGCTGATAAGGTTGCCCCGAGGAATAAGCATTACAAGAGGTCCAATTCTATAATTCATCTCCAACAATTAAGAATATTTTCCTGTTCATTGATGAGGCATGCCTAGCTATTTGAAGTTTAAGTTTATTATATTACTCATGTAACTCTCTACGGAATCATTCCAAGACTTAGCATTATCAACACTCTTCAAAATGGCTGCTTCTGATTGAATGTGTATAAATCAGTGGCATGTCTCAGTCGTATACAACGGAAAGGGATAACACTCTCTTGAAGTTTACTGCTGCCAACTGTGACAGATTTGATGAGGGAAATAATGAGTCTTTGAGGATGGTTGTAAATCAGGTATTTTATTCATCTTTTTTTAGCTCTCTGGTTTCCTTATGTTGTGTTTTTAATTATAATCCTTCCATCAACTGATAGGAAATCATCACTCAGCTTTCTGAGCAGATTTCGTCATTAAATGATAGAATGGACGAGTTTACTACTTGTATCGAAGGGCTAAATTCCAAGTTAAACATCAAGAAATCTTCCCCCAGCCAACCAAACATGATGCTTCGAGCAGAGCCATGCAATGGCTCTGCTCCAAACTCTTACTTATTGTCTGGTTTATGTAATGGTTCGTTTACTGGATCTGCCTTGCCAAACTCTTCATCTTCTTCCAATTTAGCAAAGGAGTCTCCATTAAGGGAAGAGGTACGCGATCAATCTCATCTTTTAATGTGGGGTATAGTAAATACATACAAAGCAATATGTTCCTTTCTAAAAAATTAAGACACTGACAAGAGACACATTGAAGAAAGGACAATTAATGTACATGGCATATTTTAGTATCGTTTTACAATTGCCCTATGAAAGACATCATTTTTCCACTTAGTCTTGTATTTAAATTTCTTTATGTTGTTTAGGTTCAATATTTACAACACCATTTTTCTACTTACAAAAATTTCATGTCTATATCCCAAATATGTTATCGATGTCTTGAAGTTTATCTGAATATACACTTGTTTCATTTATCCGATACTGTATTTCCGATTTTTTCAACATGGACATGCCATCTAAATTGAGCGTCTATGCTTCATATATGTATGCACGAGGAGTTGTGATGATTTTAAAAATTATTGATAATTTCTTGCTCTGCTTTGATTAGATTTCAATTATAGCGCGAGGACAACGACAACTTATGCATCAATTAGATTGCCTGGGCAAGCTTATGCGAGAGGATTTGGGAGATAGGCATCAAGTAAGACCAAAAAGGAAAAACATAATGGCTGATTCTGAGCCTTTCACCATTCCGCTTGTTTTGACAACAGTAGCCGCGGGCGGCATTGGAGTGTTCTTGGTCTACAGGTCTCAAGTCTGGAATTAATACATGCGGATCACCATGCTCAGATGACAGAATTTTGCTTCTCAATTTAAATGATTCTCGTTCATCTTTTTAGCCTTTTTACAAGTATTTCCACCATTCCCCTTCGAACTGAAAATGATGCAAGGTTTTGATGGATGAGTAAAACTAGAAAGTGTTAGCAAAATGGTAGTAGATTGGAACTTGCATGATCTCTTAAGTTTTAACTTAAGAGAAGATGAAGGAAAGGGGGTTTAACTTCTTCTTACTCTTTTGACATCTTGAAATGAAACTTTTACAGGTTCAATAGAAATGTCACGGCTTCAATCTTAATGTGTATAAGTTGTTCAATAAGATTTACCTGCCAATTATCGTCGGATTTTATGTGTTCAATCTTGCGTTCATTATTGAAATTGTGTTGAGTTAATGCCTTGTATGTAATTTAACGACATTTCTTGTGAAACTGTTTCAAAACACGACCAAAGATACTTCGTGGCGTGAGAAAACCATAAATTTTACACGTTAATCATCCATTTAAAAACCATAAATTTTAGGGGGAAAGGATCGTCCATCACTGTCTCAGCTTCTTGTGCAACTTTTAGCTCTAAACGCGTCAACTTTGGAGGGCTCTCAATCCCTACAGAACCAGTCAATGAACTACAAATGGTTGGACCAAGTCTTAGTCGCCATAATGTCTAATCCTCACTCTCTCTCCCTCCTCTATTTAAGCAAGAGAATCTCAAAAGCAAGAAGCCACAATAAACCTGAAAATGTATGTCACGAAGCGTCTTTCCCATCTCATCAAATTCCCATCTGAGCTCTCTCTGCCTCCTCCGGAAGGTCCTAACTCTGGTTTTTTGATAATTCAAGACGACGAAGCAGAACCCACCAGTTGTTTTGGGGTGGGCAGCTGCGAGAGAATCAGGCGTCTGCCATTTCCACAGAACACGAAGCTTGAGCTCTCTTTCGCGACTGGGTTTTTCCCTCAAAGACAGCTTCATTTTTACAATGTCTGCTTCATTCCTGTGCTTAACCAGCCTTTGGATTCTAACCTCTACTACGCTGTTCTGCCGTATGGGAAAGATAGGGGGTATGCTGTCTTAACTTGCAGTAGAAATCTCAGTTTCATACGAGCTTTACTGTTTTTTCTTGAAAACTGATGAAACTATTTCGTGGGTTTGCTCTTTTTGGTCTGATAATTTCATAGGAAAATAGTAAACTTGCTTTTAACAATCTGTTCATTAATGGGCTGGTTCCATTTTCAGGGAAGCATTCAGTAGCTCGGAAGAGGAAGATGCAAGCACCTGCTGCTGCTTCTGCCGCTATGTCGAGGATGAACAACCAAGAGCTTTAAATCCTCGTAGCCAGCTTCAACAATTTGAGATTCATTCTTTCATGGGAAATTTCACCGCCAAATCCGTCTCCCCAAAAAGTTACCCACCACAATTACTGAGAAAGAAATGGTGGAGGCTTGATGCTTCATCTTCAAAAGATTTCAGCCTGGGCGAGGCATTGGGCCTAGACTCTAAACTTAGAGCACAGCTCCCGGAACTCAACTTCAATTTAGATTTGAAGACCTCAAAGGCTGTTGTTGTAGGAAAGTGGTACTGCCCTTTTATGTTTGTCAAAGAAGGAACGCCTAGAACTCTCAAAGAAGAAATTCACAGGCCAATGTTCTACAAAATGACGCTTGAGCAGAGATGGGAGCAGATCTTTGCCTGCAAGAATGAGCAATGTACCCAAGGCAATGTGGTGGAGGTGAAGGCTGAGGTGCAAAGAGAGGTAAATCCATTTTTGAGATAAGATTACTATGTTTAGCAGAACTATATCCTTCGTTCTTGTGGAAGTTCAGCGTGTAGAAAACAATGACGACTTAAAATCTTTTTGATTGTGAAGTACATTTTATATCAGTCACGATGCACAATCTTGCTGTCCAGTACACTGCGTTTTGGGCTATTTATGAAAATAAATCTGTGCGATCTACAATTCAAAGTAGATAATATTGTACCTAGCACTTGAGACTATACTCCACGATTCTACTTTTTCTAACTCAAAATTTCATTGGATCAGGTGGTCATGGTTTACGGAAGAGAAGCTTTGGCGGATGACCAGGGGAATGGGATGGCCTGGTTTCAAAGCTACAGCAATGTGGGTGAGAAAAGAAGGGTGGGATTGAGCTCAGCAGTGTGTGAGAGAATGAGGTGGGAGGAAGAAAGAGTGGGATGGGAGAGAAGTGGAGATGGGAAGGGAGTAGTGAAAGTGGAGAGATCAGAAGAGTTTGATGGCTCAAATGGGTTGAATTGGAGACTGTTTGGGTGTTATGTTTTGGTGGAGAGCTTTGTGTTGAGGAGAATGGATGGGAGCTTGGTTCTTACCCATGATTTCAAACACACCCATCAAATTATACCCAAATGGGAGTGAGTTCATTCTATGATTCTCATGTTTTTGCTGTCTACAATTTGTATGCAATTGTTTGATGATCAATAAAAGATTGACGGGTTTCCCACGGCAGCCGAGTTTGAAACCAGATTAAAAATTGACTTAGTTGTTAAAAATGTGGTTAATACATCTCCTTAAATAAAATGTGTTAAAAGACAAATTGACTACAAGTTATATTACCTGAAAGTTTGAAGTTTTTATTGAAAAAAAAAGGTAAGAAATAAATTATGTACATTGGTCTAAATGAAAGGAGTGGGTACGGTCCGGTTCAATTCCGGAATTGAAATTCATCATATTTCATGGTTCGTCCCAAATTAAAAGAAAAAATAAAAAAAATTGTATACATTTTTTATTGTTTTTTGGACGGGTTTTTAGAGTTTGAAACTGGTTTAGAATATTGACCCATTTCAAAGTTTTTGATCCCGGAAAACGTAAACCGACCGCAGGTCTTGAAAATTTAGAATTGAAGCCTAAACCAGAATAAGGAACCGTGGTGGAAAAATCCAGATTGAACCAGAACCGAAACCGCGGTTCTGGTTAAAATCGGGATTTCTTTCCTGCCCGTAACAGAGTATACTTTATTTTTTTATTTAATTATATTAAAATAGTTAAATTAACAATTATAAGAAATTGAATAATGAATATTTCAGACCATCTTCCCCGAGATCAAAGCACTTCCCAAGAAACACAGGACAAAGCCATTGCCCTCTCCACAGTTCTTCGTTCTTCTGAGGCCAATATTGTAAAAGATTTTGATAAAGTATATACCTTCTACTACTCTTTCGTCTTTTACAAATTTCAATATTCAAGTAAAGATTTTAAAATTGCATAGGAAACTATCCATCGACTTGTGAAGAACAGACAATCAAATGGTTAGATGGATCGAAATGATATTAATCATCTCGACCACCTTGGATATATCTTTTGCCGGTCTTGCCTGCCAGATCACGCACGTGCGAGGATTATGCATCAATGAACTAATATATCGCTGGTTTCCTTATCCAAACATCTTTTATTTTTGCAGGTTGAAATGATTCTGCAAGCATTGGAGTATGAAATGGTCTTCATCTTGCTTTCTCATTTGGTCAACTCCATTGCAGAGCAGGGGAAGGTTCTCGACGAGTTTTACCTTTCAACGGCCGGCAAGAAGCCGTAATGGATTGCTACTTGTACCTGAAGATGAGAAGAAGATAATTTCTGGATCCATCCACTGCAATCAATGCATTTTTGTTCCTTTTTTCCAGGAAAATTTCAGACTGATGGAGATCATTTCCAGAAGAAAATTAAGCTTGGGCAAACGACATAACTAACAATCTTCTCAGAGGTTACGTTACCAAACCTTGACACCAGGAGAAGTTTCCTTTGTTTACATTTTTCAGTTGCTCGATTAGACGGGTTAGAAAACGAGACATAAATCTCGCCATCTATAGAGTTAAGGCTCCCTTGGCATGAGTTTACTAGGCCAGGTGCCTCCCGTTTTTTGGGATGTTTCAGGAGGAAGATGAGGATGAATAATGCCACGTCTTATGTTTAGAACAATACTATTATACACAACTGGGAAATAACACCATTTCAGGAGCTACCATGAAACATTCAGAGATTTGGATAGTTCCTTCTGCTCTCTCTCTCTCTCTCTCTCTAGAAATTACTTTACAGTTTAAAGTGGTTGACAAGTGCAGAAATGGGGGGAGTTTTAATTTGAGAGGCGAAGGAAAAAGGCGTGTGTAGCTCAGTGATGTTGCAGGCCACAATGAAAAGGCTGAGTGTGTTTTGCTATTTATGGCTTCTACTTTGCACCTCAGAAGTGGAACCTCTACCCACTTCTATGCCCAAACAAAACCTTGAGTTGTTGACTCAAGTTATCATTAACCCTCTAGGAATCGAAACCGAAGCGAGCAAAGTTCGTAGTTGAACCGAAGTGAAGTCTAATTATTCGGGTCGATTTATGTTCTTTTTTTGGCTCATTTTTAGTAGGTTTTGAGATGTAATTCTTCAATATTAAAAAAAAAAATATAAATATTGTTGATTAAGATGGCAAGAAAGTAGAGAATTATTGAGTTTGAATGCAATATTTTAATGAAGTTTTGAAAATAGACCAATTAAAGGAAGATTTAAGTATGTAATTATCATTAATCAACCTCTTCAAATTCATAACAAAGCTTCCTATATGCGTCTAATTCTTATTGTAATTTTGGTCACAAAATAAATTATAAATAATAATTATAGATAACTGGTATTTTAACACCATAATATATAAATTTTTTCTCATTTATTATTATTATTATTATTCAATGAAATTAATAATATAAAATGGAAGGAGCCGTAAAATATAAATTAGTCACCGTTGCTAAATAAAAATTATAAATCATTGTCAAGAATAATGTCATTTTATTCAACGCTTTACAAATTGCTTTTAAAATAATGAATAATAATAATAATAAATTAATTAAATAATAAAGATAACGTTGAATATGTTTATGAACCAGTCAAACCAAGTGCACATCTAAAACAACACAGACAAAAATAATTTTCATTATTTAATTCCGTTCGTTTATTTATTTAATTAATTGGCTGTCTTATGTATGAGAGAGCCAAGAGGTGACTTTATTATTGTTTTTCTGTATATATTATTTCTTTATTTTTTTAAATTTTATTACTCAGTTCCATTTTCTCCATTGCTAAATCCTGGAAATTTGAAATGAAATCAAAACTTAGCATGAGCTTTTGGTCTGGTTTTTTTGTCAAATTTGATCGAATTTTGCTGATTTTGCCTCGTACTTGCGACTGGTTTTTCACAATTAGAATTAAGAATATTCGGTTGTATCAAGTTCTAGTTTCTAAAGATTGGAACTGAATAAAAAAATTTTGATCTTGTTCGGTTCCATCCGATCAGTCCCACCTTAGATCTTGTAATCCGAGTATAAGGATGGTCGTTAAATACATTCAATTTTTATATGTTGACTTTTGCCTGTTTGTATAAAACTACATTCTACATTTTTTTTTTAAATTTTACAATTTAAAATGAAAAACTAAAAAAAAAAAACAGATTAGTTTTTGATAAACATGTGTTCAATATGCATGAAGCATTCAAAGTTTGGACAAATTCTTAAAATAGACGCTAAAAATGAAATATTTGGTAAATTTATTTTTATATTTTTTTAATTGAATTTCCGTAGCAAACAAGCAAAGTCAGTCAGCATGGCTGAGTTGATGAATCTGAGAAAAACTGATTTTATTCTTTCTCAGATTTGTTAACCCGACAACAAATTGATTATTGGGTTTAAACAAGATCAAACTCTCCATTTTTAATCTCGAAGGTCTTTTTCATCTCTGAACTTTGGAGCCCACAATCCGTGTTCTTGCGTGGGCTTCCTTCGAGGAAGAGAGAACATTCAAGGATCAACAATGGCTGCAGTTTGAGAATCGTTCAAGTGAGTACAGCAAACTGTGTACTGGTAAGAGAGCTTGATAATAAGAATGGTAAGGATGAACATTTCAACATTTTGGTTTCTTTCTGGGTTCCGATTCTGATTTCGTAGGTTTTGCTGCATTTATTCACCCAATCTCCTGGAAAAATTACCCAGAACGCGACCGGCTGTTAATAGAAGGATTATTTGGTTTTTTATCATCAAAATGAGTTTTGCTCGAAGCTTTCTCAATGATGCTTTAATGGCGTGAAGAATAACTCGTCGTCTGTATTGATTCAGAAGTTATTTGTGATCTGGGTCTGGCTCAAATCCTGATTGGTTATCTGGGTTTTGCTCTAAATTAGGTAGCGATTTCACATTGATCGCTTAATATTTTGATTTGATGATGATAGTATTGGATTAAGGAGTCTGTTGATTCAAGGTGGCCGGATCAAAATTAAAATTTCCGAGTTTTTTGTCAAATCGGTGATTATTATGAAGTTATCAATTTGTTAGTGATGCTAAATGGCGTCTCCGCCACCGGATTCTGCTGCCACTCCTCCGCCGTCACCTTCAGTTCCGGCAAGACCACCTGCACAGGATTCTCCTCCTCCTCCAGACCTCTCTTTAACTTCTCCATCTTCTCAATCTACTGGAGCTCCACCGCCTTCCAATCCAGTAGCCCCTCCTCCGGCCAATCCCTCAGCTCCTCCTCCAGCCAATCTCTCAGCTCCTCCACCCTCCTCTTCATCTCCACCACCACCTGAACCATTGACAGCATCACCTCCCTCTTCCCCACCCCCTCCACCTCCACAGTCTATTCCACCATCATCTCCTCCACCACCAGCGCCGTCTGAGCCACCTGCATCTAGTCCACCTCCTCAAAGTTCTCCCCCGCCGCCATCATTAAATCCCCCTGAAAATTCTCCTCCTCCACCGCCGTCATCAAATCCTCCTCAAAGTTCACCACCACCACCACCATCATTGAGTCCTCCACCTCCAAATGTAACACCACCACCACCACCACCTCAATCAATTCCTCCGGAGAATTCACCCCCACCGCCACCTTCTGTTCAGCCACCTGAGACACCTCCACCACCACCACCACCAACACCTGAGACACCTTTACTGTCACCACATCCACCACCAGCATCAATCCCTCCTGAAAATTCTCCTCCTCCACCGTCAACATTAACTCCTACTACAGCACCTCCACCTCCACCTCCACGAACAGCTCCTCCACCTCCACGGAGGGCCCCTCCACCTCCACGAAGTGCTCCTCCACCCGGTATAACTTCCCCTCCTCCATCTCAAGAAGCATCACCTCCACCACTCATCATTCAACTATCACCTCCACCACCCGCCATTCTTGCTCCACCACCAGCATCAGGCAATACAAATGCTTCACAAAGTTCAAACTCAACAAGCAATGGGGGTGTTGGTGCTGTTGGAATTATAGCTATTGGTGTAGTAGCCGGGATCATAGTGCTTAGTCTTCTTGGCCTGGTCATTTGGTGCTTGAGGAAGAGAAGACCTAGAGTTTCCGGACTCGGTGGTTATGCTGTGCCATCGTCTCTTGACTCCTCACCAAGATCAGGTATAAAGAAGATCTTTGTTTTTTTCTCTCTTGTTTTTTTCAATTTTATGCAGTTACTTTTGGTTGGAATAAGCATAAAGTTGTATCAATTTGTCCCTAGCCTCTGCCCTTATGAAGGTGCATTCCTCAATTCCCCCTCTTGGAAGCGGCTACGCCAGTGACCAAGTACATTCACCAGCCGAACCTGGAGGACTAGGCAATTCTAGGTCATGGTTCATGTACGAAGAACTAGCCACTGCCACAAACGGGTTTGCAGCTGAAAACCTTCTGGGTGAAGGTGGATTTGGATCGGTTTATAAAGGAAATCTTTCAGATGGGAGAGAAGTAGCTGTGAAAGAACTGAAAATTGGTGGTGGTCAGGGAGAACGAGAATTCAAAGCTGAAGTCGAGATTATCAGCCGCATACACCATCGGCACCTAGTAACATTAGTCGGCTATTGCATATCAGAGAGCCGGAGGCTACTTGTCTATGATTATGTTTCTAATGATACCCTCCATTATCATCTTCACGGTAACACATCATTTTGAAAAGATTAATTTGTATAAAATTGGATGCCGGCGTAGAATTCTAATCTATATTTTTCCTTTACAGGAAAGAACCGGCCAGTTCTTGAGTGGGCAATGCGCTTTAAGATAGCAGGCGGTGCAGCCCGCGGATTGGCTTATCTCCATGAAGATTGTAATTTCTTTTACCTTTAGTCAAATCTTAATTACTATCTGAGCTTCACCCTTTATGCTCTGTTGATGCATTCCAAAAAAAAAGAAATATACACCTTCATTTAACTTAATTCAAGTGAAATTAGTGAGAATTTTGTAGGTAGATCATAGTTAGATCCTTATGGTTTATCATCATTGTCATTCCTTATCTTTCGCTATCCACCATGATAAATTTAAAACAAAAATATACAATTTTACAAGCTTTGTAATGCATCTTTATGGTAATATTTTCTTGATCATTTCTTCAAGCTGTTGGAAAAAAATCTACATTGCCTCTGACGAAATTCTTGTTTGTTTTCTTTATGTAAGGTCATCCTAGAATTATTCACAGAGATATCAAATCGTCAAACATTCTTTTAGATGACAACTTTGAAGCTCAGGTACAACTATCTTTTTCCGATAAATCGTCAAACTTTGTCGCTTTGCCAGTAGACAACAATTTCAAAAGTTATTTATAATAATGCAGGTTTCGGATTTTGGACTTGCAAAATTAGCTCTCGATGCAAATACACATATAACGACTCGTGTCATGGGAACTTTTGGGTAAGTAGATTCTGTATAAACTCGTAGATTAAAAAGGAAATCGGTATTCAGTTGTGTTGAAAAATACTATTTATTGCAGATATGTAGCCCCTGAATATGCATCAAGTGGAAAATTAACTGAGAAATCAGATGTTTTCTCTTTTGGAGTAGTGCTTCTTGAGCTAATTACCGGAAGAAAGCCTGTCGATGCATCACAGCCACTGGGGGATGAAAGTCTAGTTGAATGGGTAATTTTTGTATAAATCTAAGCTCATCTGGTCTTGAGTAAAGTTATGGACACCTGTTTACTTATTCAATTTCATTTACCAGTTGATGCATTTCTTAAAAAATGGAGTTTTTCTTTTCTTTTCTTTTCAGGCTCGTCCATTACTGAGTCATGCACTTGACAGAGAAGAGTTTGATTCATTGGTGGATCCAAGACTCGAAAAGAACTATGTTGACAGAGAGATGTTCAGGATGATTGAGGTTGCTGCAGCTTGCGTGAGACATTCAGCGGCCAAGCGGCCTTCAATGGGACAGGTATTTCTCCTTCCAATCGTAATTTTGATTTGCACGTATCGTCTTTCTGGTTGTGCCAGTTTATTATTCGTAGTTAAAATGTTTTTAGTCTTTTAAAACATGGGTTGCGTTCTATTAAATTTATGCACAGTAAAATTTATACATTTAACATGAATGCATAGTTTAACCAAAGTGGGGTTGCCGACTTTGGTCAGGTGTAGTTTTTGTTTACTCAGTTCGATTCATTCAGTTTTTATGCAATTAAACCGAGAACTCGACCAAGAAGCTCTGTTTTTTGGGTCATTTGTTTTGGTTTTCTTTCACTTCGAGCCTCATCGAACACAACCAACCTAGATTTACTTACAATATCATGCAAAAAACCATTGAGCTGAGTGTTCTTTACTGATCGGCAGGTCGTTAGAGCATTCGATATCGTAAGTTCTACGGATTTAACAAATGGCATGAGAGTGGGGGAGAGTGAGGCATTTGACTCTGCTCAACAATCTGCAGAAATCAGGTTTTTTAGGAGATTGGCATTTGGTAGCCAGGATTACAGTACAGAGTTTTTCAGCCAGGGTAGCTTAAACGTTTAAAATGGCCGATCACATCATTCCGAAGCAAAATAAACAACCACCGGCAGTTACTCCGATCGTGGAGACGATTGACTTTGCTCAACAATCTGCAGAAATCAGGTTTTTCCGGAGTCAAGATCACAATACAAATTATTTGATTAAACTTGGGCGGATGGATCACACTATTCGGACCGCCGACAGTTATTTTAAACGTAAATTATATTGTAAACCCGAAAAAAGTTTCATTGCTGGAAGAAAGGGAGCAAGATGAGCTAGTTGGAGGACTCAACTGGAAGACCTTGTTGATGTAATTACATTCCATCATGAAATTATTTTTGGTTATTATTGTAATTATGAGAATTCATTTTTGCCTATATTTACCACCTCATTAATATAAATTAATTTTCCTATTTTTGTCAAATCAACTATATTCTTTTAATCCCGGTTACAACGTGCACAAATTTATTAAGTTTATCAAAAACGCATTGTATTAAGAATAGAAGAGAATTTTTTTAAAAAAATATGCGTTTTTCTTCTCTCAAACGTTGTAAAATCGTGTATCTTTGTTAATATAAGTCGGACTCTCACATTGGATCATCCTATCTTCAAACGGGGGTTCAACGTGTAGTTGGACGAAAATAATAATTATTGAAATTATTTGAAGGCCATATATTATGAGTTGTATTAAGTTAGTCGAACTGTGAGTCCTTTAATTATTTATAATATATAGATGTAAAGAAAATATTATAAATAAAAGATTCTCCTAAGTTCTGAGCAAGGTGGACCCTACGTCGTACGACGTCGTAATTTGTTTGGTCGGTTTATTTAAGAACCCCACATCTTCAACCGTCCGAACAAAGGCACAATAATAAATCGGAGACGTTTCTCCCTTCTTCTTCAATGGCGATTCTCCATGCCGATCAGTTGAAACAGCTGAAAGACATCTTCGTCCGCTTCGATATGGACTCCGACGGCAGCTTAACACAGCTAGAACTCGCCGCTCTTTTACGCTCCCTTGGCCTTAAGCCCACCGGCGATCAACTCCACGAATTACTCGCCAACATTGATTCGAACGGCAATGGATCCGTCGAATTTGACGAGTTAGTCACTGCGATGTCGCCTGAGATAAGCGACCAGGTGCTTGTTAACCAGGAGCAGCTCTTGGAGGTCTTCCGCGCCTTCGATCGAGACGGCAATGGCTACATCACCGCCGCCGAGCTCGCCGGATCTATGGCTAAGATGGGACAGCCATTGACGTACCGAGAGCTCTCCGATATGATGCGAGAAGCCGATTCTAACGGCGACGGCGTGATTAGTTTCAACGAATTCAAGTCTATGATGGCGAAGTCCGCCGCCGATTTTCTCGGCCTCCCTGTCGCCTAAGGCCCGCCATCATCTTCGTCTCGTGAATGAACGGTGATTAAGAAAGGTTTGACTTGATCTAGTTGACTTGTCTGATTCTTCTTCCACTTTTGCTGTTGTAAATTAATTTGTCCATTAGATTTGTATTTTTAGACCTTCAGTCTATCTATTTCATCGTTTAATTCATAAGAATCACGTCAGATTATAAGATAATAATGTAAAAGTAGATTATTGACTTGATCTATTTTTCTTAAATTTTATTAATAAAACCACAAAATTCTATAATCTTATGATATAAAATTTGAATGTATTGAAAAGAATCACGATCCTATAACCTGAACCGAAGGAAGGAAGTCCTTTCCTCATTTACCATTTACACAACAAAGCCCACAAGTTCCACCTTTCCTACTCAATCTAAATACAAAAGACAACAATATTGTAATTTCACTGATGGTTACGAGTTTTCTCTTTCAATCGGTTTACTTTAGCCGCTATACGAGCGGTAAAACCAATCGCAGTTGGATGTACTGAATTCTGTCTAACCATATTAACAAACTCCGGATCATTAAACCGTCCCTCTCGCCTTATCCATTGAATCTTTTCATGGTACATAGGAAAGAACCTCATTTGAGCGGACGAATAAGCGAAGAACGGAAGGAGAGCAGAAACCACTACAAAAAACAGGACGAACCAATACGAAGAGGCGGGTGCTAGAGTTTCAATGAAGACCATATATGCATTGGTCGATAAGTTTGCGGGAAGAGCTCCGTAAATCATGAGGAAGAGGTACCAGAGGAAAATCGAACCCCAAATCGAAATGTGCTGAACCAAGGTGAAGTAACTGACCGAAATTGCCATCTGCAAATTGACGACCCAGACGAGACAGGAATACATGGTTGCTCCTAAAATGTCTCTCCCGACCGTTTTTCCCTCCGGGTTGAAGGCCTGGTGCTCTAACGCTTTCGAGCAGAAGAAGAAGATGATTATCGCGCTAATGAGCCCATTGAACATCCAACTCAAAATTCGAAACCAACTGAACAGCACGTTTTGTACTCCTTGCTGGTATAATAAAGGAAACTGCCATATCCAAATCATTCATAATCAGTCATGAACTGACATAAAAAAATGTTACACGAAAAAAGGACATTACTCGAACAAAAAACGAAACAATTTCCGAGCTGTAGTGATAGAATATGTAATTTTCTCAACTTTCATTTCATTTTTTGAAGATGGGTATTAATAAAGTTCCTCCTTTTTTCAGTCGTTTCAAGCTACCAAGCAATTTCTTAGTTTTTATTTTTTCCAGAAGTATAATTCAAATAGATTGAAACTACAATTGTGGTGAAAACCGAATAGAGCTCACCTTGAGACAATATCTTGCAGATACATCTTGGTCAAAAACTCCCAGCGCCATCACAGGAAGTGAGGAGAACAGAACATTATAGAGCGACAAGAACCAATCGTTATATGCAGGTTGCCCGGAAAACGACGTAAATGCCTCATATAAGAAAATGGTGAAGCCAAAAACGATGTTCTTGTAGAAAAAGTAGCAAATCTGGAATCAGAAAAGTGAACAGAATATATCAATTACTTAAGAAAGGCCTAAAGTAATGAAATTGCAATTCTCAGATATTTAGTTTGAGTTCTCTGGTTACCATCGATGAGATCCTTCTGTAACACCAATGTCCATGCACTAAAAGTAGACGCTCCAAATATCTGAACTGGGCGATTGCAATATCACTCGACATAACGGCCTGTGTTGAAAAGGAAAAACGAAAAAAAGAAAATGTATAGAACTTAGAAATGATGGATGATGGAAACTATTAAAAAATTTCTAAAAGAACCAAAAATGATCAATCTAGCCATAAGCAGGTTAAAGATGGCAAATAATATTTCAAGTACCCAAAAAATTATCATTTTTCTCATCAATTCTAACTGGTTGGACATAGTAAAATTCTAAATTATAATACCTGCATTCCTTCAGCACCACTGATTCCTATCCCAATGTCAGCTTCTTGAAGCATTCCTACATCATTGGCTCCATCGCCTATTGCCAATGTAGTTTTCCCCGTTCCAGATTTAACGAGTCTTGTTACCTGAGCATTTATCGTTTCAATATTGAAAGAGATGTAAGCAATTTTAAATTACCAATTTAAAACTAAAAAAAGAAGACTCACCAGTGCCTTCTGTTTTGGAGATGAACGGCAGCAAATGACCGATGCACAGCCAATGGCAAGCTCGAGGAATATATGCTTTACATCATCTTCTAGAGCATAAGTCAGTGATTTTCCATCAATGATCAAAGCAAATGCCGCAGAACTCCCACGTGAAGCCGTGACCTCAGCCTTACCTCGGGTAATCTGATGACGGACACTTCCTTTTGATGCCTAGTCAATCAACAATATCGAATCATCAAAACAAGTACTTTGTCATTTAAACTAATAATATCTTATGAAAGAAAAAGAAGAATATTATTTATTCTCACATGACAGAAAATTGCGGCATTTACCTCTAATTATTTTACTAACTTCATAAAAGAAGAAAAGCTTACGCCTTTTGTTATAACTGGCACTTTTATAATATTTAGTGTTAATGTTGTCTTCATATACAGTTCATTCTAAATTAGGTTGCCCAATTCAAGTTTTCAAGAATATTTGGAATAGCGATGTTGAGTTTCTCAACGTTTTGTCTCGTTGGAGGCAAAGGAAGACATATAACTCAGCCTAGGTAAAATAAAAGATCCAAACATTGACATACCTCAATGATGGTATCCTTATCACTGGTCTTTTCCAAGGCCACGATATCCTGCGTGTCCAAAGTAATAATAATCTGCTTCATTCCTTGTCTAAGCAAACTACACGAAAATCTGCAAATATATGTTCTCCCAGTTATTCGACTTCCAAAAAAGTTATGTACTCTTTTCCATTTTTATGATGGATAGAAACAAACTCCATACCCAATATTAATGGCCGTCTCCATCTTGTCCCCAGTCAAAACCCAAATCTTAATCCCTGCTTGAGCAAGCTTGTCAATGCAAGCAGGAACCTGAGACACACAATGGAAAGAAAATCAGTTCCAAGTTCATTCATTGAACTGCAATAGGCCTTCACGGCTTTTTTAAACGCACCCCAGCTTGGAGCTTGTCCTCAACAGCAGTAGCACCGAGAAGAATCAAATTCCTTTCCATTTTTTCTGTAACTCTATCTATCAAGGTTTCCCTGTCCGCATTAACAGAGTTCTTGGCCTCCACAAACTTTTCATTGAACTCGTTGTATTCATTCTCGTCGAGTTCACGGTAGGCAAGTATCAAGGTTCGAAGCCCTGCATCAGCATACCGGTTGACATGATCCATTGTCTCGTTTTCGAACTCCCTGACATTCTTGGAGAGTCTTTCAAACATGACACTGCAATGAAAATAAAACCAAAGTGATTAGGCTCGTATTTCATTGCACTTTTGACTTTTTCTAGTAGAAGAAGAAAAACACTTTCTAGTTGTTAAAAAAAAAAAGCTAGCTAGAAGCTCTTCCCGAAGAAGGAAGATAAGACTTCATTCTCTAAAAGGAGATTTTAATTGTTAAAAACACTTTTACCACTCCATACAGAAATCCATCATTTTAGTCAGCCTTTCAAACAAGACATTTAAATTAAAATATAAAAATAGTGATTCTATGGAATTAGCAGCAAGAAAACTTGACAAGGTGTTGGTAGGAAAAGAGAAAATGATCACCAACCTGTCAGCACCTTTAGAAAATAGTATTATTTTTCCTTCCTCGTCCCTTACAATGACGGACATCCGCTTCCTTGTACTATTAAACTCCAAAACATTCAACATTTGGTATGTCCTGAAAATGGAAAGTTACATGATCTATGAACTCATACTGGATGAACAAGCAATAAATTCAACATTCATAGAGCGTTGCACAAATGATTTGTAACTCGTAATCATGAAAAAAAATTATTATAGACACTTACCTTTCAATTTTCTTTCCAGTCAATGGATCCAGTTCATGTAGTGAGACACTCGTTTGTGTCCTTTTGAAGAACTCAAAACCCAGTTCTCTAGCAGCAATCACAAAAGCTGCTTCATCGGGTGATTCAGCCTCATAGGTAACATTCCCAGTGTTTTCATCCACCTCCGGTATGGCCGTATGACAAACAGCCAGAAGACGGAAGAACCTCTGAATGACATCAGCATGAGGCTCGTTAACCCAATTCCCATTCATCACTCTTTCATCATTAAAGTTAAAGCCTTTGATGGGAGGCTGTGTAGAGATAGGAGTAGAACTTTCATTATGAAAGTGATTGCCCCCATTTACACTTTCAAAAGGTGGTGAATCCTTTACTTCCATAGACCTCTCAACCTCGGTGACCCCACGACCATAAGCTGTTCCAGCCACTGAACACTTGATGAACTCCATCGAATTGCAGGTCAAAGTTCCAGTCTTGTCAGAAAGTATGGTGTCAACTTGGCCAAGCTCCTCATTTAAATTTGATGTACGAGCATGTGCCGGTTTATCAGCTTCTTCATAGTACATGTGAATATCTTGATTGATAAAAACACTCTGAAGAACTTTGACAACTTCGATCGATATGTACAAAGAGATTGGAATAAAGTAGTTATAAAGCATTAGCACAGTCAAAGCATGGAGAATTGCAGCCATTGCAGAATTTTTTGGGTCGTAGAAAATTGGAGTATTATCTGGTCTTAGATACCATCTATTGCTGCCATTTTTCAAGTCATTCTTAGTCTCAATGCCGAACACTATGGACCCAACAAAAGCCAGCACAAACAAAACAAAGAACAAGAAATAGATAATCTTATCCATTTTCCTTTCAACTCTTGTCCTCTTCGAAGGAGGAGCAGTAGCATTTTGAAACACCTTTGTGTCGTGACCAGTAAAGATAACAGCCCCATAAATATATTCCGTATTTCGTAGTTTTGAGTCCCTGAGGAGAAGTTGTTGGGGAGAAAGTGGATATGGCTGCCCTTCAGACGTCATAGTTCCAACAAAAGAATATAAATTTGCATTTGGGTCTTCGCATTTTACTGTAGCCTTGAAGTTTTGGAAATCTGAGTTGTTAACAAATGAAGTTGCCTCCAATGCCTGTTTTAATTTCAAATTTGTCTCACCGTCAAGATTCATCGTCTCAACGTAGCAGATTCCATCCTCATAAGTGGATGAGAGCAAGAGTAAGTCTGCCGGAAAGTACTCATCCTTCTCAACTCTCACTATGTCTCCCACTCTCAGATTTTTCCATTGTGTAAGACCAAAAATGCCATTACCTTGATGGAAGTTAACCTTCCTACTATTAACCTCCATATCCTGCAACATTTCCCAAATTAGGATCAAAATCCATAATTATCAATCAAGCAACGAAAAAAGTGGAAATCGAGTGACAATACATCCTATACAGCTATTATTTCAATGATTTTGGAAGTCAATAAGTGAAGTTCAATTTGAGAAGTTGAGTCTTCTTCAACAAACTAAACACACAGAAAATCCTATTTGATACTAGTAGAAACTGACCAAAATGGAAAGAAACTCTCAAAATGATCAAGCATAATGTAGTTGATTAAATATACAAAATCAGATTTAGATAGTAAAATTAAAAACCTGTTTCTGTCTCTTCATATCTTCAACTCCTTCTTTGATCATAGTTGCTGAGATGACAATAATAAGAGGGATGATAGCACTAACAGCTGTATATGGAGCAAGAGGAGTAAATGCAAGAACACCAACGAGTAAAAAGTAAAAATTGGCCACCCTTCTGAATTGCTCAAACAAGGATTTAGGCACAAAAGTAATAAGATTATACTTTGTAGTGCTAACGTAATTGTTCCCATAATTACGAATTCCTGCCTCCAAACAATCAGGTTCATTGCAGAAAACCATTCTAGAGTACCCTGGTCCACCAATCTGAGTATGATCATCTTTTGAAGCAGATTTCCCACGAACAAACGAGTAAAGCTTGCTTAATCTCAACTTTTTCTTTTTGCCAGTAGCCATTTTCTCTGTCGCCAAACACCAATTCTAACCAGCAGGGATATCAATTCGAAAGACACGAAAAAGGCTACTGAAAATACAGCACCTACCACACCCCACAAGGGGCGAAAACAGCACCTTCTCCAAGGATTTGAGCCAAAACTAACATAAATCGCCCCTTCAAAAAAGGAAAAACCAGCCTTCTTCCAAATCCAAGAAACTAGATGAAACAGAAGTGCTCCAAAAACAACTATGTGAAGTTTAAGAAACTGGGCAGATTAGAAAGTCAAGCCCAGATGAAACAAAGACGAAAGATTCAGAAAAGTCGACCGATCTCAATAACCAGAAACCACTATGATCCCCAAACTTTAATCTCCCCCAAACAGAAGTCTCAGAAAACAAAAACCTTAATCTCGGTCAACGCAAACCCAATCATGCTTTAGCAGTAATATACTTTCAAATGAGCATAAATAGCTAAAGAAAAGCAAATAACAAAGGAATTATACGGCCAGCTCCTAGAAGCATTGAACGAAGACTGGGCAATGTCTCGCAATTCGACTGCAATGGAAGACTAAATACTCTCTGAACGCGAATAATGCTAGTCTCGGCTGCGACCCTTTCAAATCAACGCAATTAAAAGATTAAATTAATTGAGAAGAACAAGACACAAGTGGGGATTAAAATTTCCTAGAAAAAATTTGTTGGGTTTTTCTATTTTCGAGAAGCGGACTAGAAAATGGGTACCAAGTGGGGAAGACGAGGAAGGTCACCAATGGAGACTTTCTGCAATGAATAGTTCCTTCGTTTTCCATTGTCCCTCGACGAAATTTCAAAGAGAAAACGGACAAAAGTTAAGAGCATTAATCAAGCCAACTCGGAGATTGCAGAAACAGAGGAAAACCCATCAGAAACTTCCAGGAAAAGGTGGGAAATTGGGAAAGGAAAAAGAGAAAAAAATAAAAAAAGAGTAAAAGAGTGGAATTGTTAAAACAAGACATGTTTGATTGTAGGAGCAGGAAACTCACCCTCTTCCAATGTCAGATGAAGCACCAAACGATGACCCAACCCATCACACCCTTTTTATTTTCTTTAATATAATTATTTTTTTTAACTTTAACTTTAACTTTAACGTGTTGAGTTGGAACAATTTTTTTTAACCCAAGCAAAGATTCTATCTTTTTCGGACTTATCCGGTCCTCATTTCGTTTAGCTCGGAACGTTCGGTGAGTCAAATATTTTTCAACTCAGTCACTCGTTTGTCACTTTTATTTGCGTACGTGTACATATATATATATATATATATATATATATATATATATTGAATTTGAATGTTTGACATAGTTTTGGAAGAAATGTCCAACATAATATAAATTTTAATATTTTACCAAAGGATTTGTGAAGTCTAATTGGTCCCAAAAAAGTTGATTGAGCACAACAAGTCTTCTGGAGGTGGCGTTAATTAAATGACGACGTGTTACGCTTAAATGCTGACTTATAATTTAATTATTTGGAAAATAGTGGAATAATTTAATCTTTATTAATTGCTTGGAAATTAACTTCACTTAAATCTACTGGGGGGGCTCACATCTTAGTTTTGATCTCACAATTTAGTTCTGTTTTGCCGAAACAAAATCGAGATTAAAGCATTAGAAGTAATTGTAGAATTCGATTCGGTTTCAAAAGTAAGAATTGATTTTAATAAAATTTATAGGCTGGGTTTCGGTCAAGTCGTGTGTGAGTTTTTGGGCATGGGCTGAATTTGGGGTGGTTGATGTTCTTTATCATGCCAAAGTCATAATTGTGTTTTTTTTTTTAACCGATTTAAATTCATCCGTTCCAGCCGGTTGTGTCAACTCCTAGAACTAACTTAGTAGTGTTGTTTTATCTCCTGCAGCAGATTGAATCGATGGAAGCAGCTGTGATTCTAGGCATAGTGCAGATGGACTGTCTCCAGATTGAAATGTTTTTGGCGCCATGTTTGATCTTCAGGGTCAGCGTTTGCTTTATGGATTCGAACCAGAGGCGAAGATTCAGAGGAAGAACTGAATTTATGAGAAAGGGTAATGCTCTTTCCTCGAGATCTTGAGATGACCTCTCCGTTCAATGATCTCGTTTGTACATTTTGGAAACTTGATAATGTAAGGTCTGCACGCTACCTGTTTGATAAAATGTCTGGTCCAAATATTTTCTCTTGGAATGCTATTCTCTCTTTCCATGAAATTTTAGATGTAGTTATTGGAAGTGTCGAACATGTTGAAATCTAAACTTGTGCATATCACATAAGTGAATCAAGATTCATAATAGTTATACAGCTAGTATCTGAGCAAACACGACAATAAGAACTAAATTATACAATTCAATGAATTTTGGAGCGAAATAGAACATAGGATCCATCAAATACTTTATTTTCTAGCAAAGTTTGTTATTGAGAACTCAGTCTCCAAGGTTACTCTGTATTTATTTCATTCGATGATGAGCTCAACCTCTCTCTTTTTTTTTTTCCAGCTCATTCGATGATCGAATCCCGCTGCGACGCAATGTTATTCTGTCACAAAAATAAGAGAACATTGCATTTCAATACAATTTGAAATGAAGAGTAAATGAAGCAGGAATTACCTTCAATTGAGTACAAATTGCAATAACTTCAGGCAGAGGAGCCCAATCTCCAAAATTTCTCTCTATAAACTCATAAGCAATGCCACTCTTTCCAGGTCCAACCACAAAAAGACCACCCTTTATTTCACCTTCTCCCACAAAGTTTTGCTTTATTCCCATTGCTTTTGCGCGTTTATAATTCGAAATCGCTCGAGGATTGAATACGAATCCCGAAAGAAACTTGTCCTTCAGTAGCTTTCCACCTCCAAGAGCTTTGAAAAATTCCATGCTCTGATCGAAAAGTACGACTCCTCCCCAATACCTCGGCCAGAAGTCGTTCACCTGCTTATCGAAAAGGTCGAGCAAGATAACTTCAAACAGCTGAAAATAAGCTACAAGTTATTGGAGTTTTTTTTTTACAACACCTCTGATTCTATGTGCTCATGAAGAACAGCGAATAGTTGAACTCCCAAAGCATCGAATATCGGCTTTTTACTATAGAGCCTGTGAGCTTCAGCTCTGCACATTATGCACCTGTTTTCGAATTCAAGAGGTATGATGATAAAATTTACCTTTCATTGCATCTTTTGATTAAGTAATCACTGAAAAATCTTAGACTTTCGTTGTTTTCTTCAACTTAGTTTATCGTATTTCACAGAATTATGCTTTCGAAGACTATAATCTATGTGATGTGTATGCATAGAACATACGACTTTACCCAGGGCGTCGAATGCAAAGAATAATGGCCGGTTTATGTTGCCACAAATCAGACACCTTCATCGGAGGCGTCTTTGTTTTCACCAACCGCTCACTTCCGACCTTATACTCGGGAGTTAATTTTTGAACCGAAATGTTTTCGATTGCAGAATAAGGAGCTACATCTTCAACAACAGGGGGAGGATACACACAGCCACATCTAGGCTCAGCTGGCCCTGCAGCTACAATACCCTTAAAAGAGTATCCTTCTTTGATCTGAAACTCGGAAGGCGATCTTTCAAGATCTGTCTCACTAATTTTGCGACTCCTAATGCTGTTAATTGTCCCATTGTTGGTTGGATTCAACCCTTTTTCAATGCTTGGATTTCGAGAAGGTGGATTGATATTTTTGGTCGTTGAATGTGTTGGAGAAGAATCGAAACATGAACTAGCTTTGTTTCTGAAACGGGCGATGTGGCCCCGTTTCATGTTGAATTGAGAAATTAAGCTTTCAACACTTAAGGCGAGAAGTTCAGGGAGACATTTTCCGGACAATTCTAGCTTATCCCCATATTGCATCAGAGCTCTCTCATGCAGGTATGATCTGATTTCAAGTGCTTCCTAGTCAATTGAAGAATGATCACAATGTTTATGAGATGGAAAATAGAATCAAAGTCGAAAACCATCAATTTGTTTCGCTAATCTATTATTATGATTATTTTTAAATATTAATTTTTGTTGTGAAAAATCTCAGGAAAAAAAAACAAAGAAAAGAAAAAGAAGTGCATGTTCTCGGGATTGAACCTTCTGGTGTCGGGTCATATTGATAGCGTCCATATCCTGTGAAGTCATAACCTTCAAGGTGGGAACATCATCCCATCCTTCCTCCAACAGCTGTGGAAGCAAACCCTTCAAAACTCCATTCCCAATGAAATCCTCCATTAAGAAAGAAGCCATTTTCATTTGTTGCAGACAAGTTCTACTTCTATCTGCTTAGAAATGGTATGCTTTTATCCTCAGAAATGTTGGGTCACAGCTAATACTTAATTAAGGTCTAATCTGATTACAGACAAGTGGAAATAAGTTAAATAATGGTCACATTTAAGGGATATAACGAAAGCTAGAGTACAAATGTTTATGGACAAAATTTTGGACTGCAACTATGAGCTCATCGACGGGCTTTATTTCCATCTAAATTTGTTAATTTAACATTCTTTAATTTCTTTCGTAAATAGAATATTGTGACAGTTTGTCATGTGAAATCAATAACGACTTAGTGTGAGAGTTGAACTTATACTAGTATAAACGATGTTCAATCTTACATTGCTTGGTAGAGTAGAAAACGAATAATTTATAGGTAGAATTTTGATCACTACTTAATACAACATGTTTTGAGCTAATCCCTGCAGTTAAACTATCTAATTTTCTTTTCAAAGCCTACTGTAGGAATAGTAGATATTACAAATAATATATTATAGATATATACTAATAACTAATTCATAAGAATAATAATGAATTTCGTTTAATACATTTTGGCTTGACAGTATTGAGAAATCATAGATCATTTACAAAAGAAAAGTATAAACCTATCCTCACTGGATGATGGGTTTTAATATTTTCAAGACCGGGTATATATCACGATACAACATCTGAAAGTTAGAAGTGTTAGTGGTGAATACCTTGTCGTTTTTCACTTAGCTCTCCAACTTGTGTCGGTTTTTAGCTTGAACCAGTCCCACGGCATAGCTGAAAAACCAAGTTCCGGCCAAGTGATCAAAGTATAACATAGAATTAACACCTACTTAACCGGCTCTCTTCTATATTCTCTTAAAAATTATTAGCTTGATAAACGTTAAAATTATGTTCTTCTCGGAATAAAATTATTTTCATATTTTTTAGCTTATTAGTCACAATAACTTATAGAATATGTTTTAATTTTAGCAAGTCTTTTAATAATAGTTTTCCAAATTTAAAAAAAAAAAAAAAAAATTGGTAAGTGCATCACACATGAAGAGGTAGAGTAATGATTCATTATGAATGACACACCTCGAGATGAAGCTCTCACATGGGTGATGATGTTTGTTTGGTGAGAAAATTTAATACAAACTTTATGTTTTTATCCCATCTCTCTTCTTTTTTTTTTTTTTTAATAGTTTTATTTTGAAAACTATCCAAAAAGATTAATTATTAACTAACTATTTATTTACTTTTTACGATTAAGAAAATGATATAGTGAAGCAAGAGTAGACCAAAATGCATGTTTTGCCATATCCTTCGAAGATAAAATTAAGAAAAGAGAGAAGAAAGATTGTCGAAAGAACAAGAAGAACAACACTCACGATGGAAGACTATAAAAAGGATATCTCGATAGATGTCAATAATCTCAAGAAAAAGATTCGTTTACTGACTTTAACGTTATACTTTGACATGTCACGTATTATTTATTAATTCTATAATTTATGATTTTAAATATTTATATTATAGCATGATAATTATGTTAAGTAACGAATAACATGCAAAAATCATATCTTTGTACGAAATTAGAGTTTAAACTTAACGTTACTTCTGTTATACTTTGTTGTTATTATTCTTAATTTTTGTTGCATTTATATAAGGTAAAAAAGAGACAACATCCAAATATAAATAAAAAACTTAAGAAAAATCATTCAAAAACCAAAAAACTATGAAAATTTCATTCTCACAGGCGATATGTAACGTGGAGAGAGAGAGAGAGAGAGAGAGAGAGAGAGAGAGAGAGAGTGTGTAATACAGTCTGTTATAATGGAGGAGAGACGATGGAAATTGGAGTTCCTCTCTTAATCCTATTCCTGTCCAAACTGGTAGATTCATAAACAGGCAAATCACTTGAATAAAAGTCATAAATCTTTAACTCGAAAAGATCAGAGCTTGAATCACTCTCCTCTCCATCATCATCATCATCATCAACCTCCATTTTTGTGAATTCCTTCACTTCTGATGCATACTTACCTCCCCAAATCCTATCTTTTCCCAAATACCCATTTCTAAAACTCATATACTTTTCTGTTTCATCTCTTTCACTTCTCTTTTCTCCAAATTCATCATTTTCTGGAGCTGCAGATTTGTATTTCTGGGTTGTGAATTCTTTGAGGTTCTTGGTGGGTGTTTCAGCATAAGGAGGAGGAGTTCTGAAACCTGAACTAGAAGATGAATAAACGGACTTGGAATCCATTGCTATGTAGCTTCGAAAGTGGCTAATACTGCTCCTTCTTTTCTTAGTCCCTCCTGGAATTTCTTCTTCCTCTTTCACCGCCATTGTTGAAGAAGATTGCAAGTTCTTCTTCTTCTTCTTTGAAGATGACTGATTGAAAAGTGAACTCAGAAAGTTTGCCAGTCTCCCACCTGGAGAGCTAGGTTGCTTGTACTTGATCTTCTCTTTCATTTGGTTTTCCATCGAGCAAGATTGCTGAGGAAGAAGAATATTCCTGGTAGCCATATCCAAACTGATTCTTCCTCCTCTTAAATTTCTCTCCTCTCTCAATATCTTCTGAGAAAATGAAGAATTCGCATTGAATCCTGAGAAATATCTTGCAGCTTCAAACACGTCGATCTCTCCAGATTTGTTCATCTTTTGAACTGATTTTCTGTGAGTTCTTTCTGGGATTGGAAGGCTGGCAACAGACATGTTTGGAGAGCTTGACAAGATGTTGAAATTGCATGAAAGTTGTGTGACAAGAATGGGTGGAATGTATTGGGTGGGAGTGGGGAAAAGATGAACAAAAAGAGGGTCAGATTGTGTTGAGAGTAACGGAGTTCTTAAAGTAGTTGGAGGGTGTCTCTCCAATTATACGCCAAAATGATAAACGACAAAATAAAGAAGGAAATATTATAAAGATTTAACGTGAAAAACTCTAACGATTAAAGAGCAACTACGTCGAAACCCTAAATTAAATCAAAATAAGTAGCTATCTATACTGTAAATATAAGGTCTATTGGCCTGATTCTTCAATTACCTCCGCATTTTTTTTCGGAAAATATATAGAATATTACCCTTCACTCGTATCGAAATGCAAGGTTTTTTAGACCGAGCAAAAATAAAATTCGAGTAATTGAACTCTAATATTTATGGAACTGAGAGAATATAATGTGTTATGATGAGAATGTTCTTGGAGGGGATCAACTTGATACATATCTGTGCTTTTAAGTAATAGAATGAGGTGGGGTACGACAGAATTAAAGCAAATGAACACATTTTTCAAAAATAAAAACTTTAATTTAATTTGTGTTAGGCATCGTGGCTGCAGAAGCATTGAGGATTAGGGATCACTTTCTCTTTTCTGAAGTAAATACTTGTGCAAGATAGTCTACGTTGAAAAATATATAAATTAACCCAATTCAAAAGAAATTCATACAGCGAAATAATAATAATGATTTAATTATTTTCAACCAATTAGCTTAAACTTTTAGAATTGTTTGTAATTTATCAGTTGTGAATCAAAATGAGCGTTCTTTCATCGTATTTCGACCGTATCATGTACATGTCAAGTGACTAAGTGATAATGTTCGAGAGAATATTATAATTAATATCGTAATGTTGTTTCTTTACGACACATTTCTCCTACACGGCCCAGTCTTTTACTTTTCCGGGTCACTAAAACACGATGAAACATCCAAGGAGAATCGATTTATATGGTAAAGTGGAGAGGAGAGACATGGTGAAATTGGGGATGGCCCCAGCAATATCTGGTTGTTTCCTCTTTAATAATGGTGGAGTTTCTAGGAATCTATCTTCCTCCACTCTCTGCTCTCTTTTGGTAGTGACGAACAATGATGCATGTCTGCAAAAACCAGCTTTAACTCTTTTATAGAATAAGGGTCTCTTCAAATCAACGTTCGAACGCCATCTGAATTTGAGTTCATACCAGGAAATCCACGTCTACATCACTCAAAGTTTGGCTATTTATTTTTTCACTGTCACATCCCAAGATTTTCGAGACAACAATTTCTAAGTATAGTTTTAATGTTTTAGTTTGAAGGGAAATAAATTGTATTATATAATAAAGTTTGTAACGTTAGGGTAATTTTAAAATATCTTGAAACATTTAATCTAATTATCATGTCTTGGCTAGTGATTGATTGTGATGTATATTGAAATTGAGATAAAGACAGGGGTTGGAAAGAATTAATATTTTTTTTTATTATATGTTATTTTATTTAGTTCATCATTGAATATGAGAAAGTAAAATATAATAATGATTTTCATAATTTAATATTTACTTTACTTTAATTTTCCCATTAAATATAGCAAAAATCCGAGTTAAATGAGGAAGTTAATTGCATCATTGGGTTATAGTCTATGTTCTTTTTGTATCTCAATAATTAATAATTGATAATACAAGAACAACAACTACTAATTCATCAGCTAATATATTTTCGAAAAGTCGAAAACTAAGTGATAATAGGATTTGGATCCCCTTTTTCCGGTCTTAATCTCTTAAACTAAACGTATATTTGGTTAAAAATTAATTCTAACACGCTATCCACTGATGATCAAAGTCGTGTCACGATTCTTGTTTCTCACTTCACTTGGCTCCACATCTGTTTCCGACTTTTCACCGTGGGAACTTCCAAAGAGTTGGGTTTTTTTAATGAGAAAATTTAAAAAGATTTATGGGTGTTTCTTTGGTTTGATCATTTGTGATAAACAAGTTTATCAAAATTTATTTATTTTTAATTAAAATAAAAATTTGATAGAGGCCCAATAATGAAGGTGAAAAGTCCAGTTTCGTGACTTGTATGGGGGGAACACTAATGGGACATACCCCATAACACAGACCACCCACACTATGCCCTAAACCCTTCACCACACATTTATATTGTTTCTCTCTCATCCATCCTTTTGGTTTTCTAAGTCTTTCTGTCCGGCATCTCGATCGGCTTCTGATACGAGTGTCATTCTATTGTTTTTCTGGTTTGAGAATTCTTTGACCGTCTAACAAACTTTAAAAAAAGATAAGATACTTCATTCGATTTGTAATTCTAGTCGAATTTACTCTTTTTATTTGTTAGAGAATCTATTGCCTTTTCCGTTCTATCTCGGACAATTGATTCCAATCGCCATTTACTTGTATGGATTTTATGTTTAATATCATACCATCATTTTTCACTCAAGAATCTCTTATTTTTTTCATTGTATAGTGACAACGGCCAATTTGAGGCACAATTTTAATCTTATGAAATACGAGTTATTTATTTATTATTCCCCACGTCATCCAAGAAACTTTAGAGGAATAAATGAGACTTGGTTAGGACAAGAAATGTCTCCTCCATGGCAAGTAGGGGGCTCAAAAAGCAAAGCCAAATGGGCTACAACTTTCTATATTGATCATCAACAAACGTGGCTCAACAAACAACACACATAGTGCAAGAAAAGGCAAACAATTTTATGGGCTGTTAAATTAATATGATTCTTCCATTTACAAGTTCCAAAGATATGGTTTAGATATATGTAATTTGCATGTGGCTTTCCACTTTTTATCACTTGGGAAAATGGATTTCATCTTATCTCTTCCCCGATACTATTTTTGAGATCGAGAATTGAGATCAATATGAACCGTCATAGATGTTAGTTAGACTCAGTGTTGGTTCAGATGATAACACCCTCTACTCTGATAAAGTTGAGTGGACGTGTAATGTGACTTGTTAGATATATCGGGTCATATGGGATTCTCTGTCATTTTCTCTGATCAAGATATCCTCTCTTTTGCTCGAGAAATATTGATTGAATCGTAAAAAAATTTGGAGCATGGTGTACAAATTAATATTATCAATTAAAAAAAATTATGCTTTGCTTAGTTGGACCAATTAAATGAAGCGTAGAAGCTCCGTTTAGAAAAAAACCCAATTTAGAATATTTGGATTCGATGATAACTTAGTTGAATCATATTACAATTCAATCTTTGGAACAAGAACACTAGTGTTGTTATTATTTAATCCGATTATTAAGCAAGAACATTTATATGATACACATTAAATGACTAATGTGTTCAAGTCACATACGTAAAAGAAAAGACGAAAATAAATATTACGTATACATATATTAATACGATAAAAAAAAAAAAAAAAAAAAAAAAAAAAACTGTGTTTTCTTGGATACTTGTCTTCAAATAACCTCATATTTGTTATGGGCTTTGGGCCCAGGCAGTAAGTACAAAACCCTAGTAATATACTTCAAAATTGCAAAGGTAATCCAAAATAAATACCATATTAAATGAACATTATTTATGAGCAAGTAAAAAACAATATAAATGAAATTAAAATAAATTTATAAATAGCAATAAGCAACGTCAAGAAGAATCATTTAGAGCACTTAATTCACCAAACTCATTATTTCCAGAAAATATTAGTGTGTCTGTCTTTTGATATGATAAATGGAAAACAAAAAAATATATTGTACCGTGTGACGTTAAAATTTTTTATGGTAAAAAAAATTCACGAACAGAGGTTAAAAATTGATTATGTCAAAATTGACTTGGCTACTACCAAGTTATCGAACTCTAACGATCTATAAAGAAAATCATTTGAATTGTTTTTAAGTTTTATTCACCTTGAAATAGACAACAAGAATAATTATATTTGGACTAGAAATTCAAATAAATCGCGTGATGGTATTATTCTTATTTTTATTTATAAAATATGTTCTTCTTGAAAATAATTTTGGACGGTGAAATGTCACGGTTAACACATTGCCATAAATAGATAGACACATAATTTGTACACATATGCCTGAGGATATATCTCTACGAAAGTATTTGAATTTAGCCTGGTCACAGAAAGGTGACCCAAAACAAGTAAAATAAATAATTGCGTGCTATGGTACCATTGCTTTATGTGTTGTCTTGTTCAATCACTGAATTTTGGCTGTCACTTATATTTTATAATCAATTTGTTAAGATTAGTGTTTAATTTTACATGATAATAATAGATTTTCATCTTCCTTAATTGCTGCTATCAATATTTTTATTTTAGATATTTATAATCAAATTAATTATTATATTAATCAATAAATTACACGTAGAAAAAAAACAAACTTTATAGGAAAGGCTTCGAGGCACAATGATTGTTTTTATTGTGCCCAAATTTCTATTTGCACGTAGTTGTAATTATCTTTATTATATATTTTTAATGAGAAACAGAAGAAATAAAACAAAGAATGAACATCGACTTGTATCCAAAACCGTAGTTCATAAAAGAGAAATTCACTACGTCATGAGTTTTTGTAACTCAAGCATAATATATGTAGTGTATCTAAATCCACGTTTTGATACTGAAAACTTCATGAAAAAAAATTATAATTTTGTTTCGATATTTTTGTTGGGTCGCTAGCACGTGAGCAGTTTTATATTGTTTGAGATATTTTTTAACGGACTAAATAGAAATCGAGCTATCAATCAAGCTTGAACTATGGGTTGTTATCTGGCAAATATAGTGAATCCAAATATATGGGATCACTAGTTACAAAATCTTGTCATCACAACATGCTACTTCTACACCCAGGAACAACAAGTGTATTCCGACCGTTCGATATTCTGTTTATGTGACTTTAATTCAAACAAGCAGACTATATATATATATATATGTTGGAAAAGGAACAGATTAAATGAAAATACAAAGAATAAAAGCAGAAATATAAAGAAAATAACAATAAATACCTTTAAAAAGTATGATTGTTGGGATAACACAAGTTAATCTCTCGTATCAAATTAGAGTAATAAATCAAATCAAATCAAAGGAGTCAAATAAAAAAGGAAATCTTAGAACTCTGCGAATACAATCTTGATTTCTTTCTCAATTAAGATAATCCCAAGAGATTCCTTAAAACTTTTCAGACAATCAGAATACATACTGCCCAGTGCCCAGCCCACATATATACATATATACAATATATATATATACATACACATACACACACACAGAGAGAGGTTGCAAGGAATATAAAATATTATTAAATATATTTCTGACACGTTTCGCGAAAAGGAGATCCTATCATCTATACGATGATCAAACATCGTACCTCTGCCCAACCAAACATCGACAGCACATCCTCGAAAACCACACTGGTTTTCCTAAAACAGCTTTTTCTATTCCCTTCCCCATATATATATATATATATATATATATATATACACTTTATCAGTCTCGTCTGAATACTTGCACGTATAGAAATTTCCCATTTTGATTCCAGCTTCCTCTCTGATCTTTCTGTCCTGGGTTTCGTTGAATCTGTTTGGCTCGGTAAAAAAAGGGGGGAAGAAAGTTATGGGAAGAGGTAGGGTTCAGTTGAAGAGGATAGAGAACAAGATCAATCGACAGGTTACGTTTTCCAAAAGGAGAAGTGGGTTGCTTAAAAAAGCTCATGAGATCTCTGTTTTATGCGACGCTGATGTTGCTCTGATTGTTTTCTCCCACAAAGGGAAGCTTTTTGAATACGCTACTGATTCTTGGTACTCCATTTTTACTCCTCTTTCATCGCTCAGTCAATATTATGTCTGAAATTCTTGATAAATTTATTGTTTTTTCTCCATTATTATCTTGGGTTTTTTTAATTTTCTGCCGTGTTTTCAACTTCTAAACGACATACTCACTTAGTTTTTAGTTTGAAGTTTCTGTTTGGAAATGTATTTTCACTTCTCTTGCTCGCAGAAATGCCTCTTTTGAGCTGTGTTTTTCTTCAATGCGTTTGCTACAGTTAATTATTTGCTAATTTACTTGATTAGATACTAATCCTCCGATCGTGGGAGTTGGAAGATAAATTCAGAGCTGTCTCTCGGAATTCCAACTAATGAAAACCTTCTGTTACTTCACAGAAGAAGACAAAATTTAAAACATGTTCTTTATTTAAGGAGAGGGAAAAATAAATGGAAAGTTAATACTTAAGGATGATCTAGGTTAATGTTAATTCATCCATAGAAAGATAAGAGATGATACAGTTAATAATCTTTAATTTTCTACAAAGATTTTGGGTTGTTTTGATGAAATAATTAGCAGTAATATTATGTTAAGACTTTCATTATTTTATGGTAATATTTTGGTGGAAAACCCAATAACAATACTAAGCAAAGTAAAGACTTTCTGGTATTGTGCATAAACTGGTTTTTTTTTTATAGAATTATTAGTAGAAAAATAGATAATTGTTGAGGAAGTTCATAACAGTATATGATCGAATTCTAAAGAAAGATAACAGTGGCAATAAGATTAAAATGTTAAGTGTAACTCTAATTCTGCCTTATTTTAATCTTAATCTCGATAATTAATTAGTCTAATTAATTAATTAATTAAAATTTATTTTAATTAATATATTAATAAACAGTGACATGTCACGTCAAAAAAAGAAAAGTTTAAAGTGTATTAAATCAAACAATAGTACCTATTAAAAGCAGAAATATAATTACGAGAAGGATTTTATTGAGAAATACTTTGAATTACAAAACTTTGTACGTTCCCACCCAAATAGAATTGAACTTGAGTAAGTAATACAGTTGATAATATTGAGTTATTACGAATTTAGTGTAACTTTTTTGTAAGACAGCTGAGAACTTACTAACACTGCCCATCTGAAGGGACAACAACTCCTACTTCCTGACTTCGTTTTAATGGTCTGCGTTCAGGGTCTGGTTAAAAATTAATTATTTTTTTTTTTGTTATGTTTTCTTCGTTGCAGTTTATTACCCTTTGTTTCGTAGTCTCAGCAGAAGAACTTAGTATTTAGAACTGTTTATGCTGCTGGTTTATAAAAGTAGAACAACTATGATTGTCAATCCCAATAAACAATCATAAAACCTACCTATGTTTTTAGTGATGTTAAATGAACATATGAATGTTTGGTAGTTTTTATTATACTCGAAAAAATGTAGATTTCAAGCAGAAAATCCTTAAACTCTGTAGATTCTGAGCGCAAAATTCTAGAATTTATTCTCCTCACTTGACTCAGATTAGTCGATCTTTATTGTGTTTTATGGTGCAGCATGGAGAAAATACTTGAGCGATACGAGAGATACTCCTATGCTGAAAGACAGCTACTCTCATCAGAAGCTGAGTTGCAGGTTTATATTTATAAACAGAGAAATTCAGTTCAGTTTTTCTTAATTAGTTTAAACATGCAGCAGGGTTAATGGAGAAAACTGAAGAGTGTTTCTTGATCTTCGTTAAATCTTTCAGGTCAACTGGACTTTTGAGTATTCCAGACTCAAAGCGAAGATTGAGCTTCTACAAAAAAACCACAGGTTCTTTGCCTGAAATTATCGCATGTCAAAAACCAAAATATTTACGTTAATTTTTGAGATTATTGATAATTCACGAAAAAGGGGACGGCTATGGAACGATACGTAACACATTTTCAGGCACTATCTTGGAGAAGATTTGGAGTCTTTGAGTCTGAAAGGCCTTCAAACATTAGAGCAGGAGCTTGATACTGCTCTCAAACAAATTCGAACCAGAAAAGTAAGAAATATTTATCAATTTATATGAAAACACAGCTCTATATTGTTCTTGCTGCTCATTTCCTTTTGCTTCATTTATGCAGAACCAACTCATGCATGAATCAATCTCTGCACTCCAGAAAAAGGTAATACTCTTTTGTCACTTAACTTTTCGTTAAGTGTACGAATCGAATGACGTTAGTTATATTTACACTCTAACTTGTACACTTATGTGACGATTATGACGTAACAAGTATCTTATTATATAGTATAATTAGATTATAGTATACACTTAATATTACTCCTTACGTCTGAATATTTTCTTTGGCACGCAGGAGAAATCAATACTAGAGCAAAACACCTTTCTTACAAAGCAGGTAACAACATTCGAAGGCAACACAAACTTGATCTATCAAAAATGATACAATGATGTAAAAAAGAGTAAAGTGCAATTTAACTCTTAAAGTAAGGTATCAAAGACAATTGATATCCTAGATTATTTTTTAGAGCAAAACCGTCATTCCTTGATAAAATTTGTCAAATGTTTCGTATTTAAACTAATGTGATTATTTTTACTGACTCGAATTTTTTGCACAATCAAAATTACATTCGATTTTGAAGACTAAGAAATCCAATTGAGATATGTATTCAAAATCGAGTGCAAAATTGACTGCGCATAAAATCGAGTAAATTAAGATTATTGAAGTAGTACAAGCAAAAGATGTGCAACATTTGACAAGTTTATCAAGACGCTAAGAGCAATTTAGCTCAAAAAAATAATTTAGGCCATCATTTGTCCATTACTTCAAGTTATGACTAAATTACATTTTACCCTATAAAAAATATTATCGAGGCCGTAGCAGGTGATTAAATATTATTTAGCGTAGAACCATGTTTAAAAATTAACACTCGCTTTGACCTTCTCCCATTAGCTCAAGGGTATTAGATCGTTGATAATAAGTAATGATAGACATAATGTGATAATTTTAATAAACTCTAACTAGTTAAGAAATTATTTGGACTCGTCAATAAAAATACAATGTTACATTGTAGTAAAAATGTCATTCAAAACAAAGACAGTTAAAACGTTCACGAAAATGTTAATAATAATTATATTAACTTTTGAAATTCGTAATAATTTATTTAAACGTTTATCTCTACGCTATTTTATGATCTTATTCGATGTTACTTTAACTTGTTTAACCGAAAAACATCGATTATGAAAAAAAAATTCAAAAGTTTATGCAGTAAATTATAGGGTAGTCGGTGATGTTGTAATAGATCAAGGAGAAGGAGAAGAGTTTGGCAGAGCAGGGTGGCGAGTGGAACCTCCAAAACAATGGCGCCAATGGCTCTTCTTTCTTACTGCCTCTTCCTCTTCCCTGTTTAAGCATTGGGTATGCATTTAACACCTCTCTCTCTCTCTCTCTCTCTCTCTCTCTCTTAAACGTTGGGTTTGCATGGAAATCAACGGTGGTTGTAATAAAGATCTAAATTTTCTGATCTGAATTATGTGAAGCAGACAGCAAAACCCAGACAAAGCCGCACCAGAAGTTGGAGGGGCCGAGCTTGATCTCACTCTTGAACCATTTTATCCATGCCACCAACTCGGATGCTTTGCTGCATAAACTCTGGCGAACCCATCAATGGCCTAGCTAGGTTTTTGCTTACTTGTGATAAAATGGAGATGAGGATTTCATATATAATTATCAATATAAATATATTATAGTATATAGTTTATATGGTTATTGTTCTATATACATGCCATACTTTGTTTCCCTACTGTGTGTATATATATATATATCTATCATAAGCTGTATCGATTAATTTGCACTATATGGCGTGTTAGATCAAGAATATGTTTATAATTTTAAATTATTTACAGGTAATATTGTATAATGATTTTTTCTAACTATATTTATTAATTGCCATTTAAGAGTTTATTCCAAAAATTAAAAAGCTAATTAGATGCCTTTGACAACTACTCTTCTTTACAACGTGGATAAGCTGTTTGAATAGTTCTTGGATAAAAATATAATCTTTTTTAAATAATTTATTTCCAGGATTCCGCTCGGACGAAACATAATTATTTTTTTTCTTTAAAAAGAGTTAAAAATGAGAAAATATTTTGAAAATAAAAAATAGTAACGTCATAATAAAACATGCAAGTTCTGGCGACGACACGTCGTCATATTATATTCTTCCCTGTTGTCGGTTGTTCGGCGGTTTTTGGGTTCTATATCATTAAATTATTAGGCGACAAACAAATTCACTATTTGTTTTTTTATATTTTTCTTTCTATTAATAAATAAATATGATCTATATTTTTTAGAAGTTTACAGTTCAATAAATTAAACCAACGTTTAAATTCTCATATATTAACATAATTTACGAATTTAAAATAAACACCACTTAAATTCAATAAATTAAAAAAAAAATCAAACTATATTTATATTTTTTAATGAAAATTAGACTAATTTTAGTTTCAGTAAAAAAATAAATTACTTTATAATATAAATAATAAATAAAGTGTTTCTAGATATTAAAACCTTATCCGATATGGAAACCAACCTCTCGTATATCATATGCATATAATATAAAGGAAGACTTTCGAGAACTATAGACTGAAACAATGTGTTCAGGTGTTCTTTCCAGCTTTGTGTGTCTGTTTCTCTCTCTAGGTTTGATCAAGATCTTACAGAAACTATGGTGGACCCCCACTCGCATTCAGAAAAGGATGAATTTGCAGGGAATTCAAGGCCCTCCTTACAGAATCTTCCATGGAAATACTAAGCAGATTATGCAGATGAAAATGGATGCCATGAGAAAACCCATGGATTTATCTCATGACATCGGCTCCAGAGTTTATCCTCATCTTCATTCTTGGCTCCGACTCTATGGTTTATAAACTTCTTATATAATCATGGACGTGAAGTTGCTAAACTAAGCTCTTAATTACTGTTTTCTGCGTGTTTCAGGGAGGAACTTCTTATACTGGCATGGAACAGATGCAACAATGGTGATTACAGAGACAGAGCTGGTGAAGGAGGTGTTGTTCAACAGAGATAATGCTTATCCAAAACTGCAGTTGAAATACGCTGCCAACAAGCTGTTCGGAAATGGACTCTCCACCGCTGAGGGAGAGAGATGGGCTCGTTCAAGAAGGTTGGCCAATCATGTTTTCCATGGCGAAACCTTTAAAGTATGTCTTCTTGTCAAATTTGCAGATTAAAAATTATCACTAATATAAGTTAAAATATGTGTTCTAATTAGTGAGAGCTGCGCCTGAGTTTTCTGATAATTGTGATCTGAAGGGTATGATTCCAGCAATGGTGGGTTGCGTGAAGACGCTGTTGGAAAAATGGAAGCTTTGCGAAGGGAAAGAAGTGGAGGTTTCCGATGAGTTCAAGGTTTTGACATCCGATTTTATTTCTAAAACAGCTTTTGGGAGCAGTTATGAAGAAGAGAAGATTATTTTTGAAAATTTCGACAAACTGTCTTCCATAATCTTAAGAAGCATGGACAAAATCACGTTTTTCAGGTCCTTATACACTCTACCTTTATTTTTCAATCACTTGCTGAAGTGAATGAATATGCGTCTACGTGTAAGGTTAAAATATACGATTAAAATATCAATCCATTATTAGATTTTTTTCAAGTTTTTGTAGTTAAACGTCATTAATCATAAATCTTTTAGTTCATCATGCATTCACAATTAATCATATTTTGATTGAAGCTTATTGTTGATTTTGGTTTTAGGAAAATTTGTAGATCAAAAGAAGAGGTGGAATCAGAGAAACTAAAAAAGAGCCTACATGATTCGATCATGAAAATAGTGGAGAAGAGGGAAGAAAAAGTGACTGCCGGAGAAGTCGACAGCTACGGTGGCAATTTTTTGGGAGCTCTTTTGAGAGCGAATCATGATTCCAACGAGAAACAAAGAACATCGGTAGATGACATGATCGATGAATGCAAGACGTTTTACTTTGCTGGCCACGAGACAACCGTCTTGTTGCTGTCGTGGACCGTCTTCACTCCGATTGGCAAGAGGAAGCAAGGAAGGAGGTTTTGAGTGTGTTGGGGCAAAGCATTCCCACTTTAGACATCATTTCCGGACTTAAAAGTGTGAGTTCTTCATTTTCCAAACTCAAATTGACACTATTCTTATTCCATTAGCATTTTGATCATACGATTGAGCTCGAATTGGTCGAATTTTGTAATTTTAAAAAGCTTGGAAGATTAGTTTGAACATATTTTCAAATCGAGTTCATTTGATCTAATCAAGTTGGGATTTTTGAACTTTTAATTACATTTTTATACTTGTTTAGTTTATCCATTGTAGATGAACATGATTATGAATGAATCTTTAAGACTATATCCTCCGGTCATGCCTATACTAAGAGTGGTAAAGCAAGAAATAAAGTTGGGAAATCTCGAAATCCCGAAGAATACTCGTATAGCCATTCCGACGTTGGAGATCCATCACCATCCTAACCTATGGGGAGAGGATGCCAACCTCTTCAAACCGGAGCGATTTGCTGATGGCGTTCGTAGCGCAACTCAACAGAGCTCAACCGCTTTTCTTCCTTTCGGCTTAGGTCCTAGAATCTGCGTCAGGATGAACTTTGCCATGGCCGAAGCTAAGGTTGCACTTTCGATGATTCTTCAACGATATATATTTTCACTCTCTCCTGCTTATGTTCATGCACCAGCTGCTCTTTTTTCCCTCCGACCGCAAAATAAAATTCAGATCATTCTTCACTCGGTATCATGAATAGTCGAAGATAGTAGCAGTTGATACATATGTATGATTAATGGAGTCCGTGGCATCTTTCGTTTGAAAGTCAACTTGAATAACGTATTTCTTCATGTAATGGCTTTTATTTCTTGATTACTTGTTCACATTGTCTTATGAAGTGGAAATAAAAATTGTTGTTTTATGTGTCACTCCTTTTTTGCCATCCCTTTATAATCTATATAATCAGAGAGTAGTTTTGCCATTTAAAATGACTAAACTTTGCGGAAAGACATGTTGTATTCAAATTCTATCTTGCGCTTTGACATGATATCTGTGTTATGTACTTATTGACGTATGTATAATTTATTATAATTATTTTAGCAACGATGCGTAACATTGTAAAGTATGAAATTGAACTATAGGTTTAGTATTATTGTATTTGTCAATCCAATTAATCTGGTTCGTAAATAAGTTTTAATCAAAAAAATTGTTTTTAATTTTAAAATGAACTAATTAAAAAAATAGTTTTTGAATGAATGACATTAGATTTGTGTTTACTACCCAGCTGGAAAACCTTGAATAAATTGGAAAATATTCATCCGCCATCATTTATTAATTGTAGTAATTAATCTTATTTAAATATTTATAAACTTTAACGAATAAGTAATTTTAAAATTCATCTATTCTTGATAATTTAAATGGCTCGAGGTAAGTAGATAAAGATATAATCCCTGGATTATATTTTGGAAAAAATTTAAATATCAGAATTATTTGAATCAGTCCTACTCCTACACAAACTACAACCGAATCAGTATTCAGGTCCATAAATAAAGGGTCAATCGTGAAGAACTGAAATCAAATCATAGAGTTGAAGAATCGCATAAGAAAACGACAATGGAGATTATTCACTGTTCTGAAACGGAATACCGACATAAGGTAAGCTATGAAAAGTTGTTTGGATGGCCAGAATCTGATGCAGAGTTCTTAAGAAAGCTGATTGTCCATAACAAGAGGATGGAGGAGAATCGAAAGACCCATCTATCTGCTACTGAGGTTTGTTTCTGCGACGAGGGTTTTCTGCTGAGACAGAAGTTTCTCAGAAGCTTCGGTTCTTCCGAAAAAATGCCGGAAAAATCAAAGACGAAATCTGAAAACAAGAAGGATTTTAGAAGTTTTCTGAACTTTCTTCTGGGGAGAGTTTTCCGACGTAGGACATTTGGCAAAGACGACGAAGGCTCCATTAGAAACAAAAATGCAATATATCCGTGCAGCGTAGAGTGATTTTGTTTGTCCATTTATAGTTCTTCAATGGAACTCTCTCTCTCTCTCTCTCTCTCTCTCTCTCTCTCTCCTTAACGTTCCTTTTACCACTTATCAATTTATTCTAAAAATTGCACCGAAATGAAGAAATTAAGAAAGAGAAATATTCGATAATAAGATTAATAATAGAGAAGTCCATCACATTTATTTTTACTCGTGCATTCCTCTTTTTTTTTTTTTTTTTTTCTAGGCCTTGCCATCACGCAAGCCACGGAAGTGACCTGCGGGATCTTTCTCAAAGTCTTCCCTGGAAATCAGAGCGCCGTTTCCTCCCGGCGCGACCATTTTTTCCCCGGCAGCATTGGAGGCGGAGGACGGACCACCTTTGACACCACCAGCCCCGGCGAACTTTGAATTGCCGCTGCTGACGGAACCACCTTCCCCGCAAGAACCAGACCTCCCATTTCCGCCGCTCCCCTGCGATGACCCTTTCCCCATGGATACGCTAGTTTGATTCCAGCCTACGACGGAAGAAGAGGGGAGTTGGTGTTTATATAGTGGTGGTTGATGAATCTGAAAGGTTTCCGTCGGATAGTGTGCTTATTTAATTACATGCTCCGGGAAACTGAAATCGCTAGGAACTTCGTTCTGTTCGTCTCTTTCTAAGACAAAAATTTCAAAAATCGAAACGGTAACCACTGATATTAATAAAACGGCTCGGTTTGATAATAAGATTTGAGAAATTATAAAGAAAGCTCTCATTTAAAATTGCGTATGAATTTCCTTGAAGAATACATGACATGACTTGTGTTATATATATATATAAACATCAATCATCGGTTATATGCTCCTGCTATCTCGCTAACATGAACAGTCAAAAGAATTGAAACTCAGGGAAGTAAGCATAGATATATCGATTGCAACCATGACGATTTACAATTGACTCCACGTTGCGAATCTCGTCAAAGTAGAAAAATTCAGAGAAAGGGTAGGTAAAAGCCATTGAAAGAACTCATCAGCCATTTCCTCCCGTTTCATTGGATCCTCAATGTCGTGTCCGGATGAACTTTCTTTCTAAAGGCAGAAACAAAGATGACACTCTCCCCCCATGTCGTGCATTCGCCTGTTCTGTTTCTTGCCCTGGTTTCCGAAACTTGCATTGGCTGTATCAACTCTGCATAATCCAAACAACATCAATAACAGCAAGTAGTAATCTTCTAAAGTGAATCTTAAATTTCCATATCAACTCTCTTTTCAGTCAATGAACCATAATTTTACACAGCTTTAGGTCCAAAAGCAACATCTCAATGCCTAAATGATTAATAAGGGAGCTTTAACAAACTTTACTTCTTCCCATAACTAAATTCAAGACTGCCAAATAAGGTATGCTCCTTTCACTATCTGAATTTCGACAACTTTTAGATCAAAATTTTCAGGGTAGTGTATTGCTGCCCTTTAGGAGTAAAATATCAAGTAAAACTTCTCAAGGAATGTGGCAAGAAGCTGAATTCAATAGCCATGCTTATCCAAAAAAGAAAATTAATATGAATCTTAACACCAACTTTACATTCTCAATTCATCAGGAGGCACCTAAAATCAGTATTGTTTATGAAAACATTGATCGGTCATCACTTTTCTCAAGAAAAACTCCATGATGCTTTACAGAACTCTTATATTTAAAGAAGAGTTTTTCACAGATATGTCTACAGAATGACAAACTATGATCTCGTGATAAATAAGAACTACCTGAAAAACAAAACTGGTAATGGTTATGAAATCATGTGTTGCTACTGTTGGAGTTTCTCTTTCATGCGAGATATAAGTTTAAACTTCTCCTCAGCTTCGACCTGTTGGCGAACGTCCATTCTTGATGCCCTATCTGGGTGAAATTTAAGCAGAGCTCTTTTGTACGCAGCGTGCACCTAAAAATGCAATTGACATTGATAATATATTATCAGAAACCATATTCCTCAAAACATATTAAAATGATTTATGCAAGTAAATAGCAGTCTTAACGCTGTTGATTTTTGGAAACCACAATTATAACTTACTTCTTCAGATTGTGGAATTAAGCCACATCCGACTTGAATTCCTAAACCTCGAAGCAACGAAGCCATGTCAATGCATGTGACCTCCAACTTACTAAGACTCTCCATTATTTCAGCACGAATTTTCTCTTTTAAGTTCATATTTTCCTCATCCTGAATACATAGGTGAAAAAATTTACCAGTCATCAACAAACAAGCTAACAACAAGCAGAGAAAAGAGTTCAGACCACGGGACAAATAATTCAATATGAAAAAGCAAATTCATACTTTTTTTTGAGTCTCCCTCACTTCTTCCAGACGTTCCTTTTGCCTTCTCTGCATGTCCAACAGACGCAGAGTTTCAGCCTTTTTTCTTTTACGCAACCTCTGTGACTCCTCTGCCTGTAGAAAGGAAGGCAAACAATGAGAAGAAGGGTACACTGTGCTTTGTTCAAATGTCAACATTCATCTCATCAATCCTTCGCATTTCATCCATTCCAATTTTCTTTAGCAGAGCAGTCAACTATGTTACAGAATAATTACGTTCCGCAAAGTAGAAATGTGTATAGTAGCATGTGTACATTACTATTGCCATGCCAATTCAGAATTTTGTACATATTTTTTAAATATTACTATTATTAGCTTTATCCACCAACTCCTCTTTTCCTTAACAATAAATTATTCATAGCTTTCATATGTACACCCTATTCTCACAACTTCAGATTTCATCTTACCATCTATCCTGATTATTTCTTACCATCGAAGAAAATTCGAAATTCAAGTAACTGCTTTGAAACTATTGCCTTAATTTCCAAGTAAAAACCTACTCATACATATTTTTACAAATAAAGTAGCCGACAAACTGCAATATGAGTGCTGGAGTTTATTTAAGAATTCCCCAAAATACAAACCTGAATTTGTAATTCTCGCTTTCTCGAGGCCCACTCTTCTTCTACTGCAGCCTTGTATTCATTACTTGCCTTTAACATTTCTCGCTCATTAATTATACTACTAACACATGGAACGACCTCCCTTATTTCAGCAACAGCTATATTTTTTGCATCAGATGACCCTTTGGCTTCCATTCCCGAAGATATTTTCATAGAATCTGATCTCTCTCCCCCATGCTGAAAAACAAAAACACTATTTACTTTTCTCTTGTCCAGTGAAAGACCATCCTCACCAACTTTTCCCTCCCCACAAGCTCCCCCGTTCAGACACCCTGCTGCTTGACCATCTTTAACTGATAGAGAATTTGATGCATAACTAATAAATGTTTGATCATAAGCATGGCCAGAAAATAGTTTCCCAGACAAAAATTTGTTATCCTTCCTTAGTAACACTCCATGTTGTAGTGTTTCAAACCTTTCAATGTAGGCCCTTAAAGAAGGATGCCTTTCAGAGCTACATTCTTTATCCTTGAAATCAGTGATACCACGATGAACTTTTCCACAGACCCCATTGTCACTGTTAGGGGAAGGATCCCCTAAAAACATTCCTCTGCCAGATATCACATGCTTTGACAATGACTCCCCTCCAAACCCAGGTTCCACAGAAGAAAGATTTTCCTGGTGAAACGTTTGATTGGACTCCATGAAAGAACTTGCATTCTTAGGATTGGGAATGGTGGATGCGAACTCATCACCAGATCCAGAAAAGGCAGACAGGTTTTCTTCCTCGTTATCAACATCATTTGGACGACAATAAAGAGGGGAAGGAACATGTGGCTCCTTCCTTTTTTCTATATCGGCATTAAGTTTAGTATAACTAGGGAAACTGGATGTGCTGGCTCGATCCTCCGCCCTGCAGTCATCAATAGGAACAGGCGTTCTTCTCTTTCGTGAATCTCTTTTCCATTGTTCTTGAAGCTTTCCACAAGAACTATCAATAACTTCACAATCAGAACAATCACTTTCTGACGAACAAGAATAAGTGTTAAAACTCAAGCCATAACAATTTCTGGCAGGCACTTTACCAAAACTTTTCTGCTTGCATCTTGACAATTTACATGCAAATTTCTTCCCATTCATTGCTGGGTTTCCATCACCATCTATGTCAATTGTATGAAGCTTAGAATTAGAAGTCGGGAAAGATCTTCTGCCAGAACAGGCATCGCTATCCAAATCTCCAACATTATACACACTTGTTTGTCGACAACCCGCATCATCATCATCATCATCACCATCCACACATATGACGCATTGCAGATTGGAATAGCTTTTTGATCCATATTCATCATCATCAATTACAATAGCATTATCAAATCTATCACCATCAATGTCAATGTAAACTATGTCATTTAGTTTCCTTTCAGCCTTTCTGGCTTTAAGTGCACCCATCACAAGCACTGGACTCCAAAACCTCTCATAATTCTTTTTTTTCCATCATTTTGGCCTGCATAACATAAACGATTCACTTAAAAAAAATATTTTCCGTTTCAGACAGCTAATGCCATTTGAAAAGCACATATGAATCTCAAATGATCAAAGTCTTTCATTCTATAGGAAAGTCATTGAATATCAAAACTTTCCTCCAATTTAAGATTATTTCAGTCTATTGACTGGAACTAATGTTATCTAATATTTCTACCAAAATATATCTACATTAAGCAATTAAACATGCTTAGAATGACCAATAATTGCAATAAAAAAGAGAAAAAAGAATTAGAATAAGAAAATTGACGAAAGAGGAGATGTTGGAAGGAGACAAGTGGAGGTAAGGAGTAGTAGCTAGCTAGAAATTCACAGGGAAAATTTCTCAAAGCTTCGAGAGATAAAGAAGTTAAAACCACGACAACCTTTGAAAGCCAATTTGCCAATCCGAATCCTCCAACGCGAATTCCAAAACCCAGAATCCAAAACTGCAAATGACCCTAGAATCACTTGGCCGTATCGACTTTGAGCATTGTAATTAAATATTAAACCCCCTCACAACCTGAAAAATCCAGAATTTAGGAAAAAAGTAGGGATGAAAACAGATACACGAATTTCGTAGTAAAACAAACAGTTCGAAATTGGAACAATTTAATAGAAAATCAAAACGAACAGCGTACCCTTCTCCTCCCAAGTCGCTCCGAGTGAGAGAGCAAAAAGAGACGTTGCGTGAGAAACTTTACCGTCACGTTTCAATTAAAATAAATAATTTATATAAAATATTTCCATTTATAGTTCTCCACGTATGCATAGATGTCGGGTCATTTATGGGTGGGTCTACACATCTTTCCCAAAGAGCCGGCCCAATTAATAAATGATCCGAACCGGAAGTTACTCACAACTTGGGCCTCTAGGCCCATAGTTGCTAATGTGACCGTAGACGAGCCTTGTGTAGAGTCCATTTCAAAGTCAATAATTTTTTATTTTTATAACTTAATGAATTTATTTTATTTTATTTTTTCCAATTTAAATGAGGGCGTTATATTTTAAATTATTGTAAGAAACTCATGCAATGACGGTCACTTCTCCGAGCATGTCACAAGAGCTTTCGTCCCGATCTTGGTTCGATTTTGAAACTTTTCCGGATCCAATCAAATCGAACAATATTCTTAAATGATACCCAAACTTAGTCAATGGGTAAAGAGTAGAATATAAGGCATTAAAAAAAGAAAGAAAGAAGATTGTGGGATGGGTGATAGTCAACATCAGGAAGTGATGAATAAATTTAGATCCAATCTTAGCAAATCTCAGAAAAACCAAAGCCACCACTCAACATGGAAGGAAGAATAGACAGGTCCAAGTGGGAAGATTCAAAGTCTTCAACAAAATAATAAAGCATGCCTACTTCAATTTGAACACCTTCAAAACCTCCTCAAGTCTCCAAAATACAAGAGAAAGGTCCCAATCCCAGCCTACCTAACTTTCAATTCTTTCGAGAGTTGAATAGCCTGCGTTCAAAACGATTAAATTCCTGGATCAATGTCAAATCCATTAATTCGAGCCGAAATGTACAACATTGATATTAGTTTGGATCTGTAATTGCTCGAGTTTTCCTTTTTTGATATCATGAATCCAACCAGAAGATGGATTCATACAATGAACAGAGATTAAAGAAGACACTAACTAGGGGAATATACATTCCCTTCCCTAACTCTCTTTTGCTCTTTTGCTCTGATAACTATGCATGCTTTTAAACCCCCAAATCCGCTATCTAAACCGATAATTCTAATTGATTTCGTAGAAAAGAGGGCAGAATCTACAATGGGTATGATTCAAAATTTTTGTTCGTTTAGTCCTTCAAGAGTAGGATCGAACCAACCCAAAGTTTGCGAAAGATCGAGACTTGAAGAGGCCGCCAAATAGGAAGCTGGTGGAAGACTCTTGGATCAGCGTTTTCGGCTCTTCGGAACTACCTTTTACTTTAAGTAAAGTTTGTCCAATTGCTTGTCTGATGGTTTCTATGGTCTTAGAATCGACTGAATATCCCCAAGCATCTCGAACGTAAAAAGTGTTTATTGCCTTGCCTGATTTTGTGCTCACTTCTGCTCTTGTCACGTTGAGGCTGTTTTCTCTAAAGATCCGAGTTACATCAGATAACAGTCCGACTCGATCTGCCATGCAAAGTTCGAGCTTCAACCCCTGCATGATGTCAAGAAATTGGATTATTAATTCAATCTCCCTAACATAGCAAAATATCGCAACTAATGATATTCCTAATTTTACATTTTAATTTTATTTTCTGACGTGTCGTTTATATATCATTCATTAATTATTATAATAATTAAAATAAATATTTAAGAAAATATATTAATTATAACAATTGAGAAACGTCAAATTAGAAAATAAGATTTAGAGCATAAAATGAAAAGTAAAAGCAGACATTATTTAAGAAATTTACTACTACATCTTAAGTTTTTTAAAACCAAAGTTGGCTAATAAAATAGAGCATTTTCCAAAATTGACTAACCTCTGAAGCTCTTCTTTCGATAGCTGCCTGGAGACATTGGATCACCCTTTGTCGTTCTGCATCCGATTTCACAGGAGATCCATCTACGTGTCTTATATAATATTCCTAAAATGCATAAAACATATGTGTTAGAGATAAAGAATCGAATCTAAGTATATAACTATGTGCATAGTCTTCTCCAAACTTGAAAAACTCGTTCACCTGATAAGCTTCAGGACCTTCTGCATCAATTTTCGCATGAAAAACGACATATTGCATGTCTGTCAAAGTGCATACTGTGTCAAAAAGAAGCTTCGGCCTATCCTTGCTCTCGATCGTCACCACAGAGTAGTCTTTATCACAGATGTTAACAACATTCACATGTGGTCTTTGCTTATCATCCAAATTATCATCGCCCATTCGTTCATAGTCTCGATCGGCAAACATCATTTGATGAAGCCTCCGATCGGTGTGGGTAACCCCATGGGAGATTACAGTCTTGGATCCACCCGATTTGTTGCTTCCTTTGATTACATTGGAAAGTAATTTTTTAATTCTCAATAGTCTCTCCGGATCGTTAATGGCAGATCCCGTTCCCTCGTCCGTCACTTGCATTACGGCTGCAGCCCGTGTATTATACGTCCAAACTTCTGCACTGACTACATTGCATTTAAGATGAGTAAGAACTGCACTCATTTCGGAGAGGAGTCCAGGCCTATCACTTCCAATTAGTTCTATCGACGTATGATCCACCGATGCTTTCACACCAACCGATCTGATCGAAGATGCAACACAAGATTCCGACCCAAGAGACTGAAAAAATTGAAGTCAAACAAATAAGATTATTACACCAAAGAACAAGAAAACCAATTCAAAAATCAAGCATTACTCACATTTCGTATGTAATCCAAAGTTTTTTCATCTGTAATCTTGTTTCCGTCCGGGTCAGTGACATTAAAAACTGATGTAGAATTAAAGCATCACATTAGAAAATTAAAGCATTGAAAAAACAAGAAGTTCTACAAGAAACTAACCATCCATGAACCAACAGCCATCAGATGATATATAAGCTTTGGTTATGATGAGGTTGAGATCAGTAAGAACTTGGACAACTTCAAGAAGAATCCCGTATTTATTCGCGCTATCGACCTGAATAAAACAAATCTAAGGATATGATAAATATAGACAGAAATATAAAATTTTATGCAAATGGAAAAGATCATACCCTTATCACTGTCGCATTTTTGCAGGCTTCATTGTCAATCACAACCCTGGAAAGAACAGGAAATAGGCCATAATATGTGAATCTTAGAAAAGGGTGAAAGTGAAATATTAAGGTAAGAATTAATGGCAAAATTATATAGCAGACCTGGGTGGATTCATTCTTCGAATTAGTTTTTCATATTCGCATTCCATATCTTGCGTGAAACTCATGTTCATCTCTGTAACAAAGAAAAACAACATTAAAAGATCAAAAAGACAAGAAATAAAGCAATCAACTATCGAGACTAGAGCATAAAGTAAACTCCGGCAAGCTCCTTGATTGGAAACTTGCTCGGAGCCAAGAGTTTGTAAGAAAAATTCATTAAGAGAATCTGGAGAGACAGACGTAATGAAAAAATAGGGAAAATGGAAGGATGGGTACAAAAAAAAAATCACCAAATTCCGCCATTGAAGAAGTCAGAAACTCAAGCGCAGACGCAGAAAAACAAGCAGAAATGCAGAAAAAAAAAACACCCAAAACCAGAAAAATCGACCGAACTGGATTAACAGAAATTTCGAACTTACCCATTAGAAATCGAAGAGGATTAGCGATCAAACTTCGTCAACAAAATCGGTTCAAATTCCTTGAAAACACAGGGCAGAGAAGAACGAAGATGGTATGCGACAAAGCAGGAAGGAGAAACGCTAATATTTATACACAGCAGCTAGATCTTAGCCTCGCCTCCTCCATTCCTCTGGCTAAGGAAACAAAGTTTCTGAATAATTGCATACTTTTTAATAATCTTATAAATTCAGAACCCTCCGACAAGATACTCCAAAAATTATGTAGCTGATCGAAAAAAAGCAGCCCAGCAGCGACACACGCCCCTTCCCCCTTTCTCGCTCGTCTTTTCTCTCTTTCCTTCTGGGTTTTTCTCTCTCCAAGATTTCCAATTTCAGTTTTCTCTCAAAAAATTCACCGTTTGAAATACAGTTTCCTGGGAAACAGGGGAGCTTTAAATCTCCATTAATTCATTAATTTTCAAAGAAAGTTACAAACTTTTGTTTAATTCTCAATTAATTATCAAAGTCCATCCTCTGATCTTAATCTTTACAGCGAGGTTTATTCACGGATTAAATATTTTTACAAAGATTCATAATTTACTTGCTAGCACTTAGATCGTAATTATCATTAATTTACCATAAATCTTATTTCTCGTAGTTTCTGAATTAATTTAAAAATATTTTAGGGACCTAGAATATCATCTTTTAATAGGGAAAACTATTACTATTTTGATTTTAAAAATATGTATAGCTTCATATACAAAAATGCTAAAATATTATGGTCTCAACTGTTCCTAATATTAAATCAATGGGTGTTCTTGCCTGTGGAGTGATTATTTGCGTCTAGAACATTAATTTGTTGCATGAACTACTTATATTTGTACTCAACCAACGTCTGTGCTCGACTCATCTATTTATGAGCTATGACCCTTATAACCTTTATTTTGATTCGGCCATGTAACAAAATAATTAATTTACGCGATTACCGAATTACTTAATTTGATACACAACACTAAAAAAATTGATTGAGGAATTTCACATAGAGAAGACAATAGATATTTATATTATTTATCATTTTTTACAATATTTAATTAAAAAATATAGCGACAGAATCCCTCGGACAGGGAAACATTGAGTAACGAATATTGAGATAATAATAATAATGGTGGACGTAAGTGCTTCCATCAGGCTAATCTTAGCTCATCGGCTCTTGTGGGCGCTGTGCTACTGATCCGCAGTTTGGTGCGCGCGCACACAAGCGTGTCTTCCGCTGTTTGCCGGCCAAATGTCTCCATAATTTCCTGCCTCTTCCCTCCCCTCGCTTGCCCACCTCATTCCCACTTCCTTAGACTACAAAATGGCCAATTCCTCTCCATCTTCATTCTTTCTGTCCATTACAACTAGGCCACGTCTTTCTCCTTCCCCTCATCGTTACATACTTTTGTTTTTTTGTTTTTGACTCGGAGTCTCGAGTGAGTTACCAACTCGAACAGTCTATAATTGCTTTTGAAAAGTATTTAGCCAGTGAATCTCAATCGTGTGTGGTGTCTCGTATGAAGTTAAATCCAGTCTGAGTTGTCAGTTGATATTAAAGGATCTTCAGAGATCAAATAGAGCGGGAGTAGATGAGTGTGTAGCGAATATAAATCTAATTATAATTCAATGATGAGTTGTATCATAAACTAATTTAATTAGTGTGCTTTGTTTTGACCAAACGCAGTGTGTCACTTACTCCATTATAATCTAATAAATCTATTGAAAATTTAACTAATCAAACGAGAATTAGAAAAAAAAAAAAAAAACGAGAATTAGTTCTCGGTTTCTATTTTGAAAAACTAGCAGGAACTAAACTACACCGACATAAAATATTGATTTTCGTAATACTTCTATGTTATCTTTTCTTTCAATTTTAGTTTCCTTCGAATACTATTTTGCCATGTGATTTGATTTCAGTTGTTTTTATTTAATAACTAAAATATTAAATAGATATCAACCTAGTCGGAATACTCCTACGCATTAATCGATCCATATCATCAGTCTTCATCGAAAGAAAAAATGATCTCTCCTGCATCAAGCAAGGATATCTCAAATTATTTTTTTCTAGTTTTGGTAACCCTCGTATCATTTATTTCAAACATTAACAAATTTGAATAATTTATAAATAATTAAAATAATACATTTGGCACACTAATAATATAGAAATATCACAATATAAAATTAAAAATTAAATCGAAATTTCTTCTAGTCTAAGTAGACAAATGGCATTAAATGAGTCATTTAACTATTTTTTTTTTTTTTTTTTCAAAATGAATTAATTATGAATTTAAAGTTGCAATAAAAAAGGGAGGAAGAGGGAACGTGGTCTGCTAGCCCCAACACCTAATTTTGCAGAGCAAGATTTGTTGCAGAGGATAAATCTCAATCACAAAACATACATCAAATCTGGGAAGATCCACTCAATTTATGGTAAACCCTAAAAAAAAGTTATAAAATTAAAGAAAGAATATGAACAAAACGTGTCGCACCGTCTCATTTTCAAGAAACATTAGTCTACATAACGATCAATTTTCCTACAACTTGGACTCTCGTAACCAAATCTTTAGTTGTTATTTAAGGGTTTAATTGATATATTATTTAAAATTATTACATACACCAATCTCCACTAAAACCTTACGAGTGTTTGGATTGCTTTTTATGATATTAATTAATAAAAAATAATTAATAATAATATATAAGAATCTTAGAGTACAATGCAAGAGTTATTATGATCATGAGTAACTGTCAACAACCTAACTCACCATCCTAAGCAACTGTCAGTCGTGACAGAAAGACGTGATCATAATTTAATGATCTTAACCTAATGTTTTCTTAAAATTATTTACTTAAAAGTTTTAAGTTGAATAGGGTGTACAAAATAAATATATACTTGAAGAGATGGGTTGATCCAATTTATAAAAATAAAATAAATAATCATAATAATAATTGTGGAGTCCTCGATCTTTCGACAATAATTTTATCCAGGTTGAGTCTAAACTTCCACGAATTAATTTTTTAGATCGACCTAAATCATGTTATATTATGCAAAGAAAGAACTTTTCTTATAAATTATTATTTTTTATTCTCTTAAACGATATAATTTTGTATTTTATCAGTATATTTTCGATATGAACACCAAGAACACCAATCATTCTAGATTCAATACAAGCACTAACATGCATATAATGTTCTATCAGGGTCACATGTTTCCATTAAATCAATTTCCAATAAATTTATATTTTTAAATCAATTTCCAATAAATTTACATAAAATATTAATCATTTATCCTAATCTCTAAAATTAGAAACGTAGGCCAATCGACAACTAGTCAATGGTCAATGGTCAAATAGACACGAGGCTGACAGTGATCAGTTCATCACCCACTTGCTAAATATTTTATAAATTTCATCTTTAGTCTAAAATTTTCAATAAATTAAACGTTCACCAATTACTATGTTATATATTAATTTGGATAAAAAAATATTTTCATTAAAAAATTTGAAATAGGTAGTTTAAGTTCATAGATGATCCCAGAATTAATACATTTTTTATTAGTTCATATAATACTAACTATGTTTAAAAATTCAATTATTAAAGTGAGATTAAGTTAATTGTTTTTTTATTAATCTTCACGAATAATTTGTTAATTTTTTATCAGGAGAGTTTTTGCAATACCGAATTTCGAGTTAAAATATTTTGCTTGTGCAATTTAATCATTTATATTTTTTATTGTTAATTAATTTTTTTAATCGATATTTGTGCGTAAACATTTTTATTTTTGAATTAATTAATTTTGATAATATATGTAAAAATAGATCATAATTTTAAGTTGTTAGGTTGAAAATACATTTAATTACTCACATCTTTTTATGTCATTCGTTGTTAATGTCCGTCCAATGCTTATAGGGGGACAATGTTCTTCTCCAATCATGTTCCGTTTAGTTAAAAAACATAACATTTTATTCAAAACCCGATATTTAAAGTGACGATGAGCATAAATTATGATTCAAAATGAGGCATAAAATTTGGTTAAAAATAAAATAAATTTTATAATTAGTACAAAATAAATCTTGAATTTTGATGGCAAGAGTAATTTAGAGGACAAAGTTAAAATATCCTTCAAGTGATTCACGTGTTATGGACCCTGTGATCTCCGAGTAGTCTCTCCAGGCGTGACAGCATACTAATTTTATTTTTCTACTTGAAAAATAAAAATAAGCACGCGACGATGACCCGCTGCACGTGGAGATGACATGGGAATGACGTGGGTGTCATTATCGCTCTTTTTCATTCTTATTTGCGCTTTAGATTCACCCTTTCAGAGGCTGTAAGGTCGTCCATGGTGGCTATTCAATGCCAGCTCATCATTTCCACGTCAGAAAGCTAAGTGGGCCGCAGAGTTTTTGGTTTTATTATTAAAAAGTTGACGTGTTTTTTGAAACCATGCAAGATCATGCATTGCGTTGGTCAACGTGGGCTAAAAATGTCATTTTCACTAGAATTTACAATTTTTAAATATTGAATTAATTAATGGGAGTAGATTAGACCGAAATTTAATTGTAGGGGAGCGGACGTGTACTTTTGATGGCAAGTGGGCCCATCTGACCTTTCCCGTATTACGTGTGGACCCCAAACGGCCCTTGCCTTGGTTCTTGCTTGGTCCATTTCTGAAGAGCCCACGTTTTATTTTTTATTTTTATTTTTATTTTTAATTTTCAAACATTAATTTCCTCTATTGTTTCAATTTGTAACCCATATGGTGGAGCCGGTTTGAACCGAATTTTGTACGAGTTTGGTTATCTCATTTTCAAATCTGAAAAACCAATTGAACTCGAGCCAGCCTAGGCAGACGACCTCACAAGTTGGCCGAGGCACAGCTGGAGTAGGGCTCGACCTAGGCCTGGTTTCATGAAATGATTGGGCTGGCCAATCGGCTTTCTCCAACGGACAATCAACAACTAGTCGAGAGGCTTCCAGCAGATTCCGGCGAGATACCAAACGTTTTTTTGGCAATTTTCTGCTGGTCGGACCTGCTGCCGAGCTTGACATAAACCAAATCTCGACCAAACCAAATATATCATTAAGAACTATGAAACTATGCTGCAATTCAAGTAATCCTCTATTTTAGTTTTGGGTTAAAATATTTGAGTTTGGGCCTATCTTTACATTGACTTTATATTTGGACTTCTTTGAATTTGTCACATAATATAATTCATCATGTCTTCTGTTTCATTATCCATCAGTTCATTAATCCATGTATTAATTTTGAACCTTATAATTAAACTTCAAATGAGTTACAGTGATGAAATCTATGCAACTGGACTAGAAAATAACGACGTAGAATCGACGGGGATAGAAAAGATGCTGCATCGGTTTAAAAGAAAGACACTCACTCTATCTCCAAGTTCATAAAATATATGTTTTTTCATTTTTATAATACTTTTATTTATCATTTCTAGTCCAATAAATTAATTAAGTTTTAGAATATGAATAGTTTTATTTATTAAATTAACTTTGTCTGCGGATAGGAATAATATAAATATTCAATTATAGATCATAGTAGAACTGCAAGTAGGGCTGGAAATGTATTGAATACATCGAGCATGTGAGCCCTAATTAAACTTGTACTAAAACCTCTAAAGCAGTGTAGTGTAGTTTTGACGTAATTGACACATTACAGAACAACACTTTTATTAGAAGAGAAGAACATGAGTTGTTATAATAAAGCCAAAAATCAAATCAACTACCCCAGTTTTATTCATCGACAAATCAGCCTCGTACGTCGGCTGTAAAACCAACAGATTTTGCAGATATACGATCATATACCTCAATCAGGAACGAAAAACATTTCTTAAGTAGTAGGATCAAATAACAAACATAGATGGCCGAGAATCAGGATCAATAAGTGGAGGACTTGTTCATAATTCTAGCCCGGAACCACTTAACTTCTCTGCGGTTAGACGATCGATTTGTTCGGCCATCTCTGGTGTAAGGTGATTTTTCCAATCTCCGGCCTCCCCTTTCCTGAAAAACGAATTGAAATGAATCCCTTTCGCTAATTTTCCACTCTTGTTTACTTCCAACTTGCTAAGATGTTCAAAACTGCATAACTTGATGATGTCATCCACCGTGCCTCGCCGCTCTTCTTGGTCGGAAAACGGGTACCCAAAAGAACTCGGCAAGTCTTATCGTATGTGTTCTAGGGTTCTCTTTCATTTCTTCGAACTTTAGAAAGATGACCTTTTGTGGGTTTTGTAAGCTTTGATTCCACTTTTCCCAGCAAGCTATCCCATACGGGTCCAAATGGAGTTTCTCCTCTGCAAAACCTATCGAAGGCTCTACTTCAAGTGAGGTGGTTTCCATGCTCTCTGTCTTCAACTTATTTGTATACTGCCATAAAGAAACTAAAACATCTTTAGGGTTTCGACTCATATAAACAATCTTGCAGTTTGTTTCCTTTACAGAGTCGGGCAACGACAGAAATGGCAAGTGGGTCGAGAAAACCCTAGGAGATTCATAGCCGGAGATATCAATGGCATCTCTTTTATCATACAAATCGAACTCCAGAAATGGCACAAGAGCAAACGATGTTCACCGATGTTCGCATAACGCCCACGATTTACGAGAGCGAAAATCAAAGCCTTCATCCAAGTGGTGCCTGCCTTTGGAGATGTGGCCAGCAGTATGTCCGAGTCTAAAGCTTGGAAGTGTTTTTGCATCGATAGAACAGCCCCCATCAATCGGGCGGTGTACCAAAAACCTTTGTACTGATGAAATTGTTGGCCGAGCGAAGCTGTTTTTGTTGGTAAAGATGCTACAATCTCTCTGTGTTCTTGGCTGAGTTCTTCTTCTTGCAACCAATCGGGAACATCGGCTGCAGAAGGTTGGCTTGCCGCCATGACTGTAATCAGAGACTTCGATTCAGTGGTGCTATTGTTGAATCACAGCTACATATATATATAGAATCGACAAAGCTTGGTTGAAGAGTAAATCTTAAACTTCTCTCTAGTTAATTATATATAATTAGTTTTTTAAGTTTTAGAAAATATGAGTCAAACAGCCCCAGTATTAGGATCATGGAGCCTTCCAGCGCGCTGGATTTCGAAAAATTAATTACATATTCACACTTGCAAATGTGTAGTTGCGAAGTTATAATGAAATAAGAATAAAATAAAAACAAAAGTTAAATGTATTTTAACCGTTTCGTCAAAATTTGAAAAAATATTTCACAGTACGTTTATCCTAAAAAAAATCTTAAACTTAAAAAAATGAACAAAAAACCTCTAACAAAGGTGTTCACCTTCTGTTATTTATAAATTAATTTAAAAAAAATATATCAAAATATATTTAATTTACTTAAAATTTTTATTACAT